>JBAMNC010001392.1:1787500-2486187 GCA_037902135.1 Cetoscarus ocellatus | reverse complement strand
CTAAAATTAGCGGGTCAACACGGGTTTCCGCAATCGGCAAGTGACTCCTTTCCCACTGCCAGCAGACCCAAGTCTAATTGGCAGCAGAGGAGCTGTGTGGCTGTTTTTTTTTCCTCTGGTGCATGAAACGGATGTCATCACGTTGATGACATCATCAGCGCGACGAAACACGACCACGTAAACGATGGATAGGAGCATGCAAGCCGTAGACATGGTGGTCAGCTGTTTTCTGTACTTTGTACTTTTGTCCCTCTATAAAAATGTACAAACTAAGTGCAGACTGGTACAAAGGTGGATGGAATTTGTGACTGAGACGGCAAAGAGTCACGTACAGACAAAGGAGATGGGCGCAATGATATGCTGTGGGCACGTTACACTGGCGTCATCTGTAAATTAGCGGGTTGACCCGGGTGTGATGTTCCCACTGGAGCTGTTCGAATGCGAGCTGATAAAAACCTGTGTCGCTTGCAGGGTCAGTCGACCCGGGTCAAAATGCCGAGTAGACCCTTTCAAACTGCCGACAGGAGCTGATTGTTACCGGGTTTAAAAAGGTTTTTTGGCCAGTCTGAAAGGGGTATAACATCGCAGGGGAACCCACTCACCCAGGGCACCTCCTGTTCTCCCCCCTTCCCCTCAGGAAAAAGGTACCAGACTATCAAGTGTCTCACCATCAGACTGAGAAACAGCTTCTACCCTCAAGCTGTGAAAGCCATCGCCATCGCCACCCCCCGCCCCAATTTACCCTATTTACAGGACTTCCTGAATAAAAAAATATTTAAAGAGGAGATTAAAACTGACGACATATTAAAGGCATAGATGGGGGTCTGGGAAAAGTAACAGTAATGGATATTTACCTACATCAAGAAAATGAAAAAAATAATACTCAAAGGTGTGCAGTTATGCCTTTGGCTGTTTTACCAAGGTCAATTTTAATACAGTTAACAACTTTCAAGAGGTGGTTTTGAAACTGTACCACCGTACTGACCAATCACTGTAAAACTTCTTCATTGAAAAGTAACTACAACTTTATTTTTCACTGATGTTTCACTTTCTGGTATCAAAGCAACATTTTCTTTTCTAATTGTCAAAATGCCTCCAAAAGCTTCATAAGTGATCCACCTTAATCAAAGGTTTCCATTGAGGTATGAATTTTTACTTGGAAGGTCGGACAATCTTCATTTTCCTCTAGTTTACCAGCTCATAACTGGAATTTGTTCAACTAGGATGTGACGTAACTCCCAGCTCGGACATAGCACAAAGCAGTGCTGAACTGGCCAGTTACCACAGAGATAGAACAGTCAACAAATCGTAGCGTGCTGGGCCAACATCAGGGGGGCCTTAAAGTGTCAGAAGCTCTAGCTGAATCAGGGGTAGGGCTGGGTATTGTTAGATTCAATTCAATTTTGATTCTTTAGGTTGTGATTTGATTCAACATTGATTTTAATGCTTCGATGTTGACTGAGTAAGATGCAGAAATACACAAAAAAATTACAGTATCTGTTGACAATTTTTAAACGTCCATTTTCATGCCCATGTGAACATATGTGGATGTCACCTCACATTTTTGAGCAACAAAACATCTGAAAATAAAAATTTGCACAATAATAACTTACTAGTGCACATGGAGTATGAAAGTAAAAAAAAACATGTCAGTTATGTATAAACTGAAAAAGTAAAGTGCATGTAAACTTAAATAACATTTCTTTCCTCTTGGAAATTGTGATAAACCTCACATAATGTTTTTGGTTTTTTTTTTTAACAATATCACTATATCTGAACCATGTCCCTTCATTTCTGGCTACATACTAAGTGTGCAAATGTAGATTTTTGTTTAGGGCAAGCAGCTGGTCTACATGTTCAGGCTTCAGAGCACTTCTCTGGGCTGTGACAATGTCACCAGCTATTGAGAAGATCCTCTCAGCTGGTACACTAGTTCCTGGGATACAGAGGTACCGTTTAGCTTGGCATGACATCAGGGTGTATTGCCCCTCATGTTCCCTCCACCAGTTGAGTTGATTGGTGGAGAGCAGCAGTGGTTTTACCTCTTTGTACCTCATCAATACAACATGAATCACACGCACAGCGCCCCCCACTGGCCAGGAGGTGAATTGATTCAGAGGATTTGCTGAATCGATATTGAATTGGTGGGGGGGATATTGCAATGCACTGATGAACCAATATTTTAACTCAACTCTAATCAGGGGTGCTCATTATGTGCTACGGGGCTGTTGTGGAGACGTATTTTGAAAAGGGCTGAAAGAAATGTCAAAGCGAACAGACATAAAACAGCAAGTGAATGACCTTATCACTTGCAAGAACACAATAAATTAGTACAGAAAACATGCATCATTCACTTACCAGCTAATGCATAAATTCCTTTCGAGCAGTCTTGGTTCTTCCCGGAAAAATCTCCACCCATAGTCTAAAGAACAGACACAAATCTTAGAGCATAAAGACCCTTTAAAAGGATATGCATGAGTCATGAGGTGGAACTAATAAGGAACAATTAGACTTTTTCCCTCCCATGTGATGGGGTTTTATCCTTTAAAGGAGTAACAGAATATATCTTACATGTGTTTTTCCACTGCCTGTCTGTCCATAAGCAAAGCAGGTGGCCATGCCCCTCTCAAAAATGGTCTCCACCAAAGGTCTGGCAGTGAACCTGCAGCAAAAACAGGCACTTGTTCAGCTCATCATCGACTGCAACATGTTGACTTGACGTCTTGTGTGGCTATTGTCAACAGTTACTACATGAAACAGCTCTGAAGGTTTGTCAAGGTGTTGCTACAAACCTGTAAACCATCTCATTGGTGGTGCTGTCATCAAAGGCGTAGTCAAAGCGGAAGGTCTGGTTCTCCAGGTAGCGTGTGAGGTCGACTTTCTGTTTAGGTTCGTGTACCATCACTACGTCTTTGCTTGGGATAGTGATCACATCAAGATCCTTCGCAGTCAACTCTGGAACCCAACAGAGGCAAACCTTTCAAGCAAGTAAATACTACAGTGGAAATATTTTCATTCTTTAGCATCCAGCAGCATATTTTACCTTTCTTGTTGAGCGGACGTTTTCTTACACAAACACATATTCTGTGCTCTTCAATCTGCAACATGCAACAACAGAAGAACGTTTTGTCATACTGTTGCTTTAGGTCAACTTAACTTAATCTTAAAAATAAAAAGGAGAACAAAACTCTGCTCACCAGATCTGCTGTGCTCAGGGGCCGGTAGTCTAGACTGGCTCTGAAATCTCTGATCATGTACATGATCTCATAGTTAGGGATGGTGGTATCCACTTCCTGAGAGTGAAGGAGCAGACACAAAGGTTACCTTACCTTATCCATGAAAAGTAAAACTATTAAATCATTTTCTCTCTTTTTATTCATATCCCAAAGCCAAAATGTAAATTTCAAAACAAGAATCGAGACACTCTTGTACCTGTGCTCTTTTCTCCCTGAGCTCCTGCTGCTGAAGCCGACGCCTCTCTCTCTTCTCCTGTAGCTTCTCCACCTCTTTCACACAGTTTGACTTCCTCCTCGCTGCCATAAAGACAAGAGAAAAAGTTACTCTAACACCTTTCACAGGACATAACCAAAGCCTTTCCGGGTAGAAAGGACCTTTCCTCTCCTAACTCTTCTTCTATTTATGTTCAGTCTTTAGCTTAAGCAGTATCATTCCCTGTGAGTCTTTCCTTTTTTTATCTTCCTTCAAACAAACAGGAGACCTTGGGCTACCTCCAACAAAGCACAACATTGAACTGTGCTCAAGCACAGGGCAGGGTGCAGTGTCAGGAACACAGTGCCACCAGTACAACACTGGCTGCTTTCTCCATTTAACCAACAAAAGGCCTTTACAGTGTGCTCAAAATCCCCTCTGTTGATTTATTTGCATTGTTAATCAGAACTGGACCAGGGGACCTCAAAATCTAGAAGAAGTGCTTCATATTACTGCAATCACTGAAATTAGAATTAGAAGCAGTATCAGATGAACTTTGGTAAGAATTAGGGATGCACAACAAAGGAATTTGTGAATATGCAGTATGCCGGCATCTTAAAACTCATGTTAGCCGATAACAATCCATACTTTTCTTCAAAGCATAGCAGGAAACATCAAGTCCCTTGTGTACCAGAATTTATACAGGCAGGTTAAAACCCTGCTGTTGCAATCAAATTTCTCTATTGACAGATTTCTGGAGGCAAATGGCATGCAGTGCAAGCTTTCATCATCACAGAGCTCAACAGTGAGCGCCCACTTATCTAAGACTGTTTACATCAGTAGAGGGAGACCATTGGACAACTTTATCGTTAATAACAAGATCCACTGCAGATATCCCTGTGACACTCTAGGATTGTGGGTGATGTGGTTTGTTTACACCAACATTGCTAACAAAGATGTTTTCCTTAAAATGAGATTGATATAATTTGCATACGTGAATGCCTTTGGTCTGTATAGCATTAGTTCCAGATTTAAATCACCTGTTGTACATAAACGGACGTTCAAATTAATCAAAAGCAGAGGCCTGTCTGAAACATGCAGCTATGCTTATGGACTGTGTTTGCTCAAAACATGTATTAACCATGTCAAGGATAGGCAACTTTGGGTCATCAAGAAGGCTGTTTACTTCACTCTCACTGACAAAGGGCTAGGAGTGGAAATCGAGAAAAGGTTCCCATAAGGGATGGGAATCAAAAACCAACTCCAGCTGAGAATCGATAATGGCTCCCTCAAAGAATCAATATCAACAGTCTTTTTGCTTATCAACTCCCTTATCAATTCTTCTACTTTGTTCTGAATACTATGTAAACCAAGGACATCACACTGTCATCAGAGGCAGCCTGCAGGAATGATAACAAAGCAGCCAAAAATCATGGTAGACGGCGGGCAGATGGTCAAAATTTTGTCTTAATTTTCTACAAAAAGACAGTTTTTAGAAAGTGGAAACGCCAGCAACTTGCAGAAGCATTTATGCAGCAAGGCATTGAAGATCAGGGTTGACAGTATTATGGCAGTGTTACCACTGAAAAACTTTGTAGGCCAACTTTTTTTCCACACAGGAAATTCAATAGGAATCGATATGGAAATCGTTAAAAAGTCGAATCAATAAGCAGAATCATTTATGGCATTTGTATCAATAAAATTGTATCAGCTCCCATCCCCAATTCCATTTGAGGATAAATTCCAGCCAGATTAGGGAACAGATAACGTTTGCCTTGCAAAACAATGACATCACCAGAGATGGGTAATGAAATCCAGAATTATTCTTATACTGGTATGTGATTGGTGAGCACTGAAAGTATTGATAAACCCCTTGAGAAACAATTCTATTTATTTATTTATGTGTTTATTTATTTAAAAGTATCCCCATTAGTGAACATATGCACAAATTTACTGAGAGACAAAGTAGCCTAGTTTCATTCTAAGAATATGATGCTCTAGCAGCTCATTTTTCATTTGGCTTTCATAGTAATAAATTGTGTCCGTCAAGAGTTTTGCTTGCAGTATTGACAACTGTAATGACAATAAAGAAATATTATGATAAACTGTAACATAAAAGCACTTGCATTACTTAAAATTCCAATTCATAAATGTGTTGTCAGCCTAAGTATGTAAACATATAGTTTTTAGTTTCTTTTCAAAGTTAATTTTACTGTTTGATTTTATGAGGGAACAAGGTAACTTATTCCACTGAGTAGCAGCTCAGATAATTACTGCAGCGATGCATATTTGAGCCACTTAAGTAACAGAGAGCATCATTAATACGTAACATAAATGTCACAGAGTCTGTCAGAAGAGTCATGTCGTCTTAAGTAGACTCATGAACAGAAAAACAAGCGTAGACTGTACTGAAATAGCTGCTGCACAGCAGTCAGACACAGTGCGGATCAGCTGTTTACAGTGAGGCTCAATAGGGAAAACAACCACTGCCCAGCAAGACAATTTGTCAGTCTTTCCAGGGATTATTACTGCTGTTTAACTTAAGCTGATGGAGACTTGGCTTGGTTTGAATCATAAAGGGCATAAACCTCGACTAGAACCGGAGGACATGAGAACATCCAGGTTACCTGTGGATGCAGGTGTACAGATTTTGAGCTTATTTTCAAATTCAGTGAGATACCAGGATGACTTCATAAGAACACTTTTGGATGTTTCAGGATCAGAGGATACTAACGGCTAATGTGTGTAAATCTGCAGTCTGTGGCTCTCATCATGCAGATCCTCCTTGCTGTAATGAACGTTTATACTTCCACTGACCCGAATCAGTGGAAGTATAAATGTTTTACAAACTAAAAAGACAAACCATAAGGGCCGAATGATAGTTTATTTTCAAAGTAAGTATTCAGCCCCACTGGTTGTTTATGGATAAAGACACAGTCATGCTTTAAATAAGTTTACTTGACAATTGATTGCATTAGCGTTAGCCCACAAAGTGTTTCTGTTCTAAATTATAGTTTAAGCTTCGTAAAATGACTTACAGATATATAAAACAGACAAGCCTTATTAGAGATTTACATTAATTTATCCCAAATATCCATTTAGTTACATGCTGGGCGGTATCATTTTTTACGTCCAGCTGAAATGGAACAGAGTTGGACGTAAAGTGCAAATGGTCAATACCTGACAAAGGCAGCCTAGACTGTGCACTGTTGTGACTGATAAGGAGGACATGAGGGAATGAGAGGTGTGTCTTGGTCCAAACATCCCAGTGCAACACACCCACAGATTAAAACAATCATAAAACAATTAGTAACCATGATGAGATAACACAAATTGACAAACTAGAGGGCAAAAGCCACCTCTGAGTCCTCCCAGAGTTAATAAAAAAAGTATTATCTGATTAGCCCTGGTTCACTGATACAGTCACAGCTTTCAAATGGAAAGTCTGGACTAGGCCCTGTAATACAGTCCTGGCCTCCTGCTGGCTTCAGTCCCTGTGAATCCACCACCAGAGCAGAGGGATTAATAATCTGCTCTAATCTGGGAGCAGAAGAGGAGCTGGGTCAGCACTGGGAAAAGGGCCTTTACTTCATGTGGGTCTCACAGGCTGACGGTCATCAAGTTGAGAGGAGAGAACAGAGAACAAGGTGTTTCCCTTTGTCCCCTCTCAGCTCAGTAAAGTAAAAGTAAAGTAAAAATGGAGTGCATTAATGAAGGAGATGCCGAAAGATGCGGTCTGAGCCAGGAGGAGTTACCCACAGAGCTGCAGGCTTTTCTGAGTGTGCTTGTGTTTGACTCAGCAGAAATCAGACCAGGAGGAGACAGACAGTCCTCCAGCAGAACATGCCTTTTTATACTCCCTGTCTAATACTCAGAAAGCCTGTCTGTTGGATGGATTGCGTTCGTGCTACGTCACCACCACAGCTCTGCGTACTATGTTCTTGTGAGACTAAAGGGCTCTCGGTTTCTAAAGGGGAATCTATTAGAATCACCACGAATCATTGAGGGCAGGGGAAACATGCAGGTGATACATACAAAGCTGTCCATACTCCTTTCTGGAAATCAGCTGATGTGATGACTCTGTGATAAACATGAAACATTAGACATTCAAAAGTTGTCATAATAGATTGTCTTGGCCTAAATGTTTGTTAGAAAAGGCCACAGACATCTCCCCTTAAAATATTTCAGTTAAAAGGTTAGAGACAGCTTAGGCTAATCTGAGACACCCTACTGTTTTGACTGGTTTACCATTCTGCAGTTGCTGTTGTGTCTGAGCCTGCGTGGGTGGTGCAGGCTGCTGGGATGGAGGCGGGGGCGCAGGCTCGGGTTGTTGGGGCTGTGTTGGTCTAGCCCGAGTTGGAATACCTGAAAAACCAAAGCAAATTGATCAAGAATGACAACTCACTGGGATCAGTACAAAACAGTGCTTTTTTAACATGTTTTGTATCAAACACAAATGATGAATGTTCAGCTACTGGGGGGCTCCTAATTTAAAACAACAATCAAAGACAGCAGGTAGAGAGACCAGGATTGAAAATTTGCACTTCCTATTGGCCAAAATGTGCGCTTTTGTAAGTGTGTTGATTTTGCTTGACCAACCAGCCAGCGTGGCAGGTGAATAACATCTGTTTCTGTCAAAAGTTACAAATCAAACTGTTCATATGTAGGTGTTACCAAAGAAGCTAAAGGCTGGAATGGTTCAGCTCTGTGTAACTCAAGCAGGAGGGTGGCCCTGCTTGGTTTGCTGTAACCTAAAGCTACACTGTTACTGTTCACAAGGGCTTCATCTCTTCTATATGTCAGTGTTAACAATGTCCTCTTCTCTTCCATATGTAAGCTTTAACAAAAAAAAGGCTAAAGGCTGGAATGGTTTGACTGTGTCCCTGAAGAGTGAGGACAGTTCAGCCAAAGGTGTTATTTTGACTGACAAAAAAAACTATTTCCAAAAGAATCTTCACAATATCCATTTTAATTATACAATAGGGGTGTGTTTATTTGAAAATATCCTCATCAGGAAATGAAGTGATTTCAGCAATAACTACTTAATATAACACACACATTTGAAATAAAATTGCAGTAAGTAAAAGCAAGTGGTTTGTAGATTTTTGAATAAGCCAACCACAGTGACAGGCAGGTGCAACTAGGGCTGTCACTTTTCCCAAAAATCAAACTGGAATTGCTTTTTCAACATACGTGATTAGATTGGAAGATGCTGGAATATTGAGTTTAAAGTGACAGTCCTAGGTGCAAAGGTCTTTTCAGAAAAATCAAAAAATTTTTTGAGCTGAAATGTTCATTTCACTTTCTATTGAAATCCAAAAACAAATCAAAATTTCCATAAAATTTAACATATGTATTTTTTGTATATCATTTGATACATAAGGTGTCTTGCCAACTAATTATCCACTTGAGGACATTTTTAGCATTTATCTAATTGTATTCAGATGTTTTTTTTAGTAATTTGTTGATCATATTGATTAGATAGAGGTATCATAAAAGTATGTATCAAATATGATACCACAGACTTTAAGGGGTAAATGATTGGTCTTTTTTCTGTTTTTTTAATGTTTTTCATTCATTCATTCATTCATTCAGATTTGAGAGCAATGAAAGTTTGAAGACAGAATAATTAACAATTCCCTGACAAATTATCAATACGAACCTCTGTTATCTCTGGACGGAGTGTCATTCTTTACAGGCGCTATTGTCCGACGGTTCTGAAAAGGAAATAATACTACGTTGAGTTGGGTTAGGAGAAAATGTCCTGAATCATAAAGGTTTGTGTTCAGCGGTTTTTGAATTTGCGGGAGCAGAATTTCACTGCTTCTCAGGATCCAAGAATGGAAACACATAATTATCTTAGTTCTGTTTCCAGCCTCTGTTATGTAGAGATACAGAAATAGACAAACCCTTAGAGTCAGATGAGTCTGAGTACAGAGGACTCCTTTATTAACACTAATGTTTATGAGGATCCTGAAAACAACTTAAAGGGCCTTAAAAACAGAACAGGCCATGTCAATACAATAAAAGGTCATAACTTGGTGTACAGTTTTTGGGGTGATGGTTTCTGTTCATGTTGGAGTTTAACACTGACACTACTTTCCAGCTTTAGGAAAAACACAATCAAATCATTTATAAAATCAGAAGAGTCTAATTTTCTGTATCCTTTAGGAGTGATAGAGCCCATTTCTGGTCATGTAAACTTACAAATCAAAATAACCTATTATAGTTCATACTAACTAACCATTTTATCTCAAAACTTACACGATGAAAATCAAAAATACATTTTTACTCCAAAAATCTCTGAATTACATTCTTCACCACAAATAATCTGAGAGTTTACCTCGTAATATGGCGCTAATCTGCTGTAAAGCATACACAGAGTACTTAACAGGACCAATTAGTTTGTTGCTTAGAAGGATCCAGGTTCTATATTTAGGTCCAACAAACAGTAGCCACTACTCTGGCAGGTCTTAGCACATTAAGCATGCTGTGGCTATACTGTGAAGGACTGTTACAGTAGTGGAGAACAGTATCACATTATTAATCACCTTTGTAATTTTGTTGACTTTCACACAAGTGGGTGTAGGTGGGGGTGGAGTCTCTGGACTAGGAGCGATTTCTTCATCTGGAGCCACATCTGGATTAAGTGCAAATATACTCTCCAAGTCAATCTGTCCAGAAACAGAGAAATATTAGTGTGAATGGCTTAATAGTCGGGCTAATTATGATCTAAGTCCAGTGTGAGCAAAATCTGCCCAACATTAACTGACAAACACAAATGTCCTCACTAAACAAATAAAAACATAAAATATAGAGCAATTTTAACTGAGCAAAAGCACATGCAGAGTTTTCATAAAAGCTGAAAACCAGGATTTAACCCATTTAAGTGCAACTTATAAAACCAAAAAATGTGAGTAATACATTTAAATATCCCAAAAAGTATTTTATAGTGTATTCAGATCTGATAAAAAAAAATGAAAAGGCTTGTTTATAGTGCTGTTTTGATGCTTGATATTAATTAAGGATCGACCGATACATCGGCCGGCCGATATATCGGGCCGATATTTGCATTCTTTACTTAGATCGGCATCAGCCGATTTGCGCGTGGGTTCGCCGATGTATTTTTCCACGGCATGATTTACAGACAGGCATCCATGGGCAGCTCTGTGTTGCCGGAAGACACTGCATCACATGCAGACGCATTACCCCTCCCCCACTGCAAGAGTGGTGAAAGCAGCATTGCCTTGGAGGCTGCTTCACAACAACGGCAAGTTTTAAAATTTCAATTAGCCTCTAACAGTTAAACTTAGTTGAAATATTGCCACCAACTTTGAAATAGGAAACATGAATGCCAAGTGCATGTAATATACGTGCTTGAAAATATAGTTACGTTTGTCGGTCAGAAAAACGGGAATGCTGTTGAACGCTTCATCTTTAAAACTGCTTACCATTGTATTTAGGGAGCTGTTGATGTAGTTGTAGGCTAATATGTACAGCTGTTACGAACACCGGTTTAAGGATTAAGTAATGTCAACGTTGTCAATTCAGTTCCATGGTGTTTGTACGAGTTTAATTCAGCGAACACCGGGCTGAGGTTAAATGCGTGTTGTGTGTGTGTGTATGTGTGTGTGTGCTCTCTCCCTCAGAGCGGAGTGGAGCAGCCGTGTCAGAGAGGTCTTTAGCATGCACTAGACGAACTTTAATGATGAGAGAAATGTTTTATATGTAGTACTAAATTGTGTCAGTGTTTCGTGAAAACGTGTTTAGAGCTGTTTGCTGCAGTTATCAATCCAGCGTTAGAGGAGTTTTTCAGTCAGCGTCTGCTCAGCTGATGTGTGTGTGTGGAGGGGGGGTGTTACCATTGTCATTTTTTTCACGTAAATTGAGGGAGCGAGAGCAGTATCGGCCACAAATATCGGCCCAAGAAAATCGGCAGTCCATAATCGGTCATCGGCTAAGGGTGATGGAAAAAAAACGGTATCGGCATCGGCCCCAAAAAAATCCATATCAGTCGATCCCTAATATTAATGCCCCTGAGACACTGTCAATGTTGCAGAGGTGTAATGGGGTGTGCCATCTACCTTTGGAGGAAGTATCAGAGGCACAACAAATCAAGACTGGAATCCACTCATTGGTTGAAAACCAGTTCAAACTATCACAAGGAATAAATATCTTTTCTTGAACTGTTCGCTTTCATTTCCTAAGGTTTGCCTTGTGAAACAATGTCTTGAGATGGTTTATCTGTCACTAGATTATAAAATCTGCTACCAACAGTACATGTCATGTCTGTGGCTGTTTGATTTCAAGCAATATTGGAAACACCAGCTAATTTTTACACAGCATGGTGTTAGATATCCTAGGTCCTACGTGTATGACAAACCTGACACAGAACCTGTGTAGCCGCCTTTTCCCACACACAAAATCCACAAGAACCCATAAGGGAATCTAACGTAGCCTGCACCTCTTCTTGCTCTGAAGGACAAGCATAAGGCTATGCCGCTTTGGGCTGCTCACAGTCAATGTAGATCTGAGCTTGGCAAGTTGTCTGGTTACAGACATTGAATCAGGCAGATCCAGCTGCATGGCAAGATTATAAAAACATTGAAAGGGATTCTTCAAATGATTTCTGTGACCCTGGATGGATTGGATGATTTGTTTTGGCCTGTGCATGTCTAACCTTCAACTTTGTTAAATATGCTGGTCTGTTTTGGGAATTTCCCTCTTGAGAATGACAGTCTCAATTTTAATCATTCTTAATCAATGGGCAAATTAAACACATAAAGCAGTGCAGTGTTACGATCTAGGAGTGGAGGGAAAAATCAATACACTATCCAATTGCAATACTTGGCATGGTGATATTAAACTGATTTACAGCCGGCAAGTATCCATATTTTTAATTTATAATTTCCATCAACTGATAAAGCTTTCGGTTCTATAGAAATGAATTGTGCAGGCGAGTTTGCAAACAATTACTGTGGAGAGAGTCCAAAGGATTGCACCGTTGGCACCAAATCACGTCAAAGCCGAGTCAATTTGATTTTTTTCAAGGAGTAATGACGGCAGAGCTTTGTTAGGACTGTAAACAAGTCTAGAAACAACAACCAAGTTGATGACTACTTCTTTCTGAATTAGAAATGAATTTTTTAAGTCACCTTAACAACAGAAAAGATTACGTGAAAGACACTAACAGTCAGATATAGACATATTTAAAGAGTCTAAAGTAGAGCTGTGTCTTGGTTAGTTTATGATAAATCTGAGTGTATAATGTGTACACAGCATGACTGGGGTTGCAGACTGCATTAGCTCATTGACATCAGCGTAAAGGGCAATGTCTGGTGCGGCTGTGGTACATGCAGGCTGGTCGTCTAAAAAAACAAAAGCACATTGTGTTGATTCTGATGTTTTGCTGGGTAATAAAGGGTGGTTTACCTCTTTCCCTTTGGTGTCTCCGTTTTCTATCCACTCCACTGTGACGCTCTCATTGTCCTCATTCAGAGAGGTCACCATTGCCTGATGTATTCGCCCTGTGAAAGTGTCAAAGACACAGAAGACAAATATTAGCAATGTAAACACTTATAAGTCATATTTTCTCCATTATTAGATAAGACACTTGAGTATAGATGTATGTGGAGGAGAGAAATAATAGCCAAGGGGTGCCAGGGGTGAGAAGGACCATGGCCTCGGTGCATCATGGGCACCTGCTTCACTGACAGCATTATAACATCACCCTGATGATGAGGTTTGATCATGACTCGTTGGGGAAAATCACTGATATTAGATGCAGTCAGAGCTGCTGCTTGCGCGTATGCCTCTTTCCGCCGCTCTGTCTGCAGGGTAATGATACCAGCTGTAAAGTGCCTACTCAGGCCCCTCAGCTTTGTCTATGTGGATCTCAGCGCTGTAAATTCCCAGCACAATCCAGGGAAACCCCATGTTCCTTTATCTATTATTCACTCACATGGAGACAGTGAGCAAAGATGCTTTTAGTGTCCTTAACTACAGAACATTAAAAAAATTGGTGTGTTTTTGTGTCTTTCTTTTTTTTTTTTTCAATAAATTTACATCACTTTCAGAGCCTGAAATTCATTCAATATTTAAAATGCCCTTTCTAATTTGTATTATTTATATAAAGCATGGTCTTTCCGGTGTGGATAAACTTTATTGTCTGTCTGATTTAAGGAAACAACATCAGTAAATGTAAATGGAGACTGAGAGTCTGTCTGAATGAAGGCTGAACTTAAAGACAAAGCTAATGTTGAGTCATTTTTATCAAATATTAACTAAAAAATGCTATTAGGCACTAAAATATGGACACAGAATCACAATATATTGTTGTACTGATAAATTATTTGGAATATCTTGTAGATGAAACCTGTACAATTTGAATTAATAAGATAATTTTAAATTAATCCAACTGATAATACTAGACCATTTCTATCACAGTAACCACAATGACAACCGTCCATACACTAATGCTGAGCTTTACAACAGGTGGACTTCACCTTGAGAAACTGAAGGACAGGTAAAGCCACTCCAAGCAAACAACAACACCAAACATCTGAGGAGCGCCATCTGAAAGCACTTAGGGCTCTGCACTGCCAATGGCAAAATGAAAAAGAAAGACAGAGCGGTGAGTCAATTATTTGTAAAGCTGGTGGCCCACTCCTCAGCTACGACAAATCTGTGTGGTATAAGTCAGCCTTTCACCCAAGAGCAGAGTGAGGAAGAGAAGGCACTGCAGTCTTGGGGCAACAGAAAATCTTCAAATATCAGCGTCTGAAAATTGTTAAAACTGGATTTTTGGGAAAGGTGACAGCCTTATGGCAAAAGTTAATGACAAACCAGTTACCTGGTCAGATACGAATAGGAAATAGTTTCATTTATTCAAAATAAAACAATACGGGGATCCTTTTATTCCTCAAGCTTTTGCTGTAATCTTTAGAGGCATAGCTTAATTGACGACTGATTACTTAATTTAAATCATTTTTACATTCAAATCAGGGAGTTAACACAAAAGCATTGTTTCTGGCATCAGTACTTGTTTAATTTTTGCATTCATTTGTTGAGGGCCTGCTGAAAGATGCTCCTGTCTTGATGGGAAAGATTTTCTCTACATCAGGTGGGGCACCTGTTGCTTTGTGGTTCTGCCTGTATGTCCCAATCATGAAGGCTGATGTACTCAATGCCTTGGTTGAGATCAAGCCAGTAAATCATAATCAAAAGGCCCAAATGGCAATTATTCCATATAACACTTCTGTGAAAGTCATGAGAGCATGCCATGCTGCAACAGTGACAGCAGCACACAGAGGACATTCTGAGACCACAGAAGGCCAAGTTGGGTCCTCAAATTCACAGCGCCTTCCTGCTGATGGCTTTTGCTGGTGATAAAAAATTAAGACAAGAGCGAAAAATGACTGCCTGCTCCAACTATGGCATCATTAGTCACATTTGAGAACCAAAGCAGCCTTCCTGTGGGCCCATAGGGGCTCATACAACTCTTTCCAACCATGTGATGCTGCATTAGTAGCCATATTTAATATGCCCTCACGCAAAAAGCACCACAAGTTCCACTGTATTTACATCTCGAGACATTTACGTTAACTCTGCAAGGCTGTCATGTTTGTGTCAATTCACACTGCAATACAACCCGGATGTGCACAATGCAGCGCATGCCCCTACATACACACAAAGGCAGAGAGGCTCACTTGCAGCGGGCCTGTCTCCCGCTGAGTCCATGTTTCCCCTCTTTCCAGTATCACACCTCTGTTACTACCGCTAGTGATGGAACAAAGAGGGGGTCAACTCGTGCCCCCATTTCACCTTCAGGACATTCACATTGGAGGCAAAACGTGACAGGGGTAAATATTACACCTTGAAACCGCATCATGAATTGGGTTAGTAACTTCAGAGCCATTGAGACATCTTCCGCTGGTCTACATGTGATAAAGTCTTGATACCTGGAGAATATCCAGCAAAGATCAAAAGTTGTTTAATGAAAAAGCTCCAAAGAGTGGAATATGTGGCTAAAATGATCTGATCCAACAAAATCTTGATATACCTGCACTGACAATGAAAGGGATTTTAAGCAGTTTAACTGCTAAAAGCAGAAACTCCGTTGACAAAAATGAAGCAGGTAGGGGGCCTGTCTAACCTGTTGAGGTCAGGGTACATACCACACATAAACAGCATTTTGTAACAACGTTCTCCCTCCACTGTCAGGGAGAGGAGGGAGGTGCTTTAATGTGCAGTTGGTAAATTAAAATCTTAAACAAGCTATACTTTTCAAATCTAAACTACAGAATTAATTTTGGCAGAGGGATTTACTTTACTGAATCCTTCCTCCAGTGCCTTTAACCTGCATTTAAAAAGTTTTAAAAAGACCATCCCCCTAAGACCCAATTTTTCCTACAGCAAATTCCAGTCTGCAGGAGCAGCATATCTGAAACTTCTTTTGCCTATTTCACTGTGAACTTTAGGGACAGATAGCAAAAGTAAATTTTGTGACTGAGTCACAGAACGAAGACTGTAGCTTCCAGAGCTTTTCACATAAATGCAGTTACTCAAGTATGACGGAGGCAGGCCAAGTATGGCCTTGTATGCCACTTTGTTACTATGTTACATTATCTAACTCATGTAGCACAGGGATGGGCAACTTTAATGACTGTGAGGGCAACATAAATAATATCACACTGCCAGAGGGACAAATTATGTATTTAAAATACTCTAAAGTTTTCATATTCTCTTTAGTGAGATTAACTAAAGGAACAAATAGAGCTTTATCAAAATATAAATGTCACAAACACCCTCCAAGTCCCCTGAACCAAGCTCAGCACCATGGGTGATCAGGCCTTCTCCTCTGCTGCCTCGAGGATGTGGAAAGCCCTCCCTGACCACCTAAGGGGCCCAAAGTCTGCAGATGCTTTTTAATGAAACCTTAAAACCTACCTTTTAAAAAAGCATTTTGATAAACATCTTCTATCGGTTCTCCTTTTTAAGTATCTATCTTGACTCTTTTTTTAACTGCATTGATTTTAATTGTTTTTATCCTACTCTGTAGCGCTTTGTGATTGCGAAAATGTAAAGTGCAATACAAATAAAATGTCTTATTATTATTATTATTATTATTATTATTATTATTATTATTATTATTATGTATCCAAACGGAAATCAAAATAGAACTGATTGGCTTAACAAAAAAAAAAAAAAAAACAAAAAACATTGAAGACAAATAAAATGTCTTTCAATAAAATAAACAGGTTAGTAAAATGTCTTTTTACGTAACACTTATTCATGTTTTCTTACAAATACATTCGGTAAAAAGTTTTTAAATGTAACAAAAAGAACATTGGGCTGATTACATCCCTACTTTTTTACAAAAAGACTACACAGATTCCACTAATCAACATTTTTCTTAAAGATGTTTTTTTGATATATTAGAATTAACCAATAGCTCGCAATGAGCGACAGGGAGGGCCACAGCTTACCCAACCCTGAACTGGGGTGTGTGTGTGTGTGTGTGGGGGGGGGGATGTGTGTGTATGTGTCCAGGGGTCTGCAACCTTACCAATCAGTAGAGCCATTTTGCCCTCCACTCCCATCAAAATATCTGTCTGGAGCCACAAAACACATTTGAACCTTAAAATGATGACAGCAGCATCTGCTGACTCTCCATCATTATACTGACATTAGATCTCTGAGCAAACTGCCTTACCACCTGACGTGACTGCAGGGTCAAGGGTCATGTTATTTTGTTGCTTTAACTTGGCATTATTGTTATACCATATTATATTGCAATAATTAATTTAAAACTAAAATGAAAACAACTGTGTGTATACTTTGATAATAAGGCTCGTCAACAAAAATAACAGTTAATTAATACGAACCTGTGTTATCACTGTTATTACTGTTGTCATTATTGTCATTGTTGTTATCCAGTGGTTTTCCACAGGATCA
Source organism: Cetoscarus ocellatus (assembly GCA_037902135.1). NCBI lineage: Eukaryota > Metazoa > Chordata > Actinopteri > Labriformes > Labridae > Cetoscarus > Cetoscarus ocellatus. The sequence continues at coordinate 2,468,802 of JBAMNC010001392.1, read as the reverse complement.
CGTTTTACTTGCAGTGGGGAACTCATAAATATTTGACATCAGTTGGGATGGGGGTCAGAGGGTCTTCCCCTGTCATTTTTAAACTTAAATTATTTCTTTCCTGTATTCTGATCACTTTTCAAGCACAATTTTTAATAATCATGAGGGAGCCTTGTGATCTTTGAGGTGCTTTCTGAAATCTCTTATTAGTTTTTGAAGCTCCTCTCACTTTCATAATTAATCAACTAAGTTTCGTGTCAATCTTGATATCTTTTCAAATATGTCAGATGAACATACGCTTACAACTCACACACACCTGACTTTATAGTTACTGAATAAGAGAAAGAGAGTGAGGGGGAAAGAGACTTACAGCTATCACATCGCACACAACAGACATGGTAAGGTTTTAAAAGTAAGAGAGCTCATCAAAGCATCGGCTGGTTTAGTTGCACAAAATGTTTAAAACGATGTCACAGGTAAGCTCACAACTAAAGATGAGGCAGCATCTTGCTCTCCCTCCGAGGTGCTGCAGGTCACAGAGAAGTTATGCAAGGCGTACACATGACGCACGTGAAAGTTGATAAGATGTAAAAAAAAAAAAAAAAAAAAGAAACAAATCATTTGATGAAAGAAAACCAACATTTTTTGCAGATGGTGCTAAAACATGCAGAAATAACATCATTAAATTAGAGTTTAATGCAGGACACAAATGAGTGTTTGCTTTTTTGTCCTCCAAGACCAGAGAGCCACTGGTAAGGGGAAAAAGAGCTGCATGCAGCTCTGGAGGTGCAGGTTGCCAACCCGAACTCTAGTCTATCTTGGAAAGAGCTCATGAAAAGTGTTTGGGAATGGGCAGAACCTTCCCAAAGCATATCCAGCAGATGACTGGATGATTGTTCCATCAACCACATTCATTATGGGCCAATCAGATACTGTAGTACTGCTTCGGCATAAAATACAAAATGTATACCTGACTATCGTCAAAACGTGTCAGAAGTGGACACAAAAAGTCATTTCTAATCAGGAAGTGCTTTAAGTGTTATTTGTTTTTTATTTAACAAAGAAATGCGGTCAAAATTTGATAAAACTGCTACTGAAGCTGTTAGCATTTGCTAACCTCTGTATGAGCTGTCACTCCCTGCTGTTGTCTAGCTTGTAGCTTCCACCTCTTCCTGCTTCTAGGAAGCTGATTGGGCTGTGTCACTTTCGGCCACTCACAATCGTAGATTGGAGTTTGGCAATATCAGATCTGCCTGATTACAGACATAGAATCAGTCAGGTCCAGCTGCTGCATAAGGTCACTGAACACAGCGTTGTTTTATGGTCTGTGTGAGGAAGTTTCCAGACAGTGACAGGCTGCAGGACAATATTACAACCATTGAGTTACTGATTGTTAAAGGCCCTAGTAACCCACACAGGTGCAAGTATAAAAACACACATAAAGAAAAATGTTTAGATCTCGTCCTTGTATTGTGTTCAGTTTGTTTGGATGACAGCCCCCCAAAAAGCTCTGCATTACTTTGTGTATGACTGTCAAGCAGCATAAAGTAACTCGTCTTTTTGCCCCAGTCACACATTGCCATTTCTCATGGCGATTGTGCACAACTGTAAACGATTGGCAAGGCTGGTTTGATCGGCATGATACGGGAAGAAATGACTGTCCCCCCCCCGGACACACCCCGTAAACACACCGTCAATAACGCTGCTACAGAGGCGTTCGTTCCGCTTCAATTAGGTCAATACAACGATACGACGAGGATTCCATGAATTTCCATCCCGCTGACACGACGTCAGCCCCGTTCGAGCTCAGTTTGCGTCACGTAAGGCCCGATTGAGCCCCGTCGCTTGTGTCGCCTTGAACGGGACACAGTTGGGGTACAAACAGATACGTCCTTGTCAGTCATCCTCAGAAAGTTTTCTGGATTGAGCCATGATCAGCCCGATTGAGCCCCATGCATGCCACGCTAATACCGTTCACCTTAGGACTGCATTAGGCTTCCATCCCGCTATTCTGAGAGCAGTTTTGAACAGTTCAAAACAATCAGGACCTTTCCCCGTTCCCCAGCGTTCATCCACGACTATACAACGCTGATCCAGATCAAGTAGCGCATGCACCACGACCAAAGCACGTCTCATCAGGATTATGACAATCGTGCACAACCGCCATGAGAAACGGGAATGTATGACTGGGGCTTTTGTTGCATAACCCCCTTACATGTATTCGCCAGAAAATCTACCCTCCATGTCCATTTGCTAACCTGTGTGCATCACGTCTCAATTCTACAATCCATCAGAAAGGGTCAACAGCACCAGTACTGTTGCCAAAACTTTCAGGGGTGCATATTAGATTTTTGCTAATATCCAGTATTTCCAAATTATTATCCCAAATACCGTTGCCTTCATGGTTACAGTCTATTTATGTTAAAAACAGTAGTGAAGCAAGAAAAATAACATTATATTCTTTTATTCTTATACTTTAGATTTACAAAAGTGGACAATGAGTGATGATGTTACATTGCACATTTTGCCAATGTTACAACCACTATATGGATGATCAAGGTCAATCTGTATGATCGAAATATCAGCTGTACATATCAGCAAAAATTTTCAGATCTGCTGATACCAATAACCAAATTTTTTGGAGAACATCTGCTGATAATGGTCAGATAATATTTTGCATCCCTACAAAACTTTATACAAACAAAATCCAAACCTCTGTGAGGCTCTTCAGTGAATCAGCCTACCCTTTAAAAACATAGAAGCAGCCTCTCCTATTCCTTGTCACGATGGATGTCTAGTCAGGTCCTATATCACCTCATCTTAGAGCAGCTGATATGCAGATTTATTGTCACTGGATAAACTGCCTGCTGTGCCCCACTTTTATGCTAAAACCTGACTGGATGATATTGCTGACACCTCCCAATGGTTAGAGGGGCTTAGGAGAGGGTGCCTCAAGCTCTGCTAAGCCCAAAGAACAAACAAAGCCTTAGGAGCATCAGTTTCACTGTAAAACAAAGGGCATTTATTGAAGAAACAGTGTCTACAAATCACAGACTTCTGCAGTCCTTGAGCACGAGGCTGTTGTATTGTCCAGGTCTGTAGTTCCAATCCTCTACCTCACAGGACACACACCACTACTACACTGAGCAAAATGTTCAATTACAGCAGAGAATGTAGGTTAACAATCAAATAAAAAACTAGAGCAGAAGAGAACTAGAGCTGACAAAGATACAGTAAAAATTAACCGTACATCACTACTGATAGCATGAATATACAGTATTTTGTGATCCTGTGCTTTCATCATGCCTGACTGTGAAAGGGACTAAAGATGCAGATTAAGCAAGAGAGAGTCCTGGCAGAATTGAGGGTGCTGGCTGCAACAGATGGGGTGGTAGCTAATGGCCTGAATCTGGCTTGAATCTGAACCATCCCCAACACCAACCCCCAGAGATGGGGCAATCCCTACTCGGGATGCAACACCAACCAGCACTGAAATGGGACAGACAGGACTACTTACTTTGCATTTCTCTCACATCTCACTCCTGGTCTTAGGATACTGAGCAAAGTATTGGCAATTGCCTCAGGGAAGCAACTGCTGAAAACACACCCTTGCCAGGAAATTGAGACAGTTTACTTTCAATCAAGTGCCTTGTTTAAAGGACTATTCTGTTGTGTATGGCTTTTGTGCAAAACATTATCACAGGGTGTATCCTAATCCTGGATGGGCCTACAGGAATGACACAAAGTTTGCAGTCATCTTTGGCTCATGGCCCTAAGGCGGTGCGGTGAAACAACACAAGGCAGGCCGAATAAAGCTGATATTCACAGAGAGAAAAGTCATACAATTATCAGCCCTATAAGTCAACTTCTCTGCTTAACCATTTGAATCAACTGAAGGGAAAGGCATTCAGTGTTTCCCAATACACATAGTTGTTAACACAGCTGCTCTAACATACTACCCCCTTGACAAACAATGTAGAACAATAACACCAAATAAAATTAAACAAAATGTATGATGCTCCATATCTCTGACACACACAAACACGCAACTTTACACACACACACTGTATCATACAGGTTTCACTGAGAATGTATCTTTTTTATGTCCCTCCAATACTTTTTTGTGGGTGCATCTGTTAATTCACGTTTATGTTAATGTTGACTGTTTCGATATGTACTAATGCAATGAACGTTAAAAATAAACAGAAATATTCCTCCTCATGTGACTCATAATGAAAAAAACATTGGTGAAAACAGATTATAACTCGAGTGATGCTCGAAGGTAATTTCATTTAAAAAACTACTGATGGTCTAAGCCACACACATAGTAAGGAGAAAAGAGTCAGACAAGTGGATAGCTGGTGCATGTATGATGTGCGTGTATGTTGGCAGGGGGAGCCAGGTGGTTTTTGAGGAAACATAAAATAGATAAAATTTAAAACAATGATTAAAACATTAAATATTGTGATATACTGTTATGGCTCATGTGGACATATCTCTGCTGCTATAGAGACACATCAATCCTTGATCATGACTATTTTAGGTCTTTTAGTTATTTGCTTGTTTCAAATTAAACTTACTTTTGTTAAAATACACACTATAGCAGAAGTTCTTGTCTGATAATGTATCACCTATTTTTTTTTAATTTGTCTCAAGTTAAAGCTACAGAGCTGCACATACTTTATATATTTATGTTAAAAATACATTTAAGGTTTTACAAAAACTTCTTATATGGACCCCACTTTGGCCAGAAGCAGGCCTGCTTTGTATTTAAACATATAAACACTACATTTACACCGGCAACCAACAAATAAAATTATTCAAACCCTGAGTTCTCACTCACTCGCTTACTTAGAGTGCAGGCCAGTGTTAATTTTGACAGCCCTTTTTAATTTAGTTTTAGCTTTAGTCTTTTGCCTAAAATATCTTTTGGTTTTAGTCATAATTTAGTCATCTAAATTGTTTTATTTTAGTCTAGTTTTAGTTGATGAAATTTGACAGCATTTTAGTCAAATAAATCTACTCTAAATTTAGTCAACTTACATATGAATTGTGAAGTGTAAGGCACTTTTTATGTTTCCTTGAATTTCTGAAGTTGCGTTTTACACTTCGATCCCGCCACCGTGAAGACAAGGCAGTTGTGATTGGATGTCCCTTTTAACTCATCCAACCTTTCCACATCTACTCTTAGCTGTGAGAGTGCTGCTCTGAAGCTGTGTTACAGTCTGCACATTAGAGCTGCTCCATGTACTGGTAAATTTAAATTGGTGCTTAAGACTCACCTCTTTATGCTGGCTTTTAAACAAGTAAAGTTTGACATTTTGATGTTAAATTGTGTTAATGTTCATGGTATCTCTTGGTAATATGTTTTTAGTCTGTTTTTCAAATTACAATTTGAATGCACATCAGCACTGGCTATACTCTGGTACTGGCCAACATCAGCCCTTTCATCGGTCATTGTCAAATTAGTGTGGGGTGAACGAATATCAGAACCAAAAGTTTAACCATTGTGTCATGCCAATTTAAAGCTGAACTCTGGCACACCTAAATACTGACTTAGAGAAGATCCGAAGATTCAGTTTATAGAGCACTAATAAAAACCTGTTGGAAATACTGATCTGTTTTCATGACCAAACATTGGAAAACATACTGACATTGTGGGAGAATTACATCAATAGAGGTAACTGAAAACACATCAGTACTGTTATCTGAAGACGACAATCTTCCCAAAACCAAATGCCATTCTACATCACATAACATAAAATGATCATCTCAAACATCGGTATCAGCAATGGCCCTGATTTTCACAATCACTAATTACTTCAGCCAAGGAGGTAATATTACTGCTTATATGGTAAATGATAAATGGACTTGAACTAACATAGCGTTTTCTTGTCTTTGGCTACTCAAAGCAGCTTTGTACCGCAGGTCACGCCTACTCATTTAATCTCAAATTCATTCATTGATGGTTGGAGTTTCTATGTTACTCGTCTATCAGTATCAGCTAACACATTCATGCCCTTTCATGCCCATTTACACGCCACTGACACAGCAGTGGGAGCAATTTTAGATTGCGTCTTGCCCAAGGACGCATCGCCATGTGACACCCGGAGCTGGGCTCAAACCCGCAACCTCATGAATACTGACCAAGCACACTAACAGACTAAGCTACCGACGCTCCAGTCTGCTACTGATTATCAACGGAATAACCCTAAAACGTTATTCCCTGATTACATTTTCTGGGAATGTTGGTGATGGCACAAGGAAGGAGTGATTCGATTTTGATGGTGATTTGACTCTGAATGCACATACAAAAATTATTTTAAAATCATTTGTTAACATTGCTAGATAGGGCTAATTGTGTCAGAAATTCCTTGGAAGGGGATTGTGTCTCAGGGCGCTTCAGGTGCCCATTGTTATACATTAGGCTTGTACATCGTTTGATGACTATCTTGAGTTGTTTATAACGTGTGGGAAGTCAAATCGTGGCTTTACCACGCAGTCAAAACATTGTTCACTTCAAGCTGTGACTAAATTTCCTAACCACAGACAACCTGATGACCGTTTTGGAAACTTCCTCAAGACTACATCACAGTTAGGCAAACATCCGAATACGATACCGAGATATTCTGTCTATGCTTTAACAACTCAGACTTTCAGCCTTCTACAATGAGATGGTTTGCTTAACAGTCAATTCGTCGAAACAATCCAAAGTCTCTTTGATCAGTAAACACCTTTCTTTCACACCGACAGAAATTATGTGTGGTACAAAAATGCCGCCAAATCGCTCAAATTTCGTTGAATGAACGGACCATGATCTGTGTTTTGTCGGTGTTTCAGTGCAACTTGTGACCATGTTCACTTGTGACTCTGAGCCGATGTGTTTCTGGTTGTCGTAGCTACAGCACATGTTGCAAAACAAGAATAATTTCTGAGGCCTCAATGTATAGTTTCCTAATAGCTATTTGAGCTTGACCCTCTAATTGTATTTGGACGATATAACACAAAATAGACGAAGAGGCATCTCCAGAGGGTCTGTTATAACGGCCTCCGTTGAAACTATGACAACTCCTAAACGAAAAGTCTCTTTCTCATCATGGTCACTTGTTCAGCTGTAATACCGGTACCTCTAGCCAGCAGCAGTCGGCTAGCTAATCACAAGCTAATGTAGCTCCCTGCCGAACCAGCGTTAGCCTCGTTAGCAGGTTGGCTAGCTTAGGCAAGTTTTACATTTGAATCTCTCATTAGTGTCCATCACTACGGTACCGCTCAACGTGAACCAAACCGTCCATGATGACAGTTATTTATATTCTAATCACAAGCTCCTAATGATGATGGATGCTGGATAAAAAGCCTTCGGCATATTTACACTGCATTAGGAAAAGGCGCTTGCTAACAAAGGTAGTAGCTCATTGAAAGGCTGTTGCCGTGTTGAGGCACTCCGCCCTGACAGCTAATGTGATCGTTTCCGTGCAGCGAACGTGAACGTTACGCCGTGCAAACAGGAACGGCTGCTGTGTTCAGCAGCACTGCGGTAACAAAGATCCCTGAAAACTTAACACAGTGCGACGGGCTCAAACTTACCATCGCTGCGCTTTATCTCCACGTAAGTACCGACGACAATCTTCCCAAAGCCCGACGCCATTCTACATCACTCAAGAAAATTAACAAACACGGTAACAGACTAAATATTAGTCGGAGAAAGCAGCTCCTTGTGTTTGGCAGCCTTTAGCCGGGAGCAGGAAGATGCAGGCAACAGAATCCAACGGGCTGCTGGCCTTACGTAGTGTTTCCGGTCCAACAGTTTTTCAAATTAAAACACGTTAAATGTCTTTTCACGTTTACATGAAGCATGATTTTACTCGAAACTATGAAAAATGTTTAGGCAGGGTTTATTGTGTATGAACAAAGCGTTCAGTTTTTCTCAGAATTCTGATTTTAATCTAAGAATTCTAGACATTTTTTTTCAGAATGTCGACTTCAAACACAGAACTCTGACTTTACTCGAAGAAAACTGAATTAATTTTTATCCTACTTCTGACTTTAATCTCGGAATTCTGATTTTTTCCACAAACTTAAGAAAATTCAGTTGTACAGGAGAGGAAAAACTTAAGCGCTGTTCTTTAGTGAAAATACACATACATTTACAATATTTGCTCAAGTACAAGTAAATAAGCACTCAAGAATCTAATCAAGTAAAACTAATTAGTAGCTCATTTCAAAACCCCTCCGAGTATTGAGTATTTGAAGACAACTTAATGTGAAGTGCAGAAAAGAATAGCAGCTGGAGTTTGATGAGTTATCTCGTTTTCTTTCAGTATGATATAATAACTACAAGGCAGAAAGACCTCACACATATTATATTCAAGTAAAAGTCCAGTGGAACTGTTATTTTTTTCCTCAAGTACACGTAAAAGTAGCACACTGTGAAGCTACCCAAGTAAATGTAAAACATACATCACTGAAATTTCCCCCAAAGTTCTGGGTACTCTGAGTAAACTTTACTCTGCTGTGGAAAACAGCTGAAATGTGATAAGCAGTTATTTAATCAGAGTAATTGTATTATAAATCAACATTTGATGGTGTAATACAACCAGAGTACCAGTCTGTCTTAATGTATAATAAATTGATAATTTTATCAGTAAAAATGATTTTCTTCACTCTTTGAGTCATAGTTTTCTATAAGCACAAAGCATTTACAAAATAAATACAGAAAACCAAGTACTTGAGTATAAACAAATGTTTGAAGTACAAAAAAAAATCACATCGGTAAAACTAAAGTGTAAATGCATTTTCATAGTGAAACTGAACAAAATGTGAATGCCAAAATGTGTCTGGATCTTGTAGGCTTTCTGTTTTTGATCCATTTTTTTATCACGTGTTGAACTAAACATTTTAATATAAAGTATTATGTTTGTACACGGTTACTGTGACATCAAACTTGGTATCATAGTAAAATTTTAGTGCTGTGATAACAGTTGATGAACTTTGATCAGTTTAACTGTCTATGCTTGGTTTTTTTTTTTTGTTTGTTTGTTTGTTTGTTTTTTAGTATTTAGATGCCTTTGATAATGTTACCTGAAACAACACATCCCAAAAAAATAACTCAAGTTAAAGTGCAAGTGCTGCTTTAAAAACTACTCAAAAACATAGTAGTTCACTAAAAGCTAATAACTTAAGTAAATGTAATTAGCTACTTTCCATTTCTGATAATAACATTTGATCCAGCTAATATTGCATAGGTAGCCTATATCTGACGTTCAATATATCAGTAAATGTAATGTGTATTCTCTGTTTGTCATAGTTTGGCTGAAGCACACTAGATTTGACCAAACAATTAGAGAATACCAAATATGACAATGCAGTTTTTTTAACTTAACATTGTTAATATGCTGTCCCTTAAAAATGTAATCAAATGGCATCTTTTTCTCATACATTAGTTATCAAGTATCAAACCATGTCAGTTTTAGGTATTATTTCAGCATTAAATAAAATGTCACTGAACTTGGTTTTAGAATCAAAGACAAACATTTGTATTGTGAACACAAGGCTGCAAAAATCATTAATTATTTTTTTTTCTTCTTTTAAATTCAAAACTTAGGTTGCATGTGAAATGTAACTAAGTACAATTTATCCCAAAATATACTCAGGTAAAAGAAAAACTGCTGATGAAAAAGTGAAAGTACAGAAAAATGCTACTCAATTACAGTAACCAGAGGTGAAGTTGTAATTATTTCCAGCCTGCTCTTGCATTGGTTAGACTACCAAAAAAAAAAAAAAAAAAAAAAAAAAAATTAGTTACTGACCTCAGCTATTTTAAGGTAAGTTTTGTGTTTTGCTGGAATCCAAAACAATCTTTGAATGAGCCAAAATGTAAATTCTGTGTAATGATAATGTATGTTTTTTTTTACTAGTTTATAAATTCTTATAACCAAAGCCTGTTAGGCAATATGTTAAAAAAAAAGGCAAATTGGAAACGGATAATGTGCCCTTAAATTCATTGAATATGAATATATTTCTCGGTAAAATAAAGCTCCTTAAAACATTAACATTTTGTTTTAAATATTCTCTTGATCTTTTAAGAATATCTGGCAATAAATCCTGGTAAACATTATCTCTAAATACTGTACAAATGTCAATTATTTTCTTGTACGACCCCGCCATCTAGTGGCATAGAAGATAAAATATTCTGCAGGGGGTGGGCGCATAAAAATTTTTCAAAGGCCGATCCGGTCTGAACCAAGTGATCAGTTAACCTAAATTCAATTACTGAATGGGACACACTTTTGGCAAAACCCTTAACCAGGGTTAGGCAAATCCCAGTCACTCTTTGCAAATTTCAAAACATTCTCACCCTCTGAAACACATTTAACATCCTGTGTTCTTGTGATGATGAATCGTGTCCACAGGAGGCAGAAGGTAACCTCATGTTGAACACAGAAGTAACGCCTTCAGCAGGTTAAAGCTGAAAACGCCATGTCATGATCAGACTTATCTGATGAAACCAGTATGAGAGATTTCAGTATTGTAAACGCAAGTGAGTTGAAAGTTATCATGAAAGATAAATAGACTACTAACAATCTTAGGGACTATGAACTGCAGCTCAGTTGATGGTATTTTTTTTTTACTAAAAGAAACGTTTTAAAGAACTTTGTGCAAACGTTTTAAATAAAATATTTACAGTGAACAAGAAGGACACAAAACCTTTGACAATAACCCAGCAGAAGCAAAGACCTAAACAAGTCAACATTATGGAACAGATGACTGCAAGTCTACAAATGAAGATGGATATCTTTATCTGAAGGTGTTTATAGTTGAGTGTGTGATCAATGAAATGGATTGTTATGACAAAACTGTATGATGGTATTTTGTTTTGTTTTGTTTTTTTTGTAAAATACGGTCATATCATCCACTGTAATTTTCGGGAAATATCTGTTGTACTGTGAAAAAATAATCCTTTTTTTTTAGTTTCTGATTTAATCTAATTATTATCATCTTATCTTCCATTATTAGTTTATTTTATTAACCTTAAGCTGATCTGAGTTGTCACAGAATGTCATGGTTTGCAAAATAAAAAACAAAAATAACAGTTTAATAAATAAAGTACATGTACACAAAGAATCAACTCAATTAAAGGAAGATGAGTACATTACATTGTTCCTGTTCCTTGACCTTGAGCCCTCACCCTGTCCCTGCATGCACAGAGTGATACACATAAAGCTTTACGCTCACATTTATGAACATGACATGCTGAGTTTTCCCTCAACCGTTACAAGCACAATCAACTGTCTGACCCCCCTCCTCAGAGTCTAGAGTCTTCTCTTTCCAGAAGCTACTAGGTTCCTGTGTGATCCTTCAGCTGTCACCCCCGCCCCCTGCCGTCTCTCAACACCCACATTTTACTAAACCCTCCTCCCGCATTTGCTGGTGAGTTCTCAGCTGTCTGTGCCCTAAATAGACCTTATCAGGGGCAGTCTACCTCAGAGGGGTCTGCCTCACTGAATATATTGAACAAAAAATAAATGTTTTATTCTCAAAGCCTTTGATGATACAGAGATACTTGGGAGCATATTTGCTTCATTCAACATTTCTTGTGTTTTTTGCCTCCTTTTTAAGACCCAAGTTTGTTCTTTGGAGTTTTGGTGTGCTCAGAGTGGACCCCTGAGAGATGGTCCATCTTGGCTCCCCCCCCAACTGAGATCTATTATAAATATAATTTGAGGTGTTTGCAGGGGGAAGGTTACATAAGACAGAGAGTTTGTGACAAACAGGAGGAACTTAAGGACAAGACTTTTAAGACTGAGCTCCAAAGACACCACACAATTCTTGAGGTACTGTACAACTTTCACAAAGATTCACTTTTCTTATTTTCATTTCTGGCTTTGGAGCAGTCAGAGGCCTCTTTGGGTGAGAACTCGGAGTAGTGTGGATTGTATTTATCATGGTAGCAGAGATAAATGGTGTCTATCCATTAGGAAAGTAAAGCATTTGTTGCAGGGCCTCTATGGGGGTCTAAGGCCATGACCAAATAAGGCTTGAGGAGGGGGGGCATTTAAAGTCAGAGATAACATGTGCTTGGCCATTTGCTCCAGGACACCCAGGTCAGCAGGACGCTTTTTTAGCAAGAACGGTGAGAATAAATCACTTCTGCTGTATGAATTATTTTGACCATGCATTGTATTGACAGATAATTGTTCTTTTGGGTGAATGTTGGTGAATTTGGCTAAAGCTTCAATATAATTGGAATATCCCTCTAAGTATCACAAAAGGAGAATAAGAATATTGTTTTTTTATTTATTAATTGTTCACGTGAAAGTAACAGTCATTAATGTAATCAAGTCTTTTCACAAATCAAGTATTTAGAAAAGTACTGATCTCTACCAACCGTTCAGCCTGGAGTCTATTTTAAAAGTAGTGATAACGTGAACAGTCAAAAGATTTGAACACTAAAGTAACTCAAGTAAAAATATTCTTTAAACAGAATCAATTAAATAGATTCACCATTCTGACAAACTATCACCTATAATAGGAGTGTACTGTAAATCTTCTGAGTATTAATGTGTTGTAAAAGCATTTAAAGCATCACAGTTACAGTTCTGAGAATTCAGATTTTTTCACATTTCTACAGTTTTTTCTGTTGTTTGAATTTCATAAACTTATATGCTAACCAGAAACACCCAGCTCAATCATACTATAGAGCACATGTTTTTATTTTTACCCCATTAACACTTTCTTTGTATTTATTAAGTTAAATATGTCTTATTTAAAAAAGGTCCCCAGCACAATGATATTTTAAATGCATCATCTAACCTGTAAAAGTTTTGCTGATTCAAGCCTGCGTGCAAAGAGTAGTTATAACTGTTCTGATTTCCTGATCATGGGGAGACTTAAATGTGGGGACAGCAATACAGAACTGGTTGTAAGGAGTTTAGGGCTTTGATATTACTTATTCAATATTATTCCATCTCGGCCAATGACAGCTGGGATAGGCTCCAGCCCCCCGCAACCCCGAAAGGGATAGTCGGTATAGAAAATGAATGAATGAATGAATATTATTCCAACTTAAATTTTCACACAGCTCTTTCCTGTGTTTGATTTTGCATGTGACATGAAGTCTTTATTCCAGTAACTGATAACTGAATCTGTGTGTATAGTGTCAGAGATGACAAAGTACTGACATTCAGGTACACATTTATAATGCTGCTATAATCTGTTTCAACCAGATGGGAGACCCGGTACAGTTAAAGGACGAGGGGAACAAATACTTCCAGGCAGGAGAGATTGACAGTGCCATTGATTGCTATACTAAAGCCATCAAGGTGTGCAAGGACAAAAAAGTGCTCGCAGTTATCCACAGAAACAGGTCCGCATGCTATCTGAAAAAGGTAAGCAGGTTGGTTTAACAGCAAAAAGACAAGCATACACCAATGGCGCATATTTTTATTTCTTTGGAATATATAGATTTTACTCTTTTGTGTCAACTTTCATTTTAGGAAAACTATACTAATGCAGCATCTGATGCATCTAAAGGTAATAAACTTAAAAACCAAATGATAAATGCATTTACACAAAACTGATGAAAAATATTCACAGAACCTATGAGCCCATAAAGCCATGACAGTTATTCTCCCTCTTTTTTAGCAATTGATGTCGACGCAGCTGATATTAAAGCTTTGTACCGACGCTGTCAAGCTCTGGAGAAGCTTGGTAAACTGGATATGGCTTTTAAGGATGTGCAAAGATGTGCCACACTGGAACCAAAAAACAAGACCTTTCTGGAGACTCTACGTAGGCTTGGAGCAGAAATTCAAGCCAAGGTCAGCCTCACACAGAACAAAATGACCAAATACACAAGACCACAGTTGGTGTCAGAGGTGGAAGAGGGGGGTGAATTAGGGGTTTCGCTAAAACCAAGGAGCATCCTGGTGCATGATCCCCCTATCTATTTTACCTCTATCAAAGGTCCCATGTCCGGCAAAATCAGTTTTTCTTTGCGTTTAATGTTGTTAGATGGGGCTGTGGGAGTAGAAGACGAGACACTTTTTACTAAACTCATGGTTCACAGAGAAATGATAGATGTCTCTTTAAGGAAAATGCTGCTTAGAATGCTCTGTAAAATAAGTCAAACAGTAAGTAAGACCTGATAAAACTGTTTAAATATCAATTATTTGTGGGGATTGCAGTAATAGCTGTAGGGATTTTATGACAAAAAGAGTCCCCTAAAACTACAACAATTGAATTTTCTGAATTTGGATATATTTTGGGAGCCGAATGGAAAGCTTTGGGGTGCCTGATGTGGCCCCCAGGCTGCCACTTGATGATCTCTGCATTAGTATCCTCTGTAGTTCACCATCCAAAGTCCTAAATGAAGTTCAGTAAATTCAAAACTCTGCCGCCTGTCTCCTCACCCACACCCAATCCCACAACTATATCACTCTGGTCCTCCAAAGTCTCCCCTGGCTCCCAGTCCCATACAGCATAAAATCCAAAATCCTCCTCCTCACCCACAAAGCCCTCAACCACCAGACCCCCTCCTATCTCATTGACTTCCTCCACCATCACACTCCGGCTTGTAACCTCTGCTCATCCAACACCAACCTCCTCACCACCCCTCAGAATCTAATACCGAACCAGGGGGCACAGATCTTTCTACATTGCTGCCCCCTCTGAAACTCTCTTCCACCTAATATAAGAGATTGTATTGACTCTCCTGCTTTCAAATCTCTACTCAAGACTCACCTTTTAAAACAGGTTTTTAAAGTGTGATTGCATGGTGTGTGTCTATATTAAAATGTATATCAATGTGTTCATCAATGTATGCATATTTTGTGTGATTTTATTGAGCTTTTAAAGTTGTTACCAATTTGCATTGTTTTTATCTTTTATCTTTTAGCCTCTTCCAGTTTCTGCATCAACTGCAGCCTACAAGTCGCTGCAAGGAAATAAACATGCCATTTTTGTTTCCCACAGCTTAAAACAACATTTTCCACTGATTCAAGGGTTCAGAACATGTTTGACATTCTCTTGGATGAAGAAATGGACAGGGATAAAAAGGAGAAAGTGGGTGCATTCATATTGTACAACAAAAACACCTTGGTGCATGAAGAATAAAAACCAAATTCCTTTGTGTTTATATTTGTCTGACTTTCCCTTCTTCTTCTTTCTCTTTATGTCAAGGCTGCAAACAACCTCATTGTGCTGTCAAGAGAGGACGCTGGAGCAGAGAGAATCTTCCAGAATAATGGAGTGTCTCTGCTGCTCTCCATGGTTGAGACAGGAAAACCTGAGATGATCCTTGCTGCTATTCGGACATTGTCAGGGATGTGCACAGGGCACAAAGCCCGGGTGAGTGCACTTATGAAGTAGGTCAAGACAATATCATAGTGACACTGTCAGGAAGACTGTTTCTCATGTTGCTGTATTTGAACACAGCCAACCTTAGAAGAATACTCACACCCTCATGGTAACTTTAGAGAAATGTTTTGAACTGTAACTTTGTATTGGCCTTATATCAGTATGAGGAAAAAATATCTTGAAAGGTTTGCTATTATATTGGAAGATATATACATTTCTGCCAATACTTTCAGACGTACACATCAGTGGAGTGAGCAAATAAAGGTTAATGTCTATCTTACAGGGTGAAGCATTGAGTTTTGAAGAATAAAGCAGGATGTTTAGCCTAACCAGCAGGAGTTTTTCATTTTTTGTCATCCTTTCTCTTTCTAACTTTTGAGTGTGATCTGTTAGCATTAGGTCTGAACAACAGACAGGTCTGAATGTGTTTTGGGGTGTTAGTTTGCATTTTATAAATGACACAATATATGTAGATACTTCTTTGTCTTAAATTACAGAATAGCAATTTTTGTTAAAGAATATATTTATCATAATAAACAGCGCCACCCCTCCCCATACACAAAACAGCTGTGCGTAGGGCCCCACGATCCATGGGGGGCCCCATTTTGCGCAAGGGGACGCTATATTCGATCGTCTTACTTATTTACATAGACATATTGCTCCCTCTTGCAATCAGATCAATGACCGATTTTTTAAACTCACTAATCGGTGATCAGCCCCAAAATCTTGATCATGTAAAGCTTAGTTTATTGCCTATCAATCTATACTGTCGATAGAAGTTTGGGGCTATTTTTATGGAGGTAAATTGTGGTCATCTCTAGGTGAATTTAATTCATAACAGTCATATAAGATTAGAAAAATAAGATAAATTAAGATAATCCTGTATTTGACCCACAATGGAGAAATGAGTGGCGCAGCAGCTGTCATATGATCACTGATTAATGACTTTGCATCCAGAAAATGCAGACGTGTGAATCTTCTTTGTTCCTACCAGTGTTGTAGGACTCAAGTCCAGGACTCAGACTCGAGTCCGACTCGAGTCCTGATTTGTCGGACTTGTGCGCTGATGACTCGGACTTGGACTCGGACTCGAGCTTTGGCTGCATTAGGACTTGGGGGAGGACTCAGAGGACTCGACCTTATTTATCAATGAATCCTTTGTATTTTTATTATTTTTTTATCTATTATTTCTTCTGGTATAAGATCCTTATATCAGCAGGGGCGGATTTAGGATTGAAGAAGATCCTGGGCTTAGCCCAGACATTACTTTTGAATTGTGGTTAAAAAGAACAATTAAAAAACAAAAACAAATAACACTGTCCTGGACAAATTAAGGCACTTTGCTGATGAGACGGCCCTGATTATAAATGTCCTACATCTTATCAGCTTCTAAAACAAACTATGGCAAAATTGTCCAGTATCATGCATTCTTAATTTATGTTAATTTATGTTATTATCACAAAATGTGCAATACTGAACTTTTTCTCATCTCCTAACAGGCCATGGCCATTGTTAACATGGTGAGTGTTGACAAGATGTGCAGCATCATGGCTACTGACAATGAGGAGATTGCACTGGCAACCTGCAATCTGTTCCAGTGCATCAATGACTCTCTCACTGGAGGAGATAAAAGAGAATATGGGAAAGAAGAGGCTTTGGTTTTGGGTGAGAAACTGTCACAACAAATCAATGACAATAAATGAGAAAAGAAAAACTTGTAACTGACATCATATGATTTTCCCAAATGCAGATGCTACCAAAGACCTGAAAACAATTCTTCTCTCTCTGCTGGAGATGGTCGCCAGTAAGAAAGTGTCTGGCCACGGCAGAGACCAGGCACTGAACCTTCTGTGCAAAAATGTTCCTCGCAAAGACAAGAAAGAGGTAGACCACTCCAGGACCCTGTTCACCATCGACAACGGTGAGACCACTGGTGGTTTTACTTTGAGTCAGAAAATTGCTTAGCTTATTGTACATCAAGTTGCCTTTAAGCAGTGGCAGAATAGGCTGTACACATGGGGAACACATCAAAAATAATAGACAAACCAAGCTTGCTCATGGCTCTGGCAAATGTGTGTGTTACATTGTATTCTATAAGCAATCAAAAACTAGAAGTTCTCTGAGAACATAAACCTCTGCCACGTCATTTCTGACACTCTTACTCAAGTTATTATCAAAAATGTGGAAATCTGCCCTTTCTAGCAATGTTAACAAATCCATTATAAAAACTCCTGGATTGTCATCTGTGTTCGAACCACCACCGAAATCTCAGAACCTCTTCCTTCTTACAGACAGACAGACAGACAGACAGACGGACAGACAGATAACCAAACAAATGGATAAAAGTTAGCAATAACAAAAGCTCCTTGGCAGAGGTAATTATTACATGTAAGACCCCTGGCCATATAGTCCTTGCTGTGTAAGTCACGTGAGGCAATTATATGTTTTATGCTGTAGAAAAAAAAAAGTTTAAAAAATCCAGTGTGCCTGAGTTCATCACAGACTTTATTTCTTTATCTGAACAGCCTATCCAAATCACATCAATTTTGAGATGTGAGAGCTGGAAGTACTAAAATACAAACTCACTTCTGTGTTTTTGGACTCTTTACTCCACTTTTCTATTTGATTGTTGCAGCCCAATTGTGCATCCCAGCCTGACCAACATAAGGCATCTGCTGTATATAAGTCTGTGTTTGATTGTTCTCCAGGTCTGAAGAAGATCCTCAAGGTGTGTGGGCAGGTGTCTGAGCTGCCAGACCAGCTTCCATTAACAGATAACACCCAGCTGATAGCCAGCATTCTCCTCAACAAGCTCTACGAAGACCTCAAATGTGACCCAGAGAGAAACAACTTCAGGGACATCTGTGACTCATATATTAAGTAAATCCAGTGGGGTTTTTTTAAGATGTTTTGGACAGTCCTCTTTCAACGCAGACTTATATACTTCTTTTGTCCATCCCGTCTGTAGATCCAAAATTGACCCAAATGACATGGACAAGACCATCCATGCCATCAATACCATCTCAGGGCTGCTTCAGGGTCCCTTTGATGTGGGCAATGCTCTGATTGGACACCAGGGTATAATGGAGATGATGGTGGCGTTGTGTGGCTCTGAGCGTGAGGTGGACCAGATGGTGGCTGTGGAGGCTCTGATTCATTCTTCCACAAAGATGAGCCGTGCCAGCTTCATTATTACCAATGGCGTGTCTCTGCTCAAAGACATTTACAAGAAGACCAAGAATGAGAAAATTAAAATTCGTGCCCTGGTGGTGAGTGCCTTTGTGATAAAATGAAAGATGGACTCATATCACTTTGTTATTCATCTAGACTCATTGAGGAAACTCTGGGTTAGAGTTAATCATCTGTGAACATAAAAGTTGAGAGTTCACTCTCCTGCTGACACTTTTTAGCATGTCCTCAGACAAGAAACTTACAGGTCACACATTCTGCAAAATGCACTTCTCCGTGGATTTTATGCTACAATATGTGTCCATAAATCAATCAGTCAAACGTTATTTGTAAAGCACTTTTCATACAAAAGAAAAATGTAGCCCAAAGTGCTTTAAATGGCTATAAAAACAAAAACAACAAACCAAAATATGCAAGACAGACATGCATAAAGCCATCTAGACAAACAAACTCATATTGAACAAAAATAAGGAAAAATGACTTTATTTAAGACCTCGATGAAAAAAAACTGTAGGAGAGAGGGACTGAAGAAACACTATCATGAGTTCATAATGAGAAAACACCAAAAACTAGAGATAAAATAAGAATTATAGTCAAATAAAATAGTAATGATAATAATAATAAATACATAAATAAGAACTACAGTAAAAGAATAGAAGATAATATAAATTACACAACATGTATAAACTAGTAAATAAAGAAACATTTGTTTACTGAGAAAATTATAAATAACACTAGAAAATTATAAATGGTTCACAACATTAATAGACTGAGATAAATAATTAAAGAATATTAAGAATAATCAAACAAACACAGCTAAAACATACAATCAAATTAAAATTGAATTGGATAAATAAGTAAAGGTCAGTCAAAAGTGAGGCTAACAAGGAAAGTTTTGAGTTTGCTTTTAAAAATACAGATAACCTGCTCCGGCCTCAGATCTGCAGGTAGGCTGTTTCACAGATATGGGCCATAATAACTTAAAGCTTTCTCACTGTGGGTTGTTGTTTGGACTTTTGGCACTACTGAAAAACCACTACCTTAAGACATGAGGGCTGTCACAGGCTCATATGATAAAAGCAAATCAGATAATTAGGCTGGGCCTTAACTGTTAACAGATTTGAAAAATTATAAAGGAACCTTAAAGTCTATTCTAAAAGATACCAATAGCCAATGCAGAGACTTTAAAAAGGGTAATGTGAGCTTTCTTTCTGGTCTTCGTCAGCATCCTTGCAGCCTATGGCTTTTTACAAAATCATCTGCTGACAAATCATTGTCATATTCTTATTTATAAGGCTGTACTCAGTCTGCCTTCATACTTGCGTCAATGTCTTCCATGTAAAAGGTGCTGAAAGCTGCAGTCTTTGCTCTGTGTCTCAGTCACAAGACTTATTATTACTATCTGTACCTAAAGTTCCTCTTGTTATGGGTAAAAGACATTTCAGATATGTTGACATGATTTGTATCCACTGCGAAGAAAGTGGGTCTGAGGGAGCTGGTCTCTTTAAGTCTTTTTATTAGCAGAGTAAAGTCACTGGAGGAAGATGCATCTGGGTGTAGATCCTTTGACAAATGACACTCTGCTCTGTGATGGTGAATCATTTGGTTTATTTATGTATGTTTGTCTATGTTTATGGTCTATGTCTGGAACTTGTTGACCTGCTGGCTGTATTTGCCAGGAATTATTTTATAAATGAGATTCTTAATCTCAATGAGATTTAATGATTTTTCCTGGTTAAATTATGTAGGCATAAATAAGTACTTGATCCTTGTCCATGTTTTCTCCAGGGACTCTGCAAACTGGGTTCAGCTGGTGGTGATGATTACAGTTTGAGGCAGTTCGCTGAAGGCTCCACAGAAAAGCTCGCCAAGCAGTGCAGAAAGTGAGTACATTTATATCTTATAAATCTGCTGTTTTTATTTATCATTTTCCTACTCATGTATTTATTTAACAACGACATACACTTACATTCATGATGTAACATTTAACAGCGTGCATGTTTTTATTTATTATTTTCCTACTCATGTATTTATTTAACAACGACATACACTTACATTCATGATGTAACATTTAACAGCGTGCATGTCCCAGATGCACTGCTTTAAGTGTTTGTAGCAGAATGCTAATTTGTGACACTTGTCCACAGGAGGATATTATAAATTATAGATAGAAATAAGTTACAGAAAATTAGAAAAATCATTAAAAAAAATAGATAAAAAGGATGACTCAGAATAGAGTGCAACTATAGATACAATGAAGGTAAAGATATATGGTAGAATTAAATACAAGTAAAACAGCCAGCTAAGCAGACCATAGACATCCTGGTGCTTCTTTTGTTTTATGAGTGGGAGCAGTGTTCTTCTTCCTTTAACTAGGGTCTGATACCTTTATTAAAAACATAAAATGGTGTTGCATTTTCAGCTCGGTGAGTAGATGTCAGGAAAATTTTACCCCACTGCTCCTGACTAGCAGTCAAGTGAAAAGATTGACAGAAGAAATGAGTTGTCTTTGAATCTTTTACTTGCAAGGAGTCAGCAGTTTACAACACAAGCAACGTCCTCCAACTAAAGAACTGATTCTAAAATTCACACATTTTAACATTTAAACCACAACCCATCATCTATACAGGGTTTGTGCCTTAAATCAAGCTCAACCAATAGTATTTATGCACACACTTACATTACATTACAATTTTGCATGGTAAATCTGGGCCATCTTCCACTTCTCAGAGCTTTGAGTAATTTTTCTTTGCGGCTGCGAATCATTGGTGGTGCTTTATATTTTTTGCAGGGTGAGACACTTATCATCAGTATTGCTCCAACAAGAAAAGCAATGGCTATACTGTAAGCATATAATGATAATAAAATATGTACACTTTCTCCTACAGTAGATACTTACACAGTTTTTCTCCTTTAACTGAGAAAGCAGATGGTCCAAAGCAGAAATATTACAGTTAATGTGCGCTGAGGCCTGTGTTTTGACTCGACCAGAGTCCTGCTGCCTTGTAACAATTTAACAAAAGCATTGGGGGCAAGTTCTTTTGGAAACTTGACTTAAAACTGATAGCTGTATCTGTAGTTTTGAAGATTTTGCTCAAATTGTATTTAAGAGATATATATTTACAAGATTTAATATGGCTTAAAATATAGTTATCAATTATACAATTACTGTAATTGACTCATCATGATTATTTGCCTCTGTGACAAATGAGAGGGGTTTGAAATTATCTTCTCTATTCATTTAAATTGATACCGTAAATACTATGAAATGTTTTGTATTCCAAGAACTTTTTTAAGACCAGGTGTGTTATGTGTCGTTTTTCTCTGGAAAAATGTTTGATTCACTTTTTGGACATGCACACCTTTGTGTGCAGCTGCATGTCATGTGATGCTTTCACCACAGAATAACTGGACGTAATAATGGAAAACATTAATGTTTTGGTGGATGGATGAAGAGTGTGATAAGCTAATGCAAACTTAGTCCCCATTATCTTTCACTATGTTGTGGATCTCACGTTTCTTTGTAAGCATTTATATTTTTTATTTTGTTGAGTGCCAGAAATAGATTACCAGGTGTGCTTTGAGGCTTTAACCTTGAGCAGCGGCTGGACCTGCCTGATTCAATGTCTGTAATCAGGCAGAACCATCTTGCCAAGCTGAGTGGCCCAAAGCGGCAAAGCCCAATCAGTGTCCTCTAGAGTAGGACGAGTTGGAGCTACGAGCAACTCAACAGCAGAAAGTGACTGCTAATCCAGAGATATGGATAAATGCTAACAGCCTTTTAATCAGGAGAGACCAAATTTGAATGAACAAGTATTTACTATACAAGTTGATATGATTGACAATGTGCAGTGTCTTTGTGGTTAGAGTTTCTTTGGCGACTAGACTCCATCGTGCTGTCTTGGTGTACTTCAGGGGTACTGAGGGCGAATGAAAGATAGGATACACCCCTTGGAGTCTAGACACTGGTGGTGGTGAGAAATAGAGGAAGGATGAGTAGTAGACTTCTGCTGCTGGGACCCTGATGCAATAGACTCAGGTGCTGCTGAGGTGAAGGGGCCAGAATTCTGAGGAGTTGGACCTGGACACCTGTGAGACGACTGGAGGTGCCTGGGGTGGAGGAGCAAAGACATCATTTAAAATGAGGCTGCACCAGGATGATTGGCCAGGCAGTTGTGTGTGACAGGATCTGGTTGGCTCAGTGCTTGAGTGAGAGCATGCCCCTCATCAGCTAAGATTTGAATCACCTGTGCAGGTAGGCAGGCAGAGTAAGGAATGAAGAGGAGACTGAATGAACATATAGGTCTTCCTGACTGAATTTTTTGCTAAGCTTCATCAGTAGTAGTTTGTCAGATCCGGACCACACTGCTTTATTAATGAAAAACAAACAACACTGAAAGCAATTCAATAGTAGGATTATTTTTGCTCCACTTTTGACGTGTTTTGACAATAGTTTGTTCTGTGTAGTGTATTACGTTTGGTATTTTACACTGCAGCAGTAGCACCTGCCTACTAAATTATTTGTAATGAAAGTGATTGACGGAACAATTGTCCAATCTGCCAGATTTGCTTTGCAAGGTTCAGTACTTTCCCTAACACTTTTACATGAGCTCTTTCCCAGATGGACTTGTGAAATACAGTACATTGCGGTCCATCTGGTGTGTCAGGTTATTGAAGCTTTTTACAGACAAATCATTTTAGTAAGAACCTAACATAAATGAGTGGGGACACAAAATGTTACATTAGAATAAGGGAAAAGACATGCCAGGGTTGTGCCTCTCTTTTGTTGTGTATTAAATCATAAGTTTGCTATATTTATGTGCTTTACTACTGGTGTTCTGTAGCTTAAATTCTTGCATCAAACCACTTCAGACAATCACAAATGTTAACACTTAGTGCTAATGTATTTATCATTTGTTCTTCTAGGTGGCTGTGTAATCCCATGATTGATACAAAAACAAGGAAATGGGCCATAGAGGGTCTTGCTTATTTGACCAATGATGCTGATGTGAAAGATGACTTTGTTGAGGATGAGCCCGCCATGAAAGCTATGTTTGATCTGGCCAAGGTATGAGAATAACAGACAGAATGAATCATACAGCATGTTAGAGTAGACTTAAGGTAAAACCTCTCTCTTTTCTTTTGCCCAGTCCAAGGATAAGACAATCCTGTATGCAGTGGCTTGCACCCTGGTCAACTGCACCAACTCTTATGAAAAGAAGGACATCATTCCCGAGCTGGTTCAACTCGCCAAGTTCTCAAAGCAGCACGTGCCTGAACAACACCCCAAGGTAAATAACAAAGAAGAGACAGATGACACAGGAAATCTGACTTATTCTCATGCAGTAGATAACTTAAACTGATGAAGCTGGACCATGATATCTGAACATAAACTTTATATTCACTTTTCTCAGGACAAGAAGGACTTTATTGAGAGGAGAGTGAAAAGGCTGCTGAAGGCTGGCGTCACATCTGCTCTTGCTGTCATGGTCAAAGCAGACAACTCTATTCTGACTGACCAGACCAAAGAGATGCTGTCAAGGTGGGAGAGAATGAAAAATAGCAATGATTTGTATTTTAACCCTTTAACGCATGTTGTATCATATTTGATACATACTTTTCCAATACCTCTATCTAATCAACATGATCAACAAATTACTAAAAAAATCTTTGAATACAATCAGATACATGATAAAAATGTCCTAAAATGGATTATCAGTTGCCAAAAACACCTAATGTATCAAATGAGACACAAAAAATATATATGTTAAGTTTTATGGAAATTTTGATTTTTTAGGATTTCAGTATAAACTGAAATAAACATTTCAGCTCCAAAAAAATTGAATTTTCTGGTTATAATTCGTGTTTTCAGGCATTAAAGGGTTAAGACTAAAAGACAGCTTTTTCATATAAGACCAAATCCTAACAAATGTTATCTCAAGGCACTCTACAAAACAGTATGGACAAAGCCATACGTCCTTTCTTGATTATTTTTTTTAGATTATAATTTTATCAATCCAGATCCAAAATGAATACACCATTTGTACAGCACTTTGCAAAATTTAGCAAAAGTTACAGTGGCAAAAGAATAGCCTCTGTTAGCAGGCAGGAAATCATGAGCAGATCCAGACTCATGGTGAACAGCCATCTGCCAAGCCATGTTGAGGGTGTGAATGGATAGACAAACACACAGAGAGATCAAGCAGCTGGCAGAGACAAAGGGACAAAAAAATACTTTTTGGAAATACACAAATTTATGCCAGACCTTAAATTTTTCCTTAAAAAGTTGCTCTTATGGTATTTGTTTGAATGTCAATATGAACAACTACAGTGATTGACTGATATTGTTTATCATGGTAGTTTTAAGTTCGAGAGCCCATATTATTTCTTTTTGAGTTTTATATGCACTTTAGAGTGTTTAACATATCTCCCCTTTGTGATAAAGCACTTGTATGATCAAGACAAAAAGTTTGTGGCATCTGGACTTCTCCTTCACCCTATGTTTATAGCGCCAGTAGCTGCCTCGTTAGTAGACCTACCAGCGTGATGCCCTACCATTGTTTTGACTTAAGTTCAAGCCCAATAGCTCAGGTACCAAGCCCTGTGCAGAGCACAGACTGAAAAATGACTGCAGAGGTGGTGACAATATGGCACCAAGCAGCACTGACCTAACCAACTGCCACAGAGTTGATCTGTCAACCAATTGGAGAGGACTGGGCAGATGTGGGGAAAGGTTAGGGTTAAAGGGGTAGGGGCTCTAACAGAACATCTCAGACAGAGAGAAAATATCACTGTATCAGGGGTTCATTTGAAAACAAGACTTTCTGAACATTAGCGATTGTGAACATACATTAGCTGCCATCAGAAAAAATATATGAACCTGATTTAAGGCAAAATACAGGATCTTTAAGTAGAATGGTAATGAAAAAGAGAATTGATGCTAGATTATGTTGTCTCCAATGCTGGTGGTCTCAACATCTTCACAACAAAGGAGGGAATAGACCCAACAGAGCCATTCGTCCCCCCTAAGTTTATGACTGTTTGTCACAGTAAGGAGACAAGTTTCATTCCAGAGTCTGTTGCAAGCAGCTGAACAGCATTTTATTAAAAGCAAAAGAAAGCTTGAGAGATCATATATAGAGCAGACAGCAGGAGGTTTTATTTCTGTGTCTTCAAATCACATTTTGGTCCTGGCTTATCTTGCTTGGAACCACACTAGAGGTGATTTCAAAACTGTTCCAGTTACTATGATTCCCTGGTGGAAAAACAAAACAGCCAAGAAGAGTCATGTCAAGTTGAGCTTACACCATGTTGGTCCCTACTTGAGTCATTGTCCTGACTCATGCTGCTCATCAGTCTTAGTAGCTAGGGAACCTGTAAGAGGCCTTGTAGTAAGGTGGGTGGCATTGGCATTGTCACTACCTGGAGCTTGCATGTACAGAGCCTCGGTCTGTTGAATGTGGCAACACTTTTGCAACAAGTGGTAGATGATGTGACATATCAGCAGTGCGCTGGGCCCAAGTAAGGTAAGGGATCTCTTCTGTGAGCATTTGTCCTTTTGCTGGGCCACCAGTACCTTTGTGTTTCTTTCCATTAAGGAGTAAAAGAAATGTTTACTGTTGTTAAAGCTCCTTGATGCCAAAGGCTGAAGAGTGATTTTGTAAAAACTCTCTTTGCATGGGAGTAAGAGGGTATTTCAGTCACCTCCTCTCTTCCAGAGTTTTACATGCTTGTGTCACTGCACCTCAGGGGAGAAACTACCCTCATACTAAGAAGACCTCCTGTTGAAATGTTGTGATTTTAATAACTTTTGAGGTGGTGTTGAAGAGTGTAGGGAAATAGCTTCCCTTGTCATCACCAAGTAATGCATAACTTAGCTTGACTTCAACTGAGTTCATGCCTTAAAACTTTCTTTTATTTTCCCTGATGCCATTCGCTTTCTCATACGATGCATTTCTGTCATAGCCTAAATGCCTTCTTTAATTGTTCCAATAAAGAACAGAGGCAAGGTCAGCTGAAACACAACTGAGTGCTTATAGGATACTCCTCTTGTGATTACTACATTGCTTTAACTACTTAACTGGTTTGTTTTTTAAGGGTTTTCTTGGCACTGTCTGAGGATCCAAAGGACCGTGGTATAATTGTCGCCCAAGGTGGCGGTAAGGTGAGTGACAACTTAAAATTTGGCCTGAAAATAATTGGACAAACCGTAGATGCAGAATATTCCTGCTGCTGTTGCTGATGACTGTGTCTCAACAGGCTTTGATTCCTCTTGCCCTGGAAGGCACAGAAGCTGGGAAGGTGAAGGCCTGCCATGCCATTGCCAGGATTGCATCTATTTCCAACCCTGAAATTGCCTTCCCTGGAGAGAGGGTAAAATAAAAGCCCCTTCACCACAAAATGTTCCCAAGGAATTAGAGACCTGGGCCCACATTTAGCTCAGGGGTCACTGATTTGCCCTCATTTATCAATAGAACACACAGAAATTTGTGTGAAATAAGTTCCCAAGAATTTTCCTTTGGTATTTATAAACTTAAACTCAAAGTTAGAAATGTGTACAAATATAAGAGCAGCTCAAACCACGGTACAACTGTCATTACAAATACATAACAACAGCAGTACCTGTGCTTGTTAACACTCCCAAAGACAGCTGCCATAGATGGCATGAAAAGGAGATGAACAGGTGTGAAATTCTAGCAGTATTCTTTGATCATTCAGTTGCAGATATTTCTGTTGGTGTGCTGAGATGTGTTTTTCTTTTTCTTCTACACTTCTCTGGAAATTCAGTGACTTCCTTTTGAATTTTGTGAGTGGTTTCTCTTTTGATGAAACAGAACTCAAAGTAAATGTCATATTGTCCTATGCAGCATGTATTACTTGTAAGTTCCTCCCTCAGCAAGTAAAAACAAATAGTTTATTTGGATTAATCGGCTCAAGGGTAGTTTCCTTTTTAATTGAAAAAATAAACTGTGTTCATAACCTCTCAGAACTTCCATTTGGAGAGGTTAGGCAGCTACTGGTGGCACAAACAGGTAGAGCATGAAGTCTGGATGCCGTGGACTTTTTGCCTTGTTTATAGAAGAGCTCCATCGTGTGAAGGAGTCAGGTAACATACACCAAAAGACAAATAAAACTTGAAATAGCATAATACTGGCTCTTTGAAAGACACTGCATTTTTCAAAAACATTTCATTTTCTTTTTGTTTGTATTTCATGTGAAAGAACCTTCAACTTATCTAATTTCTCTTTCTTCTGAACAAAATGTTTAGTTAGAAAGGTACTTTTATCATGTGAGGGATACATTTAGACTTATAACTGTGTGAAACAGTGTTACACTATTTAGGGATAAACACCATAGTTCCGGTTCATGTGAAATGCCATCTCAAATCAACTGTAACTGTAAATAAGAGACAAGGGATTGCCATGACTCAGCTTATTTACTTTTTCACATTGCCTTCCTCTTTCATGCAATGGCGTTTGACTTACAAAGGACTCTGTACAATTAAATACTTTTTTGTTTACAGGTTTATGAGGTGGTACGGCCTTTAGTCAACCTCCTTCACACAGACAGAGAAGGGATGGAGAACTTTGAATCTCTGAGAGGTCTCACCAACTTGGCCGGTTTCAGTGACAAACTAAAGTAACTTTTTTGCACAATCCCTAATGTTATGTTGATAGTTAATGGGCTAGTTCTCTTTGCATCTTCAGGGTTTAAATTGGATCCCTCGCCTTAAGCTTTGTTTGCCTTGCAGAACAAAGATTGTGAAAGAAAATGCCCTGCCAGACATCGAGAACTACATGTTTGAGGAGCACGACCAGATCAGACAGGCTGCCACTGAATGCATTTGCAACCTTGTAACATGTAAAGAGGTAAAAACAGACAACCAATATTCAAGAAAATCACAATTTATCATGGTATATGCTTGTAAGACAGGAGCACCTCCATTAATACAAATCAACAACTGTGTTTTATAGGTCCAAGAGCGTTACCTGGAGGACGGCAATGATAAAATGAAGCTGTTGGTTCTGCTTTGTGGCGAAGATGATGATAAACTCCAGATAGCTGCAGCTGGAGCTCTGGCCATGCTGACTGCAGCTCAGAAGAAGCTCTGCATCAAGTTGACCCTGGTGGTATGTACAGTAGAAAATTATTGAATGTGTCGATTTAGAAGAGAGGCCGCTTGAAAAAGAATGCCCTTACTGTAAACATGTGTTAGAAAGTTTCCAGGAGGTTAAGCTTTAGCATTTGCAACCCTTATCAGCACTATAGGGCACAGGTGTCAAACTGATCCAGTAAAGGGCCACTGTAGCTGCAGGTTTTCATTCCAACCAAGCAAGAACACAGCTGATGCAAATTATTCAATCAACTGGATTGTCTTTACACAGTTGATTTGTTGGATCAGGTGTGTTCTTGCTTGGTTGGAATGAAAACCTGCAGCCACAGTGGCCCTTTACTGGATCAGTTTGACACCCCTTCTATAGGGCAAACATCTGCTGTGTCCATCTAAGTATATAAACTTATATTATGAGCCTAAGCAGTCAGGGTTCAGGAGCTTATAGCACAGTTGAGCACTTAATGTGGCCTTTGATTGTCTGAATGACCTTATCTATAAAACCAAAATTGTATCAATCCATTCATCATAGCTTCTTGCTTATTGGCATAGGGGGGCTTCATTTGGTGAGAGGGGTACACCATGGACTGGTCACCAGTCGCTCACTGAGCTGACACATGAACCCTCTTCACAATGCAGTCACACTAAAACACGGCAATGAAGCTCTCAAAATCAATCAAAATAACCCTGATTTTACATTTGAGTTTTTCAGGGCCTGTCATTAGTTTTGACCATCTTTCAAAAACAGTGTTATACTCACAATTGCCAGAGGCATAAGCACTTACTTGAATGGGCCACACCATGAAGTTCTTTTACAGAGAAGACATGAGTGTGAAGGCATAGTAGTAGGGATGTCAGTCAGTCATGGTGATAGCCTGACATTAGCTCTTCACTCTGCTTTATTAAAACTACAAAACAGTCATTGTGTGGGTTAGTAGGTTGAACAAACCCTGTAAGTTTCATAAAAATTCCTTCACCATAGACCTTTTAATCAACAATAATCCAAAAAACCTATTAAAAAAACAGTCTTCAGCGCTGTGCTAACTTCCAGGTTGGCATACACAGTCAAGTTATTCCATCACTTGGTCATTCTTTTACTGGTGCACAATTGAAATGAAAAAAATGAAAGGTCTTAACCACTAAAACACTTACAAAAAATCCAGAATCAGTTCTTGCTCCATATTGTAATAGAGATTGGTATTACAAATGGATGCTTTCAACTCATGAAAAGAAGGTAGCATTGGACACCAACACTGTAGATCCAATGTGCATTCATTGGTATGATTGAATGACATGTGGGAAAGACTTTTCAGAGGCGCAGCCATTTCCCTGGGAAGTTCTGCCACAGCTGACAGAAAAAAAAAATCACCTTACACCTCTTTCAAACTTCAGCCAGTACTTACATGACTCTGGTGATGACACATTACAAAGCATTTTGGGAAAAACAAAAGGGACAAAATCCTGATAACATCCAGTCACAAATACAGTTTTTTTCATAAATCATGTTTAAACAAGTGGTTTATGAGAGTGAATATAGGTTTTAATTAAAAACAATTGTCACTATATGACTGATCCTTCTCTACAGACCACCCAGTGGATGGAGATCCTGCAGAGGCTGTGTCTGCATGATAACCCTCATGTTCAGCACCGTGGCCTTGTGGTTGTCTTCAACATGCTCAACTCAGATGACAGCGAGCTGGCAAAGAAGCTAATCGAAAGTGAGCTTCTTGAAATCCTTTCAGTGATTGGAAAAGCTGCAGACAACCCCAAGAGGCAGGACGCCATTGAGGCAGCACGTGCATGCCTTATCAAAGCTATGGATCTTGGTCTCATCAAACCTTTCACCGGCCCTGCTTAAAGTGCTGCTACCAGCAAAATAAACAGAAATGGACTCTTTTTCATTATTTTCTCTGTTACATACAGAGTTTTTTTTATAATGCTTTACTACTTAAGAGAAGTTAAAGAATTTATCATCTTACTCCAATCCCCTCAAAGATGAGCTCTCACAATAGTCCCATCATATAGCTAGATGCAGTGGTTCTCAACTGGTCTAGTCACAGGACCCACACTCCTTCCTTAAAGAGGGACTGCAACCCACATTTCTGAATGTTACAGTTTAGACAGTAACCCCTTACCTTTCTGGAATCCCGGTACTGAGTCACGTGTCCATAGAAAATTACTCTACAGAAGGATGTTACAAATCATCACAGATGCCACAATTCACATATTTGTCTGGCCACAAGTATATAAACGATTATAAAGCTGATACAACTCCGTGTTTGAAGCTGTTCTGTCATCCCTCAGTCATAAAATCCCATCAAAACAAACATCCTGCATTGACAAGGATCCTCACAACCCAGATCCGGTAAAACATCCTGGCACATGACTACATCATGAAAAACATGGATTGCTTTTTTATGATTCCAAATTTTCGAAAATTACTGTGCAGCAACACCCACTTCTGTTGCCTACAGCTCATTTGAAAGGAGGATTCTTCCATCAGTAGACTAACGAACCTCCCTGCAAGTGCTCCCAGAGTACTTTCTGTGTTGCCTGTAGCACAAACGTGGAAGGGGTCGTCTCTTTGAAACAGCTTTTATCCTCCATTATGTAAAGACCATCAATGCAGCTATAATGTTGGTTTAATGATTTGTAAACATGCCTTGCAATGTAGTTTTTGTTTGAAGAGACCCCTCAGAGCCAAAAGAAGCAACAAAGGTGGACAGAGCTGAATGGCATGTCGCAGCAGAGCCAGAGGACTGGGCTCCACCCAGTCGGGCAAACACTCACTCTCCCTCTAACCGTCACCTTTCCATAGGTCCTAAATGATGCCTTTTTGTCTACATGTTCATGAGTTTCGGTCTTCATATTGCAGATCAATGGTCATCAGCTGGCCTCAAGAGTCACAAAGTTTGAAAAAGCCCACACAAACCTTTGGAAATACTTTTGGAAAACATTCATGTGCTATGCTTTTGCTGTCTAACTTGAAGCAGTATTAGGTAAGGCTTCATGTTAAGGTTCAATTAAGTTTTTCAGCTAAAATCTCCAAAGCTACAGTCACCTGCACTACTGTACTTCAAAGAATTGACTGATGTTTAGGCTTGTATTACTCAGTTCTAGAAGTACCTGAATTGAGTTGTACAATTTCGGAGAAAAAAACATTAAAATGATACCTTTTGACAGAGATCTTATATGTGCTTGAACTCCAAATGGTTCAAAAACAGCAATCAATGGATCAATATGATAGGTGTTCTGGACTAATTCTACAATAATTTTACAAGACTAAATAAATCATAACATTTATTGTCTCCTTGAACAAAGAGATGGGACAAAATGATGACTAAAAAGAGCAATGGTGCTCATGCACATATTTTATTTCCCTAGATAACAAGTGATTTTTTAATTGTTTTTAAGGTATCAAAAATAAAAAAAAATGCTAACAAGTCACAATGGGAAACAGCTTTTTATCCCAAGATCAGAAGATAAATAATAAAGTAAATAAGACAATAAACAGTTTTGTGATACACCTTTGGGTCCTGACCCACCAATTGAGACCCACTGGCTTTATGTATTGCCTCATTTATGTCAGTACGGTATGACTGTGAATGAACGTTTGAGACTGATCAGTCACATCAGCTTGTTTTGACTGTATCCTCCTGCTTGCAGACTGGGAATGCAAAACATGTCATTCGAAATAACACTGACACTGGATTGCATACATCCAATATATTTCAGTTTATCCAAAGGTACCTACTGTATATTTGGGACTTAATGATCTTAGATTTTAGACTGGACTCCATGTGTGAAAACACTTAAACTCCATCTGTATTCTATTAAACATTTTTATGCTGTTTCTACTGATGAAATCGTATCTTTTTAAGAATACTGTTTCATGACTATATGTCTTGGAATAATGTCTGTCTTGTGTAATCCATCTGACTTTCACCTGAATGGTAAGGCCAATCCATCTTGCTTATTTACGGAAGCATCACCGAGTGTGGCGAGAAACTAGAACAACTGCATGGTTTTCTGCCTCCCTGATAGTGGAAGTAAAGTAATGGGTCAAGAAGAAGGGCTGGGCGGTTTTTGTGGTGAAGTGATTAAAAGAAGCTTTATGGGAAAGGGATGATCATAAGACACGATGACCTTGGCCTGTAACCCTTCACCATCCACACATAATCAGTTCATCATCAAATCAGAAAAGAAATTTGATCAAAGCGTGACAGAAATCCCTGAGAAAATTCTCGAGATATCAAGTTCATAAGCAAAGGCTTATCATGAGGCCCGAGAACATTTGATCTTGCCCCTCCAAAATCTTTCAGGTCCTCTTTTAGTCAAGGTGGACATTTTTTCAAAATAAGAAAAAAATCATTTAAACCATCTCTGAGATATTGCAGGGTGAATGTAATGCCTTTTGACCTTTGACTCATGACCTCCAGAACTTAACCCATTACTTAGAGACGGCATACCTATATATGCAAAGGTCAATAAAAACAATTAAAAGTTGTTTGAGGTGCCACATTTACAAGAATAGGATGATCAGAAGACTGTGACCTTGACTCTTGGTCTTAAAATCTGATCAACTCATCTTTGTGTCATATTGTCTCTTATGAAAGTTTGAAAGACATACGCTAATCTTTTCTTTTTGGTGCTGATGTATTCATAAGAAGCAGTCCTAATACTTCATGACTTCGACCTTCGACCCATTAATTTGACAGTCATATTAGGCCATCCTTAAGTTTGGCTGAATTTAAGTTAAACAAGATTTTGTGGATAGAATTTGCCATAGCAACACGGAAAATAACACATATGAATATGATGAAAAGAAATGCCATGGTTTGGTCGTAATAAGCAATGTGACAACTTACCCCGTAGCTCCCTTTCCTGGTTCACGGGGTGGGGCACAGGTTTGCCAAATTTGGGTGTCTGACTGGAGTGAGATTCTTTTGTCAGAGTCAATCAAACATACTCGCACATTGTTTAGCACTTGT
This sequence comes from Cetoscarus ocellatus, assembly GCA_037902135.1. Lineage (NCBI taxonomy): Eukaryota > Metazoa > Chordata > Actinopteri > Labriformes > Labridae > Cetoscarus > Cetoscarus ocellatus. The sequence continues at coordinate 2,435,178 of JBAMNC010001392.1, read as the reverse complement.
TTGGATTGGGTAATTGATTTCATGTATGATGCTGCCAATAACACACTGGGATACATTTAAAACGATATTCATATTCAACAATATTCCATCCATCTACACCGCCTATCCCTCCTGGGGTCTGGAGTCTATCCCAGTTGACTCCGACTCGCTGTGATAACTGCGCTTCATTTTTATTCGCGTGCTTTTCACATAAACCCACACGACTTCCTGCTGCTTCCGTCATCATGGAACAGTCCATTGTAGTGTGGGGGGAGGGGGGCAGATAATATAATTTTAGCATTTGGATGTTTTTTTTTGTTTTTTTTGTTATTTGTATTTCTAGTACGCCAGTATAATTTTACATGACAATAGTGGGGTGCTGCCAGCTGTGGTGGCCCTGGACCCTGCTGGATAGGGCGGGGGCAACTGTTTGGGGGCCCTCTATTGGTTAGGGGCCCAAGGCAAACGCCTACTTCGCCTTAATGGTAGGTCTGCGCCTGCTTGGAACGCAGCATTAGCACCATACTTTTTCACCTGTTCCAAACCATGACTCACTCACTCCATGCGTTATGGCTCTGCGCCGGTTTATTTCTCTTCTGCAGCCATCTCTCATCAGCGGGAGAGAGCGTTTTTAGCCCCTCATCTTGTCTGCCTTGAAACTCTCTCACTAGAGACGCACTTTGGTTAACCAGACGTGTGCTGATCAGTAATCTGACACGCCAGACGGACAGTTTCATATTGCCTATCTTTGGCAAGCCCTTTTAACATTTAATGGCTAAACTAGATATCCGTTGCTAATAGACTATATGTAGGCCTAATTAAGTTCTTCTGAGTCAAAAATAACTTTTCAGATATCCACGTCTTTCTTCCTATCCACAATTGTCATGTCAGAATCCACAAAGACATTTTTCCTAGGACAAATGACGTCACTTTTGCCATTCATGTGTATGGGGTTTCTCATTACAGACATCGCCAATTCAGTTGCAGATAGATACAAAATGAATTACAGATATCTGCAACTTAATTATGACTAGCAACTCCAGTTTCAGATATCTACAATTTAATTCTGACTATTCACAATTCCAATTAGAGATATATTCAATTTTTAATGACACATGACAAAGGATTATGGATTAGGATCAGGATTATTTGATAATACAGTTATATGCGTTTTTGCAATATAGAGCAGGACAGATATTGAAAACATCTGGCATTTTCCAGATAACATTTGACAAATTCTATATATAAACTGATAAAAAAAATATGCCAGTACATTGCAAAAGGGGAAGAGGTCAATTGAACTTGTGCTTTTTATTATTTTCAATGAAGAAAAAACACCAACAAACATGAATTGGGTGTTTTCTACTGTTTAATTTAAAAATATAGTTTAGGAAACTAGCTGCAGGATCTCCATGGACTCATGCTCTTGCTGAGCCAGTTTTTCTTTGCTTGATAATGGCATTTGTTGGGGAAACAGAGGCTCTATTATATTGCAATAATCATGAAACAATGGAATGTTAATAAATGGAATTTTACAGATCTAAATTTCAATCTTTTATTGGAGTTTCATGTCTTGTTAAAGCTGCTGTTCATTTTCACCATTGTCACTGTTCACCCACTGCTGCTACATTATGAAATTAATTGTCATTTTATATAGAACTTAAGTTGAAAGTGAATGGAATAAAATATGTTTTAATTATGTATTTATTATGTATTAATGCTAACAATTTCTAAAGTAGTAAAGCCCAGCAAAATAATGATTTTATCATAACCTTCCAGAGATTTGAAAAATTGTTTCACATAGTAAGTTAGTTCACATTTCATGGCATTTTCTTGTTATTTTGTCAAGTACAGCTAATGCCATGACTGCTGCTAAAAATGAACCTGCTTCTTCTTTTTCTTTGATTTTGGCGGGGTGGGGAATTAAGTATTTCTGGATATCTAACATAAAAAAACAGTCATAATGATGTGTCATCACGTCTGAGATATCTTCAGCTTCCATTCTGCCTAGTCAAAACTGAATTACAGATATCTGCAGTTGTTATTAAAAATGTGTGATGCGTTTAATGTCGTTTTCTGTGATGTCGTTGCAGACATCTGTAAAAACTGAATTACAGATATCTCTATCTGTAGTTTCGACAAGTGAAAATTATCATTTTGATATTTTGAATGAAAATTCCAGCAATTCAAAATGCAATCACAACTAGTAAGATTGACTTTGATGATATCTGCAATGCTGATTGCGGATCGTAAAATTTGGCCATTAAATGTTAAAAGGGATTAGCAGTGAATAAACTTCAGTTTCTTGAGAACAAAGAGCCTTCACAAACTTATAGCATCGACATAAGCACTGCTTTGACGTGGCTCGCGGTCACGACAAAGCTGAAAGGAAACTGTCTGGACAGGTTCCTTTTTCTCACAGGAAATATGCCGGTGTTCATACACATGATGTGCTTTGTTCAATGATTTTGTCTTCTCCGTAAAAGAGAAAGGGGTTACATCAGCTTTAAGAACCTCGACAGGTCCTTCGCATCTTCATTTTGAGCCCTTCAGGTAAGATCATCGGCACATTAACTCGCACATACTTCGATTTGCCTGTAATTTTATAGAAATGCTTCTTGTTACCCAAATTTATGTTACCTATAAGGAAAATTGTTTCCAAAAATATGCGCACTATTCAAATAGCTGTGAGCACTTTTCTCGCTGACTTCCTCCCTTTGAAGCATGAATATCACGGCTGTTCATCAGATCACAGATCATTTTGGCAACTTTAAAGTTCTTTCGATGAACTTCTTAAGGTTTATCACCCTCTTTCCTCAGTCATGTCACAAGGAATCTGTAAATTCACGGGGAAACTCATGCGCAAGAATGTTATATGTTGGATGTATTTGAATTGAAGTCTAATATCACTCACTCTTTATATTAGGCATGATATCATGTGAACTGAATTTTTAGGTTTATCCTTAGTTAACTTAAGTAAAGTAAAACCTGTACCTGTATTCCGGAAAATGCACTAATCATTAACTAGAAAATGAAATATGATCTGGTCTCATCTGATGAGAAAACCTGAAATACAACTTGAAATCTGCATATTAATTGTTTTCAGGCTCCTAATGCTCCAAAATGTAAATTATCTGTGATGAGCATATCTGTCTTTACAGAAATAAATAGAATAGGCCAACATTTTCTCACACATCTGGGTTGATGATGAACAAATTTTTCAGAGAATAAAGATTAATGTACAGTAGTGTAAATCATATAACATTGAACATTTTAACACCATTTAATTAGCAGAGAGAATAACTGAAATGTAAAATAATTTTGTGATCTAGAGACAAAAAAATGAAATGTCCAATTTTTTTTTATTGTTTTGCAATTTTAATATCTGTACAAAACTAAATAAAAAATAACAATTAAGTTGTCATATTAAAGAAGACAAGGTTCAGAGCTTTGATTTGGTATATCATATATTTAAATCAAACAAAAACGGAGCTATTGGTGCAGCACTATATATATGGGGTGTCATATATTACATGCATCATGTGTAACGCCAACTTTAATAAGCCCAAAAATTAGTTTCAACCCTAAATTTTTTGTGTTGACATTTAAAATCGTTTTCAGTATGATTATAGGCTTAAAAAAATGCTTTGGTTAGTTAATTAGTTAGTTGTGTGTGTGTGGTGGTGTTGGTGGGACATTTTACTTGGGTAAAGTTAGAAAGATCAGACAGTCATAATCTATCAATGAATATACATCAATATTAAAAAAAATCATATAAATTACATTAAAAACTGTTTCTCTTAATTAAGAGCTTTAGTGTAAACTAGAAGAGATGTTTGATCATAAAGCTAAGTTTAATGTCACTACAGTCAACAACCGTACAGTTATTATAGTTTTTATAGTCATTACCTATTAATGAATCTACATAAATATTAAAAAAAAAATGTATAAACTACATTAAAAACTATTTCTCTTATATAAGAGCTGTCGTATAAAATAGAGGAGATGTTTGATCATCGGGCTGAGTTTAGGTCACTACAGTCAAATAGGGTACAGTTATTACAGTTTTTATAGTCATTACCTATGAAAGGATAAGTTCGGTTTTTTGACACCTGGACCTAATTTAAGGATTAAATACGCTCATAGACTCACCCAGACAATTTTGGCGGAGCTCCGAGCCGTTTTCAAGCAATTTAGATCCATCTGACGGCATTTTTCCTCATGCCGTAGTAGCAGACGGGGCCAGAAATCGAAGCCCCTAAATTAGACATTATCTGCTGCGAAACTCACTAATTTCAGCTACATTTTATAAATGAATGGCCAGTGTTATCACCATGTCAGCTCAACTTTGTTGTTATGGTCATCCGGGGCTTTACAAGGATGGGTAACTTTTGGTGACGTCATAAACAAGAACATGAGTAGAGCCGCTGTTGTTGCTAGGCTACACGGCTACACGGCTACTTTTGTGCAACATGGCGGAATATTTATCCGATGTAGAAGTGTCTGACGACGACTTTGAGTGTAATGGATGCCCGTATCGTTTTTAGCCAGAATACCGATGAGGAGCTATTTGAAAGGAGGATGCAGAGGGAAAGAGCCGAACAGCTGGCCAGAGAACAAGCAACCACTGTACGTCCACGAATGGGGGATAACTGGTGGTGATGTTGTGGACATTGCACGGCAAACACAACAGAGGAGTGCTTTTGCTGCTCAGAGTGGGACTTGAGACCAGAGGAAGCACGTATTGATGCCCCCCAAAATACGATTTCTGGCCCCGTCTGCTACTACGGCATGAGAGAAAAACGCCGTCGGATAGATCTAAATTGCTCGAAAACGGCTCCGAGCTCCGCCAAAATTGTCTGGGTGAGTCTACGAGTGTATTTAATCCTAAAAATAAGGTCCAGGTGTCAAAAAACCGAACTTATCCTTTAATAAACCTACTTCAATATATTAAAAAAATCACATAAATTACATTAAAACCTTTTTTGCTAAAGCAAGAGCTGAAGTTTAAACTAGAGGAGATCAACATTCATGTTTTATTATCATTTTGTTGGTAGATCTCATAACTTTGATGGCATTTGCTTTATTTTTAATCAAAAAATCCTGTTAAATATTTTAATTCAGAATTCTTAAAAAATATGGCATGTAGTATGAATAACCTATGGTCATTTATGTCTGCTGTGATTTTGAAGATGTTACATGTCTCTATGGTGAAGTTATTGAATTTTCTTTCACACCATTCCTCTGCTATGGTAATTGCTGACGGTCCCAAAGTCGCAGAGCCATCACCGGCAGTGTATTGAGACCAATTGAAGTTGTCTGGCTCCTTGGACAGCTCGTTTGGGGGACAAGGTTGTAGCTTACAGTCTTTTTGACAGAGATTAAAAAGAGGGGTCGGGCTTGTAACTATGTTGTCTTATTGATGAGTTATTGACCCGGAAAATTCGAATCTGTGAATATCTTTCTTTCTAACTTTATCCAAGTGGATATTTTTTAGTGGTTCCACAGAGTTAGTTGTTTGACGTTGTTCATCTAATGAGAGCATGGTCTGCTAATGCTAATCTAGCTCCTGCACTGATGTTGTTACAGTGTTATTTAATATATTATTTATAATTGTATTGTATTTGTGATGATTTTTCTAAGTTTCTTTAACTTATTTCTGTCTATAACTTCTAAGAGCCTCCTATGGACAGGTGTTACAAATTCTCTCTCTGTGTACAGTACATACTGTGTTATTCATTTAGCACTGTACAGCAGTGCAAAACATGGCATTGATTTTTAATATGTCTTGAACTTGGTTTTTGAAATTGTGAAGGAACCCTGCAAATAAATTGTGCTCAAACAACTCATCTGTACGGAGCCCCTAAGATGCCATGGAGAAAAAAAAAAAAAAATCGTGCGCACAATATATTAAAACGTGCGCACGTTTAAGATAAAACGTGCGCTTGATTTTATTATACAGGCAAGCGGCAACAGACAGCCGGGCTCATCAGTAGATGGCGGTAATGCCCCATAATATTGTGGTAACCTGCCGGTAAAAACCAAGAAGAAGAAGAAGACAGCCGGGCTCGGTTGAAGCGTCCCAGTAACCAGCCAACGTTAGCTGTGTCTGTGAATGTAGGAGTGCAGGGTATGTACAGTCCCTTAGGCTATTTATCAGTACCTTAAATAAAAAGCTGCACAACTTTCAAGACTCGAGCAAAGCTCGTGTCTTGCTGCCCCCCGCTGAATAAGGTGGAGGGAGTTAGCCCCGAAGTTAGCTACAACTTCGCCTCTGTAGCAGCAAACAAGTCCCCCCTGTGCATCCCAGGTCAGGACACTGACTGAATCTGAGTACTCCATCCGCCGGCTGAGCCTGTTGTCTTTTAGTATGCGCAGCAAAGTTCTCCAACTTAGGATTATTCCATCTCTCATGGCAAGAGCAGCAAGAATGACATTATATGACATTCCGAGGTGGAAGTAAAAGTTAACTAGCTCACTTCTTCTCTCCATTGTGTGTGTCTGTAGACATCTGACGTCACTACGGGAAGCCGTAGATGACAAGGACAAGTCAAAACGTGGTAAATAACTTTATTTCGAGCGCACGTTTTATCTAAAACATGCGCACGAATAAGTATTTCGTGCGCACGTTTTAGTAACTCGTGAACAGTTCCCCCTTCTGATGTCAGTAACACAGTACCCCAGACAGGAAACAATCGGGGTGTGTTGTACGAAAAGGCAGCTCAAGAAGAAGGAACATGTCTGGACATGTCTGAGCAGCCACAGCAAATAAATAACCAGAGCTATAAAACCAAAGCCACTTTCAGCCCTCAGAGGGTCATGGTCAGACTCAGCCCATGAGGGATAAACTCCAGCTCGTCCTGTCCTGGGCTGAAATATAAAATATAATGTTTGACTGGATTTTTAAGTAAGATATTTAGAAAACATACTTTGGACACTTTATACTGACACAGAGCAATTTGGGACATGTTGGGACATGTTTGTTTATAGTTTACTATTTTGATAAGAAAAATTCATGGCCAAGCCAGATGCAGGGCATAAAGAGGATTGATTGTATGCCTCGATGTTACGTAAATAGGTTGGTTTGAGCATAACATAAACTAACATAAACATAACCAGTCAGCGTGTCGGCTCTCAATTTCTTCAAAGCGTTTTGCTACGTACGTGATGGAGTCCATCATTTAGTCCATATATTTGCAATAAGATTTAATTACTCTGTTTTTTTTGGACCATAAAACACGCCATTGGACACTGTGTAAACAATGTATATGTTCATATAAAAGTCAGATTTCATTAAAGCTTTCAGGACATCAGAAACAATTAAAAAAAGACAGTAGATTATCCCCCTGAGTGTTGAATTGTAACTTCATTACCTTCCACATGAAGTACAGACGTGTGCAAAATTGTTGGTACCCTTCCGTAAAAGAAAGAAAACCCACAATGGTCTCTGAAATAACTTGAAACTGCTGAAAGTAAGAATAAATAAAAATTTACTGAAAATTAACTAATGAAAACCAGACATTGCTTTTTAATTGTGGTTTAACAGAATCATTTTAAAAAACAACATAATGAAACTGGCCTGATCAAAAATAATGGTACCCTTAACTTAATATTTCGTTGCACAACCTTTTGAGGCAATCACTAATCAGGCGATTTCTGTAACTCTCAGTGGGACTTCTGCACCTGTCCACAGGTATTTTGGCCCACTCCTCATAGCAAACTGCTCCAGCTGTCTCAGGTTTGAAGGGTGTCTTCTCCAGACTGCATGTTTCAGCTCCTTCCACAAATGTTCAATAGGATTTAGATCAGGGCTCATAGAAGGCCACTTCAGAATAGTCCAATGTTTTGTTCTTAACCATTCTAGGGTATTTTTAGCTGTGTGTTTTGGGTCATTATCCTGTTGGAGGACCCATGACCTGCAGCTGAGACCAAGCTTTCTGACACTGGGCAGTACATTTCGCTCCAGAATGCCTTGATAGTCTTGAGATTTCATTGTACCCTGCACAGATTCAAGACACCCTGTGCCAGATGCAGCAAAGCAGCCCCAGAACATAACTGAGCCTCCTCCATGTTTCACAGTAGGTACAGTGTCCTTTTCTTTGTATGCTTCATTTTTGTGTCTGTGAACATAGAGCTGATGTGACTTGCCAAAAAGCTCCAGGTTGGCCTCATCTGTCCAAAGGACATTCTCCCAGAAGCTTTGTGGCTTGTCAATAAATATTTTGCCAAACTCTAGTCTCGCTTTTTTTATGATTTACTTTCAACAGTGATGTCCTCCATTAAGTCCACTTTGGATCAAACAGCGACAGATGGTGCAATCTGATATTGATGTACCTTGACCTTGGAGTTCACCTCTAATCTCTTTGGAAGTTGTTCTGGGCTCTTTGATTACCATTCGTATTATCCGTCTCTTCAATTTTTCATCAATTTTCCTTTCACGGCCATGTCCAGGGAGGTTGGCTACAGTCCTGTGGACCTTAAACTTCTGAATAATATGTGCAACTGTAGTCACAGGAACATCAAGCTGCTTGGAGATGGTCTTATAGCCTTTACCTTTAACATGCTTGTCTATAATTTTCTGTCTAATCTCCTGAGACAACTCTCTCCTTAGCTTTCTGTGGTCCATATTCAGTGTGGTACACACCACGATTCCAAACAGCACAGTGACTACTTTTCACCCTTTAAATAGGCAGACTGACTGATTAAAAGTTTAAATGATGCTAATTACAGGACACACCTTAGTTTAACATGTCCCTATGGTCAAATTATTTTCAATATTTTCTAGGGGTACCATCATTTTTGATCAGGCCAGTTTCCTTATTTTGTTTTTTAAAATGATTCTATTGAAACACAATTAAAAAGCAATGGCTGATTTTCATTGGTTAAATTTCAGTAAATTTTTATTTATTCTTACTTTTGTCAGTTTCGAGTTATTTCAGAGGCCATTGTGGGTTCTTATTTCTTTTACAGAAGGGTAACAACAATTTTGCACATGTCTGTGTATGTTTTTGTTGGTGTTTGTCAGTTTGTCTGTGAGCAGTGGTGTAGTCTGGTTTATTCTAGTGGGTATACTCTGACCTCCCTGGCCCGTACACGCCCTGTCCTGGAGCAACATCTGTCCCGCACCACCCCTCCCAGAGCAGCAGCTGCTCCAATGGCCCCACACTAGAACCACCGTGCTCATTAAAGCATAAATTGCATCCACACATTATTGAGATCATGAAAGACTGGTTATGTATTATCTAAATGTAAATGTATTGTAAGCAACACAAGATGTTTGATAGTCATGAACAGTTGGACTTTAATCATTGAACAGCCAGTGAATAGACAAGACAAAAAAGTTTTAAATAAAGAAAAATGAATGAATAAATCAAATAAATAATTTAAAAATAAATAAAATAAAATAAACAAATAACAATATATGGTACTTGTACAAATAAAGTTCCAGCAATCATGTGCAAAAAGGTGCAAACACAAATAAACTTCTCTGTAGCTTAAAAAGACACTAAAGCCAGGTTGCCATTGAAAAAGAGGTCTTTGAACTCAATTGGTTCAACATGGTAAAATAAAGTTTAAAAAAAAATTAATATCCATCCATTCGTTTTTCACTCTGGAGGACAGGATGGGGTGGCAGGGAGGAGGAAGAAAGGAGAGAAGGAAGATGGGAGGGAGGACGGGAGGAAGGGAGAGACAAAGAAAGGAACATCTCTTTATGGTGAAGTTATTCAATTTTCTTTCACATCATTCCTTCGCTATGGTAATTTGCAGATATTGAGACCAAATTTAATTTGTCTGGCTTAGAAAACAGCTCGTTTTGAGGAAAATGAGGTTGTAGCTCACAGTTTTTGTGACAAAAGAAGGGTCGAGTTTGTAACTATGATGTTTCAGTGATGAGCTGTTGACCCGGAAAGTCAGAATCTGTGAATATCTTTCTAACTTTACCCAAGTCTTTCCTCATTAGTTAGATTAGAATGGGTATGTTTGGCACGGACAGTCAAAACCAAAGATTCAACCTCATCATTAACCAACGACAATGACAAAATGACAAAACTTCTGCACCTTAGCACGCAGCTCTTAGGTTTTAATTTCATCAATGCCCTCTTGGAGGTCAGTGTGCCCAGAGGGGTGAAGCGATACAGAGTTTGACCAAAAAGGACTTAAGTTTAAATGCCTGAAAGAATTTGAACAGCTGGTTCCTTGTTTTAAATGAATCAACACCCACTGAAGGGACAAAAGACAGTCAGATCAGATCAGAGATTTCTAATCGAGTCATGGATAACTCTTCCTGTGTGTTTTCACTCACCAATAACATGAAATCCAAGAAACACTTGTTTAAAACTTCACACCATCTCTTGCAAAAGGCTGGACTATTGCGGCCTGAAGTTGGTGCCTAAAAATCTTCAGTCCCCTTGGGATTCCTTAATTCCTCCAAATTGGGACAGCGTGGATCTATGCAAAGTGTCACGAGAATCCTTTTTTCTTTAGATGTTCCAATTTTCTTCATACAGCGTCCCAAGAATCAAATTTGTCCAGTAAGATGTTTTGGAGAATGTGCATTAAAATGTATAGAACCCAAATGACAAAGCATGAGCACTCGCAATGAAGTCTTTGACTTTTCTTAAAGTTTATGCAGCAGTAACAAAACTCAAGCGTTTCAGCCCAAGGCTTTCATCAGCATTTATAACACTTGTGTGTGTGACCATTTAATATAATTAACACCAGGTGACCAGCCAAGTAGACGATTAACAAAGAAACAAGAAACAGAGAGGATCTCTAAAACAAGGGAGAATACTGCAAAAATGATATTGAATAAAAATAAATAAATACAAGCTATAATAAGTAAGTCAACTACAGGATGTAGATAGACTTCAAACACAAACATTGATTGACCCCATTATTTTGAGAAAAAAAAGACAGACAGGAATAACTATCTACACTATTGAAGCTTTCACCCCAAAATCTGGAAAGATAGCTTACCATACAGCCAGTTACTTTGAGTAAGGAGAATATGCAGTTGTGAGGATGAATTTGACAGGCATACCAAGGATCTCATAACCCATTTCCAAGAACGCAAATATGACAACAGACTGTTACATGCATTTTTATCTGAAGTTAAGAAGAAAGATAGAAATCCCCTCTAAACATAGCACCCTCCCCACCTGAAGACACATCCTATAATTTTGACGACAACATTCTCACCAGTATCTTACTTAACTAGGCGAGTGGTGAAGAGACATTGGCACATTCTGTCTAGTGACTCGATTGTTGTCACAGTGTTTGTCAACCCTCCCACTTTTGCCTCAAAAATGTCCAGAAATTTGAGGGACAAACTTTTGAAACAGACATGTATAAAAAGAACCCAATTTTCTCAGCTCTCCCATGTGAGGTAACAACCCGTGTTTGAATTGTATGAATTGCAATGCAATGATTAAATCAGATTACCTGTTACATCCTCACACAGGCAAGAAAATACAAGTTAAATGCAGAATTACATGTAGGAGTACTCATATCTTCTAAAATACCCATGCAGGTTTTGTTGTGCTGGTAAAACCAAGAGAGATCTGAGAGTTCACATTACTGAACACAAGAGTAGCATCAGAATCACAGTGATAAATCACCTGTTGCCTGGTATTTCAATTCAGGTCATGACATATAGACATGGGGTCTATATGCTGAGGCTCTGAGTCCACTATCAAGAGGAGGGAATGGAGAGAAAAAAACTCCTCCAGAAAGAGGCCTTCTGGATCCATCATTTACAGACAGAATTTCCTAAAGGATGAAATGAAGAATTTTCTCTCTCCTGTTCGTAATGAACCTTTAATCTTTTTGACAATGTAGTGCTTGAGTGGATCTTTTTTCATTTTGTTCATGGATGCTAATAAGGATGATGATCCTTAGGCATTAATGGTATAGCGTTTTCTATATCTCATCATGGGTTATTCATGCTAGCTCCTACATTAGTCAGTTGGTAATGTTTTGAGTAACTAATGAGCTTAATGTTTTGTTGTTACTGTTATTATAATCAATTTTATGTATTATTTTTATTATCATTGTTATTATTTTTTATTATTATTTTTTGCTCATTAATTGATTTTTCAGTGTTAATCAGTGAACCCCTGTGTCAATTAACCTGGCACTGTTTCCAAAACCATCTCCCACACCTCTCTCCCCTGCAGCTAAACTCAAACACAGCCAACTACAACAAGCACAAACTACCACTGTACTAAAAATAACCTGTTTACTTTTTAAACAGGTTGATTTTCCAAACAGTCTATTCCTGTATGAAAAGATGCGGAGCACCAAAACAATGTTACATTCTTTAATTAAAAATATTCTGGATTTATGAAAGTGGACAGTGATAGTAAGGTAAACCATTATTGTACATTTGTACATTCTGACAATATTACAGCCAATGTATGGGCTATACGTGGCCAGTAGGTGCAGTCAAAATATCCTCCGTTAACACTTGTCCCTCAGAACCATTTCTGCTATTTTTAATCTGTCTGGATTTTTGTGGTAATGCATGTAAACCTCAATCAATTCAATCAAAATGAGGTTAATGACATTTTTCCTCAGAGCAGCATGGGCTTTCAAGGTATTAATGCTTTAATGATGTCAGATTAATGTTTAAAGAGTGTATGACTGTAGTACGACGGTGTATTAGGGCCACTTAAAGAAAAAAAAAAAAGAAAACTCCAAATTTTTGAGAAAAAACTCAAAAATTACTACTTTAAAAAGTCGCAAATTTGTAACTTCATAAATTCATATCTGGGTCAATAACTCATCAATAAAACAACGTAGTTCCAAACCCGACCCCTCTTTTTAATCATTGGCATGAAGACTATTTCTTTAAAGGGAACATATCATGCAGAAACAAGATTTAATATTTACAAATAATGTTGTTTAGAGAATTGCTGACTCTAAACCTCCAGAAAATCCCACAACATGAGATCTGCTCCTGTCCCTGATATCCGGGAGCGAGACTTCCGCCCCTGAAAACGTCTCATTGCGAGATCTTCGCGAGATTTCCCGCAACCTGACGTCAGGTATTTTCAGTCTCTTCTCACTGGACGAGCCTGAGAAAGCAGCTCCTCCCTGCAGCTCCTCCCCGGTAACGCCTGAAGCACCGAGCTGCAGCTAGGACACGCCCACCAAGCTCAGACGTTTATATTCTCTCCAGGACCAGCAATGTCAGGAGCAGTTTCAATGTTTGTTTTCTGTTGTTTCCCTGAGCTATATACTTGAGAGAAGAAATGTCTGGGAAGGGTCTTCATCTGTGTTTTTTTGTTTGTGGATCAAAATCACAACTATCTTCACTTCCAAAGAATGAAGACACCAGAAAGCAGTGGACAGCCCTTGTTTCCTCTGATCAGCCACTGTCTCAGCTGTTTCTGTGTGCTCATCATTTTACCCCAGAGGGCAGTTTGATGCAGGATTTGCATCTCAACTGCTGCTCAAACAAGGAGCAGTTCCCTCCATAAAGGCTGTCCACAGAGACCCGGAACCACAAGCGTTAAGTAATGTAATCAGAGGAAGTAATGTAAATAAGGCCATGATGTAATGTCGAGCTAATGCTAAGCTAGTTAGCGTAAGCGTTAGCGTCAGCTGTGTTGTGTAAATTTGGACTTGCAGAGCTCCTTTATGACCACACGGTAGCTTAAAAAGCAAAACTCACAAACGGTGCTTCATCCTTTGTTACTTAAAGTCGTTAATAAATATATGATGTAATGTTGAGCCAATGCTAAGCTTGTTAGTGTTAGCGTTAGCTTTAGCGTTAGCGTCAGCTGTGTTGTATAAATTCAGACCTGTGGGGCTCTTTTACGACCACACAGTTGCTCGAAAAGCAGAACTCACAAACGGCGCTTCATCCTTTGTTACTGAAGTATCTATCTTTTAATTATTATGATGAACATGTCTTTGAAAAGGTCTGCACACCCCTCTTAGCTGCTGAGAGTAATGGGAAGCTATTGTTAGCATTTTGACTCACTGTTGTGTGTAATCACATAACTAATGTGGGGTTTTTTCTACTTAAAAACTCCTCTGTATTCATGGAGATGTCCATGATCGATCGGCGAATCTCGTATGTAGCCATTTTAAACATGTAATAAAGGCCAAACAAAAGTTTAATGTTAACTGCAAAGTCAATACAACGATCCCCGGACAGCCGGGGCTAGTAAAAAAGTCACTTCCGTATATCACCCCTTCGCTCGGCCGTGGCACCCCCTCCGCTCCGCCTCCGGCCTCACAGAACTGGCCAATCAGAGGACGGAGCACACGTGGTCTCGGTTCTCACATGTACTCTGTCTGAATCAGAGCGTTTTCAGGGAGAGCCTGAAAAGCGGCTAGAGAGAGGCTTTTGTAAACGCGATTGTGAGGCGAAGAAGGAGCTTTATGACCTGCAAATCATACAGAAGTACTCCAAATGCATCCCAGATTGGCATAATGACAAGGAAAACAGCATGATATGTTCCCTTTAAAATAAGAGCTGTAGTATAAACTACAGGAGGTGTTTGATCATCAGGCTGAGTTTTGTGTCACTACAGTCAACAACAGTACAGTTATTACAGTTTTTATAGCCATTACATATTAATGAATATACATCAATATTAAAAAAATATATAAATTAAATTAAATTAAAACCTATTTATCTTAAATAAGAGCTAAAGTATAAACTAGAGGAGATGTGTGATCATCAGGCTGACAATTGGTAACTTGCCTGACAGTCCCTAAGCCGCCGAGCCATTACTGGCAGCATATTGAGACCAACTGAAGTTGTCTGGCTTGGAGGACGGCTCGTTTGGAGGAAAATTAGGTTGTAGCTCACAGTCTTCATGACAATGATTAAAAAGAGGGGTCGGGTTTGGAACTACGTTGTTTTGTTGATGAGTTATTGACCCAAAATATGAGTTTATGAAGTCACAAATTCAGAACTGAAAAAACTTCTTGGATGAGAAGTTCAGGGTCATATAGTGAAGAAAATGCAAAAGGCGATTGATGCAGTGACAGAGTGGGGATATAAATGGGGTTATAAGTTTTCTACAGAAAAAACAAAAACAGTGTGTTTAACCAGGAGAAGAACCAGCCAGGAACCTAAACTAAGTATGTACGGAGAAGAATTGGAGAGAGTCAGAAATTTCAAATACTTAGGGGTCATATTTGACTCGAGGCTAACGTGGGTAGATCATATTAACTGCGATGTCTAGCAGGGCAAGCATGGGGAGCGAGCTGTTTTTCATTAAAAAGGTTATATATTGCACTAGTTAGATCAGTGTCGGATTATGGAAGTGTAGCATATGGGTCAACAGCAAAAAGCCATCTTAAAAGGCTCGACAAAGTACAGGTGCAGGCAATGAGAGTTTGTTATGGAGCGTTTAAGTCAACACCAGTAGCAGCATTGCAGGTGCAAGCAGGAGAGATGCTGTTGGAGCTTAGAAGGAAACAGTTAATAGGTTATTACTGGGTAAGTTTGCAGGGTCACGAGAGTAGTCATCCAACAAAACAAATGCTGCAGGAAGTATGGGAAAATAAGAAGAGTACTGTGGAACATTTGCAAAAGTAGGGAACAAAATAGCAAAAGAATTACAAGTGGAAAAGATTCAGATAAGTCAAACAGTGTCATTTCCGACAACAGTACCATGGAAACTAAAGTGCCCTGAGATTGGTCCCTTCTTGAGCTAAGGAGGGGAAGACAGAAAACAGTGAACTTATTGGAAGCAGTCAGCGCACGAATAAATGAAAAGTATACTGGGTATGTACAGATATATACAGATGGAGCCAAAAAGCCTGAGACAGGGGTAACAGGGATTGGAGTTTCAATTCCAGAAAGAGGAGTTGGGATAAGTAGAAGAACAACAGATGGGTTCGGGGTGTATACAGTGGAAATGGTGGCAGTACTGGTAGCACTAAAATGGGTGGAAGTTACATCTCAGGAAAAGACAGTGATATGTTCAGATTCAGCATCAGTACTAGCAAGCATTAGGTCATCTATCTCTGAAAGTCGACAGGACATACTGTATGAAATTCTTAAGTCAGTCACAAAAATACATAACAAGGGGGGGCAGGTAACATTTCTTTGGGTTCCAGCGCACGTGGGGGTGGGAGGGAATGAAAGAGCAGACAGGTTGGCGAAAGAAGCGTTGGAAAAAAGACAGGTGGAGATGAATATAAGTATTTCTAAATCAGAGGTACAGAACATAATCAAAGGAAATATCTATCAAATGTGGCAAAAAAGATGGGATTCAGAGAGAACAGGAAGGCATTTTTATCAAGTGCAAAAGAGTGTAAAAGGTTCAAGTGAAGCAGGAAGAAAAAGGAGAGATGAAGTGGTAATTATAAGGCTGAGATTGGGACGTTGTTCACTTAATAGTACGTTAAAACTAGTTGGAAAACATGATACTGGACTATGTGAAGGATGTCAAGAAGAGGAAACAATAGAACATGTAACAATGTGGTGCCAGAGGTATGAGGAGCAAAGAGGGGTGATGAGGGACAGGCTGAGGAAATGTGGGGTGAAGGAGGTTACTCTGAGAGGATTATTAAGCAATGGAGAAAGGGAGCAGGGGAAAATACTGCTGAAGTATCTAAGGGAAACGGGCATCTATCACAGGATTTAAGGAATTGGTGAGGAAAGAATATGGGTCAGGTATAGTAATTCAAGGAGTGTTTTTTTTTTTTTTTTTTGGATGAGACGCAGCTGAAGTGAACAGAGCCAAGAACTCCGTAAACAGAAGGTGGCGGTAATGCACTGAAGAGACGGATGCTAACCGCCTTTAAACAAGAAGAAGAAGACGACGAAGAAGACGCGTTTCCTGTTTGGTTTGAGGTTTGCACCAAAATTATAGCATTGTGGCTACTTGAGCAAGAACGAGGCACCGTGGAAGATATTTAGTCACATTAAGCTCCTTTTTCTTTCATTTAAGCACCTGGCTAGAGTGAGAACAAGGTACTTGTTTCATAATCTTTCCTATGTGTTTATACAAATGTATTTGTGAAAGTACTGAAAAGGTAAAGATACTTTGAATTTAAATCTTCCCCTAAAAGTACTGTTTTAGCTAGTTTTAATCTAGTTTCTGACTACTAGCCACCACAAGCATGTAGAGGATTTCTTTGTATATTTTTCCTTGTTTTAAATGAGCTATCTTTCATTTTCCTTAGCTCTTACGGTGTTTCTGAAGATTTAAAGATTGAAAGGAATTGTGTTCAAACACAAAGGTCAAAGGCAGACCACAAAGTCTTCATGAAACATCAGTATGCTTCATCATTGTCTGGCTGTGGTTTAGCTACCCAGTATGCAACCAAAATCACAAAAAAAAACTATTTACATGTTTACACTTATTTTCCCATACCTTTTATTGTTCCATTGAGTTATTTGTGCCACTCTTGGATGCAATTTCTGTCTCAAATGTTACAAAGGGCCACATTTGATTGCTCACATTTTGTTTTGAAACTGACTGGTAACTATTATGTCTCTTGTTGACAATTTGTGCTCCTGATAGAATGCTACTGTAAAGAAAACAGGAGCAGTAGAAATTGAGCACATCTAGACTGACTGGAAACTTTCACTTAGGGTTAGAGTGGAGGTCTAAAGTGACTACAACATTGTACATCAAGAAAATGTAATAAAAAAAATCACTTGTTACAAATTTACAATTGTGGATCCACAAATACATTTTAAGAATACCTTGCACTTCATGGATAAATAAAAAACTTTCGAAAAGGGAAATATTTGACCTGAATTTGTTACACAGTTACGGAGATATAGGTAAACAATGTTAGCGTTAGCAATTGGGGTCACCAGCAATCCCATGGAATTATAAGGATTAACATGTGCCATAATTCTTATATCTGTTAATACCAATAATCACAATTTCTGTCAATTATCTGTTGATATGAATATTATTCCAATAATGTTGTGAATCTCTAATTAAATCATAGTGGAGTAAAACTAGAAACTTTCCCCAACGTAACACTTAAGTGACTGTATACAGGAACAGCACTTAAAGGATAAGTTTGGTTTCTACAGCTTTCACATAGTTTATAGAATGAAGTAGAACAATATACTCACCCAGAAGGCTTTCCTGATCCAAACAGTGCTTCGGGAGATATTTAGATCCAAATCGAGCGGCGGACATCCGTATAAATGGTAGCAGACAGGGCATGTATAGCGCCGCTCCTAAAACTTCATTAATCGTCCAAAAACTCATTAGTTTCACCAACATTTCATCATGGTCCGTTCGCGCTACTCCTCCACGACAGTCCGGTGTCATTCCATCCATGTTTTTGTGACTGTGCTGACCTCTGAACTGAAAAGTTTCTTGCCTCCGCGTCCTCCTTTCGATGAGCTCCTCATCTGTATACTCTGGCTTGAAACTGTAAGGACACCCATCATATTCAAAGTTCTCGTCCACAACATCTTCATCTGATAGATATTCGTCCATTTTGCACAAAACTGGAAGAAGAAAGTTATCGTGTAGCCACCGCTCGCCGCTGAAACAATGAGCCGTACTGCGCATGCGCGCAACCGGAAAGAAACTTTTCAGTTCAGAGGTCAGCACAGTCACAAAAACATGGATGGAGTGACACCGGACTGTCGTGGAGGAGTAGCGCGAGCGGACCATGATGAAATGTTGGTGAAACTGATGAGTTTTTGGACGATTAATGCAGTTTAAGGAGCGGCTATACATGCCCCGTCTGCTACCATTTTACGGATGTCTGCCGCTCGATTTTGGATCTAAATATCTCCCGAAGCACCGTTTGGATCAGGAAAGCCTTCTGGGTGAGTATATTGTTCTACTTCATTCTATAAACTATGTAAAAGCTGTAGAAACCGAACTTATCCTTTAAGAAAATCCACTTTGTTACTATTGTTAAGCCTACTGGCAGTAATGGCTTGGTAAAATCAAAGCCTACATGTAAGCTAACAGCACGAGGGATTCACCATCAGAAACAGAATGAGTGATCAGGAGGAAAGTCAGCATAGAGTGGTAACATTTCTTTACGCTTTTCTTCTTGCAGGTCTTGATTTGGGTTAAACCTTGCTGACTTTGAGTCTAAGGCAGCTGGATTGTGTGTTTTCCATTAAAAACATGAGTGGTAGGTGATCTGGTTTCTTTTTCATGTTATAACCCCATAGCCATCCTTGATTTATTTATGTATTTACTTATTTATTCATCTCAAACTTAAAAAACGGGAAAAAAAAAACAAGCAACGATTAGTCAAGGCAACATAATGCATATGTACATAGGACATCTGTATATGTCCTACACTAAACTTATAAACGTGAATACAAACACATATGTGTCACACAATACCCTGTTTGAGAAGGGACAGAATGAAGCTAAAAGCTTAGCTAGTCCTGCCCCTTCCTTACAAATCAGATCCATTACAAAAACATAATAACCAAAATAATATTTGTTATTAAGTCTTCCTTTACTTTATAATTTCTCCACAGGACTGACCCCCTCTGCACTGGTGTTCCCTGTATGCGTGTTTTTTGCCAGACTAGCCCTGTACTGTGCTGTCAAAACAAGTCCAGGCATGTTTTCTCTTGTTTATTTATTTAACCTTCAGAGCTCTTTCAATAATTTAGTAGGTGGTATATGATCTAAACTACATGCTTTTACATATTACAGATGGATCTATGGACACGTATTTCTGTGAACCTCAAGGGTGTGCAAATAATGTGACAACAGTGTTTTGCAATGATACGGTGATCTTGGATCATCGTACTGTTACCAAAGAATGTGAAGACCTTCCTCCACTTAATACTGTCTGTAAACATGCCGGTTGGGCATTTGTATCCACCCACACAGGTGAAAGCTGTGAATTTGAGGGGAATGGATATTATATTGCAACAGCAAAATGTCAAGGTATTTATTTTTATCTCTTGTTTATCTCTGCTTTTTTTTTTTTTTTTTTTTTTTACAGAAAATGATATTTTTCCTTGTCAAAACAACACTAAAGTTAAATTACTAAAATTTAAAATCATGCATCAATCCGTCCACTCGGGAAATCGTGATTTCGTGATCATAACAATCAACGTAATGAAAATTCAGGCAGTCCTCGGGAATTCAGTGTGGCCTTGCAGCTAGACATTAGCTCTGCATATTAAGCAGTGAAAAACCAGAAGAAAAGAAATGTTTATCGGAGGAGACGAAAAAAAGAAAGCTGAAGAGTAACAAGCTAAATACCTGGACAGGGATAAACACTGGCCCGGCGTTCACTCGTTGGCGTGATCTGAAAGATGAGGCAGGATGTCCGACTGATGCTAATTTAGCCCTGCCACTATTGGACTTGTAAGTACATGATGATTTATTCAAATAGAAACATGATCAGACTGTTCTTTATCAGTCCACATGGTTTATTTGTCTCTCAGGACGTCTTGTCGGCTCGCTTCTCCTCCCTCTGTATGTCAACAAATGCACTTTGGTGTGAGGCGCTCTGTTTTACGACCGCACAGTTACACTCAACGACCACAGAGGAACCTAAAGAGCTAAAAAGCCGGAATCTTACTTAGTGCTGCTTTAAGGTTGCCTAAGAAGTTGAAGACTGGCTGTGGTAATGTCTTATGCCTTAAAATCATCACGACTTTCACCGCAAATTAAAAATAAAAAAAACCCTACCACAACATTGGGCATCTTTTGCTGCAACAAAAACAAAAAAGTCTAGCAAAATCCTGGCTGGATATTTTATTGAATAAAATAATTTTTAAAAATCCCAACTTTTGCTGCAATTTTTTGAAAAACCTGCTGCAAAATGAGGCTTGTTCTTTTACAGCAATCACAATAGACAAATTGGGTCCAGCCCGATAATAGAAAAGGTGTACAAAATGACCAGGGAGTGTAAGTTTGTAACTAGACAGTAAAAGCTTCCTTGGAAATTGATAAATTTTAGCCCCAATGCTGCAAACAACAGAAAAATGTTTGTGCCATGTTTCATCTCCTTAGCCGAAAAAAAACGTAATGTGAGAAGTGAAATAAACATGACCGTCCCAGTCATGGTCTGAAGAGTTTTGGGAGACCTTAGGTGAGAACTGAGGATACTTGAACAGGGCCAGTGTTCATGAACTGTATTGTACCTTATTACAAGCGTACTGCTCCTTTGCTTCTGACCTCTGCTGCATGCAGAGGGCACTATTGGTTAAAACATTTTAATTGCAAAGATATTGTCACTACAAACAACTCTTAACAACACTTATCTTTTTTGTTAGAACCAGCAAATTACCCCATTTGTGCATTTGACAGAGGTAAGATTCCCCTCAAATGAACACTTTGTAAAGTTTTCATGAGGCTACGTAATGTTTTACTAATCAAAGACTCCCCCATTACCATCACAGAATCACCAGAATGGACAACCGCAGAAATTGCATATCTTGTTGTTGGACTTTTAGGTACGGGTAAGTTCAAAACACTTGAAAATCTCTTCACTTAGAGCTATGCTCCTATCTTGATTCCTCTGTTTGTAACAACTATAAGTGGAGGTAAATTGAAAATATTTTCTGAATGTGTGTGTGTGTATGTGCTTGTTTTTTAAATTTTCTCTCTATATGTCTATGTCTTTATATAGTTTCTAAATTATAGAACAGTGTTTATTATCTTGTCTTTGCATAGCTTCTTATAAAATTGTTAAGTGTCTGACCTTATTTTAGCATATTCTTTTAAATTATCTTTTAAGGTTTTACAAAAAAAAAATGTATTCAGCAATGACGAATTTTACATTTTTCACCTTGGACAGACAAAAAGGGCACAAAATGCACGTTGTGGTTGAAGAGCATGATACAGACATATTTGACTGGATTATTTTTTGTGCTTCCAAAAATAGACTGTCATATTGAACGAAACAAGTCCACTT
The DNA here is from genome assembly GCA_037902135.1 of Cetoscarus ocellatus. Taxonomy (NCBI): domain Eukaryota; kingdom Metazoa; phylum Chordata; class Actinopteri; order Labriformes; family Labridae; genus Cetoscarus; species Cetoscarus ocellatus. The sequence goes on along the minus strand of JBAMNC010001392.1, from coordinate 2,413,350 downwards.
TTGTAAAGCAAAGGGCCTGTGCCTTTGACTACATACATTAGTATCAGCGATGAGTTCAGAAATATCGGCATATTGGATATCGGCCAAAATCCAATATTGTGCATCCTTACAAAAAACGAGTGATTGATTGATTGATTGATTGATAATATTCATGTCTTGTTTTCACAGGCATTATACTAGTGGTCTGCTTTATTGGATTCAAATTCATATCCGGTAATCCACAGTGTCATACCCAGTGTAATCGGGAACCAAAGTAATAAGAACATATTAATGATTATTACTATATTAGTTAATACATTACCATGTCCCTAACTTGAGTTGTGAACATTTCTTTGTTTCAGTGAAGAAGCAGCCGATGATCCTAATGAGGGGTTGGTGAAAATTAAATTCACTCTGAATATTTTCAAATAACGATTATATTAGTGATTATTTACTCATATATTAATAATGAATAAATAGTCTGGTTCTGATTCTGGTTCTTTTCTCACTACTATAGGGATTAACTCATATGGATCTTCAACTCCTGCAGACACATTTAATGTAAGAAATGGGGGGGGGGGGGGGGGGGGGGGGGGGGGGGCTAAATATTAAAAAGTTTTTATTTATATAGGTAAACTTATGTAATCAAATAAAATGATGGCTTTTGCATTAAATACAATTTTTATTTACATTCACTTTTTTTTTGCAGGTGCAACCATTTTTTTTATGTTTGTTAAACTACTTATTTATCCACTGACCTGGAAACTCGATGCATAAGGTATTCAAGAAAAGGATTAGGGCCACAAAAATTTTAAGAGGTTGAAAAAAATTTAGAGCTTGAAGTCTGTTAAAAAAACTCTAACCTTTAAAAAAAAATCAGTAGCCCTAAATCTCTTATATAAGGTATAAATCCTCGAGTTGTTAAATACACTGCCTGGCCAAAAAAAAAAGTCACCACCTGGATTTAACTAAGCAAATAGGTACGAGCCTCCTGTTGGATAATTACTGCACATGTGATTATCTTTCAGCTGGCAACAAATTATTTAACCCCAGCTGATGCAATGAGTAGCTTCTCATTTCTCAAACAACCATGTGGAAAGACACATCCTGTGGTCGTGGAAAAGATGTTAGTCTGTTTAAGAAGGGTCAAATCATTGGCATGCATCAAGCAGAAAAAAACATCTAAGGAGATTGCAGAAATTACTAAACTTGGGTTAAGAACCGTCCAACGCATTATTAAAAACTGGAAGGATAGTGGGGAAGCATCGTCTTCAAGATAGAAATGTGGTCGAAAAAAATCCTGCGTGATCGTGATCGGTGATCACTTAAACGTTTGGCCAAATCAAATAGAAGAAAAACAACAGTAGAACTCAGGGGTATGTTTAATAGTGAAAGTAAGAGCATTTCCACACACACAATGTGAAGGGAACTCAAGGGATTGGGACTGAACAGCTGTGTAGCCTTAAGAAAACCACTAAACTGGAAGAAGGTCATGTGGTCTGATGAGTCCAGATTTACCCTGTTCCAGAGTGATGGGAACATCAGGGTAAGAAGAGAGGCAGGTGAAGTGATGCACCCATCATGCCTAGTCCCTACTGTACAAGCCTGTGGGGGCAGTGCTATGATCTGTGACAAATCTTGTGACATTGCAGAAGCTTATTGAAACAATGCCACAGTAAATTTGTGCTGTAATCAAAGCTAAAAGCAGTTCAATGAAATATTAGAGTGTGTGACCTTGTTTTTTGGTGGTGACTTTTTTTTTTGGCGGGCAGTGTATTTACTGTATTTACAACTGCTGGCATTTTTACCTCTGAATCTCTGTACCTTGGCTACTATAGAAATAAAAGTTTGTTCTTTGTTTTCATCTGTTTAATATTGCCTAAACATTGGATAAAGATGATCATAAATAGGTTAAACGTGGTGAGACAGATACAGAGAAAGCATAAAAACCAAAATGAATTCATGAAGCCTTCTGTCAGTGGTAAGTCTCATGTATATAAGAGAAGTTTATAGAGTTTAGAGTTTAGTTTAGTTTAGTTTAGTTTTAAAGGCCGCTCACAGACAAAATTTCAGCTGTCTCATATGAATTACGTGACCGCAGTCAACAAAATCGACAGAGTAACTGCATGCACACATGAAGTTGGATAAAGATTTTCGTGTTCATTCACTAAATCTTGATTGTAGCCACACAAACGCAGTTGTCCTGTGGTCGTTCCTATTACCGACTGCAGGGGGCGTAAGAGCGGCGTTTTCACGGTGCGGTCCGCTTGCGCAGTGAATGTTGAGCCTGTGAGCGGAGCGGCTGGGCAGGGACATACACAGGGAGACACAGTGATTCCTGCTGCTCAGAGGAGGAGTGTCTCTGCACTGTAACACTGGACAGGCTGTGGTGGAAACACACGAAGCGTAATTCTTCTTCACTGCATTTATTCATGAGAGAGGAGGACAGCGATTGCTTGAGGAAAAGGGTGTCCAGTGAGGACTGCAGCAGCTACTGTGAGGAAAATACTATCCCGATCGACCATCCGGAGGAGACGACAGGCTGCTGAAGCTGCGGTAAGTTAGATTCAGATTCGAGACTCTGCTTAATGAACTACACGTCACTGTAAGTTTAATGTTTGTCAGTGTGCAGCTACCGCGACAGGTGAACAAATGCAGGTGCTCAACTGGAAATACACAGCGAAACACTGTTGGAATAAAAACAACCTTACTTTTCTCACTAAAATACTCAACCACCAGCTAGGAGTGGGCAGAAAAAACAAACCTCATACTATTTTTAAATGAATGGCAATACAGCCAGCATGGTTTGGTGTTTTTTTTTTATTCTATTTATTTCATTAAATTGTTTTTTTTAAATTTTTTGGAAAGATGAGAGACAAGTCATTTTTAAGTCAAATCCACATGAACCTAATGCCACAGGTGTTCAAATAAGTTAGCTGTCAACATTTAGCCTCGTCATACCTAAAGAGTGAAACAAGTGTTAAATAGATGCACTTGATAGACCTGGGCAATACATCGGCCAACAATTAATACCTACTACATTATCAAAAAACTGAATAAATGAGATTAAAGACTACAGTGCCCTTGTTTCATCCTTTTTCCCCATCTATCTTGGTCAGGGCTCACAAAGAACAAAACTAAAAAAAGTAGGAGCTGGTATGCAGATAACAACAAATAAGATTTACTTAACAAAAAGCTCAACACTACATAAAATAAAGTCTCCATTCTAAAACGTTGAGAAAAAAGAGTGAGCAACATGAAAGACAAAGACACTGGAAACAAAAAAACCCTGCAAATACAAGAAAACTTACCACAGGAGCTGGGCACAGGTGAGACAAATTATACAGGTGAGCTTAGTGAGGGCCAGCAAGATGAGAAGGAAAGCAAGAAATGCAAAAATACAAAACAAAAAGAAACATCAAGGACAAAACTAAAAAAGCAGAAAACAACATACAAACACACAGGGTAAAACAGACACGCAAGGCAGGAGAAATGATACAAAGTAAACTAAAAAGAGAACTCACTAAAATATGACAAAGGTGTCGATGGATGTGATTTTTTTTTATTACATCAAAGTTTAATAAAAGGAGGTAGAGAAGAGAAAATGAATCAAATGTTGGATGGGCTGGCTCATTTAGCTGCCATGTTCAAATTTAGACTCCTGTCATACAGCTGTCAGGGTTATGGGATAATGCTGTGCTTACCACTGAACGGTTTGTTTTTTCTGCTGTCTCTCAATGATGAAGTTTTTTGTTGACGCACAGAAACTGTCTTTTACTTTCTCTTAAAAACTGGAAGTCAGTCTACTTGATGGGAAATGAGGCAAGTCTGCTGAAGATTGCAAAATTTATTCAGGGGAAAGGAAGAAAGTCTCTACTTTTAATCATGATGATTACATAGATCTGACTGTAGTGCAGAATAGGCTTGCATGATACGAGGAAAGCATGTTATGTGTAACAACAGTGTTCAGTATTGCGCTAATATAATTTGTGATAAATCATAATATTCATTGATTCATTTTCTATACCGACTATCCCTTTCGGGGTTGCGGGGGGGCTGGAGCCTATCCCAGCTGTCATTGGGCGAGAGGCAGGGTACACCCTGAACAGGTCGCCAGTCGATTGCAGGGCCACATATAGATACAGACAGCCACTCACACTCACACTCATACCTAAGGGCAATTTAGAGTGACCAGTTAACCTAATGAGCATGTTTTTGATCTGTGGGAGGAAGCCGGAGTGCCCGGAGAGAACCCACGCATGCACGGGAAGAACATGCAAACTTCGCACAGAAAGGCCCTGCCCGAACCGGGAATCGAACCAGCAACCTTCTTGCTATGAGGCACGTGCACTACCTGCTGCGCCACCGTGCCGCCCCAAATCAAAATATTAAAAAGTGTTTCTGCAATAACAACTGTCTAAGCCCATATATTTTTTCTTGTAGTTTTACATGTTTTTTTTTCTTAATTTTAATGAGATTTTTCCCCCATCAAATTGGCCAAAATTAAGCTCAGGATAGCTAAAAACTAGCTTTAGCCTTATCTGGTGGTATCCAGAGATGTAAAAGCAATATTAAACAATGTCTACAGTAAAATTGCTTTATCACATTAAAAGAATACTTATTTGTTTTAAAAGACAATAACTCTTGTGTGTGTACTGCAAAGGTTTACATTGCATTTATAATAAAATCATGGTTGCACAGCCCTAGAGCAAAGTGAATCTAAGTCTTCACATCACAGTTTACACCTGTCCCAGCTGAGCCTCCTGTTTTAGGCCTTTTTAAACAGATGCCTAATCCCTTGAGCTCAACACGTACCTTGTTGCCAGGTGACCAGTTTTTTGAGTATAATAATTGTGTACATTTTAAGCCCTCTCATTTTACCGGTGTGAGCCTCAAAACTATCACATAATCACTGCTCTTGGCAGTGAAGTGTTACATTTCCCCTCCTGTCACTTAGAGACAGACTGTCTCTGTGAAATAGCTTTGCAGGTTTATATACAGGAGATAATGGTTATCATATGAGTTGAACAGGTAGATTTGGAGCCACCCTGTTTGCAGGGAGGTCAACTACAGCAATGATGAGTGAGTCCTTTTTAGCAACTGCTTATTGTTGATCAACTTTTGACCAGACTAACATAGTTATATTTTACCAGAACTCCTGCCTGATGGTTATGCCGCTGTTTGGCAGCTGAAGGAAAGTGAAAGTATGGCGGTGAGTCAGGAGAATGGCTAAGATGTGTTCTGTGGTTGGTAGAAATCATATCTGCATTGGTGTAAGGGAATGATTTCTAACAGTGTTTAAGGTCACAGGGACCTTGACCTTTTTGCTCCAAATCATTTTTAAAGGGGCTGCCCACTGTTTTGTGGCCGATACCAGTCACTGATCACTTGTTAGTTAGATTGAACGATGCTGTTACTGACTTATGTTTTGTTATAAAAACTGGCTGAGTGTTTGCTCAACAGAGAAGTACAAAAAGTTCTTAAGAAGCTACACAGTAAGTATCCTACAATAAATACACTGAATCACACAATGTAATGATTAATTTATTACGTCTTTTATATGTATGAATTAATAAATTGTGAACAACCTGAAAAAACATTTTTTCTATCCAACAGGCTGGATATTTACTAATAAATAAAAGTCAACATTTAGGATCATTAACTCTGTTATTATGGGGAACTGATGTAATGATTTCATATTGCTAAGAAAACAAACAAATATCACCCCTAAGTCAACATTATTCAGACAGGTTCTAAGCTAAATCTTAATTTATCTTAATTTAAATCTTAATTTCCATCTTTATAAATGGTGTTTGACCACATCACATACTTACCTTTGGCCAATAATCATTCTACTGAGCCAACATAAACTACACATCATGTTTCTGACTGGACCTCAAACACATCACAAACACCACCGGCATGTGTTGTGTCGCAGTGTGTAGCTAATTAACTTTTATCCTGTTGGTCTCAGTGTGAATATCAACATAGACTTCAAAACTGGATGAATATTTTTGACGAAAAGTAGGATCCTAATCACCGTTACTTTGAGAGGATGACAGAGCAGTACCAGCGGATGAGGGGATGAGGGACAGATGATTTGTTGTTATCTAGAAGGTGAGCACTGAGTTTAACTACATATCAGTAAATTCAGGCATTAATACCACTCAGACGATCATGTATCTTTGAAAAATATCGGACATTATTGGGAGGCTTTTGGACGATCAGTGCACAGTATATAGTTTATCCTTGAGTCAGAGTAGACATTTGTGCAACATCTAAGGAAAATTCCTTAAAGCACTCTTGAGATATTGCACCTGTAAACAGGAGCTGAGTATGACAGTTTAATCACACTGAATGCGTGACCACTGCTCTGTCAGAACAGTCTGACTTTCAGAACAGCATTTTGGCTGCATCTCCCTGCTGTCACAGCTCTATCACTGTCATAATATTCACCTCAATAAAGGACATTAGAATATATATATATTTTGTATTTTTTGGTTATAAAGGGATAGTTTGGGTTTTTTAATGTGGGGATCTTGAGGCTGTGTCATATCCTGAAGTAGTGTCAAAACTAAGCGGCTTGGTAAAGTTGTTGTGAATAAGTTAAAAGAGCATGCAGTCACCCTGCCCTGTTTTGTGGCACGTTTTCAACTTAAATTCTTTAAATTATGCAGAGTTGGTGGCCCCATGTAAAAAAAAAAAAAAATTCATGGGTTAACCAGTAAGTTAGGAGAAAAAAAAGTTTAGGAGTAACTACTGTAAATCTCCCAACAAGTTATCTGACCCCTTGTACAACTGAATTGGGAAAACTTTAGAGTAAAATCAGACTGGAAGAGCTGGAGGAGTTTCTCTGCAGAAGTGCCAAATCTGCCCTCCACTTTCAAAGGCACTAACAAGTGTAAATCCACATGTTTACCTTGCCTCCTACGTATTCTACTGACGTGAACATTCACATCTGTTAAAGCAAGGTAATTCTGTACTATTTTAATGCCTATTGTGGACGACATATGCAAGAACCTCTCATTAAAAGCGTGGTTGAACTACATGAATTGTCATGTCTTTGGTTGATTTTACCGCTTTTGAACTATCTCAACTCCTAAATTCAATGTGCAGCCCATTCCAGTAGTCAATTTTTTAATACTTTTATGTACTACTTGTAAAAATGGTACAAATTCCATTTTTTTAAATTAAAATTACTGAAAATATCCGAGCTTTAAACAAACAGTACTGTTTCAACATTTCCCCATAGTTTAAGTGTTATGGGTGGTGGCCTCTCAAAGGTAAGTTGCTCGATTTGCCCAATTGCGAGTCAGAAACCGTGCTGGGGTTCTGAAAATGTATTTCTCAGTTGACTGAAAAACTTGAAAGATGCTAATGTACATATGGATTCAAATATGAGTTAATTTGATCAACATAAATTACACAAACAGAATTTTGTGCCTCTCTTTTAAGTAGTGGAAGGAGGTCTTATTCAGGTGGTGGGCCACCACCACAAATGAATGGTGGCTGAAGAACTGCTTTCATAAGACAATTGATGAGGAGAGAAATGACTTTATACACCATCTAAATATGTTTCAACAATTTTGTGTAATTTAGACTGTGCGCAGAATTAGCTAGTAAATTTTTGGTGATTCAAAATTAGAAAAAGAAGACAGAATTTAGGGCTTCGATTTTGGTAGCAATCACGTAGCTGTAGATTTTTTCTTTTAATTTGTGCTCTATTGTACCACGAATGTTCCTATTGAGATACAAAGATTTTTTGGCAAGTGAGTCCTGGCCAAGACTGTTTGATTTTTGAAGTTTACAATTCTGCTACTAACCCTTTCTGCTATTGTGGTGTCCTGTGACCTTTTACACAGTAGTCTTTAATCTGTATTGCCGATATGTAAATACAGACACATTTGGAAAAACATTCTATCATTCTTCCCAAATCTACAGCAGTGAATCTATCGCTAGCTTGGAGGAAAAGAAAAGGGATAAGAATTGGCTTCAGGATTGGGACATGGTACCACACAGCAGTAAGAGACTGTGGTTTCTCACTCTTCCCATTTGTTCCTCATTTGACTGGGCGGCAGGGGAATAGGTCTAGCTCAGGTCAGATTGGTCAGGTAGCCGCAGAGAATTTTGAAAGGGAAAACAGCTCATGCAAATCCCCTCCTCCCCTCTCCTTGGGACAAACACCTGAGTTACTGTGCTGCGCTGCCTTCTGCCCTTGCTCTAAAGAATTTCCTGTCAGACTGAGCAGCAGGAGTATTATGTAATGTTTCCCACCTGAGGGGCAGCAGGAGTGTCACAGCTGTGTTGAGCCAAAACCTTATCAAACACAATTCATATTTATGCTGTGGTGGATACTTTTCTCTCTTTATAGCAGAGGCGGTTTTACCATTAGGCAAAGATACACAGTTGTCTTGGGCCAAGGGATGGGAACAGATTTGATTTGATTGATACCTATGCCAATTTTTAATATATTGGTGATTCCTTTAACCTTTTTGAAGGAGTCTCTTTGTTACAAAAAAAGTCTTCCTATATAGGTCAATAATGTCAAACACGTGGCACTCCAAATGTTCAATGCTGTACTGCGACCAAGAATGCTCTGGCTTGTGTCTGGTGTTTTTACCTTTGCATGAAAGTCACACAAACACATAGACAGCATGTTGCACCATTGTTTTTATGTTGTATTGTTTAACTAAACTCCTCGCTGTTGTTTGTGCTGCTGACTGCCTCTCACAACAGTGTGACTATCTTGTTTTGCAAGGTACGCAGAATAATGTGGAGCTGAATGGAGTTAATAAGGAACTTGTTAAACAAAGGCAACTGATACAGAACCAGTTTGAGCTGGTTCCGAGTTTCCATCTTTGCTTGTGCCTATGCTTTCAGGCGTGCCGTGAAACAGTTAATACAGGAGAGGAGCAGATATGCGGTATGAATCTAAAATTGCTCTCTAGTTTGTCATTGTCAGAAAAACTGTGGGGAACTACTCACAAGTTCCTCCTACTTTTGCAAATATTGCTAATAGGCCTGCATGATATGAAAATATGGATGTGGATTGATATTTTCTGGAATTTTTGGTCTTTAATGATTGTGTAGAGACAGCAGATAGCCTTGGAAAGGGGTAAAGAGAGCAGGGGAAGATACATAACAAATGGGACACAGGTGGGTATCAAACCTGGACTGGTCACGTAACGCTAGAGCCTTCCTATATGGTATGGGCCTTGTTGCTACTCACTGTGCTAAACCAACAACCCATTCCTTCCAGATTTGTCATGGATGTCTTAAAATATATAAAGATTTAACCAAGTGTTGTTCACATTGTTGGTGTATGAAGTGAGATTTTACTAAAAATTGTGAGCAATCTCTGTGGGTGAAACTGGTGAGGAGTGTTTCTTCTTCTTGTTTCCAAGTTAGACAATGCTCTCTTTGTCTTGGTTAAAAATTTGACCCAACTTCTGTAAGTTTTTCCCATGTAAAGCCCATCAAGAGCTTTCAAATGATTTGTTTGCACCAGATAATTGCTTTAAGCTAAATACACTGGGGCCTGGTACTGGTCCATGCCTCTTACGTACCTCCAAAAGCCAAAACTGCACCGTTGATTAGAGATGAGATGGTAATGCTGACTTTAATGTTTAAGCTTTCATCTGTACTAAAGCAAAAAAAAAAAAAAAAAGCTTCATGATCTTCGTGTGAAGAGGCAGCACGACAAATACCATCGACACGGTCTAGTGTAGTCTTGTGATTTTGGGTCAAAGAGCACTCTGTGCCCTCTGCTCATACTGTAGCATGGGATCCCAGTAAGTAATACGGCCAAAATAAGAGGCATATGAGGCTCATTAAGACAGTTACATAAGCCAGCGGCCTGAACAGTAGTTCTCAGCACTCCCTCTGACTCCTGATTATAGTCTGACTGTGGGATGTGCAGCGTGACCGCACGCACACACGACATGGGAGTGGCCCCAGGTTGGGTCTGGTTACACTGGAGATGTTCTGATTAAGAATGGCCTCACTGTGTTGTGATAATGAAATACGGACCCCTTGTCTCGTTTGTATGTTTAGTGTAACCTCTTTGCTTTTACACCCACTCTGTGTCTCCCTTCAGAGGATCCTCTCTCACTTCTGTCTACAGTGTTGCATTCTGGGTGGAAGAAGCGCTAATGGGCTGGGTCCCTGGTGCAATGAGTTGAAAGCAAGTGTTTGTTTTCTTTCCAGCGCTTCACATCATAGGTTATCCAGCACCATGTCAGCTTCTTGTTTCTTTTCTTTCGCTCAGTTACTTTCAGTCACATCACTTTAGTTACAGTCAAGCACCAGATCATGTGTTAGTGAGATTATTGTTTATTTTCAAGCAGCTAGAAATGCTATGTTGAGGAAGATGCTTTGTTGGTTGTACTGGAGTAATTCTATGTTTTGGTGTACATTGAATTATGCAGTAACTAACGGCTGTTAGATCACCTAAAATTAGGGATGGGAATCGAAAACCAATTCCATGTAAGAATCAATAACAATTGCCTCAATTAATCAGTACCATTTGTCTCTATGCTTAACAATTCCCTCATCAATTCCTTTTACATTTTTCTACCAGCCCTGTAAATCAAGGATGTCACACTATGCTCAGAGGCTATGAGCAAAAATGACAACAAAGATGTCAACAATGTGATCAGGAAATATAAATGTTTAAAGCTTTGGCTTAAATACATAGAATTATGGTAACTGCACAATATGCAATATCTGTGTGATTTCATGCAATGGTGGGAACACCAGCAACTGAAGTGTTCATCTATGCAACATGGCATGATGGCATCAGGAGTGCCATATGTTTGTGTTGTTGCCACTGAAAGTCTGTACTACTTTTTTCCCTTTGATAAAATCCATTGGAATCAATAAGGGGATCGATAAAGAATTGGATAGATAAGCAGAATCAGTAATGGCATCGGTTTGAATGAAGTATTATCAAGTCTCATGCTGACCTATAAAACAGGATGCCTTTGCTTCTTTAAATTCTTATTGGTCAATACATACTGTGTGTTTTGTTTAAGTGTAAACTTTGTAGTAAGATAGTAGACTTTTTCACAGTGTACTCATGCAGATGTGCCACAATTAAGCTTGTCTGTCATTACGCCATTAAGACATGTACATATGTACATTTATTCCTTAAAGATCGGCCATTGTTGTCATTTTACAATATGATTTGACTTATGGAGAGCACAAGAGACTTCTAGACAACCCAAGTTTTACGTCCACATGAAGGCATGCACACAGAGCGCTGCACCCCCCTGTTGGCTCTACGTGCTCCCATCTCATCTATATTACAAACGTGTGGTATGTAAGGTTGTTTTCTCTCTCATGTTGATTTAAACTAAACTTTGGTTTTCTTTGATGGAAAGTTTGTTTGGTTTTGAGAAGTACCATAAATCTCGGGCTATTGAGCGCACCTGAATATAAGCCGCACCCACTAAATTTAAGAAGAACTCCACACATATAGGCCGCACCTCTCTATATCTTCTCGATAGGCCGCAGGTGTCCGGTGAGCGCAGTAGAACTGGAGCGACTGGGAGTGCGAGTGGAAGGACATTAGCCAGAGCGCGGAGCGTTTTTTCCTAAAAAGCTGGAGCGTCATCTTATATTTTGCTCCTTCCAGCTCCACTTTCGCTCCGGTACCGCTCACACCATGCGTCTGAAGCTGGTGGAAGTTTTAGTGGAAGGTGGCAGGATATTTAGGGGGTGCTCCTCTGAGGACGAACAGGTGCAAGGATCAGTTCTGTGCACGAAGAGCTGGATATTTCACTACACTCCGCTCACATGCTCTGGCACTGTCCACGTTGTAACATAAGATATTTACACACATATATGTTACACGGACAGATTTTTTAACCCTAATTTAAATTTGAGGCTTGATGAAATGTAAAAATGCTTTAAATTAGCTGCATCACAGGATTCAAAGTGTGGGAAAAAAGTAGCAGCTTATAGTCCGGAAATTATGGTATTAATGCTCACACAAGCTCCAGGGTTAAAGTTCATGATAACAGCTATAACACTGACATCTAGGATCTTAAGTTGGCTGAAAGTCATCAGCTAAGGTGGTCACTGATTACACTAAAACATGGAAGGAATTATATCCGTACATGCATTGAAGTAAATGTTCAAACAGCAAGCATGTGTTGACCTTGCCATGCCGATGGATCATCCTGATTCAATGTCTATTATCAGGCAGATGGGTAGGAAAGATATTTTTTCTCCACTTCTTACATGCTTTGTCTGAGTGCATGAAGTACCTTACATTCTGTTCTTTACACCGTGGCAGTAGCGCCTACTTTCTACATGACTTTATTAGCCTGTAATGAAGTAGTTGATGAAGTGATCGTCCCATCACTTGCGGGATATGCCTTTAAAAGGTTCTGCCCTTCCCAAACACTTTCAATGGGCTCTTTCCCAGATGGACTAATGAAATATGTTGAACAGTCTATCTGGCATGTCAGCTTATGCATCTGTTGCTGATGGTGGGTCCACTGTCCACCAGGCATTCGTCTGAGCTGATCCAATGTTACTATTGATTATTGCTAAGTATTGTGTATTAGCCTCTACATTCATGTTCAGTTCAATTGTTCCTCCACCTCAGCATACATAGAGCTGAGCATAGAGTTCTCTCTCTCTGTTATCTGTTAGATTGTCCTCATTCATCAGCCATACTGTCAGCACATACCACACACTACTGATAGCCACCAGGACTTCATAGGACTTCAACGTCTTTTATTATCACAACTATGATCAATGTTTAGCCTAAGTGTTTGAAAAAGTGTTGAGATCATGAAACATACTGATAATTATTTTTCAGCAGTTGCTAAAAAAAAGAGGTTAATCGTGCTCACACAGAAGGGGTTGAGACCATCTGGAGGGTCACAAGGTGCCTTTCAAAAAACTTAACATTATTTAAATGAATTTAAATAGTTAATTGTACCCATTTTAGATACAGAATGAGTTTAATTTAAGAGTAAAAATCATAGTCAGTGGATGAGATTAATGCGAAAATAATAATAGCTCAAATGATTTGGATGAAGATCTGTGGGGGTTTTTTAAGTTCGAGGACTCTTCACTGCCATAAGTTATGAAAATAATAGGGACTGCATTGTTTTGAAACGTGGTATCATGGAGTCAGTAAATTGAATAAACTTAACTTGGGAATAGTGAATAGATGTTAATGATCTGGTAATGCTTCTGACCGCATTTTATGTATGTCTAAACTTGTGAAATTTACAAAACTTGTGACAACATCCCTAAACTTTTTCCAAATGTATTATTTGTTAAAAATGTACCAGCTTTTTAAATTTAGGATGCAAATGTAGATATTGAATTTTCTAGTATTATCTCATCTATCATAATGTCCCCTAGAGAGCCCCCTCCCCTCTATTCCCTCTTCCTGGCCTCACAACACATTGGCACAAGCTTTGAATGCAGAAAACAGTCTGCCAAAGGAGCCCCTTTAGTTGTCATTGGCTCATTAATGAACCCCTCTGAGTAGTGATTGGTTGGTTGAGAGGGGCAGAGCAGAGCAATTGGTTGGCAGCACTTCAGGAATTCTGATTATTCAGAGGTTGAGGTGTTTGTTGTGGCTGTTGTTGTTGTTGTTGTTTTGGACATGGTGAGCCATTCCCTCACCCGTATTCCCTGCCTTGCTAATGACAAGGCTTGCAGAGGACCATTCAGGGGGCCAGAGTGTACTAATAGTGCGTCCAATTCACATCAGAACTGGGAAGACAGGAGTGGGAATTACGTCAATTACCCGAGCTAGACGCATTCCAGTTACAAGCTGGTATGGTTGGGGTATTTGAAGACATCCAATGCCCCCTTTGGTTGGGGAAATTCAACCAAAGGGCGTGTTCCCAGTGATGTTATATAATTTGCAACTTGGGCCATCCCAGTTCTGAGATCAACCGAAACACACCATACCACCTCAACAGGAAGTGACCTTTTGCATCAGTAACAGTCTGGAGCTAGAGATGTCAGCTAATATTAACTATCCTCACATCAAAAACTTGTTTTGCAAAAGTAAATCAATAAAAATAAGCAGGATGTGTCAAACATTCTGATCTGCCCTACTGGACTAGCATTAGCTTGTTAGTTGATATTAACACTATTTGATTGAAATGTCAACATACAAGTCTGATAATATAGCATATAAGTCATGTTTCATTATTATTATTTGGTATTAAAAACAAGATGAAATATACACACAGATCCAGGCACAACTTTCAAACATGTTGAAGTAACAAAGTTAAGATCACATTTCACCACAATACACTGAAAAGAATTTGTCCAGGTAGAAGAGGGAGCTTTCTGGTTGGTGTCTAGAAAGGGTTGATTTTGGTGTTGGTCACATTATAATTGTTGTATGAACTTAAGATTTGGTCAATGTAACAGTCAGCAAAAAGTTGTAGAGGGCCCAAAGCCTCTTGGCAAACAGCTAGAACCTCCACCTGTCCAGAAATGTTTAACCAGGTGTTTATTTCAGCTGTAAAAAGTGACATTTAAATATGAGTTTAAGTGTACACTTGAGCAGCTACAGTTTGACTACTACAACTACAGCGACATTGGAAAATTTTAGATTAAAGGAGACAGAAAATTATGTTAAGGCAAACAATTAGAACCTAATGATTACAGAATATTTCATCAGAATCCTCTGTTAATGACGTCAGATCAATAAAGCCAGCTGAACAAATCCCTCCTCACTGCTATGATTGATTGGTTAGAGAACAATAAATAGTCCTTCCTGCAGCAAGATGCAGAGGTAATAAACCTGTCACAAGGACCTTTGGACTGGAGGGCACGGCTAAGTAAAGCTAAGCTAGGAATGAGGATGGGCACGTCTTTCTCTTCTCCCTGTATCATGTGATCGTGTTTGCAGTGGGCTGTTGGTGACGTTAGAAGCTGAAGTAGCCTGAGCATATATCACTGGGGGCTGGACATAATAAGCCAGCTGTAATGAGTCCTTTTCTCGAGCTGGAGTGTGTATCGCTCCATCAGGGCAGGCACTCCTTGCTTCTGTGTCATTGGCAAACGTCATCTCTGTTTTCTCTCCTTTCACTCATCTCTGTGTCCCCCTCCCCACTTCCTTCAGTGGAGTCATGTGACTTTCTGGACGCAGGGGGTGACCTACTCCTCCTTCTCCTCCTCCTCCTCATTCTCCTTCTCCTCCTTCTCCTCATTGTCTCCCATATGGAGTGGAACTGGAGTAAGACACTCTCTGAATTACAAATATGCAGACCTGGTACTGCCCCGGGCTATACTGTTGTCTAAAAGGACATGAATGCATTTGTAGACTTTTGGTATTTACCTTATTCATTAGATTCTTTGGCAGTTTCATATGCAGTTTGTTGTCTTGTCTTTTGTGGCCAGACAAAAATGGATTTAAATGAAACTTGACAAGTGGTTGGTCTTATTAAGTTTTTGTAGGAAGTCAGAAGTCAGAGCTCGTAAGGAGCTTGAAATTTCTGAATATGAGATTTAATGTTGTATTGTATAGGGATGTCCCCAGACAGATAATTTCAAATCCATCTAAACTCAAGTTTAAATCAAATGTTACCAGCCCATCTTTAAAAAAAATACTTAAGCATAAATAAATATCTGAGCAGAGTTATTCTATATCATTGGATTACAGCTTCCCCTGATAAACAATGCAAAGCCTTCAGTTCACCTTTCAGTTTAACGTTTGTGTTTTTGTGTTGAATATTGTTTCCTACTTCTTTGGTGGAATAGTCATTAAAGTGAGTATAATCTGACATGGCTTCAGAACCACATAATCATGATCATAAACCTGTTATTTGCACTAATCCTGGGAGATGCTATGCTAATCTTGGCTCCACTCAAGATGTCTAACTGTTAAACAGAGTTTTTTCTTGCCACTGTTACTGTAAGCCTCCTATAGACCTTGTTCTTTTCCCATTTATTATTATTTGTGTGTGCACTGCCTAGAGAGGTCTTGAAATACTACACCACTGTGTTACATTTACAAAGAATCTGATTAAAGAGTCTTATTTTTTTAAAATAAAATTATCAACATTTGTTGCTGTAATTGGATCGCTAGTGCAAGACAATATTACCATATGAGGCTATGTCCCACCATTGGAGGTTGCCTATGTCAGGGGGCTGAATTACAGTCGTGACAGAGTATTTTACTGGGATTTTAGATTTATATTGATTTATCAGGAAAAAAATAGTTTGGTCCACTGGAAAATCTTATTTCAAATCTCACAGTTTGAAATATGCTTGGATATCAGATGAACTAAAAAGTGTTTACTAGTATATCACACAAAAGGGATCAGTATTTTCCTGCTTTACTCCAGTTGTTTTTCTTTGCCATCGAACAGCACAGTCACAGACTAGTTTCTACAGATGGCCATTGCTCCGTTCTAACTGTACCATACCATAATCCTAAAGTTAACAGTAACCATGTTAACTGTAGGATTATGGTGTCATTTCCAATGGTCACCACGTTTACAATTCTTACAAAGAGCTTGTGAAAAACTAAGTTGTTAGTGTGGTCATTTCTGATGTTGGCTTAAGTTTTGCTTTAATTTACCCTCCCTCTACCACAAAAACACCTTTGTTGTTTACCACAATATATCTGTTTAGCTTGATAAGGAACTGAAATAAGGATGTTAAATAAGTCATAACCAACTGTTTCCCTGTTTTTATGATTAATAACCAACAAAAGTCTGATCACTATCAGTAATCAGAGAGCTGATCATCGTGCACACAGTTTGTCTGTCTTTTGTGTCCACATTCAGGCTGCAGGGTTATGCTACTGGGGTCACAGACATGTTGGCATAATGCTCAGCTAAAGGAGGCAGCTCTTATGTGAGAGTTTTTCAGCTATCAGCAGTAGCTCATCCTAGCTCATCCAAGCTAATGCAATTTTGCAACAGTGCTAAAAAAGATTGTGAATATCAAAGTAACACAGTCACAAGCAACAACGTTTTTTGTTGTTTAATCCATTAAGAGACGTGTCCCTCCATTTTTTTCTACTGTGTGTGTGTGTTTGTTTGTTCCTGTCAGAAAGCTGCACCAAGTGTGTAATCATGAACATGGGTATATGTGAAATCTAAAAAGACCATTATAAGTAAAATATAATCATATACTTAAACAAACTTATTCAAAGACTGTCTGCATTTAGTTAATGTCATTGTTTAAGTTTTTTATTGATAAATTGAAATATACATTGTATTACAAAAGGAAAAAATATATCTGTGTAAGTTTTTTCCCCAGATCATTGAGTCCTATTAGTTAGTGTGAGACGCCATTTACAACATGAGCCACTATTGCAGGGCTTCAAAACTGCCACATCAGAAACCAATGATTGACAATTGACATTTCTGTCATAGCGTCTTTAAATTAAACCCCTCACACCTTATTTTCTTATCTTCATTTCTCTTTCTTTTCAATCCTTCCTCTTGCAAGAGTCATTGGGTCTGTGAGTACCCTCCCTCTATCCACCACACCTCCTGTTTTTTTCTTTAATGCAGGTGCTAAAAGGTCAAGTACCATCCACAGTTAAATTGAACACTAAGCTGGTGATAGTGTTCTAGTCAGTGATATATCCCACATGAGCACAGAGCTGAGCTCACTGAAACAAATGTTAGATTTATTACGGTACAAACTGCACTGTGTGATGATGCGAGTCTTTGCAGCGTCAAATTGTTAGGACATTTATAGCTGAATTTTTGGTAGCACTAGGTCTTGTGTTGGGTTGATCTGCTGTTTTTTTTATCACAATACAAAAAAAGCAAAACTGAAGAGATAAGTACAAAAACATTTATTATTTAAATATTCAAAGATTCAGTCTTGCACAGTTAAGATGAGAATACAAGTCTTCAAACAGCTCTTTGTTTCAAATGTAGTTAAACCTAGAGAAGCACCTTAATCAAAGACTGCTTGAGGTACTTTAGAAAGTCTGAGTGACATACATTCACAGCCAGCTATTGCACAAGAAGGCTAACAGCACATGCTCATTACTCTTCAAGTACATTGGATCGCAAACATACATCTACAAGCCCCTTTTGTCCTGCTCTGTACTGAATCATTAGTTTGCTCACCAGTCCTTCTTTATTGCTCTTCCACTTAAGCATCTGTGTGTCTGATATTTTGTATATTTACACCACCCCACTCTGTGAGAAGAGGATGTGAGCATGTATATCTAACTCGAACTTTTTGACATTAACTGGCCCGTGATTTCCTATAATTACTAGCCACTCAACATTTTCACTGGCCACAATTTTGAGAAATCACATTGCAGGCCAGTGTTAATTTCAAGCCCTGGTTTTTGGCAGTATTGTAGCTTGTAGTAACTTGCCTTGCTTGTGTACTACACACCTTTGGTCATTATAGTCACTCAGTGTGCATTGAATGTGTCATCAATCATCTAAACACAAATCTATTTTTTTAAATTCTGTCCAGTTTTCAATGTAAAAACAATCTTAATTAGATGACAAATGGTGAAATATCTATTTTAACCCTCTCATTACAAAAACAAATCAACTGATCACTGATTTTACAGCTTGTCTCCATGTGAACTACCAGTTTGACTCAAAGAGGTCTTTTGGTAACATCTTGTTCACCCAAACTCACACGTATTGAGCTCTGCAGTGCTGCATAGAGCCTGGTGAATGCAGGCAGACACTGTTAAAGCTGCAGCACAGCTCGTCCCTCAGAGCGACAATGAAAACAAACACCTCTGAAGGATACAGTGAAATATAACAGATGCACAAAAATCAATCCAACAGTAAACCTGCCTGCTGTTTTGCAACTGCATTTTCCATTTAAACTCTCTAGGGGAGAAACCAGAGAGGAAGTACGCATGAGATGGATATATATTAGCTGACAGAGAGTGCATGTTTGTGTGTGCATGTGAATCTGCAAATGTCATATTCTGTTTGCTTTGCCTCTGTTTGCATTTTAGCATAATTGATCTGTTTAAATTGGGTGGACCCGGCATAGAGATCATGCAATGGGCGTGTGTTTCTGTCTTTTTTTGTGCATAATGATCGATGAGCTGAAGTTTCTATCTGACTTAGCGCTTCAATGAAGTGTTGGTCTCCTCTTTTTCTCTGTCTGGCTCCCACAGGCTTTTTTTTCTTCCTTACAGTAGACTGAAATAACATTTGTTTGTTTTTTATGGCTGTTGATCATTTATTTTCTGCTGCTGTAGAAGAGACCACACATGTAGATGTTTGCTTCTGAACCACATGATTCATGACACATTTCGCAGAAGCAGCTATTTAACATGGTTGGTATAACTGAGCCAATTATGTAATGGCACTGACACACCAAGTAGGGAACAAGTGTTTACATAAGGTGCCACAACAATAATGACAAGTGCCTCACACTGCTTGTACACTCAGCCTGGTACAGAACATTTGGGAGACTGTTTACTATCAGCTTCTAGGTTGCATCTTAGTACTATCATGTTGCCAAGCACAATGAATAGTTTTGATTTTAAAAAAGAAAGAAACAAACAGTAACTAAAAAAATCTAACTAGAATGGTTTTCTAAACATACATGTTAAAAACCAAAGCTCTTCAAACAGATATTACTGTCCGCTCAGACTAGCTTTGCTTGTCCACCATTTCTGTTGTTGAGGTCGAGAGAGCAGTGGATGGTCAGATTGCACTGGGAACGCTCCCCTGTTGGGAAAAATGGCTCACTCTGCTCTACAGTATGGAGAGACATTTTTCTTTTTAACTACACATTACTGAAGTCTATGCACACATGGTGCTTATTTATTCACTGCTTAGGTTGATTTACATGTCCTTCTGGTCATTGCATACAATACCAAAGTACTTGCCAAAAATGTATATTTGTGTACTTTTTGCTACAATAACTAAAATACCTTTTGCCATATTTTTTTATATTTGTCAGGGATGCATTGTATTAGGTTTTCAATATGCTAATGCTCCTTAACTCATTTTCATGATACAGATACTAATACCATTATTTTCTGTCAAGAGCGCAAAACCTTCATGTCATTGAAATTGACATTTTCATATTATGGTGACAGTCTATTTTTGTTACAAAACAGATGTGAAGTGAGAAAAACAACATTTTATTGAAAAAAAATAAGAAAAAGGTTTATAAAAGCTGATACGCAGTAATCATGTGGTAAACCATTATCATGTATATGTGCATTCAGACATAATGATAATAATAATAATAATAATATTAATATTAATATTAATATTAATAATCATAATATATATCTACATATCTATCTATCTATCTATCTATCTATATATATATATGTATATATATATAGATAGATAGATAGATGTAGATATATGTATATATTTGAAACAGTAATTTGGTCGATGATTTATCCTCTTTGATAAAAACATTTGCAATGGAATTTTATACGTTGAAAAGTTTGATTAGTCACCTTTACAACGAGGTACAACTTGTAAGGATTCTATCTATCTATCTTTCTATCTATCTATCTATCTTGCTGTAACAAAATAATGTGGATCAGTGGGTATACACAGTTACCATCTCTGAAAATCTAAATTTGCCTTGATGGAGTTTTTAGGAGTTGAAGTTGAGGATGAAAGTGTTTAGGATGATGAAGCTGTTCCCCTAGCATCTTCTTGATTTTATCTGAACAAATCCAGCTACCTGTGCTTATCTAACATTTCACAGTGAGTTGTAAAGGTCATGGGGCCTCACAAGTTCAGTCCTCTGAGCTCTACAGCCATCAGCTTTGCTTTTCCACTATCGATTCTCCATTATGTCTCCCTGATCTGCTGCAGTAATCCAATATGATCTTGGGACTGAAGCAAAGCTGGGCAGAAAGGGAGCTAAATGTAGCATCTTTGTCCTGGTGGTGGATAAAATGGGGCCTACATAAATTATTATGTAACTCTTCCTTTTCTATCCAAGCTAAGACTGCAGGTTATTTTACTGTTCTGATGGCGCCCGTGTATGGGTACTTGATCCCAGAGCCATCAGTTTGATCCATGACTTGACAAACTGGCATGCTGATACCAGCCCAGTCAACCCATCAACACCCAAAAGATTGCTACAAACAAATATACTGTTTACACTGTAACCGTTCTCCTATTTAGATATTTAGACAACTTATACTCTAGCTTAAAATAATGCTAATAGCAATCACTCGCTGGGGATGTTAAGGTGCATTTGCTATTGCCAGCTAACAGTCCTCTTTTTGCTGTCTGTGTTAGGGGTCTCTCTAAATTGTTAAGTTATGGATTTTTTTTTCTAGAACTTAAACTTTTTTGTAGTTTGATCTTACACTGATATAATGCATTCATATGTTTTTTTTTTTTTTGTCAATCCATTACTTAATTACCTAGAATAGGTGAATGGGGATTGATTTTGATGATTCACGATAACACATTTTTTAGTTACTTGTAATTATCATTTGTAAAAAAAAACAACAAAAAAAAAAAAAACAGAGCAGGCTCTAATTTTCTCATAAAACTTTTCATAATTCTGAAATAAATGAGTGGCACAATAATAAGAACTATCACGTGGGAGTTTAAAAGCTTTTTAGTTAAGATTGATTCAAACTATCTGTGTTTTGGAAAGATGTAAAATGTGCAGTTTTTGTGTGGAAAGTGTGTATTTTACCACCAGACTCCATCATATTTTCTTCTTATACTTAAAGGGACAACGTGTAGCGTTTTAGAATAGAATAAAGAATAGAATAAACCTTTATTCGTCCCACACGGGGAAATTTGCAAGTAAAAATTTATGATTTTTGAAAATCATAAATTTATGAAATTTATGATTATTAAGTAATTTATGAGCAAAAACAATGTTCACATTCATAAATATGTCCTACTTTGTATCAAATTGCCTCTGTCAACAATCTGACTTGTCCTCCTGAGTGAGGAATTTCCTATCTGTATTTACATAGAACGGGTAAGTCTTATAGAGACTTCCATGTCCTTTAGGTCTGTAATAACTATGAACAGCTGAAAGAGACGTAAAGCACTATGTAGTACTACTGACTAAGGCTTAACGCGTTTTCGCTCAGAGCCAGCGTGACTGAAATGGAGAAGGAGCACAGCGAGACACGCTTGTCATTGCCCCGACAAATTTGAGAGGCGCTAGAGAGTACCATTTGTTCGAATGCAAAATACAGTTTCACCACTATGTTTTGTTTGCCTTTAAGTGTGTTAAACTTGCCTCCTTTACATGATAGAGCACCTCTGTTAACAAAAGAAGTCTATTGCCCCCAGACCCCCCCCCCCCCCCCAAAAAAAAAAAAAAAAAAAAGACCCACCATTTTGACATCCTACAGTTGTTTTGTTGTCAGGTTAGCCCATCGACTCGTGGCTGGAAGTTTGTGTAATGAAAAAGTATGCAGAATTTTTATAATGGCGCCGAGCAGCACTGGATTGACCATTTACCACGGAGCAGACCTGTAAACCAATCAGAGTGGACTGGGCACATGTGGGAAAGGAAGGCTTAAAAGGGCTGAAGCTGTAACAGAGCATCTGAGATAGACTGAGAATTCAGCACTTTCAGGGGTTTCTGTATGTGAAAACCAGAAGATTTTATTAACAGTGCTGATTGTGAACATCACCCAGCACATTGCATTGTGCACATTGTACTCTTGATATTTAATGCTGTTTTCTGTAGACAAATGCCTCTGTAGGTTTCTAGTTTTTCCACCCTTGCTTAAAATCACAGACTTTGGATGTGCAGTTAGTGTAATACTGTGTAGAATTAAGCCACACTTTTCAATGCTTCAGTCTCAATGATTTTCCATGATTACTTCTTGAACTTTTTTGTTTATGCTGGATGCCTTATTAGAGGGTGACCTTATCATTTGCAAGGCATCCAGACCTTAGTGGAAGGCCAATACCAGTTGCTCAATGTCAGACATAAAGATACTGAAACTTCTCTGCCTTCTCTGCTTAGGGAGCTCTTCAGTTTTGCTCTTCAGCCAAAGAAGCAGAATTAGCACTCTTCCTTCATTCACCTTTTTTTGTGGATTGGTTGGTTACACAAGTGACTATGGTGCTCTGTGCTCTCATTGGTCAGTCGCACTGTTACAGCAGATGAAATTGTATAAAACAGAAGGAAAATCAAACATGCTAGACTCTCTGTTGGGAGGTTGTGAGATGTCCCAGTGGTGATCTTGAATGTCAGTCACAATGACATGTTACATCTTAGAGCACAACAGCCTTCCAGGGCTGGCAAGTCCCAAAACTAAATGACTGCAAGATTGGGCCATAATTGTGGGCACAACTTGGAGTCAGGCCCCTCAGATTCCTGCTGCGATTAGTATCACCACCTGAAACCAGTGAGGCAATATTACCATAGCTTCTTGACAGGTCAGATGTATTGGATCTGCATTTTTATCATACCAGACAGCCTGTGCTTCTCCCAGCTACATATTTCCTCTATCCAGAACTGCTTGGCTACAGAGAGGCTATTTGACTTCCATACAGGGAGACAGGCACCTTTGGCAATATCCCTGAAACCATGGAGAAGATACGGCATGAGACCCAGTGTTTGATCTGCTCTCAAGAGTGTTTGTTTGAAGGGCAGTAGAGTATTTTTCAAGGGTGTGTGGATGAGTGTGGGATAGAGCTTTTCAGGAGCATAGAGACTGATGTAAAAAGTAGGTTAAGTTTATTAAGATGGCACAAATTTTAAGAGTAGAAGCTACAAACTGAGCAAAGGGTCTGAAAGATAAATGCACTGAAAGGAATTTTGTCAACAAAGTCCAGGTCCTGACAAACAGTCGGGCACAGGGGAAGCTCAGTGCTGCAACATTTTTCTCCTATAAACAGTATGTGCTTTTTTTTGTACAGAACAGTTGCTGGAGCATAAAATCAAAGGTTGAAATGTGAAACGGAAATTTACCCAGAGAGTATGTTCCTCATTCCATCGAAATCTGCTGGGGTCTTCATGGTGCTCACAGACTTTACAGAGTTTTACCATGACTTATGGAGATTTTCTGATTATGCTTGACTTTCAGAAAGCATGCACACAACCAACGACTCAACCACTTATTAAACACACAAGTGACTTTCATTTGACACTGACCTTCAGCTTTCCAGTGACCATCATTTCACTGATTTTTTTTTATTACGTAATACAAAAAACACCAACTAACTGGAGAGGATTGGTTGGGAAATATTAATTTTTGCTTTCAAAGGTCTTTTGACCTGTACATTTTGAGAGAATTGTGAGCACCGTATTACATATATGGAAGTGACAGTCGAAAAGAGTGCAAAATTATTGTACTGAAACACACAGTATGTAGAAATCCTTCACCAGAGGGCTCTCAGCCAAAGGAATAGCAAAGGTTGACAATGAAAGTCTGTCTTCTTCCCTCCGCATGCCGTCAATACGTACTTCTTGTTTTAGGACTCTGTTCCCCAAAAGGCTGCACTCCATGAAGTGTATTTTCTAAACAGCAAACTAACACATCTGTTTTGTAGCTGTATTCCAAAAGTGTGGGTGAAAAGTTCTTATAAGCAGAATTCTGGGGTTTTGGTGCTAGATGTCGCAGAACGCTTCAAGAGTAGCTCACAGCAGGAACCAGGAAGTTCACTTTGGATACCTTCTCCCTCATGACTGTATGTGACTGTACCTTCTAGTTTTTATATACAGAGTACCCCTAGCCAAGCTGTATTCTCTCTCTATCTGAGATGCTCTGTTGGAACTCCTGCCCCTTTAAGGTCCTCTTCCTCACTTGGGCACATATATTTATAAGGCCCTCATAACATCCATAATGCAAAAAACTGGCCCTTGTACAAGTATAGCTGATAACCCTTACAATAACATATAATATAGTATCACATGTAAACCTCACAACCATTTGGGAACCACAGACGTATGAGAGGACATATGTCAATTATCACCTGGCAGTGTTTGGGCTCTTTTCCTCCTTTTGCCATATCTATATATTTCTGTGCTGTTTCCATTTGGGAGTTTTTGGTTGGTTTGAGATGGTTGGTCAGTATGATCCTTTGTACCATTTTCATCCACAAGTCCAACAGCCATCTGTCTGCCTCTCTTTTGTCAAGAGTTGAACAACAGACCTGCTGCTGTTGTTCGCTGCAGCTGCAGCGGGCCCCGCATGGATTGTTCTGGAGCAGTGGCTGGTCTGTGGGGTCAGGTGAGACATAGAGAGGGGGAGAGAGAGGTCCAAACAGTCTCTTTTTTAACATCCACTCTGAGGGCACAGCACAGAGCCACTCAGGCTTGCGGCTCATTAAAATTCCTCAGGTTCAGGGATTAGATTAATGGCTGAGGTGAATCAACACCTCATTACTCAGCGCTGGAGGGAAATATTCTGATTTATTTCTAATTACACAGCTAATGACTGATAGCAGGATTATGTTATGTCAAGACCATTCTTGGTGATTTATGCCTCTATTCCAGTCTCACTGAGGTGTGCGACAAACATAATCCTGTCATTCAGGGTGAGTTTGCAAATGTTCTGTGATTGTTGGTGCTTCATTCCTTCTTCAGAGGGAGAGACACTAGATTGAATAATATTTCATAAAGGTTATGAATCATGCATGAAGAAGAACAAAGACAGATAGGTGTAGTTGGGAGGTGTGAGTCCTGCAAAAATGTATCAAGTCAGTGTTGTGTCTTTGTTTGGTAGCAACAGAGGAGCTGTTGGGCTGATAAGACGCCAGCCTGGAGATAAGCGTCTGCTACATTCTTTTAATATCTGACCAGTGTGCTTGTGTGTGAACATGTATTCATCTAAAGCCTCTGTTATTCTTTTGAAGCCTATTTTAAGACAGAGATGTAATATCTGCTGGTGTATTTCTTGTAGAGATACCCCATCTGACCAGGAGCCTAACATTACTGGCTGATATTCCTCAGAAACACTCCACAAGTGGATCAGTAAACCTGTAGTCAATATTATAACTGCCTGTGACTGATACCTTATGCCAGCTAGGGCTTTAAGAAAATATCAGTACACCATTATTTCAAGGTAGTTTGTTGTGCAATACTGTATCAATGTAGAAATTTGGAACACTTGCTCTGTATTGCAATTTGATTTCCAGCAGGCATCAAGCCATTTGACCTGTATGGTTTTTATTTCTGTCTCTAAAACAGACAGTTATGTTTATCCATGTTGCAAGGGCCATAATTTATATAAATGGCACTCATCAAAGATTGTATTTTTATGCATATGACACTGTGGTCTCCATGATACATAAAATGCTCAAAAATAGAGGATTGACTGGAAAATGTGACACAAATTATCACCCTAGCTATAGTATTATATTATTCATTGTGGTTTGTTGCATCATCTCTTCTATATTGCAGTATATATCATATTCTTGATTCTTTCGAACACCCACCCCTAATGTCAGCCTTTCCCAAACCTAAACATACCATAGCTTAGTTAAAAACCCAAAATGAGTTTTTACTTCCATGTTTTTTTAACAGATCATTTCAGTGTCAATTTTTGTTTTTTATTTTGCAATATTCTTTCTGCAGAGGTACTTCATAACATGGCTAACTCTTTTCCGGTAAAGTACAGTTGTGTTTAAAATAATAGCAGTCCCACATCACTAGCAAGATAAATCACTGTTTTTGTTAGAATTTCAACTTCTACACTACAAGTAAGTTTCTAGAAGGTTTAGTAAAGGTATAGAAAACCAACAGACCCAACAGGCATGTCGTGCATGCTGCTGATTCTGTGAAACTGAATTATTTACTGAAAGGGGTGTGTTAAAAAAAAGCAGTGCTGAGTTCAATTAGTGGGGTAATTGATTGTGTGAAAAAAATAGGTTTTAAACAGGTGGCCATTATTTAAGGATCAAGGCAACTGACTCTGCATATGCTGGCTGTGCATTTGTCCTTGAAAAATAGAGTAAAATGGGTCGTTCAAGACATTGTTAAGAAGTTAATAAAAGAGGGGAAAACCTATAAAGACGTTCAGAAAATGATAGGCTGTTCAGCTAAAATGATATCAAATGCTTTAAAGTGGCAGCCAAAAGCAGAGAGGCGAGGAAGACAAAGAAAAACGACTTTTCGAATGGATCGGAGAATAACCAAAATGGCAAAGGCTCAGCCAATGATCAGCTCCAGGAGGACCAGAGAAGATCTAAGGTTGCCTGTGAGTACTGTAACAATCAGACGACGTCTATGTGAAGCCAAGCTACCAGCAAGAAGCCCCCCCATAGTCCCATTGTTAAAAAAAAAGACATGTACTGAAGCGGTTACAATTTGCCAAAGAACACATTGACTGGCCTAAAAAGAAATTGTGCAGTATTTTGTGGACTGATGAGAGTAAAATTGTTCTTTTTGGGTCTAAGGGCCACAGACAGTTTGTCAGACGACCTGAAAACACTGAATTCAAGCCACAGTACACAGTGAAGACAGTGAAGCATGGTGGTGCAAGCATCATGATATGGGGATGTTTCTCGTACTATGGTGTTGGTCCTATTTATCACATACCAGGGATCATGAATCAGTTTGAGTACATCAGAATACTGGAAGAAGTCATGTTGCCGTATGCTGAAGAGGAAATGCCCTTGAAATGGGTGTTTCAACAAGACAATGACCCCAAACACAAATAAAGATGTCAACACTGCTATTTTTTTTAACATTACATTTCTTGAAATTCTGTAAAATATTATCAAATTCAATTACTTTTTCCAATTTTCTTGCTTTGAAATATAATGTGCAGTGTCCCAAATGCATTTTTGTGCATTCAAATAAAATTTCTTTGAAGAATTTTGAGGTTACTCATCTTTTTAAACACAGTGCTATTATTATGAACATAACTGTAAGTATCTCCATTGGCACTGATAAAATCATATAATCAGAAAGCATGCATGGGAGTCAGTTATTTAATACAGTGTCACGAGTTAAGTCACCACCAGTTAAACTGCAACACATTCTTTATATCAGACAGGATGAACAGCTAAACATCAGGGGAATTTTTTTGTAGGTCTAAAGCCGCATTCAAACTGAACACGACTTGAGTGGCCTGGATGACCACTCTCCATGCAGAGTCAATGTACAGCTGCGATCAGCAGCGACCAGATCTCACGCAATGCAATGGATGCGATTTGAGTGACTTGGTCCCATCTTGGGAGACATATGGCGGTGCCCTTGTCCCTGCAGACGGGTACTCTTGGGGTTGCTTTGGATGCATGACCAGGTCGTGTCGCTCGGTCGCCAAACTTGAAAAATTTGAAATCTTCAGGTGATGTCGCCTGTGGCTGTGCCGTGACAGCCAATCAGCGTTGTGTGGGTTTGTGACAACACCTGTGACAGACTGTCTTTATTCTGGCTCACAGAGTGACAATCCATGTCTGTGTGGGAACATTAGTTGGAGAGTACATTAGTTCCACCTAGACGGGGCTGCAGAAAACTCACAGACGATGCTGCTGCAGGGCCATCAGCTGCAGTATTTTGTGGTTGGTAGGTGAGTGAAAAGGATACAGTTGGAATAATATCAGCTAATACATACTATTATATGATCGCAGATGTGACGTCACTGAGCAACCCGACGGGGACAAAATGAGCTATGGACGGGCGACGGGACATGGGTGGGCAATGCGATCTCGGTCGCCAAAGTTGCGTTCGGTGTGAACGCACCTTAAGACTTAAAAAAATACAATCAGATATGTGGGATAATTTGAAAATTTCATTTCTGGTTATGGTTTTATTTACTGTGAATGACCTCTTATGGCCTACCTGCAGTGCCTCTATAGCCCACCAGGGTACAATGGCCCACACTTTGGGACAGCACTGATCTATTCATCACCTGCTGCTGCTGCTCAGTTAATAGTTTGCTGCAGAATTATACAATCCTTGTTTTCAGTTTGGATAGTTGAAAATATTAATCCAGTGTTGAAATCTGTGCTCAGAAAAGCTGGAAAGGTAGAAGCTAGCAAACTAAGAAAATTAGGCAACAAAAAATTAAATTTATGTGTAAAATTATGTGTTAAAGGTATTAGACAAGGACATAATGTCATCACCATGTGTTTAAATGTAACTCCGACAACATGGTATTTAGATTTTGATGAGAAACTGTTTCAACACAGTTGTTCGTAGGTAGAATTTGTTATCTCAGGAAAATAAAATTATTCCTAATTGCACAATTTAACTTAGTCAATGTTTATCTTTCAGACAATTTGTACTGCCTAGCAAAGGAGAAGGCTAAATGTATTTGTTTGTCTGATAATTATTGTATTCATGACTTCATACAAATTTCACGCATATATCTTAGGTCTTCTCAATTCCTCTCTTGTTTCCATGATCTACTCCCACAGAACTTTGATGGCTCAGTGTTGAGGGTCGGTTGGCTGTCACTCAAAGGTAGAGAGGTTTGAGCCCAGCTCTGGCTGCTACGTGCTGATGTGCAAGACACTTAACCACTAAGGTAATAGTGGTGTGTAAATGGGTACCAAAAAGCAAGGCTGTGATAAGCTAATACTGATCGACAATATACATAGCAACTGCAACCATTACTGAGTGAAAGCAAGTATGAATTTGGGTAGATGAGACCTGCAGTGTAAAAGCATTTTAGGTGGTGGGATGGACTTTAAAATCTTTTACAAGCTTTTTATTTTCCACTCACCTTTGCATCTTTCATGACCACTCCTTGCCTGACGACGACACAGTGTTCACAAATTGAGCCGGCACTGTAACCACCATAGTTACAGTTTTTCAAACACAGTGGATAGCTATGTTTCTTTGTCACCATTACTCATATATTGAAAAGGACAGAAGTCTAATTGGGCTTCAAAATTAAATGCTCAGTATAGTTCTGTAAATATGTGACAATACTTTTTACAACTGACTGGAAATTTAGTCTTAGTCTTTAGAATCTGTAATTTATGTACTAAGTTGCCCTTGCTAAAGGACAGCGGTTTTCAAAGTGTGAGGCAGGTGTAAGGAACTTAAGTGGAGGCCAGGAATGAGGATGCAAACCAGCAAAAAAAAGTCATTGTCATGGCCTCAGAGACTTGTGGAGTTAAGTAGTGCAAATGATCATGTGTATCCTCCATATTCAGATTTCATTTGGATGTAAATGGTGGCAGCACAGCAGGTGAGAGGAGGACACAGAGCCGCTGACAAAGCAGAAGCAGATTATGCAATAGCTTCAAGGCTTGCAGGTGCATTTATATGCAGGTGAGGTGCTGACTGCAGGCTTGCCAGAGCTTATCAGACAAAGTTCAATTTTTGCAGGTTTCTCTTTGATGATTTTTTCTGCTCCCTCTTCTCCTCTGCTAAATTCCAGTTTTCCAGCTGCCTCTCATATACATTAACACATGCTGAGGCACTGTTATGTCACCATTTAATGGACTTGTGTCACTTTGCCTCATTCTGTCTGGGGAGAGGGATTGGGAGAGGGGGACAGCACTGTGGAAAACAGTAAAGAGGCAAAAGGAAGAGAGTGACCGGGTGTGGTGCAATAAAATCCACAGAGAACATGTGAGGAAATGAGACTGGCTGGTGTTTTTGTGGTTTAGTAAGGACTTGGATGTGCTGTTGACTGGACAGCACCAGCAGATCACTTTCAGGCCCTGGGGCTACACCTCGTGCATACACACTCTTTAACTCCATCTTTATGAAGTGTTATTTATCCAACACTAAACACATAACACATTTTACACAGACATGGTGTACACTATGGAAAAATATAAAAATAAAGAAGTCATACATGAGAGTGAGACATAGACGGGCCTGCATTCTGCATGAACATCATAATCACAGCTGAAATTTTTTACCAAATCATAACAAACAAGACTAGGTTTGGCAATTAAAAACCAGTTCCAGACCTGGGCTTGCCCCTTAAGACTTCAGGCTCACCTCGGACGTGAGGTTTGAGATTCACGCCTATTCATAGCTATTGTAGGTTTGGCTTACTGTGCAAGACATCACCTATACAGGTGACTGACTGGGGTGCCACATTCAAGAGGAGAGATGCCTCACACCCTGACTTTTCATCTCAAAAGCTGTCAAGGTGCTCATACAATGTTACAGACAGGGCAAGTTACTCCTGGCTCTCCTCGCTCCCCTGCGAGCTCATTACCCATGGCCGTCACAGGTTACAACAATGGAAGTAACTGAGTAATACAGTATATATAGAAGGGGAGCTCCATATGTTCAGAAACATGAAGGTTGGTAAGCTCCTTGCAATAACTTCGATAAAGGCTGCTTTAAAAATGACTGGCATTTATCTTCATCTACATTTCCAATATGTCTGCTTAAAACAAAGGCATCCTGTTTAAGATAGAAAGGCTCACAAACAGATAGACAGACTGCTGTGTATGATGGAGAGAGACAGTGTCTGACCAGACCCCTTACAAGAAATGAATATTACTTTGTTGCTCTGATGTTTACTGTGTCTGAACTAATCAAACACCTAGCTAAGAGAGTGTATCCCCTCTTAGTGAAGGCTTTTTAAGATGACTGTTTGACTATAATACCAACTCTTTGTCTTTTCTCTTGCAGAGGGTCCACAGACACACAAAGCTCCTGATGTCTGCTCAGGCTGACAATCAAGAGATGTCGCCCTGATTACACATTGTTGGGCGCAGCTTTCCATTAAGCAAGGTGACTTTTTAAGTGTTTTGTTGTACCTTGAAATGAACAGACATATAGGAATACTTCTGGTACTCAAATCATTGCAATTCTTAATGTATGGAGGCTGAAATAACACAATTCCATGATTTTATTAAGATATGGCATTTATCTTGAATTCAGTCTGGTTCTCCCAGGATGCATTGACAATTAAATATTTAATTTCGCACAATTTTATCCCTCTTTAAATTTCCAACTTTTAAAATATTCATGAACTGCTAGCTTACTTCAGTCATGGTTGGCATACAATGTTTTCAAAAAAGTAAAATGATTAAAGAGTAGCGTTCACGTATCTTTCAAAGCAAGATAATTCAAATTTTGGAATACCAAACAATTTATCAACAATTAAAAAGGCAAAAATCCCATAGCAGTTTCTACATCCATCCCTTTGGTTTACATATACTAAAAGCATTTTGCAAACATTTTAGTTGTACAGTACAAAGCTTCACTCTGCACTTTGTCAAATGATGGGGTTAGCCTATCAAATGTGTAAACACATTTAGGAGTAGAATGATGGATTGATAATATTCAATACCTTTATTTTATTGGTTATCTGTGGAGTAAAAAGCCATAAGACGCAAGTGTAACTTTGAGTGAACTTCTCTGTTTTGTACCCTAGTCAGGGTGGAGTTGCCTCCAGGATAATACATACATTCAATGCCTAATAATAAAAGCTTTTCAAATCAATTTAATTATTTCTCAGTATCCCAAGAACTTATAAAATGATCTTTAGAAAAAAAGTTGTTTGGACGAAAATAACCAATTATAGACCAATGACATCCATAGTTAATGGTTTGTATTTTACCTTAAAGTTATTTTATTTTAGACTTTTGTGTCTCTTGCAGATGTCCACCACAACAGAAAATGGGATGGGAGGACCCTGGAATACAAACAGAGAGAAAACTTACAAAAGGGTAAAGAAAAAAAACATAATATTGATTGTGTTTGTTTTATTTCTGTAACATTTTTAAGTGTCTTGTGTGTAGAGTCAACAAGTCCAAAAGGACTTTATTCAATGTCATGAGTTCTCACAAATGTCTGACTACTGCACAAATTATCCTGACCCCGCCGGGGCTTTCTGCCAGATGTCATTAAAAGTCCTGTTTTTATTTCCCTTTTCTGGCTTTAGACGTCACTGAGTATTGCAGTATTTCTAAAGATGTCACCATCAAAAGGCTGTTTAGAGGAGCTTTTGGGCCAATAATAGTAAAAGTGTATTTTGTGAGGGAGTTTTTGAGGCTTTAAACGTGTTTGTAGGCATATTATGTAGTAGACTGAGAGCTGGATTTAAGTTCTTCTCAAATTGCTGGTGGCTAAACCTTAATAGGACCGTTATCACCAGCTCACACAACTATCATGGCACTACTCAGGGCCATCACAGGATGGCCCTTAGTAATGTTAACTCATGTCAAGGCCCACATGGATATTTTCAATCTTAATTCTTAAATAAATTTGAAGTATAATTTAAGATATAATTTAGTTTATGATAGATATAAAATGCCAGCTTTTATCACAGAATAATAATACTTTACTTGGGGGTAGAGGTATATGTTAGTCATTTTGCCTGATTTTATGTCTTATTTTTAAACATTCATCTGCTGTATATTCCATAAAGACAGACTCGGGTAACATTACGTGCATATCTAAATGCTTTACTTTAGTCTCAGCAGTTGAATTTCCTATGTGAAGGCTTATTTTTTAGATGAAATGCGTCTGTCACCCTTGAATGCACCAATCCCAGATAGTATTGACAGCTCAAAGATGCAGTTAAGAATGTTGAAACAAAGGCGTATAAAGTGTTACCTCTAACATGAAATGTTGCTCCTCAGATGTGGATGTCTCTCCCATGTGAAGACTGTGTTTATGTACAAATTTTAAAGTAGGGACAAAATTGATAGCAAGTGTACTCTAGTGTATTTAAATGTGCCTGGGTGTGCTCAAGTATTGTCCATGTACAGGAAACACGTGATATGTGTCTATAGCATGTGTTGCAGTACTTATGATGTACAGTGTCTATCGCAGTGCTTAACTATTAAGGCGGCCACCTGAACAGCATGCATCCTCCACCTTGACTTAAGTAACCTTTTTCTTAAAAGCAAACAAAAAGCCCTGAAGGTCCCATGTCTCAACTTTATTTTATTTTCATGCTGTAAGAGGGGGGCTTGAGGAGCAGAAGAAAATGACACATATTACTAAACTCTTAGGTTACAGAGAAATGCTCTAAACCTCATTAAAGGAAATGCCCCTTAAAACACTTCGTTTTTTTACTTCCTGGGTTTTATTATGTAATTAGCATACAGCCACCACCTACATGTGTGTATTCTGCTCATCACAGGCAGACGCCACGTCTGTTTTGAAAGTCAGTTATCTCCCCGCCCCCTCCCATCAGACATTGTTTGGGCAGCCAATCAGAGCAGAGCTTATTATCACAGCCTCCCATAGCCTTCCTGCCCCCTCAGTTCTGAGTGTTTCCAAAGGGGAGGGGAAAAGAGCTGCATCTGATCCTCTACAGACACAAAATTTTCCATTTTTTTATCCAACTTTAATCAAGGCCTTGTTCAATAGACAGCCAAGACATGATGTAAATGGTCAAACATATCAGGACACGGGACCTTTAATACCTTCGCATCTCCATGTGAAACCCATCAGCTGCATCCGGTGGTTGGATAAATCCTTTCTCTGTGTACACTACGGTGGTACTTTGGCAGATTAGAGGGGTCTTAATATGCTACAATGAGTTTTAAAATGCCTTTCAGGGTGTTTACCTGTTTCGCATGATAGAGCACTTCTATGTGCAAAACAATTAAGTACACAGCATCAGGACGTCTCTCTATACTCCTGTGGACAGCGCTAGCGGCCGTCTGAAACAGCTGATCCCTCCTGGCCCTCCAAACAGACCTTCTGATTTTACATCCAACAAGTGTTACGTCAATAGTTGAAACACAGGGATCAAGGTGGCAAGCCCAGTGCAACGCATAGACGAATGCAAAAATCAAAGAGCTCATATTTTGCATGTAATCTGTTTCATATATTTCAAATCAGTCACAAACCTTAAGGTTAGATAGGTGATCATTCATTAATTTCTGATTTTGTCTTATGTTTTGCTATTGTTGCTATTTCTTTTGATTTTTTAACAGTTAATTGCAAGCATAAAATGAGTCATGGACTCTAAGTAAAATGAAATGCTGACTAAATTTAAGAAAATGACTCTTTTGTGTTTACATGTTTTATAATAGGTGTATAAAGGAGACAGCAGTGACTATGTGTTTGCAGCTTGACAAACCCCATGCTGTCTCCGCTGTTTTTTCCCCTATAGACCACGTCATCAGCCTTGAAGGGTGCCATTCAGCTCGGCATTGGCTATACAGTGGGCAACCTCACCTCCAAGCCCGACAGAGATGTGCTTATGCAAGACTTCTACGTGGTGGAGAGCGTATTTCTGCCAAGGTTGGTGCCACTCACACAGCTTCTGTGCACAGAATCAAGTCTTCTGTAATGTATACATTTACTGACGCACTCACTGAATTTATGAGTAGTTTGTATCATAATAGTTTGTGTTGTAATCAAAATAACAGCCAGACTCTTGCATAAGCTCAACAAGGCTATTTGTCTACAAGAGTCAGTGAATCAGAGCTGCTTCATAAAAACAGATTATGTGTAGGTGGTAACAGGCTGGCAGTGACATTTCCCCAAATGAATGGAAAACGCCTCAACTCTAAGCTTTGCCAGGCTGCCTGCTGGAGTATTAAAAGTTTGCACTTTGGATTGAAACATATTATTGTGACTTGTGGAAACTGCAGGAGCTGGACATGCAGTCTGAGGAAATGTTCCATCAGCCACATACTGCCCTGTCATCATTTATCAACAAGTGAATTTAGCTCGTACAAGTCAAGCAGGGATAAAACCATTTTAATGGATAATCCTGCCAAGCAATCAGCTTACTGTGTGGCTCTTAACTGCTCCACAGCAAAACATGTCAGCGTGGGGCTGCTCTGTCATCATACGCTGCCCTCAGCTTAAAGAAACATTTTATGTAATCTGAAAAGAGAGCCAGGAGTTCTGCGAAAGTCTGACTCATATATTTACAAGTGGACAAGAACATACTGTACTCATAAATAGTATTTAACTGTACAAAAATGTTGTTTTTTTTTTTTACAGTAGAATACAGTATGTTATCAAGTTTTAACAGTTGTTTTGTTCATCCTACCATATTTAGATGTTTTGTGATTTCTGGAAACTAAAAAAAGATACAAAAAGGAAAACAGGAAAAGGGTCAAAGGTTAAATAAATGAAAGCACATAAAACACAGAGGAGGAAAGACAATGAACAGAGAAGAAGGTATTTATTTTAACTGTGTCAGTTAGAATTTCCTTTATCTATTTACTCCAGGTTTACCTAAGTCCCTTCTCTCTGATCCATTGATTAATACAATTTGTACTTACAGCCATGTGTATGATTGTATATAAGCATTCATGTCCTTCCTTTTATATTCTTGATGGAGGATACTAAATATAGCATTGTCTGGCTGTATTTGTTTAAGTAAATTAAAAAAATAAAAAAAAATCTCCAAAATTGACCTTTAAAATCATCTTAACCCGGTAAAAGGGTAAAAAAAATACAAATACAACATCAGATTTTTTTATTCATCAATGTGAAAAAAGGAAGGAGTAAAAATACCAAACAATGGATTTAAAGTCACATTTGCAGTTTAAAATTTATGCACCCAAAAAAAACAAACCAAGACAAAACTATTGACTTGAAGAGCTGAAGACTATAACAATATATCGACTGTTCAGTATATCTCACTCGTTCATCTGGACAACAGCCCATAGAAAGTGTCTTTAAAAGCATATCGGGCAGGTGATTGGATGATCATTTCATCTATCACAGTCATTACTTCTGCGATGTTGAGTGTGAGAGACAGAGAACTCAATGAATGTTGAGTTTATGGGACTAAGGAGACCGAGTACCTACACTGAAAAAATTCTGTAAAACTACAGTAAAATGGCAACAAAAACATATTAAAAACAAAGACAAAATCCCAAAATACAACTGTAAAATATACAGTTGCCTAAAATTTCACTTTTTCTATGAATTCTTTGTATTTTTTACGAGATAACACTGGCAACTACAGCCGCCAGATTTTTATGTTGTAAATTTAACATTGAACATTGGTTTACTTCAAAGCCTTTATAATGTAATTTTTTAAAATATAGTTTATCAAACAGTTTTACAATTCTTGTTTTTACAGGAAATTATAGTTAAAGGCTTTTCATAGATTTGTTTTTGTACTGTATTTTACTGAGTCGTCCTTTACAAATTCTCTGTAGAATTTATAGTATTCTTTTTTTTTTTTGTAAAATCAACAGCTGTTGTGTAGTGCTGGGTGATAAATTGAGTTTCAATCATGATATAATTACAGCCTACCACAATCACAAAATCAAAGTAATTGTACTTAGACCAAGGGATTAGATATGTTTATTTCATATATCATTTATGATTTAGTTGATGATTTTGCTTTTCATTTTTTCTTTGTAAAATCAGTCATATTGTGTTAATAGTAAACGTTTAGTAAACTAAACGTTTTTAAGATAATGCAAAATATATATATTTAGAATTTCTTACACAGTTGTGACTGTCGATGCAATATTATCTATCTAATCCTAAAGATTTTGCATGAATGTTGTTAAACTAATGAGTAGTATTGCTGAAAAATTGTGATCTCAACATTAATTGAATAATCGTTCAGATATTTGTCTATATTTGAGTAACCCTTCCGAAAACACTACTGATATAAACTTGGGAAGATAATGTGCTGTCAAGGATAACACTCGGACTTGTTGGGGGTGGGGAGAAACTGAGGAATTATCATTGATAAGGGAAAACGGTCTGATTTTGTTGTGGGGGATTTGGAGCCAATGAGAAGAACCTCTGTTTTTTGGCTGTTTAGTTTGAGAAAGTTGGAGGGAGACCAAGGATTGATTTCCTGTAGACAACCTGTGAGGGCAAGTGGAGTTTGGTTTTGGACAGGTGGGTGTCATCGACTTTCTCTGTAACTATAAAACACTTCAGGAAACTCTGAATGCCAATAAAAGACAAGCAGCAGCCACCTGCACTGAAAAATTAAGACAATTTATAAGTGCCACAAACTGCAGGACCTTAATTGTCCACTTGAATCTGGATACAGAGACAGCAGAAGTAAACTAAATGGTTAAAGGCCAACTTTTATAGTCATAATTGATGAATATAGCCTAGTTAAAAAATGGCTATGGTCTAAATACTTAATGTTTCAGGTCTTCTTACTGAGCTGGGGATACATTTTTCTGGAAATGGACGCTTTTAGCTTAATGGTTTATTGTACTAATACACAGAAGGAGCATGAACAACATGGCTATAGCTTGTACTGTGTCCCTGTCGGTCTGGCAATTCCACCTCAACATGGATTTTTTTTCCATCAGTAGGTTGATCCAAAGTCAGTTCGAGACAGTAGGTTTTACATGAAGGGCTGCTGATGAGACTCGAGGGCCCCCATCAGGATCCAGACCAAATCACTCTCGCCTTGTCAGATTCTCTCTAAAGTTTTTGATTATCACTTTTCACCTGAAATTTGGTGTAACCTTACCAGAAAATGTTCTGACTTGCTTTCTCACACTTGCCACTTCCATCAAGTCTTGTTGCAGCTTGTTTATCAGGCCATGATGGACTAGAGGAGGGAAACACAAGGAGACTAGCACAGAAATACCGGGCAGAGTCTGTGTTTGCTTTCACACATGCAGCTCACCCAGGTTAATTCTGAGAATTTGGAGGGTGTGTGGCATGTGTGAAGAGTGTTTATATGTTTTTTTGTTTTTTTTTATTCAAGTAAAGTACAGAACAATTGAGTAAAATAGGTCATTAGACTTGGGATGTGTGACGCTAAAACATTGATCATTTGAGAGGGTAGGATTTGTGTCCCGTAAGAAAATGCCCTGTGGTTCAGCTTTTGAAACCTGCTCCAGGATATGCAAACGCTAAATGGTTTATGCAAACTTATCTCGGCACGCACGTTTGCTGTCCTGTTCCTCGGCAACAGCCAAACATAACTCTGGCTCTGGGTGTTGACCTGACTATGAGGACTGTTTAAAATCCTGCTATATTTTTGTTACACCGTCTTAAATCTGCACCAAGTGTCAGGCTTTCTTACATAATGGTTAATTGAAAGATATAGCTTTCTTCATGGCCAGCTTTTCACTAAAGAAGGCTGTTTGAAATTTCAGAAAAATCAAAGCTTTGTGTGAGGAAAAGAGAGACTTACACAACAAACACAAAAAGTGGAAGAAAAAAACCAAGTCTTACATTAGGCATCTGACATAGCTTACCTACTTTTTCTTTCTCTAAGTGCTTCTGTTTTGTTCTGTAATTGCACACAAACACAAATTCTTTTCTACCCACACACTGACAGAGCATCCTCAGAGAGAGGCTGAGTGATGGAGACGGCTCTTCTTTCGTCTTTCTTAACACTCCCATCCCTCTCTTTGTACTCTTGTGTCTCTTCTTCAGGGGGTTTCCTCCCTTTTCCAATGTTGTTTGTCCTGTCAGTCTAGTTTAAGATGGCTTTAGATACCTCAACACTTGTTTTTGTGTCTCTGATTGAACTTATCACTGACCTAAAATTACACATTTGCACGGATAGCTGATTGGATTGAGTAAGACATTATTTTTTGCAGAGCTTTGCTGAATAGTTTTCCAGTGAGCCAGCTGTTAACATCATGAGGTGTCAGTCATTAATAACGGATAATGTTGTTGCTATTGTGAACTAGAAGGAATAGTCAGATTTTAGTGTGGTGTATTCACAGGACACGTATCATATTACTAATAAAAAAATAAGAACATCCCAGACTTGTTTACTCAGAAAAAATACAAAACTCAGAATTTTAACCAATTAGTGGCTCCAGGGACAATTAAAACCTTTAATTTAACTAATGTCTCTATCAATTTGAGTGATTTAGGAGTTTGTATAAGCATTTTAAAGGCTTTTAGTCATGGTTTACTCAAACAAAGGCTACAAAACAGGGTCATTCTTTGCTGTAAGCAGTGTCAGATCATCCTCTTAAGTCAAGTCACTACAAATATGTAGGTTATTTGTGTGTGTGCTTTCTTATCATCACATTTGGCTCCTGCCTTTCTCCAAGACAGAGTTTAGGCTCATGTGTTGTGTTGTATTGTTCAGGTCTAGTAATCAGAGCCACTCACAGTCCCCAGGTGAAAAACTTTATACAGGCCAGTTTTCCTCAACAATACCAGGGAATCTGGGTTCCCATGACTCAACTAAAGCCTGTTCATTCATGGAAACACATTACAAAGACTCTTTGATACACTTACTGGGAGACATTAGGCAAGATATCCAGGTGGAAAGATTTGTTGTACAGCCTCATATTCTTTTTGGTGCTGCATTGGTGATGATGACCCTTCTCACAGAATATCTCTCTCTCTCTCTCTCTCTCTCTCTCTTTCTCTCTCTCACACACACACACATTCACACACACACTTTCTTTATCTTCTACAAACACACTCTTGACAATGAGTGCTTGCAGCTACAGATAGTACAACAGCTCATTTGTAAATCTTTAAACTTTAGCCCAGCAGCACAAAAACAAAAATGCTTTGCTAAGTCAGACTCGCCACATCCAAGACATGGTAAGAACAATATTTATGTTTTGCCAAATGAAGCTTCCATGGCCTTTAATGTCTCATATTTAGGCCAATAACTTATAGCACCATCAGGTGCTTCTTACTGCACAGCTGATGTAGAGCAGATAGATATCTATCAGCATTCACAGTGTTTACATTCTGGTTCATTGAAAAGGGGCGAGGCACGCTGTCGGGATGGTGAAAGGCTGA
This sequence comes from Cetoscarus ocellatus, assembly GCA_037902135.1. Lineage (NCBI taxonomy): Eukaryota > Metazoa > Chordata > Actinopteri > Labriformes > Labridae > Cetoscarus > Cetoscarus ocellatus. Next base: position 2,372,901 of record JBAMNC010001392.1, on the reverse strand, counting down.
GTGGCATGTGCGTTCGTTGATGAGACAGTAGCATAAGGGTCAGCACAGATTATATGACTTTTTCTATTTGTGTTAGGAACACATGTAAAGGAAGGATCTGCAATAAGATATTTAGCTTTTGGAGTTACTATCTGCATACAGATATCATACCGATAACTTTGCATCCTTAATAGATGTTTAAAATACCTAAAATTATTTTCCTCTTTAATTTCTTTCACTCTCATTCTCTTCTTCCTCTCTCCCACCTGCTACTCACCTGCATTGTGTTTAATTGACCTGCACCTGTACCCGCAAATTTAAATGAATCATTTTTTAGTACCATACATACCCGACCCAGTGCAGGACTCTACTGTCAGGCATGATATGGAACTTTGTCCTTTGACTTTTAAAACTTGTAAGTTCAACCCTGAATCAAAGTCGACATTTATGCAAACTTTGATGAAATATACAATATTTAATTCACAAACAAGAACGACTGCAAAGCTGTTGTACCCTGACCTTTGAACGATCATCAAATGTAATCTGTTTTTCCATAATCCATTCTGCAAAGTTTATAGGGCATTGCTCTAAGCAGTCTGCACCTTTTTGTATTAACAATCAAAGGATTCAATGAGGCTCTCGTACCTGTTTTGACCCATGACCCCCCTGTGTAATCAATTCATCATCAAGTCAGAGTTGACATGTGTGCCGAGCTGAAACAAAATCCCCTTTAGTTTTCTTTAAATACTGGTCATAAGCAAAGGATAACCTTGTGACCTCCTTACTTAAATCCTTGACTTAAGATCTGCAAAATCAAATCAGACCATTTCTTGGGTTCAAGTGTACATCAGCTGAATTGAAAGTTCAGGTAAAAGAAAAACCTGACAAGTTCCTGAGATATCACGTTCAGAAGAATAAACCTATATATACAGACTGACAGAACTGAAACATGATGCCTACAGCTTCAGCAGCTGCCGGCATGAAGGGTTAAAAACACAGCTCCCAGAGCTGCTGTATAGAGCAAACTCAGCGGAGGGATGAGAAATACTGCTCTGTCTACAGGGGGCACTAGAATTGACATGAAGTGAAAGTTTTTCACTGCAGCTTTAATTTTGTGTTGGGGTGATGTTTCTGAAATACTATTTCTGATTGTTTTTCCTCCATGCGCTGTGTTTCATCCCACATACCAGTGAGGGGAGTAACCTGACCCCAGCACATCACTATCCTGATTTTCGCTTCAAGACCTACGCCCCACTGGCCTTCAGATACTTCAGAGATCTGTTCGGCATCAAACCGGACGACTACCTGGTAAGACTGCAGCCTGGCTGGTGATTGTTTGTTTTCACCCTCACATGATTATGTTTGCTACCAACCATCCTTTTGAAGACACAATAATTCTTTGAGATTTACAAAAGGGGTGCTACCTGATGTATTTAATATAATGAAATGCGAATCTCATGTGCATGTGTTCACTACAGACCTTTTTTCAGGCATTTATCAGAAACACTGATTCAAAAATCCCATATATTTAAAATGCTAACTCGCTTCCACATTTTAGGACACATTTTTGCACTACTTTATGAGCAGCAAAAAACTCTGATCAGGTCATCCCTAGTTGCTTTGTTTTAAGATTTGAAGAAATGTAAAACAATTTGAAATGACAAACTTATATGAACTAAATGAGCAGATTATTCTTTTATTTCCTTGTCAAACCTAACCAGACACTTCAGACAGACAGTTCAATATTTGCCAAACAGAATATATCTCACTACTCTATTTGGGAACAGCCCATTGAAAGTGTTTGGAGAGGGCAGAACCTTTCAAAAGCACATCCGACTGGTGATTGGATGATCGCTCCGTCACTCACATTCATTATGGGCCAGTCGGATAATGTAGAAGAGGACGATACTGACGCGGTGTTAAGTGCGAAACATGAGCCAAAATCCGTTCTAATGAGAAATACTTTCAGTGTTGTGATTCAGTCTTTATTTGATAAAGAAATAACTGATCAAACTGTTACAGAAGCTGTTAGCATCTATGCTATTCTCTGTACCAGCAGTCAATTCCTGCTCTAGTCACACTTCTAATTCCTCTTCCTACTTGTAAGGTCGTGATTAGGCCATACTGCTTCGGCCGAGCACAGTGATTGTTCACTGGAGCTTGGCAAGATGGATCTGTCTGATTACAGATTTTGAATCAGGTGGATCCAGCTGCTGCGCAAGGTTTAGTAATGGAGAAAATGTCTTCCAAAAGAAGAATTCCAGGAGAATTGTTAAAATGTATTTACCTGTATATTAAAAAAAATTCTTTAACTGACCCCATGTGTGTCTAACATCACTCACAGTGTGTGATTATACAACACGTCAAAGTCATTATTTACCCCCCCCCCCCACATGCTCTCCTGCATGTTAATTGAATTTGCTGTTTGCTGAGGAGTTATGTCGCCATATTCATCCCTACTTAACACGTACGCCTCTTGCTTGGTAGTAAATTAGATTTTGTGTAATCTTGTTTGAGCTTTATTATATTGTGATGCTGTTTCTTATTTTCTGCCTTCCTGTTAACCTTCTTAGATAAAACGCTACAGCTGCACTATTGTTTTTGAATGATTGTTTAATGATATGTGTGTAATAATATATTGCTTTCTTGTGAGCTGAAGAACAAAAGTATCTTCTGTAATGAATGCAACAACTTGAAACGAACCTGAAACATGGCCTGATTTACTTCCATCCATTGCTACTTTAGCTGCACATTGAAGTTTTTTTTTTGATGAATCCATGGAAAAAAAGACCCAAGTGTCCTGTATCCTAGCTGAAGAGTGCATGACTCCGCTCAATTGAAAACAGTGCAAAAAAGCTCTTACTGTTAAAGCACTCAGGCAAATGAAGAACACCACAGCTTTTGCCCACATGGAATATAAAAATACAAACAAATAATCAGATAATTAAAGCTCATTTACCAGAAATGATTTCCCTGAAAAAAGGGGGTCACGTTTTTGCATATCATATGTTAAACACTGCTGATGTGTTCTTTCCTCAGTACTCCCTGGTGAATGAGCCTCTAATCGAGCTGGCCAACCCTGGGGCCAGCGGCTCACTCTTCTACTTGACCAGCGACGATGAGTTCATCATTAAAACCGTCCAGCACAAAGAGGCCAAGTTTCTTCAGAGACTTCTACCTGGATATTACATGGTGAGACACTTTTCTCCAGCACCTAGAGAGGTGAAAAGCTCTCTCTTAACCGTTCTCTCCACAGATGCTTCAGTGACATAAATGAGATTCAGTGAGGACTCTCATTAGCTCTGGCTGCAGGGCACCATCAGGCTGAAAAGTGTCTCAGTCAAAGAGGTGAAGGACATGCTGGCTACACTCACAGAGGTCAACCACTTTCTCAGAAAAGTAACGCCAAAACATTTTAAAGGACACTGCAGCCATACTGGCTTAACTTTATAATGCGTGAGGCTGTAAAAGAAGTTTTAGCCAACAAAAATTGGGAAAAATGTTTAATGTTAGCCCAATTATTTTTAAGAAACCAGGGGTTTTAAATATTTGTTTTGTGGTAAACACACACACACACACATATATATATATATATATATATAGTATATATATATATATATATATATATATATATATATATATATATATATTATGAAGAAAAGCAGGTCATAAGATTTAAAGAAAAGAAGTATGTTTTCTTTTCTGTGCATCCACAAAAACGCAAAAAATATCTTATGAGAGGAGTTTGAAAGCACCCCCCCCCAAATAAAAACAACAATAAAAAACACAACACAGAAAGAGGGAATGGCTCAAATAGGCTCATGTTTTATACAAAGCTTTGCTGACAACAGAATTAAGTGGAGGAGAAACTAGTAAAAGTAAAAGACAGACTAAGTGATCTGCTTTATTAAGACAGATCTATGTGGTGAAATGTATCCTGTAGCTCTGGCTTAGCCTGGTGGTGTGCTCCACCAACAATTAGAGGGTTGAGGATTCAAGCCCAGCTCTGCCTGTCACATGTTGATGTGTCCTTGGACAGTAAATACTGCATACAGCATTGGTAGCGTTTCTCCTGTGTACTCTTCTTGACAAACAGCAGGCAAATATGCTAAAGCAGGGTTGGGCAACCGGTGGCTGGGGACTTCATGCGGCCCTCTACCTCGTCCGCCAGTCCTTTCATAAATCAACAAATTGTAAACATGAAGAAAACATGACAGAATCCGCAGTACGTGATTTAGCCTGAAAACCCGATAAAGTGGCATGCACCAAATAGGATATGTTATTAAAGAACTGTCTTTTCTGAAGCTGTTTCTCTAAATATCTTTAACGTTGCATAAGATCATAGTGTAAGGCATTGGTAGACACTGTATTTGGGAAAAAGGTATAGGTAAAATATTTGCACCTCAAAAAGAAAACACTCATTGTTTATTTTATTTAGAAGAAACTTAAAATTGGCTTTGATTCTGTGTAAAGGCCAGAAAATAATCATTGTTTGCGTTTGACATATCAATATTGGTAAGATATTTTTATTGATTATTGCTATTTTAGTTTACATATTTTTATTCACTACTTATTTTTATACTATCATTATTTATTTTTCCTATCAAGGATGTCCGATAGTTTGAAAAATGTGGCCCTCAGCCATGAAAAAATGCTTTATGTGGCCCTCTTGGTTATCAAAGTTGCCCATCCCTGCTCTGCATCCTCTCTCTGGACTGTATAACTATGTGCCAGTGAAAATTATTAAAAAGTATGATTTTAAGACCTGATCTGCTGTACTCCCTAAAAAACTTACAAATTCATACAAGATAACAACATTACACATCCCAAAATCAGGCCCCATCGTGAATAAATACACTAAATCCTATATTTTTTCAGCTTATTTGCAACATAAAATAACCAAAGAAACCAGTGATCAAAGTTTTCTCATTCACCCTATTTACAGCTTCCTAACTAGATATAACAATCCAAGCCAATTGCATGATCTTTACATCTGTATCCCTGTCATTACATTGATACTAGTTGTCTTTCAACTCACAGAACCTCAACCAGAATCCACGCACACTACTGCCCAAATTTTATGGACTTTACTGCATCCAGTCTGGAGGCATAAACATACGACTGGTAGTGATGAACAATGTGCTGCCACGCTCTGTCAAAATGCACTACAAATACGACCTGAAGGGATCCACCTACAAGAGACGAGCATCCAGGAAGGAGAGAGAAAAAGGTTCTCCGACCTACAAGGATCTGGACTTTCAGGACATGCATGAGGAAGGACTTTACTTTGACACAGAGACGTATAACAACCTGATGAAGACCCTGCAGAGAGACTGTCGGGTAGGTGTTTTGAACTGTCTATTTCTCTTAACATAACTTAAAAGTGACAAACTCAGACCACAAAAAGGAGTTCACTTTAAGTCCATAAAAGGACACTTTGCAGCAAACAACAAAGTCCAGAGTCAGATGATTCTCATTACCAGAATCCTTCCTGTTAAATGGCAGTTATTTCTGATTCTCATGTCTTTATTCTTACTCTAAATCATTCTGACTTGTGTGCAGCAAGCCTGACATGGACGTTATGTCACGAGCCACTTCAGAGCTCTGTGCAGATTGCTTTGAACCAGTGAATTCATTAAAGTGAGGGGACATTGAAGTTGAAGGATTGTCTCTGACCTTATATTCTTGGGACCTGTTATGCAATCTTGAACACATAATTAGCATAAATAGACCACATTGTGTACCAGATTAGGATGCCATGCGTGCACCTCAGACGGGAGAAAATGTTTTGAGAGTTTTCCATCTGTTTACACAGCATGTCAAGGGGTATGCTCTCAGTTTGCCCAGGGCTCTGTTCTTCTGTCTCAGTGCTGCTACATTTCTGTTCATAACAGCTCTCAAAACAGTGAGTCTGATTAAGACATGATCCTGGTAGCGTGAGAGACTCAGACCAAAGCTGGTCTTCAAGTCTTATGGTTCACATTCTTTTGTTTTTTTATGCCAAGGCCAGGAAACTCTCATCTGGACAAGGAAACTTGGGTTGGAGACATAAGCCGGATTTTTACTGTTTCAAGTATAATGCTGCATACACTGCCTGTTTCTTTGCTACACTTACCCCTGCTAAAGAGTGAATCAAGGGCCAGTGAGCCTGGAGCCTGATGCCCCTTCTTAACGTGATGCATTTAAAGAGATAGTTTGGTTTCTTTGAAGTGAGGTTGTGTGAAGTACATGTTATGAGCCTGAACGTGTGCCATAGTGTCACAGCTGAGATCTCTCTCCATTCAGAAAATCTTGGGACTGATGCTAATGCTATACATTGCTGTACATAGTGCCAGATGTTTCATGTAACTAAAAGAATTGTGGGAGAGAACAAGCCTCAAAAACAAAGTGGAGTCACCACATGCTACAGTTTGTTTATATCCACACTTAAATTTCCACCACACCGCTGCTTTGATTAGGAACTATTATGAGACACAGCATAGGCTACGTGTCAACCAGCAGTGTAAGGATCAAACTGTGGTCTTAGTGGAATTTTGCTTAATACACAAATAATACTTCATCCCGAATAAAGATTAGCGACATGTATATATTTTTAAGGATTCTCCTGCTGATCAAGCGGTCATTTTGACAGAGAATGTTTTTATAGCTCAGTTTATCCACAACAACTAGCATTGAGTGTGCTATGAAGTGCACTTATCATTAAAACCGGGCTTCTGTCATTACAAACTAAACAATCAGTATAAGCCGAATACTTACTCGGAAGATGAACTTTTGTTCAGCACCTCTGTTTTGTCCTTTGAGTTTGTAAAAGAGTGAATCTGGTCCATGCAATTATAAATGTCCATTAAGGCAATGAGACTCTGTGTGACGAGAGCTGCTCACTGCAGAAGTATAAAAAGCAATAGTATCCTCTGATCCCGAACATCCTGGAACATCCTGAGGTGGTTTTTCTTAGCCGCACTTTTATTTCATGCGGTTTGACAACATGAAAATACCCTTTAGATATAAAAAAAAAAAAAAAAAAATTGAATGAATGCAATGGATGAATTGACTTCAGTGTTTAATAGGAATTTTTTTTTTTTTTTTTTTTTGCAGTGTAATGATTGCCTCTACAGTAAATTAAGTAGTATTTAGGCTGTGTCAAGTTATAACATAACCACTCATCTGAGGCAACATGTTACCACTTTCAGCACAGAAATAAGGATGCTAAATTGAGAAGAGAACTTAGGACTAGCGGAGCAAGCACTGCAAACAGTAGCATTGGCCAGAGTCACTCTGTAAACTAACTTGACCTAATTTACCCACTGACACTGTGATGCAGCAATAAAGTGCTTTAATGAGTTCTTTATTAACTTTAAAATAGTCATAATTTTGATTTTTATTCTGCGCTAAACCTGATTTGAAATTATCTGCCGGAGAACATCCCTACTACAGGCATATTATACGTGCACTGGTGTAGCAGAGTGAGCAGAAGATGAACCAATTTGTTAACTCCACTGTACCTGTAATTGCACTATAATTACTACTGCTCAATATTTATCACCTTCAAAACAAAATGTGCTTGCTTGTAGATGCAGTGTTAACAGGGGGCTACAATAGAAGTTGCACCACTCAATAACTAACATTTTTTGTGCAGTATGACAAGGCTATAGGGATAAATATTTGTTTTTAAGATGGTGTAGGGCTTTAGATTTGATGTAGAAGTAAAAACAAGGCTTTAGTCTGTGCTACTCTTCTTCACTCATAGTACTGCAAATTCTTTTGATTTTGTGTTTGCAGATCGCATTTGTAGGAAAAGACTTGAAGAGGCCTCCAGGCTTTAAAGCAAAATGAAGCAATGTAGAAGAGCTTCTATTGGATTTTTTTTCTCTGCCTCTAACATAATAACAACAGAGATATTGTGGTAGCTTTTTGGCAGAGTTACTGGCTAGAATAGCAAAATAAAACCATAAATCAGTAGATTAAAAGTAATATATTGGAGTCAAACTGCACAAAAAGTTATTTGTGATGATTCTGAACAAATTATATCGATAACCCTGTCAAAACTCCAACATTATTCCTTTTATGTGGATGAGGTGGTTGGACTCATGGAGCTGCTGTATGAGTGATGACAGAGCAGCTTATTTCATGTATTTCGCTCTCATAGAAGCTTGTTAATGATGAGGTTTATAGCCTTAAGCCCCCTGTGCTGTAATCCCATTTGTTCTGCATGATAAACAGTAATTGCACACACACACACACACCCCCACACACACACACACACACACACCCTTTCAGAATACACTAAATAGCTCTCCCATGGGATCTCTGCTCTGATAGAAAACCTGGAATCTGACCAGGATTTTACTGTAAGTGGCGATCAGCGTGTCAGAAAAGCTTGCAGACCTAGGAGAGTGATTTCCCGTCAGACTTACCTTGGGGAACTGCCAACATGTCAGACCTGGCAACCCTGTGTGATGGCGCTGCACGGCTAATGACATAATGACTTCCATTACACCAGCCTCAGCTCAAAATGTTTTTAGTCTTAGTGTGTGGGAAGAGAATAACCTTGATAGCTTTATGGTTAGATGATGATTGATGATGCATGGAGCTGAATTAGCAGTAATGTCTAGTATGGTGCTGTGGGTATATTTAGCCCAGCCAGTTAAGTAACTGTACTGTCTTGTTCCTATTGTGTGTTAATAGAATGAAATTTGTATCTTAATGAATACTGTCTGGGATAAAAAACAATACATCCACTCCAGCACAGAGTCAAGGTAACCTACTTTTTATAGGTCTATTATCTTATCTTTTTTAAAAGACATGACAGTGCATAGAGAGGGGAATTTGGGAGAGAGATTAGGAAAGGACATGCAGGGAAGGGAGCCAAGAGTCTGGGTTGAACCTGGACTGCCTGTTTTAACGACTAGTCTTGGTACATTTGGTGCACGATACAACAACTAGGCTACCAGGTGCCCAACTTGTAATCGTTGAGAGTATTTCATTAAAACCTTATGCCACCATATAATTTAACTTTATCACAATGAATGAGTAATAAAAACATCTCCTGACGGCACGTAGAGTTGAAAATGATCATCATTAAGTCAATCAGTGGTCCATTTATGTTCAAAGAGTCATGAGAACAGTGGCATCCTCTCCTTTAAGCAACAAAAGTTACTCCTTTTTGTTTCACAGACAGTGCTGTCCTCACCAATTTGAATATTTATTTCATTATTTTCTTCCATTACCTGAGGTTTGGGCCTAGAAATGTTATTCTACTTCATTTAACTATCTAAGTTCATCCACTGATTCATTGTAGCCTTTTCGACTTACCAATTTAAATGTTTGGTCCTTAAGAAAAGCAAATGAATTTAGTAATACAGGTTGTACTTTGTGATCCCAAACTTGATCAAAATGGCAACTTGAGTTAAGTTTCTTTGCTAAATACTGACGTGTGGGGAGCCTGAAATATAAGCCCCTGTCAACCATCAGTATACCAATCGACTTGGGGGTCACCTTAGAGTTTTTGGCCTAGTTTTAACTGAAAGGTATGCCCTAAGAGCCTTCTCAGGGTTGTTGGGGCCACGTATTCTTAGATCATTTAATCTGAGGTGGAAGAGTTGCTTGGATCCTTGGTGAAATCAAGCCAAAGCTGCACTTTACTGAGTGAAGGTAGCAACTGATGTCTTTGTCTGTCACCTCTTTTAAGTGATGGCTTTTCCATCATGGCAGAGGTAGATGGCTTTCATGATACCCCTCTGAAACCAGCAATCTTCTCTGGCCAGTCTATGAACCTTGGTACATGACAGAGGTGTATACTCTTCAAGGGTTAAGTATCATTTTTTTTCAATCAGTGATCAATATGTTTGAAATGGTGGTGGGGCCTCAATAGCTCCTGAATCGATAATTTTAAGAGACAAAAGAGCACTGAAAAGGTTTACTCTTTTCTCTATGTTATTGCTCATGTGATAATGCTTCTGTTACCTATAATGTCTGTGTCTTTTGTTTCTTTTGTTTCATTTTGTTTTGTCTTTTTCAGGACAAAACAAAATGTAACATGCCCTGTGGTACCTTAATGTTTTAACCTTGATTATTCCCTTCATTCCCGTTATTGAAATTGAAATTCAAGTTATTGTCTAGCTCTAATACAGAGCTCAACATGTTTAGCTTCAAAATAAAGTTAATGGTACCTAAATGAAACACCTGTGTCTCCGCTATGATTTGGTTTGGTAGGTTTTGCCACTGGTACTACATCAGTGAAGGGTTTCTATACCTGAACCTACTCAGAACCTTCAAGAACTGATGAATTTGACCCTCATATCAAGCTTTTGATAACCATTACCTGGATGAATGGGAATCCGTACTGTCATACTATATGATCATTGAAGTTGTACCAGAATGTGGGATCATGTTAAATCAGTACATTTGTATAAGCTTGGTTAAAAACTGCCTTTATTCAAGAAATATTAGTCTGTGTGAACAAAGATCAAAAAATTGTTCTCCAAGCGCGTTGTTTATGCGGATAAGAAAGTTTGTTATAAGCAAGATCAAGGCTGAAAACTGTGTTTGACCTAAGGATGGATTTGGGCAGCCACTCTTAAGTTTCAGGGTTTTCTGGGGGGGTTAGAGCCAAATGGTCGACTTGATGACACACCGAGCTGCTTTATACATAAACCACACCCTCCTGGTCTCTATAAGGTATCCATAGGTCTATCCATAAACAAGCAGCCCTGACATGTCCTTTGGTCATGACTGAAATTTTGCCTGCTGATTTACAAAAGAGTTCTTTGTTTTATGATAAACCTCAAATACACGTTTTTTTATTCTTTTCTGCATCCATTATTGCTTTTTTCAGAGAGGGTCACAGAGGGATTGAGCTGTCATTGGATGAGGAGGAGGAAACATGGGTATATGGAAAAATCCCTTGCATACTCAGAGAGAGAACAAGCAAACTATACACAGGAGAAGTTGATCCAGCAACCTTATTGCAGTGAGACAACAGCACTACCTGCTGCACCATCATGCAGCCATGTTTTTTCTGCAGACCTTTGTTATTTCCTTATTAGGCCTGATAGGAAAACTGTACTGGACATCGGATGTTCCCCAGTTTTTAACTATGTGGTGTTTGTTATTAAAGAAAGGTCATGAACTCTCCCCACAGCACCAATGAAATGACTTGTGTTACAGTTGCGTGAAAGATTACTCTGTTTTCCCACACTGCTCTGTGGTTTTAGTTTCGCTGTTGTGGGAAAGTATAGATGTTGAACTGCTGTATGTAAACAGGTGTGAACAACTGTGAATTTCCCACTTTTGAAGTCAGAGCGTATCTTGATTTTAAGAGCTGTGGACAAGCCCATGTCTTGTGATGTTTGTTTTAAGTCAGACAACCAGGAATTCATTGGAACTTGAAGTGATCCCTTAAGGTTATGGCCTCTCTCACCATCATTAACCAGAATGCTGACTGCGTCCATACTCTGTGTTTTCTTAAGCTGATTGCAGACAGAGAGAAGAGACATCCTCCCTGCTTGCTAAGTCAGTGGTTTCATAACCTAGAAGCACTTTCACATTTACAACCCGTGACATGCACAGTCTAACTTTTATGTGTTGATGTACAGGCCAAACTATAGAGGCAGGACAAAATCAAACATGCTAGACTTTCTGTGGGATCACTGCTGGGGAGATATCCTAATTGTGGCCTTGTTTGTCCATTCAGTGGTGTATGGCTTGACTTGACCTGATTCTACCCATTTTTTTTGGGGGGGGGGGGGGGAGATTTTCCATTGCAGCACAAATTCCACTGAATAGAGATTGTACCTAGTACCTTGCAAAATGCACAAGACAAGGTACACCAACTTGGAAATTAAATGCCTCCTGTTATCAGAGCTATATGACTTTCCAAACTCGCCTTTACTTTTATTATTGTGGGTTTTGTTTGCAACAGTCTCTTAAACAAAACTTTTATTCTTACCGTGAAAAAAGCCACAAAGTGAAACAGCTTTGTTTTTGCCTCCCATACCTCCTTTTAGTTGTCAGCAGTTTTGCACAAGCTGTACCATGACTATCCTGCCAATGTTAAATAGGTACCATTTAACTACATACTTTCATAAAAAATTAAATGGAAAATACCCGACCCATGTAGAGTCAAACCAAGTTGAGCAGATACCGCAAATGATAAAGCACCTTATGACCTACCACACCAGATAAAATTATATTCGTGGCCGCAGGGTCCCAAGCCCTACAACTATCAGGTCGGTCTACAACCATGCTTACATGGTGCATTCTGATCAAGTCCATCTGGGCAACAGCCTATAGAAACTGTTGCAGAATGGGCAGGACCTTTCAGAAGCATATCCGGGTGACTGGATGATCACGTTCATTAAGTCAATCAGATAATATAGTAGGCTGGTGCTTGCTCTGGGGTGTAAAATACAAAATGTGAGCCACTGCATAGAACAAACTATTGCCAAAACATGTTGGAAGTGGATCTTCTGTATTAAGAAATACTTTCAGTGTTGTCATTTGTTTTTCCCTAATAGAGCCATGCCATGGGTAGTGCCATGGGTAGCGCTAGCCTGCCTCTGCCTACAGTCATCAGATAAGCTCTTCAGCAACTCTAAATGGTCCTGTGTGCTTGTTGTGACTCATTTTTACAGTGTTATGTTACGTTATCTTCTACTATCTTCATATGATCTTCTTCTACTCCTCAACAGAGGTTTTGTTTGGTTGAGCTACTTCCGTGGTGGTTTTTGCTAGAGATGTGACATTCACGAACAAGTCGAGTCTTTCGAACAGATCTTTTAAGTGAATGATGAGAGCAGATTCGCAGTTGTGAGTGAGCCGTTCGTTTGCGAGCCATTCTTGAATTTGTAGGCAATTTGCATTAAAGAATGGTGTCTATCTGCTTGTCATGGACTCGGGAGTGAGGCAAAACACGAAAACAACAAAAATGTTGGTGTCTCCCTTTAAGAGAGCATAAGACATTGACAATTTCAGCCTCTAAACTGCACTGCCAAAACTGTCTAAATTGTCAGTCTAACAAATATATTATCCAGGGGACTATTTAAGGAAAACAAGATGTGCACTTAGTGTGATGCTAACCTGTAATGACTATACCTTGTGGCCCCTTGGAGCACAAGGCCCAGGTAATTTGATAGCTCTGCCTTGTAGTAAAACCACTTCTGTATTGTTTGTGTTTACGTGAATGAGTGTGTTGACCAGCAGCTGTTAGAGACTCTGTGCTGTACAGTGTGTTATTGTCACAGCTTCCTGCCCTCGCCTCCTGAGCGGGAAGCAAAGTGCCCTCTAAGCAGAATCACGCTGTCCATTTTCATGAGTAAGCAGCTAACCCTGTCGACCCAGGAGAGACTGTGGATCAAAACACAGAGGAGTGTCCACAAACCCCAAGCAGCAGGGGGTGAGGGGCATGGAGGGATGGAGGAAATGAAGGGGATTGTTGTCCTATATGAAAGAAAATGTGGTGGAGCTTTGGAACATAACATTTTGTTGCTTTTATTTCCTGTGCTCGAAGCGATCAGATTTCTTTTTTAAAGGAATGTGCGCGTGGGGTTAGTGATGATGCCGAAAGTTGAAAGAAGAGACAATGAGAGAGGTCTTTGACAGATTTTAATATTTCTGTTATGTGGATCCTCACAAAAACTCTGGGTTTACTCCTTTAAGCCCTCTCTCATCATGACCCTACTGCTTCCCTGATAATCTCACAAAGCCAAACCACCATAAGGCCTCAATTATTCTTGCCACACTTTAATGCAAGAGTGTGTTTGTGGGGCTCTGATTCTGTGTGATTTCAATCAGAGAAAAAATCATGTCCCTGTTGTGTTACTGACTTATTGTATGGCAGTTGTCAGTTGGATAGTAATAATGAAGCTAATGATGCATATAAGGGTGAACAAAATGGACCAGAAATTATATCTCGTAGTTTCTCATTAAAAACAACAAAACAAAAAAATTATGGGTACTGATATGGTTCAAAATATTGAACAGGGATAAACAATATATCTATTTTCCACTGCAATGGCAATGTGTGCATGCACAGTAGTCTGACTGCAGGATGTGGGATGTTAGTTACATGACCTGAGGAACACTGTTCAGCCTCATTGGTGTTAATGGAGACCTAAATCACCTGTTTTTTGTTTTTATGACCAATAATCAATCAAAGTCTGTCTGATACCAGCTTATGAAACCTATCACTGTGCATGGAGAGTCTGTGTGTCCCTTTAGTGCACGTACAAGGTGCATGCGACCACCTCTCCAGTCATAGACACACCAACACCTAAGGTGTTGAGTTGACCCAGTTGAGCAAGGCTGATCTTCAGTGAGTGTCTTCCCAGTATCAGCAGTACATGGTGTTGCTGCTTGTTATTGCTTCTGACCAAATACATGTATCTATTAATGGCACAAATGTGCTGCTGTGATTGTTCATTTTGCTGTTGTGGGTGCATGCTAGTGTGTGAGTCACACTCACTTCTGACCAGGTGAAGTTTGAAAGAATATTTAGCTTTATTCTAATGCAAATTAAACTTTATTACATAAACAAAACAGTCTTCCTCCATATCTCATTTAGAGTTAAACTGGTATATCTAAAAAAAAACCTTGATAAATTCACCATCCCCTAATGTTAATAAAGATACACAATGTTGAGGGTGATCAAATTAAGCCAACAGGAATCCTTCAATTTCACATATGAGCAAGAGATAAGGATACAATGTGAGCATGCATTCTTGGAAGTAGGTCAAAGGTCTATCCAATCATAAACAACCATTTACTGTATGCATGTTCACCCTGAAGCCATGTGATGCTGCAACAACAATGACTTCTCTCACGCTCAGCTGCAGAAAATTCACTCTCACTGTAGCTGAAGTCAGATTTCAAAGAAGCTGGAACAAGATCCTAAACCCAAATCTAATTTTTGGCGTTTTAATATTTTGAGTTTATAAAATATGTTAATTTATTTTCTAATAAGAAATTGATAAGACAAGATCATTCATACTAAGAGGGTAAATACATATTGTTTAAATTGTTTATAAATGATGATGCCGGGTCTAAAAAACAAAACTGCTGTCAAGGTGTCTGTGGACTTAAGGATCATTAATGCAGCTTTCAAAATACTGACTTTTTATGAGACAAGACCAAGTTAATAACTGACAAAAACCTGGGCAATTTGATTTAGTTGTAAGAAGATATAAAGTGTTGCTTAGGTTGCTGCTAGAGTTTATAAGGTTCCTTTGTACAATCCAGTGTAATCTAATTCATTTCTGTAATAAATGGCACAAAAAATTTGATCAGAGCAACATTATCATAGCTCTTCAATTACATAATGTTTATTACAAGATAAGAGGTTTAATTTGATAAACTATATTTATCAAGAACAAAAGATAAAAGAGAAGACTGTAAAATAAGTTATAAATTAAGTGGTTTGTTCTGATATGGTTAAAGGAAACACTCATTAACTAAGGCTTTGTATGTCAGAGTAAGTGCCAAACAAAAAGCCTCCTGTCCTTCATTTAATATGTTGAACTTTGGGTAGAAGTAGGATGTATTAATGAATAACTGATGCATGCTAGAGCGGAGTCTCCCCTGTGATTGTAACTGAGCCCAGAGCTGAATGTCACAGCAAAAAGACTTGTACTTAAGGAGAGCACAACATATCTGTGTCACTGCAAAGTGGGACACCCGTGATCACTGCAGCTTTTCTGGGGTAAAGGTAGTTTTAGAGGAGAGCTCAGGTTTAAATACGGTGGAAAAATGTAACAATTTAGAAAAGATCAGGGGATGTTGTGACTGAAGGTTTGGCTGAACCTCACACTGTTGGAAAACTAGGCTATTTTTTAAGGAAAATAGAAGGTAATATGGTCTAGGGCTGAGCAATACGTATACATATATATACATATATATGCATATATATATATATATATATATATATACAAAACCCAAAACCAGTGAAGTTGGCACATTGTGTAAATCGTAAATAAAAACAGAATACAATGATTTGCAAATCTCTTTCAACCTATATTCAATTGAATACACAGCAAAGGCAAGATACTTAACGTTCGAACTGGTAAACTGTGTTTACCAGTTCGAACGCTGTTCCAGCACTGGTCTGGTGCTGGAACAGCCATCAATCATCTGTTTACATGAATGAAAATCCGCTTTATTACTTTATGCATTGTCTGGGTTCTTCTGACATATTATTGATTCATGGGCCTGGAGTCACTGCAGATTGCACCGGTACATGTTGGTTTTTGCCTTCTTTGGGATGTCGTCGCACATTGAGTCATTTCTCTTACGTGTTGCTGTGATCTGGGGGGATGTGGACCAATACACATTGGTGTAGTCTTTGGTGTTTCTGGCCCTATGGATTGGGGGCCTCCTGTGTTTTTCATTGTCGGTGACTAGGCCTGGATTGCTGTGCCCACTTTTTGGGTTTTAGGTTTTCCCAGGTGAAATTTTCTCTATTCCATGTGCACCATTGATCTGAGGGACACCAGAAGTGCTGATGCTCTCTTCTTAGGTTCTTATGCTTGGATTTTTTATGCCTTTTCTGTATGTCTGTAAGCGTTCTTTGATTTAAACTATGCTTTTTGTTGTTTCCTTTTAAGCTTAAGCTCTTGTGGTTTGTCTTCTGTACCCCCTGTCTGATTGTCAAAGCACTTTGTAAACCTCTGATTTTAAAAGTAATATGCAAGTAAAGGTTTATTGTCATTATTATTAGATAAGATGTGATATTTCTTCTATATCGACCTGCCTTAGTTTTCCTTATTAGCAGACCTGAACACAGAGAAACAGAAATATTCATTAGTGTTTACTCCCATGAAATAAAAAAATATTTTCCAAATGGTGTAAAACATGCTGCTGTTTTCTTTCTCTGAAGGTTTGATTGTGCTGGGCCTGAAGCTGAGGTCAGGACACACAGCGCTGTCTCTCTGTGGGCAGCCTGGTGTGTGCGACTCTATTCAAAATGACTGTGGTCTGAATAGGCTGGGGGAGTTCGAGTGACAGGATGCAAATGGTTGATATGGAAAAAGAAAAGCACACACAAAAGCGTCAGTGTGTATTTGGGCCAGTCATCATGTCTATTTGTGTCAAATGTGTGTGTGTCTATTCATATTTACAGGCAACACAAATAATGTCAGCTCTGACCGACAAGCACAGAACATAATGTATATTTACAGGAAGATAGGCCAGCTTCAGAACACTACTGTCTGATGTTCTTCACAAAAGTAGGACATTTTCTCTGTATTGTAGGCCACGGCTCTGTGATTATACCAGACATTATTTCCTTATTGCTTTAGTCCTATTAGACATAGGAATGCCTTTATACTCCAACACCATAATTAAGCTGTAAAAGAAAGCTTATACAGGAAATAATGACAAGGACTTTCTCCCACCATCTCGGCACAACCTAGTCAGAGTCCTTCAGAGCAAGAAGAGGTGTGACTTACAAGCGAGAAGACAGCAGGAAGTGACTACTCGCACAGAGATAAGCATAGACGGTAACAGCTTCAGTAAAAGTTTCATCAGATCTGGGTCACGTTTCTTTACAATATGCTAAAACAAACAACAACACCACAAACTTCTCAATAGAAAGGTTACTTTTGCTAATTGATTGATCACATGAAATGCTAAATCTAGACTTTTTAACTAGTAAAAAGTGGCCCGTTGGCAGTGAGGATACGGCTGATGTGAAACTCTTGGTAGTCAGAGTTACCCATTACCGAGATTAAAGCTGTGAGAATAAATAGAGCAATTGTGACAGTGAAGAGTCAAAATACAAAAATACTTATCACAAATATTTCATAAGACAGGTGGGTATGTGGGAGATGCTTCAAATCGTCAAGCAATTTTTACATTTATTTTAACATTTAGTCCCATTAATTTTTTAGGGAACCTTAAAATCTTGCTTTTTGTCTTTTAACAAGCAAGTAGCAGAAGTTACCTTGAAAATTTTAAAATAGCTGAAAGATTTTGGTTCCTTTAAAATGAATTTAAGGCTCTAAACATAGGAAATATCCTCAGCTTACCTATTTTGTCCATTAATGTTTTAAGTACTTCTGATTTAGCCTCTCAAAAACACTTCATTTAGACTCAAATCTCAAGTTATGATCCATCACAGTTGCGTCTCTGTCCGCCCTCAGATAAGCCATCTACCTGGCACTGACCCTGATCCAGCTCTCAGATCAGACTCCTGCCTCTTTGTCTCACCATGTCTTGCCGTGACGACCGTGCTTTAGCAGCGGTGAGACATGAAGTCGCAGAGTTTCTGGGAAAGCAGGCAAAAGGCTCCTCAGATGGGTCAATGTGTAACACTTGGCTCAGTGTGGAGAAACACCTTGTTTATTTAACTCAAGCATAACTTTGACAGAGGTTTTCTTTTGCAAGCTCTCACCCCTGAGCCACGAGGAACATTGGGTAATTTAAGAGTTTGGGGATGAAAACAATCAGCTTTCTTGACATTTTGTAATGATGCTATATTTACCCTCAGGGAACAGGAGGTGAGGAAATAAGCTCAGAGGAATAATGGCTGCAGTGTTAATACTTGGCGAAAAACCATAAGAATGAGTTTTAATCAAATTCTCTGTTATGTAAAAGGATTTTTTTGTGTGTTCATTGTTTAAACCGCTCTTGATCTTTCTACAGGTGCTGGAGAGTTTTAAGATCATGGACTATAGCCTGCTGCTGGGCATTCACATCCCTGACCACAGCCACAGAGAGGGGGGCGAGCCGGGCCAAGCAGGGGGGGATGGGAGGAGACCTGTGGGTCAGAGGGTGCTTTACTCCACCGCCATGGAGTCCATCCAGGGAGACGGCAAAGCAGCTGAAGCCCTCACCACAGATGACACGTGAGTGGGCTCAGCTGGGGGAAAACACACATTATACACACATATTTGGGCAAGCACACTCTGCCTTTGAGCTTGTGTGTCTTAATTTCCACCTTTTTTGTGACAGACACGGTTATAAAACCAGAATCACAGCACACACGGTGTTTACATGAGTCCTGCTCTCATATAAGCACAGTTACAAATACAGATACAACATAATTATGAATATATATTACAGGTGTAAATTCTTTATTTCAAGATTTCCATGCACTGCCAAAAAAGCTGCTGAGATGATGGTGGTTTTTTTCTCTGTTTCAGGATGGGTGGCATCCCTGCAAAAACACACAAAGAAGAGAAGCTGCTCATCTTTCTGGGTATCATCGATATTCTACAATCATATAGGTATGTCACTTAATAATAATTATATAAACTAAAGACTTTTCAATTAAAATTCAAGCAGATTTTCACATCAGTAGCCATTACAGATACAACAAATGTTAACAAAAGTAAAGGTTTAATATGTGGGTATATGTATTTTCACACTGAAACATCAAAAAAGACTAATCCTATGATAGATATATTTTAGTTGAGTTACCTAAAGTATTACCAGTTTTCAAAACCTGAGATTTTCCTAAGTTTTTATAATAGTAAAGGTCTTTGCTTTTTCTGCCATGACAGAGCCAACATAAAAAGACATGTTAGTCCCTGCCATTGAACCACTGAACAGGGAAAACTACATAAATATTGTGCTTAAGTAAAACTACAGTTACGTTAATAAAACTTTATTAACAACTACATTTTATTTAAATTTTAATTGTAATTTATTCTCAAAGGGACATTGAGGTTTCCCTCATTTCTAAAGTCTTTTAAATTACAAGTAAGTTAAAAAAAACAATAAAACATAAAATCAAAAGAATAAGAGATGCATGAATGCATTAATCTGACTCACACAGAGGTCCTCTGATAAAAGTGATCCAGTCCTACAGACAGTGTTATTGTTCAATGATGATTTTTCTTTCATCTTATTGACAGTCTGTCAGTTTTCTTGCTGGAGAAAATCATGGATGTGTCAGAGTTTGTGATGAAAACTGATCTCTTCTCACATTTTTCATATTTTCTCCAACTTTTATGAGGTGTTTGTCCTCATATTATTTTCCATTTCTTCATTTTTACTCATCATTCTCCACTCTGCCTCCTGCTGCTATAGTTTACCAGAGTCTGATCGGCTCTTACTATTCTTCTCTGTCTTTTTTTGCATAAAGCTACTCAGGTGAGGTACTACCTTTGAGCAACTACTCCTCCATGCAGTAATCTTAAATTTTGGAGGGGCATTGGAGGGCTATGTTAAATCAAAATCACAAAAACTTACCAAGTAAAGGGTAAAGGGTAAGGGGAAGGGTCTTACCCATGTCTCTGTGTTGCTATCAGTCAGAGACAATATGACTATGGACCAGAGGGGGCCTAAGAAGAAGAGAATGAATAGTGATTAAGCAAAACATGGCAAATAACCCTTGTGAATGTGCCCCCTTAGAAACAAACTTGCCAGAAATCAATGTCCTAAACCCTGCAAGAGACGGAAGAACTGCTGTCTTTAAAGTTTGTTGGATGACACCATATCTAAAACAAGCTGCACTTCACAAAGTGTATTTGAAAACCACTAAATCCCTGTTGTGTTTTGTGGATGAATTTCACATAATGAGGAAGTAAAGTATTTAAAGGGACCTTCCTGGTTCATGATGCAAGATACTTGCAAGTATTATGAGATCTCTTGCAGCCTGAACATTGAAGGAAACTTTCAAGCTTTTCACCCTCGGTTCATGAAATTCAATAAAAACACATCCAAACAGAAATGGTAGTTAGCAGTTAAGTAAATCTTAACAAGCAAAATTATTTTGAGTTTTTACCAAAGTTTGTATTTTAATTATATTGAGTCTGATGTTCAATAGAAACAGAGTCAGAACAGCAAGCAGCAGAAGTTGGAGTGGCTGAGCTGCAGGTCTTTACAGTTCATCTTTTGTTATTGTTTTGATCAGGAGCCCCCCTGGCAGGGGTACTGTAGAGAAATTAAATGCAAATGTGAAAGAACATTGTCTGTGGCAACACCCTAGATGAACTCTTTTAATCCACGTTGGCTCTTTGTCAAAATGGTCGAATACCGAACCTTCACTCTGCATTAATGGACAGAGCTACGAGCTGATTTATCTCACTCTTTAAAGGACTTGGACTTTTGTATCAATCCTCCATTATTAAAATGGACACCGCAAAGATCAGTCCTCTTTATTTACACATTGATTTTTTTGTCTTGAGACTTCAGCATGGAATAACAGAGGAGTGAGCCTTTTGGCTCATCAGCTTTTTCCAACTTGTGGAGACTTTAACCCCACACATAAATCTCTGTCAGCCCGGCTTGCAGAGGCGTCAGCTGCATTTAAGAGTAAGTGAGGTGAGATCAGGACAAGGAGAACAGATAAAAAGGACCAATTTATCCTTTATTACTTAAAGTATTCTCCCCCAGAAGACAGTGTTACATAACCTCAAACTTTGATGTGTTTTCTGTCGAAATTCGACTTCAGATCATTTAACGCGGAAGAGGAAAGTATAAAGAAGAGGTTGTTTGGTGAAGGAAACTCAATAACAAGCTGTCCTCTTGTTTTGTCTTTCCGCAGGTTCATTAAAAAGTTGGAGCACTCGTGGAAAGCTCTGGTGTACGATGGTGTAAGTGGATACTCTGAACAGATCTGACTTTGCTGCTTTTATGAATGAGCCTTTTCTTTATGAACAAACTTTTCCTAATGAAAAAAAAAAACAAAAACCTTTTTCTCTGTCTCTCCTTAGGACTCGGTGTCCGTGCACAGGCCTGGATTTTATGCTAGCCGCTTCCTCAAGTTCATGAGCACATGTGTCTTCAGGAAGACACAGCGTAAGTCTGCAGATTGATTATCGTCAGACAAGGGAGAAGCCACAGCCCTTGTGCAAAAAGAAAAAAAACAAGAGGAAGAATGAAGTCTTTGTCTGATGAGAATTGTCAGTGTATGACCAGTTTTTATTGTCTGTTGGATTTCCTATTTTACATTATTGGAAATTTGTTTCCTTGTGTCTCATCACAAGTGTCTTGCCTGACATTGCTCCTTCTCTTGAAGACTGAAAGCACGCAATTGGATTTATGAAGAACTGGTTGAATCACAGATAATTACTTCTTAAAAATGAGGAACTTGACTTGTGTTTAAGCAATCATATTATATGACATGATATAATAAGAAGGGTTCCAGACCCCATTTTGGGAGCACCAGATTTAGCTGGCTAAAGGGTCAGTTCAGGATTTTTAATGTGGGGTTTGCTGGAGACCCATGACAGTAGTAAATATACATTCACTATATTCATAGTCACTAAAATCCCGAACTAACCCTTTAAAGCCATACAAAACAGATGGATTTCATGTCTTTAAATCTTACATAAAAAAACACAGTCGCTAATCATTCTTCTAGAAGAGAATATTTTGTTGGACCTTTTTTTTTTACAGGAAATAGGATGAGGTTGATCATCTTGAAAAGGCATGCCTAGCCCTGCAGAAATGAGCCAAGTTAGAGCTTGTGAATGTCTGATGCCATGATTGGTCCTCAGGACATAAGAGACAGTCCTTAGGCTTGACATTAAATTTAGCATTAATGTTATGCAACCTTAAGGGGGGGTGGACACAGCTTAGGCAAAGATTTGAGGATTTTGAAGTGCGATTAACCATCACCATCAGAGGGACATGACGGGGAAGGATTTAATTTCATGCCCTGCTTGGGAGGCAGAATAAAGATTACTGCAGGGACACTTGTGTAATTGTCATTGTGTATTATGACCATTAAATGATTACTGCTAATTTTGGCAGCAGAGCATTGAAGTTTATTAGGTGTGACCATTGCTGCAATCAGGATCATCATCTCTTTGTTCCATCTCAATCATTGTCCCCTCTTAATCTTTCTGCTTCCCTGCATCTCTCTGTCTCGCGCACTCTCTTTTCTTTCTCTCACTGGTGTGCTCCTTTTTTCTCCTCTGCAGCACTTCGATTCTCCCCGTCAAAGAGGACTCGTACTTCCATCCCGGCTCTGAAGTCCTCCTCACAGGAGATCCTTTCAATGCAGGCGGATGAGAGGAACGAAGATGACTGGAGGGTCAGGCTGGTAGGGACGTACAGTCTGGCGAGCCTGGATGGACAAGGTACAGAAAAGTCTTTGGAAAACTTCTTCAAGGTCTCAGTGAAAACATTTCCTCTAATAGCTTGTTATATATCATCTTTTGAATGTCTCAGAACATTTAGGGATGTTTTTGAAGTGGCTGAAGCTTGAATATTTTTTCCTTGAATGTACTATTACAATTTTCCGCCTCCTAATGAACCTGTGAGTCATACTTCAGTTTTTGTGGCTCTCTAGAACTTTTTAGAAGAACTCAAGGCCTGTAAACAGCCACTTGCATTTGGCCATAAAAAGTAGTTCTCTCAACACTATGTGAAGAGGAGCTGTCACTGGATGACACAGAAGTCAGCCTCAATGGAAAGGAAACAGAGAGTAAGTTGTTAAGACAGAGAGTAAGTTGTCTAAAGGAGACTGATTCATATGTTCTCTTTTTTAATTTCACAACTGTCTCCAATGTTAAACTTCTGCTGTGTCTCAACATTCTCTGAATCATTATTCATTGTGAAGCATTTCACTCCTTTACACGTCACTAATTCAGCTTAACCTTTCAGCTTCCAAATGTTGCCCCTTTTACACTGCCATTTTGAGCCATAATGTTTACGCCCCTGTGACATTTTGCCTCTTCTCTGAATGTCATGGATTTAGAATGAGGGGAACCCCAGTTGGAAAAAAATTACCTGCACATATCAGGGATTGTATCAAATGGTCATCATTTAAAAAGAAGCTGTAACATTGATTAACAAACAAACAACAGCAATGTGCTTATACAGTATTTGTATCTCCACTCTTTGATGCTAGTTTCTAGGAGCTTTTTGCATATCCTAACTTTTAACCAGCCCACTGTTTGATGTCTGTTATTTAGTATGTATAAATTGTAATTGTGTAGAGGGGTTTGTTTGTGAGTCTTTCTGTATGATGCCTTGTGTATTGTCCTGAGTTCAGTAGCAGTTTAATCAGATCTGGACCACATTTTTTCATTTAATGAAAAATTAACAACTCTACAAACTACAGATATTATATTTTCATTACACTGCTGGCATGATGTGGTGAGAGTTTGTTTTACGAAGTGGTTCACATTCTGTCCTGTACATTGCAGCAGTAGCGCTCACCTACTAAATTATCTGATTGGCTCATAATGAACGTGACTGACTTAACGATCATCTAATCACCTGCCGAGTATGCTTTTGAAAGGGTCTGCCCATTCCCAAACACTTTCTATGGGCTCTTTCCCAGATACACAAGTGAAATATATTGGATGATCCATCTGGTGTGTCAGGTTAAAGTCCAGTATATTTACAGGGACAAATTGCACACTGTCTTTACTCAATTATTTTAATCAAGATAAAATAAAAGAAGGCTAATTCCTTTACATCAAAGATGGTATTTATATTAGTTTGCCTCTGTGCAGGAATCAATAGACTTAACAACGATTCAATCACAAAACCTGTTCTGATCTCCAGGATTCTGCAGCGTGTCTCAAGACCAGCTGACACTAGATCCTTTTTTTATATATATAAAAACATAGACTATCTTGTTATTTGGAGACCATTTCTAGTTAAATCAGAAAACAGGGCAGATATTTAGTTTCTCATGTGAATGCAGTCCACATCTGTGGTGGTCTCACTGAGGAAGAGGGACTGGACCTTCACATGTATCTTTTATTTACAATGTCTGTTGTTTTCTGCACAGCTGATTCTGGTTCATACCTACGTCCTGATCTTGTCCCTGCCAACCCATCCTTCTATGAGGGCTCCTCCATGGGAACCATCTCCACCTCCTCCATCTTTGTCAATGTGGACAACCAAACAGAAGAGAGGTGCAGTATCTGCTTTGCTTATCTTTATACATGTCCTGGTTGCTCCTCTCATATCAAGACACTGTTGATTTAGCAGTGAGATAGTTTATACGAGGATACTGTTCACATTATTGCTCTCTGACTGGGAGGGAGAGTGTGCCAAACAGCCACACCTAAAGCACACACTCGCTGTCATTGTCACCGAGGCTCTAACATGACATGGTCTTACTGATGACGTGCGTTGTGCAGCTGGTGATTCAGCAAGCTTTGTCAACATGCATTCAACACATAAACACACAGAGCCCACACAGCATATGGAGTTTTAGTTTCAAAACATGGAAGAAAATTACTCCTAAACTAATTCCTTAAGCTTGACATGTTGGGTCAAGTAATAATTCAATACCAAACTTATAGTTTATGTCAAATGTGGTCCAAAGGTTACCTAATATGTCCCTTTTATTGAAATATAACCAGGAAATCTCTTGAGATAACAGGTGACTCGACTGCCATTTTTGGCTCTTATCTAGTATGAACCAGGGAAGTTCTTGAGATTCATTCATACTAGATAAGTGAAACAGAACAAAAACGGCAGTCGAGTCACGTATTAGAAAAAAGCTGCCCTACACCTCAGTCAGCGTAGCCCCAGGTCACTTTTAAGTGTATTTAAAGAAGTAACCATAAAGAAACAAAATGTAGAAAACTGCAACTATGGATTTAGTGAGTAGTTCCCACATCAATACCATTCATAAAACCCAAACCATGAGAACATGCTAAATCAATCACTTCTATGTATAATGACCTGTAAATTCTTATATTTGGAATAATCTTTGCTATAAATTTATATTATAGTTTGCTGGATTAGTTTCTGTTAATTACTTTCATGTAGGCATAACAAGTTGTTTTCCAATGTTTAGCCTGTTCCACTGAACATTAAAACTTGTTTGTTAATACTGATAGATGATGTCCTAAAAAGCATTTATTCTCTTTTTATTTTGTATTTGTTTTTTAAGCTGATTTTTTGGGCATTTTGTGCCTTTATTAATAGATGAGAGAGACAGTGGATGAGCTTGTGAAAGGGGGATGAGAGAGAGTTCGGGGAGGACACTCTGCAAACGGACCACAGGCTGGATTCGAACCTGGGCTGGCAAAAACGTATTCATGGGTTGTGTCTAGTTGCTTACCACTCTGTCAAACCAGCACCTCCTAAACTATAAATAATTTTAAATGTCTTGTTGAATGTCTCCTTCAGTTTTGAACTATTGGGCCGTCTGGCAGAGAGAATAGTATTATTGCTGCCCACTTCATCACCAAAGTTGCCCATCTATGCCTTTAGATAAATAACATAACCTTAAAGCCTAGCATAAATAACAACAGGTATAAAAAGATTTATATGTAAGTTATTTTTAATATTACTGAGACTACTTAAGCATGCTTGTAAGAAGCAACTTAAAGGTGAATATATGACCCCTAAACTAAAGTGTTTCAGAAAAGCCTGTTTTTATGAGCTCAGTTTGAACCTCAAACCTGGCACGAAGGTTTTACTATGTTACGTAATCATGACCAATATATTTGACTGATAAGTTTGTACCCACCTCTTACCCTCATGACTACACGTTCTGTGTTTGTAAAGGTCAGGTTCACACTTCATCTTCTCCCCTCTAAGTGTTTCCATCTCTCACCTTTGCGTCTGTCCAGCAGTGTCAGGTTCAGCTTGTTTCTGAGGCTCCATTGTTTGACCGGCCTGGTCCTGTCCCCTCATCAGTCACCTGCTGCTGCTCTGACATTGTTCTGTCAACTGTCTTCATAAATATTTAAACAGCCGCTTTGACACGGCCTTACTCAGCTCCATTATTCTGCAGAAACACTGTGACAAAGGGGGACAAGTGGGGTAGTGGAAACTGTACACACTCTCCAACAAAAACAGCCTGACAGCAGCTCTGCCTGATACAGGGTCAACACCTCCCATCAGCAGGCTTTTGAAAAGCTGTTATTCACACAAATCTCTTATTCAGACATTATTATCTAGCCGTTTGTTTCTCTGCATCTTGTCTCTCTACCTGGTTTTTGTTCTGACTTTGAACTCAGAAGTGGTCAGTCACATGTCACAAAGGGTACAAACACATTCCTGAATATATCAGGGTGTCACCTGATGTTCATGAAGGCAAAACAGCGCTTTATCGCCACCCAGTGGTTTAATAAGAAACTTACTGCATCTCAGACTGAATGTTTATATGGAGCAGATGCAACTGCACCATTCTTCTATATAAATGAACAAGGACATTTGTGTGTGTTTGCCAATTTTATTATCATTATTACTACTATTTTTATTATTATCATTATTATTAACATTATTATTATTATGAGTAGTAGTAGAAGTAGAAGAAGTAGTGGTAGTACTTTCACTTTGATGAATTGAGGGTCTTTTCAGGCGTGCTCCCACCTTGTCCTGGTGTCTTGTTGGTACATGCTGACCACCAGACCAAGATGGCCGGCATTTACCAACAAGGCACTTGAACAAGGTGGAAGCACGCTGAACAATTTAAGATCACCTGATGTAGGGTGACCATATTCTGAAAACCTAAAAAGAGGACCCTCAGCAGCATGTGTTGTGTCATGACATGCGGCATGCAAGCTCAATATGTTGACAGGTAGGTACGTTCAAATAATGCCAGTGGTCCAGTGCAGCGCCTTATTACAAATATTACCCCTTTTACTAAAATGAATATGAATTGCCGCTTGGTCTTTTTTTTTGCCTTTTTTGTCAATAAATGTGTCAGAAAATGCCCTTTGAGTAAATTATTTAGCTCCTTTTTTCAGGCAAAATATTATTAAACATAATAAACATAAATGTAATAAAACATTCTGGCAAGTATTTGTCATTATTAAGTTGTAAATGTTTAAAATAGCGTGTAATTACAAGTTAAGAAAAAAATAGATTTGAATTTTCAACAGGTTCCTCTTTATAAACAATTCTAAATAAACATGTACAACACTTTTGGGAAGACAAAACTGAAAACTGAAAATTATATAGCATTATTATTATTTATAATTTATATTATTATATTATTTAACTGTTTATGGAATCCACAAAACACGAATTATGATGAAAAGTTGATGACAAAAAAGATGAATTAGGAGAAAATACAGCAAAACTCGACAAAAGAATAGCAAGAGAACACTCCAGAATGATACTAATGCTACTATTTACAATATGTTTACATTATTTACATAGAAAATATCAATAAACCACCGATAAAAGACTCACATGTTTGTCTCTTAGTCTTCTCTCTGCTCTCTGGCTCACTCAGCTTATTTCCCATCCCTCAGGAAATCCAGCCTTTACCGTTGTATATGAATATCACTGGAAAGATCCACTTCTCAGTTTTCAGAATCTGTTGGAATTATTTGGATAGCGTGGATACTCGAGAAGTTACAGTAGTTTGAATCATGCATTTCTTTTTCTGTCGACAGCGACAGCCTCATCTGTAGAACAAGCTGAGCAAAACCTGGATATTTAAGCAATTTATAAAATTCCCCCAGACATAATTTTATGACCAAAAAAGAGGACATGTCCAGGCGAGAGAGGACGTATGATCACCCTAACCTGATGTCAAGTTCCTCATCCGGTCAGTTTATGATGTTCTCCCCAAGTCCAGCCAACCAGCACTGCTGGAGCTCAGCTGACACTGAATGTCAGCTGAACCAGCAGAGAGGCACCTTGGCACACATGCTCAGCTGCTGTCTGAAGGCACTGGGAGACGGGAGGTACCGCTGGCACCATGACCAGTACCTCAGGACTTTGCTAGAAACAGTCAGCACAGCGATCAACAACAGCAAGTACCAGCACCCCCCCAAGCTGCCCATCACCTTCATTCGAGCTGGGCAGAAGGTTCAACTTCAGCCAAGTTCCCCCAGAGGGCTTCTCACCACTGCACGGGAGGCAGCTTAAGTTCCCAGAACACATCTCAGACACTTACTCTGCCCGGACATGGTGTTAACATCGGAGTCAACAAGGCACGTGGCCCTAGTGGAGCTCACTGTCCCCCTTGAAAACTGGATTGAAGAGGCCAACGCGTGCCAAAGGGCAAAATACGCTGAACTGGTGATGAAGTGCAGGAGCATCGACTGGAAAGGCTGCAGCTAGCCAGTCGAAGTTGGGATTCGCTGGCCAGACATTGTACCGTACCCTCAAACTCCTTGGAGTAAAAGGTCATCTGTGCAAAAGAGCCATCAAGAACATCATAGAGGCTGCTGAAAAAGCTTCAAGTTGTCTGTAGATCCAGAGGGGGGAGCTGTGGAGTTGTGGGCCACATGGACACAAGCTGGGGGCTGATCACCCCTGACTGGGTCGCCCGTGTGAGGGTGCCTGATGATCAGAGACCTGAAACACACCATGACCCCGGGTTCATCTCTAAGGATGTGTTCAAGTAGTAGCCATAGGTGTATGCCAGAACTGTGTAAAGGTGAATTTTACGCTGTGTCCTGCAGTGTAATATGTTATCGATGTTTTATTTACAGGTCCGATAGACCCTTTAAAGACTCTTTACATGTCGTAGTTCATTTTAATCCAAGACCACATTTCACAAGCAAAGGACACTGAAATTGGCTGAACCTCCTCTTCTTTCTCTGCTTTAAGAGCTGTCTGTAGTAATTTCCCCTTATGGTAAAAGAACATTGCATGATTTAAAAAGTGCAAAATCAATATTCAACAATATTCAAACATGAGAAAAAAACTGAATAAAAAATCTTATCAACAAAGGATAAAACAAAAATGTGTTTTTATGCTTTCACCTGTGCTGATCCTACACTAGTATACTGAAAAGATTTTTGATCAGCTACAATTAATAATACATCATACGTAAATAAATCAATCATTTGATACCATATTTATCATATTTGAAAGGTCTTGCAGTATTAAATTAGATGCTGAAAATATGCATGAAACCTAAATATTCCTGTGAATAAGTTTTAAAGGATAAGTTCGTTTTTTTGACACCTGGACCTTATTTTTAGGATTAAATACGCTCATAGACTCACCCAGACAATTTTGGCGGAGCTCGGAGCCATTTTCGAGCAATTTAGATCCATCCGACGGCATTTTTCCTCATGCCGTAGTAGCAGACGGGGCCAGAAATCGAAGCCCCTAAATTAGACATTATCTGCTGTGAAACTCGCTCATTTCAGCTACATTTCATAAATGAATGGCCAGTGTTATCACCATGTCAGCTCAACTTTGTTGTTATGGTCATCCGGGGCTTTACAAGGATGGGTAACTTTTGGTGACGTCATAGACAAGAACATGAGTAGAGCCGCTGTTGTTGCTAGGCTACACGGCTACACGGCTACTTTTGTGCAACATGGCGGAATATTTATCCGATGTAGAAGTGTCTGACGACGACTTTGAGTATAATGGATGCCCGTATCGTTTTGAGCCAGAATATACCGACGAGGAGCTATTTGAAAGGAGGATGCAGAGGGAAAGAGCCGAACAGCTGGCCAGAGAACAAGCAACCACTGCACGTCCACGAATGGGGGCTAACTGGTGGTGATGTTGTGGACATTGCACGGCAAACACAACAGAGGAGTGCTTTTGCTGCTCAGAGTGGGACTTGAGACCAGAGGAAACACGTATTGATGCCGCCCAAAATACGATTTCTGGCCCCGTCTGCTACTACGGCATGAGAGAAAAACGCCGTCGGATAGATCTAAATTGCTCGAAAACGGCTCCGAGCTCCGCCAAAATTGTCTGGGTGAGTCTACGAGCGTATTTAATCCTAAAAATAAGGTCCAGGTGTCAAAAAACCGAACTTATCCTTTAAATATTAATCTTCTTAATAAACAACTAACCACTGATATTTTGTGTGTTTGTATTTGTAATTGAGTTTCACAACATCCTGTTGGCTTTAGTTATATTTTGCAATGTTGTGGCATTTTTTCTCTTATTGTTATGCATGTGAAATGAAGGCCTGAACCTTAAATTTCCTGTGAGATCTTAAAGTAGTCAACCCACCTTAACCTCACGCAGTTTCGTAAACTTCCTTCCTTGTTCAGATTTAGGAACTGAATTTTTGAATGTTTTTTAACTTTAACAAAAATACTTCGGTGTACTGCAGACAGATAGATTTTCTGGATGTCCCATCATGCTCACCAGCATGCTGTAGTTTGCAGCTCTCACCAGCACAGGTCTCATTTTGGCGCTCTTTGTGGTCATATCTTTCCAATCCAGAGTAGACTTTTGTGATTCCCTGTACGATACTTCTGAGACGAGGAGGCCTCTGATATTTGACTTTAGAGGTTTTGTCTGTCATGCCTACAGTTTGTTTGTCTTTGGTGACAGCCTATGCATTAGTGTGGTCTTCATTATATGGGATAATGTTTTCCTCAGCTCTGTCTGCTGCATGCAGAAGGTTAAATGAAGACTTTTTTTCTCTTGTAGAGAGGACGTTGGGTCCAGCTCCACTTTCACCCTGGAGGACAGCGCCATCTGCCTCACGTCAGAGCAGAGCACCATGGACGTGGACATGGACCGTGATGATGGGTCTGTTCTGGATGTGTACTTGGTGAGTTTTTCCAGTCTGATGAAATATTCCTACTTCTGTGTTATTCTTTATGGTTTGGACCCATGAAGATTTTCAGATTTGCTGTCACTGATCAGCTGATCAGGTAGATCCGCTCAGAATAATGGTGCGGACCATGCCTACATGCCTCACTTGCTGCCATGTTTTAGTTTAATCAAATTAAAGTAAACTAACTAAATTATAATTTTACAGGTATATCTGATCGAGTCAATGGTGAGGGGTTATTATCAAAATACTTTTAACCCTTTTTTTTTTTTTATCTTTTCTCTCCTACAGTGAAAAGAGCTGATTCACAACCTTCATCTCTTCCTGCCAATCCTCAGACAATCCTCTCACTCCACCAAACAGACCAGACTGGCCTTTTACTCCACCTCCAGTGCTGCTACATCCATTATTGCCTCACATGTTGCCAACACATGAAAATACCGGGACTCTCCTCTGTTTCAAGAACTTAAATAAACACGACCTAACAGAGTCAGCAGGAACATATCATCCACTGTGATGAACATCCAACCAAACCGAGTGCCGCTTTTAGAGCATGAGTCAGCGCAGTGCCATTTAGTTTTATATGTGTAAACTGTTTTTCATGCCTTCACAAAGACTGAGAGATATTATCTAAACTGTGTATATATGAGAAGAGAGTAAACACATTTCTTTACGTTTTCTTTCTGCTGACTAGAAATAAATGAAGAAGGCTGTCAAAGTTGCATTAATGATCAGAAGAGTTTACAATGATTTTATGAAGGCGTCTCGATCTCAAAATAATCCAGCTTGATGACGACAGAGCCAACATGAATGAGGAAGGACTCATTTGAAGAGATGTGAAGCTCAGAAGGCCAAACTCAGACTGTGGCGCTGTAAAGTGGCCTCTTTTTTCCTATAAGGACTGTTCTTGGCCTCAGTGATGGGCTGCTGTAAGGTAAAGTGAGGAGCGGGTTACTGGATCTTTGATGAAACACAGAGCAGAGTCGCTTCACTCGCTCTTGATAAAAAGGCACTTTTGACGTTGCTTGTGATTACTGTACGACATATTTCCCTCTGAAAGTGTTGCTTTGGCGGGTGGACTGTCTGACATAAGCACAGATTTGGATACACGGACATGCACTTTTCTTCTTTTTCCTCTTTTTACTCAAGAAGTGCACACCTCTGTAAGTCATTCGTACTGCGTGTACAGAGAAAGTGAAGGAACTTTGTAGATCACTTTTGATGTGGAGCTTCTAGTTTTGTGAGGTTTGCGTCATGACTGAAATGCTTTTACTCAGGATATCCTTTGATACTGAACAAATGTGTCCTTTTCAGAAGTTCTGAGACGTGCATCCTACACTTACGAAGCTGTCCGATACCTCTTCATTGAAACCATTTCCAAACATCAATGTAACTCCACCATCACATGAAGGCTCAGATCATAATTTATTCTGTAATCTCAATATTTTACCATCTGCTGAAGATGACCTTCATTGCTGAATGTAAAGACAATGCATATTTATATATAGAAGACACTCCTATAAATAAACTGATAAATTTCACTGTGATCTGCTGAGTTACTGAGCCGACAGCTTCATCTGTCCTTTCTTTAAGATGTGTTTGTATCGGGGCACTGAACTTAACCACAGTCTGAAAGGTTTAGCAGGAGTTAAAAATATGAAGACAAGCGAGTTAGACGGTCAGTGGGCTGGTGGAGTGATACAAAAAATAAATTAAATTAATTAAAAAAAGTTTTTTTTAAATGTACAGGAAATAAGTAAAAATGACTAAATTCAAGTATCTAAAATTGTTAAAGGCTTTGAATTTAATCTTTTTGTGTACACATGTGAACAGTTTTTCTCTTTTGACTAATTTGGTTTGATTGTCTATCCTTTCTTTAGATATAGTTTGGTCGTGTGGTGAAGTAGGTAAGATAAATTTGTCCATTTATTGGTATGGAGGGTGAAAAGAGCCAGCATGAAAGGGGGGGAGGGGGCTCAAGGGCTCTGGACACCACATTTATTCATCCAGAGATGTGGCACTGAGAGCTCCGTTTGTCAAACCCTGGTGATGATCCGGTTCCTGTCTGTGGGTCATTAAAAAAGGGCCTAAGTGGGTTTAGGGGCTTTGTTCAGAGCAGGTATCCCCTCACTGGAGCACAGGTATCTTGTGTTTATTCCATATTTCTCTTTCAGTTATTCAAGTAAACAGCACACTGCTCATTTCTGTTGTGTAACAATTTTAATTTACAGAACATTGTCAAATTGCATTACATTTAGTGCAAATAATAACACTTCTGATGTACAACTTAGAAATATACAAAGAGTGTAGATTACTGACAAAATATCAAAATTAAAAACACTAAATGCATTCTTTAGCTGACATTGCTTGTAGATGTAGCTCTTGTAATCATGAGCAAAATGTTTTTTATCCCGATCTTTTTCAAACTTAAGACCCCTAAGACCAAAAACACAGATGGTTTATTCTTAACCAAACAGATCTACTGATTGTTAAAACTCTCAACTTTTGATGACATCAAAGATGAAGAGAGTAAATTTAAATCTTGAGGTATGATGATGTGAAATGCTGACCCTTTACCCCGCCCTTCATTAAAGTGTCGATAAATGCACATCTGGTGGCTATGCAGTAAAGATACCAGGACTTGTTTAGTGTTCATCCTGATGTCTAAGGCATTCTGGGGCGGTAGTTTATCAGTCAAAGGGCAGGAGGCCACTCAGCTGTAGTGTGGCGAGTGAAATGCTAAATGTTAAGAGTTTGGCAGAGATTGTTGGGTGAATATTATTTCTTGTTTAACATTTTCCATGTTTGTCTTTTCCTGCACAGAAGCAGCAGGACTGATTTACAAACTCAGTATTTGATAGCCTTTTTTCTGCCTCATTAGGGGCTGACACGGGGAGTACAAAGGGTATCCACTCATCTCTCAATGAAAGAGAGAACTTTTTAAATCAGACGCACAGGCTGGCCTTTTTTAAACATCTGTCAGAAACCTTAAAGGATGAAGGTTAAAGACAAAAACTTTTGTAAATAGACCAACACTTAGCATCTATAAACTACAGTCACAACATTGATACTTGATCACTGATTATCAGTTCAACTGTGTCAAAAATATTATCCCACATGGTCTTTAAAGACTTAGAAAATGCTCTTTTTCTCCCTCCGCCGGTTTCCTTGGCCCATAACTTTCTTCAAATTCAAGCGTTTAACAGTCAATTCACATTTCTCACATTGGTAAACTTGTTGTATTCTCTGTACAATTCATTGTGTCCACGGTGCTCTCTGTTAGCTACTAAAGAACGTTCTAGAAATATAAAGTTTTCAAAGCTTTAGGCTCTGACCCCCCATCAAACTGCAGAGTGCGTCATCACCAGAGGGACAGGAGAAGGCAAGCAAGAGGAGACACTGAACCAAACCTCGTTGTAGCTTTTCCTGCTTTCCCCTCTCATGGTAGCAGCAGCAGCACAAGTAGCTGAATTATTAGTGATTAAAGCAAACCCAAAAAAGTCAAGAAGTATGTAATCATAAGAAATGTACAAAACAATTTACAAAAAAAGCTAATCATTGTAATCATAACAATTCAAAAAACACTTGGGAAACTCTTGAATTTACAAAGTAATGTACCCATGACCAGCAGGCGGCGCTAGACTGATGAAATGTGGCCAAGATGAGAAAGACTGACGAATTAAAGCCATAAAACCAGTCCCTCCTACAGGCTGGTGTCCTGCTGAAAGATATGTCCTCCTGCATGTAGGAAGATTAGAAGCACATTCTGATCGACTGCTGAATGGGTCATGTGGTCACGGAGAGCCATAAATGATGTTATTTCTTCAGGGGGGAAAATATCGGCCTTACCAAGTCTGAAACAAGAAGAGGTCAGGTGTATGTAAGAAAAAAAACAGAACTGACTCTACAGATACAGGACACTGACTTTATTTTTTGGGCCACTCTTAAAAAATAAAATAAAAAAAGATCATCTATAAAATTAGGGGGGAAAAAAGAATAAAAAAACTTCTTTAAGATAATTAAATTGTACATTTATCAGAAACCAAACTCAAAATATTCAAGTTTACATGTTTCAATGTTAAACATTTCAAAATTAATAATGTTGACATTAAACTTATTAAATAGCCTTTTGAGAGGAAATCGAATCAAATAAGCTGTTTGGCTTACAGCATGCCTGTGGACAAATGTCTTATAGAATCAAACTTTTTACCTGGACTGAGTAAAAAGGAAATAAGTATGGATTTAACCCAGAATCATCAGGTAACCATGTTACTGTTCATGCTCATGATATTCATTCAAATGAGTTTGGCAGGACCTCTGGATGATCTACTCTAATACAACCTATCTTAAAAGTTTTGTTCAGTAAATTTATGTCCTGAATCTTAAACTTTATGAAATCATGCATCTGTGATAGGACTGTCAATGGTTATCATGGCCAAAGAAGATCACCAAAACAATAAAATTGCAATAATATATATAAATATATATGTATATACTCTTAAAGAGTGCATGAGGGCTGGAGAGATAGTCTGCAACCATAACTGTCTTTCTCAGAAGTCTCATGTTTATTATTGATCAAGTTTCCATGCTTCAGTTGACTGTCCAGCTTCTTTGGATCATTTTGGACTTGAACAAGACCTCGGTTTAAACTCACATATAAGCTGTTGTTTTAGTGGTTGAACCATTATGATATAATAAGAGCTGCAGTCCACACATAGTTCATGTCATAGCCAAACACTAACTGCAGCGTCCTGTAAAGCAAACAGATGTATGAAATGTTACTGTAATTTATAGACATTAAACTTCCAGAGAAGGGAGAACAATGTTAACACACACAGCGCTGTGCTGGGGAGGACCATGTGCCACTCGGTGTGTGACCGCTCCACGCTGTTTTTTGTGTTAGAGTAGTTTCTCTGTTAAACTGCTTTATCTGCCCACCAACATGGAGGCGTGAGGCTGAGTCCCCCAGTTACGAACCAAATAATCACACTATATTACCATAAGCCTGTTTTTGGCTCAACATGATTAATATGATTATTACTTTCTTTCAAACGGTAAATTTACCACTTTAAAACCTAAACAACAAGCTTTTTTATTCATTGTATTCTTTTTTTTCTTGAATATTAATGGCTTATTATTATCTATTTTTTAATTTAGAAAAATCTTGATTTCCGGTACAGATGGAGATGTGTTTGAGCTCACTGTTACCTGTTTGTGCTCAGAAGAGAATCGGCTTCCCAGCAGTTTTCTCCTGGACGTAGGAGGTGAATCGTTTGAGGAACTTGGGATACTCTCTTTTGGCCACTGCTCTAAGGACTGAAGCCGGAGCCCACCCACCGGGGTTTACTGCAACACAGAGGAAAATGATCAGGAAAACAAAAATCATATTAGTCATTGAATAATACCTGTTGTTAGGAGGTGAAATTTGTTTATTTACCAGAAACATATAAATAGATATCAAAGCTGTGAGCTGACAGGGTTAAGAAGCACTTTGTCTTTTTGAAAGTTTTGTTGATATAATTTAAGATATACATAGAATGTTTTTTAAAATCTTAAAGGCGCAATGAAAAAAAAAAACCGAATTGTTGGACGTTTTTAAAAAGACCCTAAGGTTATTTCTCAATAGTTAACCATTTCTGGTCCTGTAAAATTTGTCTTTAATGCTGAAGACTGAGATGCCAAAAAACTATCCAACAGTCTGGGCTGTCAGAGTCAAACCAAACCCAGAATTGTTAAAAAAAAAAAAAAAGCATCTATTTTACAGAGGGTACACCATAAATGTCAAATAAATGTCAGATGCTCTGGCACAACTTCACCAACGCTCCAGGTGCTTGGACAGAGTGGAGGTGCAGAGCAGATTCAGGACACACAGAGCGGTGTAGGCTGCCCTCTAGTGAGAAGAAAATGTGACGCCTTCTCTTTGTTTTTCAGGAAAACTCTCATTGAAACTGCAGCTTCTTCTGTTCCCCCATGACAAACATGGATTAACACTTCATCACAAGTGATAATTAATATAAAAACCTCCAAAGATTAGCAAAACAGCTCATGCCTGACATTTAAAAGACAAGAGAGTGCAGTCAGGCGACGTCTTACGTATTTATTTAACTATCAGCTATGAAACTACAGATCCTTTTTGAGAATAAGAGGAGTACAAATCAATATCATGGTATCAATGTGACGATAAAAAACATTACAACAGTGAATAAGAACGACTTCTTTAGAAAATTTCACACGATAATCCATCATTTTGTATCTGAACCACTTAAAATCGAATGGATAGAGTCCTTTCTTTATTTGAATATGAATCTTTCCTTGAAATGAAAACCAACTGTGGCACCACAAACAGACACCCAAACAATCAGCAGATGTTGTATTTTCTGAGACTCAAGTGAACTATAAAACTGTCTTTCATAAGACTTCTATCAAAGTCGGGCTTTTGAGGACACTTCTGCTGGCTTTACGATATTACTCTCAAAGTGAGGATTGGTTTCCTCTTGTTTTTAGTGACCCCCCTCAGGTCCCTACAGCAGGTTGGATTCAGGTGCTTGTTTAAAACACAGACTGACGTTTTCATCGAGATGCTGTCTCAGTTGTCTGGAGTTGTCCTTAGTGTATGTAACCCTCAGTGGGTGACATCTGATCAGTCTGAGGAGACTTACCATTGGCAACGTAGGTGATCTTACAGAGGATGTTGTCTCTGCTGATCTCTTTGTCGCCCTCTGGTGGGCTGACCAGAGTTTGGCAGATCATGGCGACATTGATTTTGGCACGAACGCAGCGGTTTGTGGGCTGAAAGGTAAACAGAAAAGTAAATGTTAAAAAACCTCCAGGCTGCCAAAATAGACATTTTTTGAGCTGTTATGGAAGACCAGAGGGCGGCACAGTGGTGCAGTAGGTAGTGCACGCGCTTCACAGCAAGAGGGTCGCCGGTTCAATCCCCGTATCGGGCAGGGCCTTTCTGTGTGGAGTTTGCATGTTCTTCCCGTGCATGCGTGGGTTCTCCCTGGACACTCCAGCTTCCTCCCACAGACCAAAAACATGCTCATTAGGTCGACTGGTGACTCTTAATTGCCCTTAGGTGTGAGTGTGAATGATTGTCTGTCTTTCTATGTGGCCCTGTGATTGGCTGGCGACTGGTTCAGAGTGTACCCCCTCTCTTGCCCAGTGTCAGTGGGGATAGGCTCCAGCCCCCCGGAGACCCCAAAAGGGAGAAGCGGTGTAGATAATGGATGGATGGAAGTCCAGATATCTACTTTTTTTCTTATCTCAGCATTGTAATCAAAAGGCATAAAAAAATGTAAAATATCACCTAATAAATTTAAAAGGTAAATGTTTTAACTAGGCTATAAAAGAAAATGTGAGGAAAAAGTTTCTTGGTTTCTTTTAGATTAAAAAATATATACATATATTGCAGCTGCAAGTGTTGTAAAAAACAGGGAGAACTGCACAGTCTATAAAACCCAGTAATAGCAAATAAGCACTTTTTATCTTTTGTTAAAATATAACAATTCGTATCATTAGAGCAAAACTGAACAATGTTTTCACACTGCACATTTTTCTCAGCCTGCGGGTAACCTGATTACAGGTATGGAGACTTCTCACAAACTGCCTGAGAGTGATCAGTGTCATTAGGGCTGCACAATATTATCGTCATAATCTGAGCGGCAGATATGAGCATTTCTGCTGATATTTACAGCTTAAACATCGGCTGCACATATCTGTAGATTGTACAGAAGACATATAAGTTTAATTCTACTGCTGACTCTTACAATACAAACACATTTGACACAGTATGTACATATTCTGCAATTCATTTCTCTGTCAGAGTGTCTACACTTGAAAAAGAACACATCTACTATCTAGTGCCAAAGAACAAGGTCTCAAAATTATGTTACTTTAAAAACACAGAGGCTTAGGACTGAACGAGGGAAGACAGCTTTCAGCGTTGCAGCACTTATTATGTGGAACAATTTTCAGATGAGTGCTACGCTCCTCTCCCGTGTTTCATACAACATTTTTAAAGCGCCACTGTCAGAAATACTAATGATAGGAGGGGAACTGCAACTGCTTTGATATTTGACAAACTTTGAGACACCCGAGGTTTGCAAGTGTAAATGTATGAGATGACTTTAAAACGTAATATCTGCAATATTAATTGTTTTTATTTGTTACATTTTTATTTGTATAGGTGCAGGGCAGCCCTGGAAAAGGGACCTCACACAAGTCCTGTGACTGGTCCACTGAGTAGAGCCTCATGAATGCTAGCAGCTTCTGGCATTATAAGGAATACAAATATGTAATCGAATGGCTGCAAATGAATGAAAACACCTTGGGGTTTGCTGTGACATTAGAAGTGTATTTTCTCCTCCATGTCTCCGGCAATCTGCCTGAATAAAATAAGCGGCTGTAAATTCCATCTCCTCTGATGGCTCCTCTGTTTCTGGTTTTAGCAGTATTGATGTATTATCAACTGCTGTCCAAAAAGCACATATCACGGCAGGACCTTTCTATGAATTGCACAGGTGACATTTTGTAGGAGTATTTCAGAGCAACACAGGTACACCGATGCACAACTTTAATACTTGACAAGGCATTTTAGTTAAGGTATAACTTTAACACTGAATTACAAAACAGGCGTTTGTGTTACAGGTCATTCTGGCACAGCAGGGACTGGGTGTTATTTCGAGACAAAAATAAAGTGTATATAGCAGTATTGGCTAAGACAACCCTGAAATATGGGCACATAAGATATCAGTAGAGTCTCTATCTAATGTGTAGTGTGGTGATCTTACAGCAGCATTGTCGTGGTCCACAGAGAAGTTACAGACCAGCCATGTGTCAGGATCATTTTCATTTGTTGCTAAGATCTTCCTGATGGCTGACAGATAAAGCACATCTCTCTGTGATGCAGGCCACACTCTCTGAAACACAACCAGAGGCATTCAGGTGGCACCACACAGACATGCTTCAGTGTTGTCTAAGAGCATCATGAAGTCCACTTACTTTGTGCGTCTGATAAACGATGACTGCGCTATCAGAGAGTGTTTCCACAACGTTGAAATTCTCAATGGTGGCTGTGGGAGGAGGAGTTCAATGGGTCATGACATATAAAAGGAAACAGGCTGAACTGTGTTTGTATAAGATGCTGATTGAGGTGGTGGTGGTGAACTCACTCTCCCAGTCCGACCGGACAGATGTGTCCCAGAAATAGTGGCAGACCTCATGTCCCGTCACCCCCTTCACAGCGTGGGTTGCTTTGAGAGGATCCAGCACGATACCGTTCTCCTCCACTTCTCTCCTATACACCTGTAAACAAAGAGTTTAATGCAATAGATAATTAGATCTGCACAAAGGTTATATGATCAAGCAGAGTGAGAGACACATGGATGGTCTCTTCTTTCATTTTGAGTCAGGCAGATAAGTTTCCAATTTAGATGAGTTTTCTGGCTATTGAAGACAAAACTGTTCTTTTGATGTTGCTTGACATCTTTATCTGCGCCCTTTATTGTACTAAGAAAAATAAACCAAAACAAATCCTAATAAAGAACTGAACTAAATCTAACCAAACTTGACCCTCAAGTCATGTTAAAAGGGTTGCACAAGTCATGCTATGTTTTAAATTTTAGACTTGAAGCATATTTCAGTCAAATTATACCTTGTAATAATTGGTGGAAAAATAACCTAAAAATAGTGCAAATTCCTTCAGGGAACCAACCAAACCTGAGGGCGAGAGAAAGCATTACACTATACTTATAAATCAGCATTTACCCGTAATTTCTCGATTATAACACGCACCGCATATTTGCATGATTTTTGACTGGAAAAACACTGTACTCAAATATAACACGCAGCCAAATTTTGCCCAAACCTTATACTCTCAGACAACTCAAAAATGACCTTTATTAAAAGTTTTAATCAATGAAATTTCAGTATTTTCACAACAAAAACACGATTTAAATGGATGTGGAAACACCTTTTGCTTCATGCATGTGCAGTTACTCGATTTCTGCCCAAGCATGCTCAGTCGAAGTGTACCGACCAATCAGAGAGCAGCTATCAACGAGCCGATGCCTTCAACCAATCACAGCGCAGCTATTTTGCATCTCCTTGCTCACAAGATGGCAGCGCCCTGTGGTTGCCTGTGTTATTGCAGGGAAAGAGAATATTTCGGCTTTTTGTATCAGATGTGTTGCAGTCGTGATGTTGGCAAGACGAAATATTTTGAGCGTTTCGCTTGTACTCGTGTATAATATGCACCTCACCTGAAAAATTAGAGCTTTTTTAAAAGCAAAAAAGTGCGTGTTATAATCCAGAAATTACGGTAAATTTAAAACTGTCATCAAATCTATAACAAAATGTCAGAGAGAAAAAAATAAACCCAATAAACAATCCACACCAATTACAGTACTTTGAACGGCACTATGAACACACCTTTGGCTCCCGATTTACTCTTCACTGAAGTATCTAATCAGCTGTTTTTCATGTAAAACAACAAAAGTGGGGCTGATTAAAACAGGTCTATTATTTCTAATCTTTAAAGTACCCAAGACTTATACTATGATATATATATATAGAGAAACATTTTTCAATCCATCAACCTCGTCTGGAGATAATTGTTCAATGTGTGCTCTATCTGCCAATATTCTGCAATAATTGTTCTCTTTTAAGCATGACTAAGAACTGAATATTCACTAACAGCAATCAAGGGAAATGATTCATGAGCTTCTCCTCTGCTCTGTGCTTACCTTCATCTCTCCTTCTTCTATTACCAGCTGCCAGTTGGCATCTCCACCCACATCCTGAAGGGAGTAAGTCATATGATTCTGCACCATCTCCTCCACCTGAGACACAGACAAATATCAATTAATTCTTCTGTTAGGGCACCTTTTTCATTTCTCAGTTCCTGCCTTTTTGAGGACCTGCTTAAAAATAGAAATAAAACAGAGTACAGTTTGTGAAAAGAAATCACTGTATTAGGTTTTAAGATTTATAGCACACCGGGTACCTGAGTTTTATGACTGTAATTCAATAAAGTCACCGAACAGACAAAATACGGCATTCTTTAAATCTTAGGAATGCCTAAAAAAACACAACAGCTTCTGAGCAGTAACTAAATAAATATTAAACACATGATCCTGCTTGAGGGCTAAAACTAAATATCCAAAGAATGAACACATGCTGAGTCAGTCTGGATTCATGCAGAGAAAATGTGATGAGAGGAAGTGTTTCTCTACATTCCAGTGATGAAAAACACAAACTATTTACCTGTGCTGAGTATGATTACATCATGCAGGGTACAATGACATCCGCTACCTAATGCAGACAACCTATCAATCATTCTAGGAATTCTTCATTTTTGTGCTATCAGTGTGTTTTTTGTTTAAATGATTCACAGATTTAACATGCCGCATTCCTAGCAAACTATGTGACCCAGCATTCGTTTTGTCAACAGAAAATATGATTAACTACGTGTGCTCACAGAGCGAAACCCTCCATCTGCGCCTTGGCATTTCTGACATTGTTGGAAAAGTTTTCAGCACAAATATGGAAAACTATCCCATTTTGCAATGTGAAAAAATAATTTTAAAAAATCTTGGATTTCCATCTGGAGTCAAATCACCATCATAATCTTATCACTTCTTTCTTTTGCCATGACAAACATTTCCTGAAAACTTCGTCAAAATCCGTTCTAAATTTTTGAGTTATCTGGCCAACAGACAAACAGTAACAAAAACTTATCCTCCTTGGCGGAGCCAAAAATGTTTGTGAACTACCTTTTTACCGTGACAAAAAAGGAGACAATAAAAATAGCTAAAAATAAATCTTTTCAAAAAATAAATCAGAGAAATGTTTAATTTCTGTCAACCAGACAAGACAGACTAAAATGTTAGGGGTGGGCTGTCAGGTATTCAAAATTTAAAGAACTGCTGGTAGTATCTATTTAAGAGTTGTTCCTAAACTAATGTTAATAAATATTAACCTACCAGGAAAGTATCTCACTAAAATCAAAGTTCCCTCATTCAAGACATGCCTTTATATATATGTTAACATTATTTTTTAACAGTTATCTGTTAACAGCAATGTGGCATATCAAGCTAGTTGAGCAAAGAAATGGACTGGACACAAATTGATGACTAAAATGTAAGAATTTAAGTGTCCAAATTGTTTAACTTATTAGTTTTGAGTTTTCATTGACAAAAAATGACCTAAAACTGTAATGAGTAAAACTGATT
Organism: Cetoscarus ocellatus; assembly: GCA_037902135.1. Lineage (NCBI taxonomy): Eukaryota > Metazoa > Chordata > Actinopteri > Labriformes > Labridae > Cetoscarus > Cetoscarus ocellatus. The sequence goes on along the minus strand of JBAMNC010001392.1, from coordinate 2,329,335 downwards.
AATAATCTGACAAAAACATACGAGCAATGTGGTTTGAAGACTCGGGAAAGAAATCTTGTTCCAGTTTTCCAAGTAGCTTGAGGAATGAATAAAATTTACTTTAATGCTTGACAATTCCTATATCGATGTGAGAGTAAGCCAGTACGACAACGACGAAGTGAAGGAGGCAGTCATGGTGAGCAGGCGATAGAGGTGTTTAAAGAGTTGCTGTTTTTACAATATGGCACCAACAGCACAACATGTGTCGTTTTTTTGTGGCAGTGCTATTTCAGAAGGGTGGAGAACCCGCAACATGCTGAAAAATTTGTCAACACAGCATGTTATTAAATATCAGTAGTGCCCTGTGCTTGTCATTGCTGACAGAAAACCTTTGACGGCCTACTTTTATGCAAAACAAAAATTCCATGAGAATCTTTCAGGAAATTAATGAAGAGTTTAAGCAGAGCTGACCATGACATTTGTATCAGTAAAATTTCATCAATTCCCATCCCTACTAAAAACCAAGACTAAATCTAAAATAGCTGCCAAACTTCACACTGTTGAGGCAATTTAAATATTTTCAAAAATTAATTAATATATTCAATTAAAGATACATAAAATATACTTTTGTCTGAAGATATTTTCTTATATTAATGTTTTATTCATTACTTTAATCTGCCTTATAATCTGTCCTGCAGTTCTCTTCTTCTCACAAGCGCAGGGTGTTTCTCACAGCATAGCTTTGTTCATCCTCTCGTCCTCTCTCCTCAACCAACATGGATGTTGTTCTCCTTCACCAATTTTCCAATCCCTTTATTACACCTGAAGGAGGCAAAGGTGGAGGACAGAAGAAGCTTCTGGAGGAGCTCAGAACAGCTAACTCTCCACCAAAGTATTCTGAGTAGGATGCAATCTTCACACTGATAATTACTGTTTTTGCACACAGGTTATTCTGACACTGCAGATTAAATATACTCGAAACTAAAAGGATTATTTATTTCTGAAGTTCTATGGATAAAACAGCAGTTTGTTCATCGTTTGAATATTTCATTCAGTAACAATACCAGTAAATAGTCAAATTCATCAACCAAAAGTTATTACACCTAAAATCAGCTTTGTTGAATTTAAGCTTGGTGGAAATAAAAAAAAAAATCCTTTTTAAATGAAATATTGGGCCATGTGAAAATCTTAGGGTGTTAAAATATTTTTATAGAGGGTGTTTGTGCAGTCGGGTGTGACAAGTGAGTCAGCTGAGCAGCTCATCAACACCTGACACTGCTCAGACTGGTTAAATCAAGGCTTTCTCATTTGGCATTTTGTGCCTCCTCTGTCCTTTTGTTTCTCCCTCAAATCTGCCTTTAAGTCCTTCAAGGTAAGAAACTCAGACAAAACAATGCAAGAAAGTAAGGATCCTAAGAAAGGATCAAGGATGGACAAAGTCATGTAATAAGAAGCACTCACAGTAGCACCCGATAACAGCCTGCACTGCCTTTCCATTATGTATGCTGCTTTGTTGACAGAGCCGTTAAGCATTTCACACACATCAGATTTTGTGCCAGTTAACTTACAGTTTTTAACTTCTGATTGGAAAGGTTGTACTTCTTTTCAAAAAATGTCTGGGCAGATTTTTTTCACATTGCAGTCCTGGTAATGAGCGAGTATAACGATGCATAAAATCAGATAAAGAACTACAATGAAATCCTCTAACTTTATGAAGTTAAATTCAGGACTTTTTCAGACCTTTTACAGACCCAGACTTGGAGAAATCAATACATTTTCTTGCACTGCAGAACAAACAGCTATCGACATAGGTTTGCAATTTCTTATATAACAAACAAAAATGCTGAATTCCTGAAGCAAGAACGTGGTTTACTAAAATGTATCTAGCCAGGGTGCTAAATATTCATCTTGGTGAAGGAAATCAAATCACATCACTCCCCAAAAAGGGGAAGTTATGCATACATGATGGATAGCAGGCATACAGACAGATGGAAAACATTTTAATGCTAACACTGCAAGGGCCTCACTGCTGTCACTGTTTTTTTTATTTTAGGTTTTCTGAAACAGCAATTAAGCCAAAAATGGATTTGATAATGATAAGCTTAGTTACTCTGCTATTTCAATTCTAAGAACTTCAATGAGTTAATATTAGACCTTTATTACCTTAAACCAATGATTTTGATCTACATATTGTTCAAAATCACCATTATCATCATTTGAAAAAAATCGTGCAGCCCACATCATGTAGCAACTATAAAGACTAAAACATGCAGATAAATGGAGGTGAATTTTGGAGAGACTGGTTAGTAGACGTTCTCATGCTTTTTGCTCATGCGTTTTTCTGCTGCAGTGGTAAGAAGACGTAGGCTGTTGTATACCCCTGCAGAAACAGGTGCTGACTGCGGACTAAATACAGTACCTGTGTGCTGAACCTGTGAATGTCGTCCGACGCACTGACTAGCTCAACAGATGACAGTGAAGAAGAATTGCTATGGGGCTGTACAGCAGAAAGGAAAATTGAAAGAGAAAGGAATAAGCAACCAAACATCAAGAGGCTCTACTGCAGAAGTCCACGGGGCACTTTCAGGACCTTCTGAAAAAGGTTTCTCATGAAGGTGTTATGCAATCCCTTGAATTACTGCAGTAAGAAGCAAAAACTGATTCTCAGTGTGAACAGAGAGAAGTGAAACATGGACACATTAAACATGAGCGCATGAGCTACAAAACTTTACAGACCAGAAAAGTTGCAAGCTGACTTGAGTGCAGACAGGAATGATGACACACTGACAACTGCATCAATAATCTTATATTAGAACAAGAAGAAAATGAAGCACAGTGCGTGTTTGAGACAAAAAAAAGAGATATGAGGGGCACCTTGGTGGCGAATCGGTGGGTACCGATGGTGGAGTAGGCGTCTCCTGCAGGCACTTGAGTCAACCGAGGTATCCTCACCTTCTCTGACTGGCACTGAGGGACAGAGAGTAGGAGTTTCAGACAAAGGATTAGGTATAGCAGGTGCTAAGTTCATTTTGCTTTGCTAAAGTTTGCTTGAAAGTGAGTAAGTGAAGGGTAGAAGCATTCAGTGCATTTACATGCACAGTAAAGGCAAGCAATTTTTGGATATTAACTTACAACTGTCCTTGTGCCAGTTTACATGGACCAGATAACTGAATTATTAAGAGATGCCGATGCTCTTGCTGCAGTTGGTGATATGCCCACTTTTCAGCTAGTCATTATAAAGGCTGAATTCACACAGTTACAATTTGGAACCAGTTTTATATTTCCAAGATTCATGGATTTGATCATATTCGAATGTTTTGATTCTCCTTTTTGGTTCCAAACAGGTTGATCAATCTTTCAGGATTTAACCTAATCAAGCATACTGCAGTGTTACCGGTCTGCAAGGATCTGCTGTGTTTATGTTGCGTTGTGTCATTTGTGACATAGAACATAAACAATCTGCATGAAATTGCATCTTCTCAAGCACAGAAAAAAGCTAATGTTCACATTTCTATTTAGGTAAACAAAGGACGTCAACAAATATTCCAGTTTTCTTTATCTAGACAGATGTCCAGTGAGCGCCCTTCACCCTTGGTTACTTTGAAGAGAACCTTTGTTGCTGATTCTCTGTTCACTTTAGTGATGAATAAAACAGAAGAGGAGGTGGTATCATTGTGAAGTAACATGATTTAAGGTGAAGAGGTTACCTTTTTTACCACTATCAGCAGCATTTATGTATGCAAAATACATTATTTATTGCTAAATATCCAGAGTAATATCCATCCGTTTAAGTTTGTTATCAAATATTAATGTCATTATCATGTTTAATCAGAAACGGCTCAAAGAATAACTAAAATTATGAATATATTTTGTTGAATAAATTTAGCTTGTGATTATTATTTGCATCAATCCATGAAAAAGAGGGGCTTATTTTCATAAATAGAGAAGAAAAGAAAAATCTCTCCCACTGTTGACCGCTTATCGCTGAGACACTAAAATGGCCAATAATATTGGCGGGATGATTTTTACTCTTTTAAGTATTTATGCTATTTTACCCTCCAAAATATGGAATCAGAAAGAAGAACCAATAAGATCTGAAATCACTGAGATGAACCAGAGCTGGGATCCATAAAATCAAAAGTGGTATCCAGCTGTAGTCATTACTGACAATTCAGTAAGCAGTTAATAAGATGTTACAGTATGAACAAATTTACAGCCCTGTGCACGTAATACTTCATCTAGCTTTATTTTTTGGACAACTGAGATGAATACTTCCCTTTGGCTTGTAGTGCTATCCGTAGGTAGATGATATCACAACACCTGCTATGCAGAGCATTTATGCTGTCTGACCTCTGGCTAAAGCCTGGAGCAAATACTGTGGCCCGTGCACATAATGGTAAATCCAGTTTGAGTCTGAGTGAGGTGTTTACATGTAAGAGTGTGTCATTCTGCATTAGCTAGATGTGTTGGAAAAGCTTTTAGAAATAAGATTTAGTGTGATTTCAGCCAAACTATGACATTTGATCCAGTTTTAGTCTGACCTAAACATTATTCCACTTTTTCCCCCTGCATCTAAACCTACTGAGAAAGAAAGAGAGTGGATAAGGAGAAGTTTCGTGCTCTGTCAAGAGTAAATGTGTATTATTTTTAACTTCAAATAAAAAGGACATTTTGACTTTGCAAAATGTTTTATCTCAGTCACACCTGCTCCTCTATCTTGTCCTGTCTGTCCAGTGCGGCCTCCACTGCATCGAAGAACTCATCCTCATTGATCAGGCTGTTGGGCCCCTCCTGAGGAAAGATCGTGTTGGCACAGAGAAAAGTGCAGAATGATAAATAAACTGACAAGGATATGCGAAAAAAATGGTTTCCAGTTCTAATTTATTTATCTATCTAAATCTAACCTCATAGTCAGGGCCGCCATAGTGTGACTTTTTCTTCAGTTCATTCATAGCAGACTTGTAGGCATCTTCTACCCTCCTCCTCTTCTCTAGCTCCTGTAGAGGAAGAGAAAACAAAACTTTCAGGTGCAAGTGTATTAAACAATAAATAAAAGGAGGAAACAATTATACTGGAACACTCATTGAATTTCTGCTTCATTTATAAGAGATCTACTCTATATTTAGACTTCTACCAGAGGGATATCAACTTACGAGTTACAGAACATCTTTCTCTCACAAAACTTCTGTCATCAAATTACAACAAAGTGAGATCCAAATAAAGGGAAAGAAAAAGGGCAACCCTCCATCTCATTCATCTGTGAAGGCCTCAAACAGGTTTAACACAATTTCATTCCCAGCCAGAGGCAAATGCACACACTTCATACGTTTCATCCAGACTTGCTCCTACAGCTTTAACAAACATTTACCCCCCAGAAACTTAGAGACACCAAAAGTAAAATCTGTTTGTAACAGCAAATGAAACAAAACTTCTCCAATAAATAACGTGCTTCCAAACAAACTGATGCACACAAGAAGGTTCACATTTGAGATCAGCTGTGGCCACATGGCAATGACCGAAAACAAGCAAACTAACGCATTTAAGGTAACAGGTCACAGCACTATTTTCTCAGTACATGTTCAAAAATACTTAAACTGAGGTAAACAATCCAGACACAGACAACTTAACCAACCAAAGTCAACACAAGGGTGTGAACATGTAACTTTAGGTGCAAAGTAAACAGCAGGTGACCCTGTTTTCAGCTCTGTGTTTCAGCACTTCACACACAGACAAGAAACCTACTGTGTAGAAGAGACTGCAGGTCTGCAGAGGTATCCATTTCTGTGTCTGGTATTTTAGCAGCTCTGTCCCCTTTTGTAGTGAAGGCCTAAACAAACTGCACCATGAAGTCCGAGAAGTCATATTCAAAAGTCTCCCTCTGTACACTCTCCGTCTTGGCAGAAAAGTAGTCTTCCTTTGAGTGTTTTCTGTTGCTCTTTATTTTGCCCTACGTCACATCAGCAGCTAAAGTTCACAAACATACACACACACATAGATACATAACTAAGCTGAGATAAGATTGAGGTAGTTTCACTCGACAACTGCGGCTAACTGAAAGCACTTCCTGACTTTGCTTGGTTTTTAGGGTTGGGCAGCACGCCTTAACACTTAAAAAAAAAAAAAAGAAACTGGTTCAACAACATCAGCTGAGCTCAGAGTGTAAGCATGAGGAGCTCTGTAGGGAATGCCTCTACACACACACAAAGCTCTGTCAATAAAACTAAACCAGTGGATGATGGAAATGCTAGGAACTCCAAACGCTCCAAACAACCAAATAACGAAAGGGTTAAAGTTCATCAAGGCCATCTTCATCTGTGTTCTTATCTGTACAGACCAGGACTATTATGAAAATTGATATTGAGCAACAGTCATTCAAGTAGGTTTCAGCTTCTAGTCTGTCTATAAACTGGTTTATTGAAATGCTTCTTCTCTGCGTAACTGGTGACTCAAGAGTAGCTGTATTTCAAAAATGAAGACATATTCCTTTCCAATTGACTATATCCCTTCTAACCTTGCAGTGTAGCTGGATTTGCCTGATTCAATGTCTGTGATCAAGCAGATCCATTTTAAAAGCTTCAAGGCGGAGCGACTGAGCTCGGTCTGCAAAGGCACTGACCGACCAGCATCCTATGGGTTGAATGAGGAGGGAAACAATTATGACAGCAGAGAGAGGTCACAGCATGACTGAACTATGGCTGCTTTAGAAGAGATTGGAAAACTTTGGAAAACATTTCTACATTAACTGAAGAACAAAGAAAAATGCTGTCAATATTTCTAGATGAAAAAGAAATGTAAAGATAAGCTGTTCATGCAGTTTGTGATAGCATGATGACCAAAAAACACTATTACTGCTACAACTTCACAGATATGTACAAAAGTAATATTGATATCTCTATTTAATTCACGTGTTTTGTTCCATGTCAGTGAAAATCAAACGTAGACACTGACTGTCACACAGTTGAGTGCTAAATGTATTTCTGATCTGATGGTAGCTTACATGTGATCAGACATGTTTTTAACATGACATGTGGATTCATCTTTCTCATAAGTTTCAGCATCCACTGTCTCTGAAGTTCAATGGAGGAACTATAAAACAGCTGTGAGAATCATAGGGTTTACATGAAAACATTTTAACATGCCTGCATATTTAAATCTTAAATCCCGAGCATGACCTCACAGGAATACAACCTTACATGCCAAATAGACAGTTTCGCACATCTATGGGATATACTTCACTAGACCATCTAAGAAACAGCCAAATGAAAGTGTTTGGGGAGGGCAGAACCTTTCAGAAACTTATCTGGAAGGTGATTGGACTATGGTCCTGTCAATCATGTTCATTACAGGCCATTCAGATAATGTAATCAGTGGGTGCTGCTGTCAAGGAATTGAGTTTATAACACAAGCCAGTCGGTTAATTTACATATCCTCTCTTTAAAAACCAAAAAGACAAATCCAGACTTGTCCAACCTGCTCCTTCATAGATTTTCTTGTAGTGTGGTCTACACCTCCACTGGGTGTATACTGGTCCTCCTACCACAACTGCTGCATGTTTTGTGATATAACATTCATCATGCTCTCAGTATCTACTTGAATGGCTGTCTGTTTCATCATGCTACAATCTTTGTTAACATTTAGACAGCCGTGTTGCAACAAATGTCACATCTGAAGGCAATATTTATCTCCTCAGCCTGTGGAAATCTATGCAGCAGAAGCTGCTGACACGCCCACTCATGAACCTGCTGATTACTGACATGACACTTTGCACACTGTGACATTCATTCCAATCAAGTGTCGAGAGCAATGCCATACCTTGTCCAGTCTTTTTTGCCAGCTGTCCTCTCGTTTGACCATCAGTTCAATGCAGTGGGACAGTGTAGAGAGGATTCCTGCTGTAGTAGCCTTGAAGGTGATGGCCTCACCCTTAAAGTCTATCCCATTCATGCCTTTGGGACTCGCAGGTGAAAACACTGGCATGTACAGAAACATAGAAACAACTGAGTGTTACAGGTTCAAAATGACAAGACTAGAGATGAATATTCTCACTAATACATATATGCAAGAATGCAGATCAGCAGCATTTTCAGGGGGACTCACATTTTTCTTTGCTGCCATTGTTGTTGTGATTACATTCGCTGTCTGGTCTTGTAGCTGTGGGGAAGTCATCTTCGTCCTCCTCTACTTCTAGTAAGGAGAGAAAAAATCTTAAGTTTATTGATTTCCTTTCAGGTGAGAGAAAATTCAAGAACATAAAAACCTGGATATAGATAAGAAGGATAGAACAGCTAAACTGGTGCATTTACATTTTTTGAGCTGCTTGAGCAAGCTGGTTCTTTTTTTGCTGAGTAGTAAAATTTTCAAACACACTTGGGCTGTTACTTTCATACAAAAAATAAGTTGCAAAGTTGTACAGGTACATACGAAACAGTCCGTTACAGAAGTCTCCATGACGGAAAAAAAGGTGTGAACTGTCTTCAATCATGATGATTTACAATGTGTTCGGGGAAGTCCACAGCATGCAGTTCGCGTGCAGCTCTTTTTTGTTTACCATCGACTTTCGGTAGGGGAGCACAAAAATGGATCTTTGCTGATATCCAATATGCTGGTGTGTCCAAACTAATTTTACCAGACACAGATATCAGTCTAGATAACTTTACCGATAGACAATTTCTTTGTAAGAGCACCAAGTCTCCGCTATACCACAATCAGCCTGTTCCTGACATTTTGAGAGTCAATTTGTGTTAGAATCAGATGAGGAACAAGAAAAAAAGCTTTATTACACAATAAATGATACTGGATTGGGGGCATATAGTGATAAGAAGGGGAAGTATTATGGTATGTTTTTTTTCATTGAGCCTTTGTTATGAACAATATGTGGGCTGATAAATACAACCAAATATCAGCTGTAAATATTGAAAAAAAAATGTTCATATCAGCTGAAGCCACCAATCAGTAGTTAAATTAAATGCTGCCACTGATAAAGTACCGATAATATCAGGCATCCCTCATTTTCAGCTTGTGGAGTTGGCACTTCCTGAAATACAGCAGTTGAACTCTCAGCCAGGAGGTTTCTTTGGAAGTGCTGATCCACAAACAGCCGCGCTGTCTACCTTCACTCGTCTCTTATTGTCTTCGATTGAGGAATCTTTTAAAAAACAACCAATGCATAATTTTTTATAACTTCACAGCATTTTGCCATTGTCCTTAGAAGCAAGATTAAAATCAAATGAGGGAGAAAAGCTGTTCAAAAGAATTACCAACCCACATCAGCCTGTTCTACATCACTTTGTACCCAAGCATGTTTGGTCAGTACAACAGCCGCTGGCAAAACAAAATGAATTGGAGCAAAATTTTGACACTATTGCACGTTGTACCCAGTGTGCAATGATATTGGCAGAACTTGTAGTTATGGCTGTGCACGTTTTAGGATTTCATACAAGAGCATTAGAGAATTAGAATTGGTACATGTAGGGCCCTAAAAATCTGCGATCATGGAAGCATGGACAGAATCATAGAATCGGACATCAAAAGCGGAAGTCAATGGTCAATGGTCAATGGTCAATAAAAACGCGGAAAATCACGGAAATGGACATTTTACATAAACATTTTTTTTGGAATAAAAAGGAAATGCTCTGAGGGGGTTCACTCAGGCTGTGGACAATGCATGCCTCACTTCCTCTCCCCCTCCTCCGCCCCTCATTATCAATGCAAACATGTCGAAGCAGCCACCTGAGACACCGGCGGGCTAACTCCAAAGTACAGGGCAGAGCAGTCTCCCAATGATTATTATGTGTCAGGGGATCAAATGTTCTGCAAATTTTGTCAACATACTGTTGACTGGACCCATAAAGATACATGTGAGGACCACCTGAAGAGTGAGTGATTATATTTAAATACTTTATACTGTGTGTTAAATTTGCATTAAATACTAAAAAATGAATTCTCAACAATTAAAACCAAAAAAACAAACAAACAAACAACCAAACACACAAACAAAAAAAGAATATGGGAAAAGTTAAAAAAGACTTTGGGAAAATAACAGATTTTATAAGGCCCTATATATGGATTATAGCTAACTATTTGGATGAAAAAAATATATTAAAAGTGAACTTTACATAAAAGACTTTATAGTTATCAAAGGACATTTTTTTGTTAAAAAAGAGAAGGTTTTGCATAATCAAAGTACAAAAAGGTCCTTGACCAGACATTCAACATCCCTAAAAGAGAACTTTAAGTGTATACCTACTAATGCTTTGCTCTAAAAAAGTCTTAATAAACTTCTCTCCTTCACCACTTACATTGCATGAACCGAGAAAAATCGCTTTGCATCTTTAAATTACTTTCTTTGCCAGTAAACATCAGGATTATCTCTTGATACTACTATGCTCTCTGTATCACATTCTTCAAGGTTAAAATATCTGGTTGTATTAAAGCTACTTAAAGATGAATATGTGCTTCAGATTACCTCTGTCTCTCTGAAATTCATCTTTGGAGACGGCATCGGCACAGGAGTCAAAGTATTTCTGCAGGGTGTCTACTTGTCTGCACAGAATGTCCCGGAAGGTTTCCATCTCTGCCAGCTTCTCACGCAACCTGTGCCCCTTCTGAGCAAAGAGTGAAACAGTGGGGAGAGTTTCAATTTAGTCTGTCTGGGGAAATATTTATGTCAGTTTTTTTTTACAACTTTGAGCCAAGGCCATGATCAGAAATTGACACAACTGACACAAAAGACAAACAAAACCCAATTCTGCCTTTTGCTTGTGATTTAAAAGAGTATTGTTGTATATTTGACAGATAACATTTCTGTTGATAGTAATAAGTAAGTTATGGCCAAGAAGGGCAATTTATTATGATCCGTAAGTGTCAACCATCATTAAAAAATTTTAATGTTGAGGAATTTTTACCTTGAAAGAGGATGTAGATGTTGCAGACAAGGCACTGGCTGCAGAGGTGAGGGACAACATGGAACCATGACGTCTGAGACTGGTTTCTGAACCGTAGCCAGACTCGGCCTGAAATTGAAGGAGAGAGAGAGAGGGAGAGAAATTATGAAATGGATAATGAGAACCAATGGATCTGTAGGGCCCATGGACAAGCAAAAAGAATAGGGAAAGAAGACCAGTAAGTCACAATCTAATATATTTATATATATATATATATAAAAGTTTGCAGCTCATAAAAGCAGCAGTCTGCAGAACTGAGTAATGCTGAGCTCGACCACAACAGGCCCTACACCTACATAGACAAACAGTCTTTTGTAAGGGACTGAAGATGTCAAACAGATACACACATAAACCCCACAGCAGACCTGCAACTCCTCCTGGTTGTGTAACAGTTGAAATAAATAACAGCTGATCCTCAAGTGAACAGATCTGGGTCTGTGTATAACTTTTGTGGACAGAAATACTGAGCACTTACACTGCGGCATGAAGCGCACCATCACACACGGCGTTGTATAACACATCATAACGGGGCATCTGGGAGTGGCAAAGACTGCATTTATCGAATTAAATCTGTGAGTGGGTGAAGAATGGGACTGCAAACTCAGCACACCAACGGTATTTTCATGATGACATGCATAATTAAATTAGCCTGCACAGCCAGCACCAAAGTTGGCTGATTTTGTTTGTAACACCCACAATGTGACAAACCACATTGTCCACCATATCAGAGAGCATAGCAAAAGAGACAATAGACACTTTTATTCATAGTCAACCGGCAGAGATAGTAAGTTGGATGTGACACAGAACACTTAAGTCTGTGAAAATGAATTTTAAGCTTTTATTTATACGCTGAAGTCATCAACCAAAGGCCTTTGCCCTCTGCTTTTTTCCTTAATTGCAGTACAACCAAAAAAATTAAATCTTTTGCTGTGTCAATCATGTTTTCTTACTGGCTCCAAAACTGATGTCTGCCTTTTTTTTTTTGCACCAATCCAAGTCATTTAGAGGGTTGTTTCACTGTTAAAGGCCCCTCTTTATGTAGACATTCTTTAAGAGAGAGTAAATGTATTAGCCACAGTGATGATGATCGTCTCTGCTCCTGTAATGCAGAACCAGCAAGAAAGCTAGGCAATTCATTGTTGTCAAATGGACAAACAGCTCCAAGTAATTCAGTAAATTTTAGGAGACAACAAACAAAAAAAAATCCAGGGGGATGACAATACGTTAAGGTTGTCAAAGAAAATGATACTTTAATAATTTAATACCAAACTTCTAAATAGATAAAATACCATACAAGTTTCCATTCATCCATCTATTTTCTACATCACTTATCCCTTTCAGGGTCGCAGGGCGGCTGGAGCCTATCCCAGCTGAAATTGGGTGGGGGGCGGGGTACACCTTGGACCAGTAGCCAGTTGACTGCAGGGCCACATAAAAAGAAAGACATTCATACATAAGGGCAATTTGGAGTCACCAACTGACCTAATGAGCATATTTTTGGTAAGTGGGAGGAAGCTGGAGTGCCCAGAGAGGACTCACACATGCACAGGGAGAACATGCAAACTCCACACAGAAAGGCCCTGACCATCACAGGGATCGAAGCCAGTAACCTTCTCGCTCTGAGGCACGTGCACTACCTGCTGCGCCCCATTTCCCATTCAATGGTATCTAAAATGTTGAAGCCTACAAAACAGTCCTATTGGCAAATTTTTATGACATAACAGAAAACTACAGTGAAAGTAATTTTTGGTATTTAAATTTAAGTTAATTATCATGTTCTTGTATTTTTAAAATTTATTTAAACACAAAAAATGGTTGTAACAACTAGGGCTGGGAAATTAATCAAAAAATAATTGAAACGAACATTTGAACCCTCTAATTGAAGTAATTTTATTCATGTTTATTATTTTGATTATTTTCTCTGTGTAAGTCACGTGACCGCGCCCCCTCCATACAGTCTGCATTCACTTTAAGCATGGTGAAGGACAGGCTGCCAATATGGAGGAGACAAGCTCCAATCTATCAGAGGACCTTGTAGCCAAGAAAAACGCCGTCTCTGTTGTTTGGGCACGTTTTGGATTCTGTGCTGAGGACATTGAACAGAAAGAAGTTAAGTGTAAATACTGCAGTAATACTGCGGTGACAGTCGGTAACACCACCAATTTGTTCCAGCATATCATAAATACTGAGATTAGGTAATATCGCCCAGCCCTAGTAACAACCGTCCAGGTTTATTATTTGAACAATGTTTGGGGAGAAAAATTAATTTTAGACACATTAAATGACAAGGAATGTGTTAGTTTAGAAAATAAGTAAACCTCAAATAATTTACCATGATGTGTGATAGGTTTCAGATACTTTCCTGGACCTGTATTTTTGCACTACAGATTGATGATGAAAAAAGGATATTTTTCATAGACATATAATTATTTTCTTTAGATTTTTTTGCAGTGGTATACAGAAAAGGTATCAAATATCAAATTTCTTTACAAATATTGTATCAAAGTTTAAAATTCTGGTATTGGGACAACCTTACTGTACTGGAGACATTAAAAACACTTAACATTTCAGAAAGCAAGCATCTTTGTTTTTGTACAACCAATGTTTGTTTTAGTACAAATCTCTAAGTTTAATGAATTAAGAGAAAAAAAAGGAGAGCCAAAAAAAGTTTGCCTCTAAGTTTTCAGCTCATACTACCAAAAGACCAATAATCCTCGCAATATGTTTACATGTTTAAAATACAATATAATATTGTTGTTGAGGAGGAACATTGAGCCAAAATGACAATTATTTTTAGTCATTACTAACATTTTTTACCTAATTGATCGTAGAAGAGGATGTTGTGATATCAGAATTCAGACTTAAATTGACAATATACTTGGAAAATCTAAGTGAGAAAGATTGTTGGTCAGTGCTTTCTCGGTGGAAGAACTTGTAGGCTAAGTGGTGTACTGAAATAGTCCTAAAACAAAATGGCTCACTAAGAACAAGTGTTGTGAAAGTGTCTTGCATCGTGTCCCACAAAAGCATAAAAATAAAAAATTAATGCCAACCTACTGACTGAAAGTTAATATACTGTTACATCAGGAGTCAACTGCTATTCTGAAGTGAAAAAGTTGCATCTTGTTGCTGAAAGAGAGCATATGTTCTTTTTTATTTATTCTACATCTCCAACAATTTTTAGATTCAAGTTTCCTTACTCACAAACCAAGGTATTGCCTAAGAACAGTGGGCAAAGTGAAGAGGCAGTGCGGAGATAAATTCAACAGAGAGCCCACATATATTCCTTTGCAAGTTGCTGTTGCATCACCTGTAACAGGATGACAGACGCATAGAGACAGAAGTTTATTTGTTATTTGTGTACTTTCAACAGGGCACAGTATGTTTAAATTCATGCTAACATTTAATGACTGAGATGCTACTATTAAAATGATAACTTAAGATAGAGATGTAGATCAGTCTTAACAATATATCTCAGTTTTGTTCGAATGGGAAACTGTGGTTACCAGTAGAGCCACGTTAAAATTATAACCATTGGCAGGGGGCCGTATCATTGCAGTTTGAGAATCAGAATTACTCATAATTTAACATAAAAACAATATACAGTGCTTAACAAATTTATTAGATCGCCACCCAATGTAAGGTTTCAGCCACAGCTGCCCTACACAAAATCATTTTTATGTTTCTGTAATGGTGAATGCATCAGTATGCAGAAGCTCTTAAACTGAAATTGTATCTTAATGCTAAAATGTTTATTTTTGTTCTCCGTGAATTTAAAATCTACTGTTGTACAAAGAAAATGAAATAGTGAAGCACATAATTTATTGAGTAAGATGCCAAATAATAGTCATTTGCTTTCATTCCTGAATAGAAAAATTTGTTTAAGTGGTTGAATATTATGCTTGACTTATTTATGACTTTCAGAGAAGCCCAGTCATGCGGCAAAAATGTGAGTATAAATAGGGAAGTTCAGATTGAAATGACTCATTCCTCTTCAAAATGCACGTCCCGTAACAAATGCTTTTTTAGTTGTAAACAGTTTTTGAAAGACTTCCTTAATATTCACATGTTTTTGTTTTTATGACAGGTAGTCTACTGGTAGATACTGGTTGATTATCATGCTTGATTAATTTATGACTTTTCAGAGAAGGCCAATGATGCAGCAAAAACTTGGGTATAAATAGGGAAGTTCAGATTAAAACGACTCATTCCTCTTCAAAATGCACGCCCCGTAACAAATGCTTTTTTTAGTTGTAAACAGTTTTTAGAAGACTTCCCTAATTTACATGTTTTTGTTTTTATGACAGGTAGTCTAATGAATATGTTAAGCTCTATATTTTCGCACATAAGAAGCTATTTTTCAACATTTACATTCAGGTATATTAACTCAACTGCAGGTTGCAAAACGCAATCTAATGAAATAAACACAGAATTCAAGCCAGTTTCAGCCACTTTTTGAAGGAAGTTTCTGGGCATTTTCTGGCAACTCCAGTATTATTTACAATGTCTTTTTTTCTATATTAGCAAATGCATAAAAGGCTTTTTCACAGAAATGATGACAGCTCTATTTTCTTTG
The DNA here is from genome assembly GCA_037902135.1 of Cetoscarus ocellatus. NCBI lineage: Eukaryota > Metazoa > Chordata > Actinopteri > Labriformes > Labridae > Cetoscarus > Cetoscarus ocellatus. The sequence goes on along the minus strand of JBAMNC010001392.1, from coordinate 2,313,837 downwards.
AAATGTTGCAATTTTAAACATTGTTATTGCAGATATTGTCAGGATTTCTTTAGGTGCATACATTTTTTGAAAATCTGAACTGGTTGGTGGGCTGCACTGGGGAGTAGGAAACCCACATGTGGCCCCCAAGACACCTTTTGTCAGACGTGGATTAAGCTTAAGAGCTGAAATTAAATAACTGCCAGAAGACAATGTTAAAGAACTACTGTTAAAGTTGGTAAATAACTTTGCAAAAATCAACTTTATCAGCTTAACCATAAGACAAACTACAGTATTTCAGTGCTTTTGACATTATAGTGCTTTCAGGCTGGGCTCTATCTGGCTGGTCAGTGAGCTGAAATGCAGATTTAAACAAAATAATAGAAAACTTCCCTGCGCAGTTAGAAGAACAACCATTTTTAAAGAGCTGTACACCAGGGCTTGCTTTTCAAATTTTATAGGATATCAATGATAGTCAAGACTTGGACTTTAGCTGATCAAAGAGTTTCAGCTGCAGTGTTTCAGAGAGGATCAGTCAGCACACATACACATTTTTTAAGCTTGTAAAACTTAAGAGTTAAAATGCTTAAAATGACTTAGGATTGAAAAAAGTTTCTTAAGGCACCTACAACAGCCTGATATCAAGCACTTAATCTCAAGCATTAGTATCATCTCAGTTTTCTTGCTGTTAAAACATGTTAAGTCCTGGAACAAATACAAAATGAGCCCATGTTTACTTCAAGTTGACCTTTTGGCACCGCCTACACTTCAAACAGCGAGTACAACGGTTTAGTTTTTAACACGAGGAAACAGACACTTGACAAAAACTGATACTGGCCAAAAGCTATTCTTGCAACAAAAAACATAACCATCCAATTTCCTCTGCTCTGTTACCTTCAACACATTGCAGAGATCATCAAATATGCTTTAACTTGCTCAGGCGGAAGCAGAGTTGCATAGCAGGGCACTAAGGAAACATTAAAGCTGGTTTGTGACAACAGAAGAGATTGCCATATCAATGCACCTGTTCAGCCTCATGACAAAGACGGGCTACACTCAACACACTCATAAACAACACTCATTACGGTAGCTAAATGTGTTACAGCTTTGATGTGCCAATGAAAGTTCAAAGTACATTATAGCATACAGGAAATGCAGGTACAGATACTACCAGTAGGACTGACTAAAATGGGCCAAAAAGCATATATTGGTATTAAGAATCTGGGGTGGGGGAAAATTCAATAAACCATAATATCCAAATATTTGGTGTGTCAATAGTTCATCAATTCAAGGCTGCCAAGTATTGAGTTTTATTGTATTACTTTCCAATATTTCATAAAGCTTTTGGTTCTACCGAGATAAAATCAATAACTCTTTAAGTCCACACTTTGGTGCTGTTGAGGCAATGCAGGTGAGGTCAGCAGTGGGGACATTCACTGTGCAGGGGAGAGTTTGTAAACAAATATGGCAGCACAGGTGAGAGACACAAGAATGCACCATCTGTTGTGTGGACTTTCTTTGGACTTTGAAAGGGACATAAGACATGGACATGACACATGGGATTTGTAAAGGGTGATGCATGAGAATAAAATACAGTTGAAATATGGCTCAACTCACTCAGCACCACCCAGGGAGAGCAAAAGCTGATGACGCCAAAGCTAATGCCAAGCTAGCCCTACTGATAAACCAGCCAACACTTTACATGCTTAGCTGTCAAAACTGCCTCCCAATCATGAGAAAGCAACAAAATAGCTCAATCCATGACCGACTTCATACTCAAAGACTCAAGGCCTCACCATGTTGTAGAAAGCAAGGGCTTTAGTTACAACATGGTGGTTGGAGCCCAGTGAAGTTTAAAGAGTGCCTGAGCACAGCAGAGCTGGCTGCATTAACTGGCTACATGTGGACATCGGTCTGTGAGTTTTACTCCAGTTTTTAATCAAAACAAAGTGACATGGCAAATACATTGAGATATGTTTTATAAAATTTTATAGAATTTGGTCATCTTTTTTCTTTTAAGATGTAAATACAGACAAGAAAAGGTTAAAAATCTTGACACATAATGTTGAGTGTTGCAATACTCCGAATACAGTAAAATATTAAGAATTGCAATAATATAATAATCGAGACTTGGGTATCGTGGCGCCACTGGTGATTCTCACCCATATTAGGGATGCACATTAGTTTCAGTTTAACAGCTGTATCAGCCAATATTGGCCCTCTTTTTACAAACACTGGCCATCATCAAATAAAAGGGGTGAGGATATTAGAGATAGATGTTTATCGGCTGTGTCACACCAATCTAGTGCCAATATCTGGCAAAGCTAACTACTAATTTGGCTTTTGGTTGACAGTAAAAATGATCTGTTAGATAAAGTTTGAGCTGTTTAATGGCCAAACATGAGAAAAAATTGGCATTGTGGGGGAATTATTACAAAAGAGGTCAAAAGAAAAAAGAATGATACCGGAAGGGGTATCAGCTAAACTGTTATTTTAAACAGTGGTATTGGTATTGGCCCTGACTTTGCACAAATATGTACATCACTACTTGGTATTTTTTGAGCTGTATGGCAAAACACGATGAATATCTCATTATTTTCTCTGCAAATAAATAATACATAGTTTTCACATGCCTTAATTATGAAATTATGATTCAAGTGAAAAAAAAAATCAATCACCATTAAAACCTGTTCAGTTTGATACCACTGTAACAAAAATAAAAGTCCTAGGTAAGGATGAACCTGAACACACAGTCCATGATAGGGCTGTGTGTTACCAGTAACCTTGCCATATGATACATATTCCGATATTCATAAACTGTGGATGAATATTGCAGCAATACTCCTTTTACAGAATACCCGACAACTTTTGTTGTTTGAGAAGCTACAAAAAATGCAAGGACAAGGTTCAGGGATTCAACAACTCAAGACACTTGAAATTCTGGTCCTTATAGATCTTGGAAGTACAAAACCCAAAACCAGTGAAGTTGGCACGTTGTGTAAATCGTAAATAAAAACAGAATACAATGATTTGCAAATCCCTTTCAACCTATATTCAATTGAATACACAGCGAAGACAAGATACTTAACGTTTGAACTGGTAAACTGTGTTATTTTTTGCAAATATTAGCTCATTTTGAATTTGATGCCTGCAACATGTTTCAAAAAAGCTGGCACAAGTGGCAAAAAAGACTGAGAAAGTTGAGGAATGCTCATCAAACACTTATTTGGAACATCCCACAGGTGAACAGGCTAATTGAGAACAGGTGGGTGCCATGATTGGGTATAAAAGCAGCTTCCCTGAAATGGTCAGTCATTCACAAACAAGGATGGGGCGAGGGTCACCACTTTGTGAACAAATGCGTGAGCAAATTGTCGAACAGTTTAAGAACAACATTTCTCAACGAGCTATTGCAAGGAATTTAGGGATTTCATCATCTACAGTCCGTAATATCATCAAAAGGTTCAGAGAATCTGGAGAAATTACTGCACGTAAGCGGCAAGGCCGAAAACCAACATTGAATGCCCGTGACCTTCGATCCCTCAGGCGGTACTGCATCATAAACTGGTATCACTGCGTAAAGGATATCACCACATGGGCTCAGGAACACTTCAGAAAACCACTGTCAGTAACTACAGTTACATCTGTAAGTGCAAGTTAAAACTCTACTATGCAAAGCGAAAGCCATTTATCAACAACACCCAGAAACGCCGCTGGCTTCGCTGGACCCGAGCTCATCTAAGATGGACTGATGCAAAGTGGAAAAGTGTTCTGTGGTCTGACGAGTCCACATTTCAAATTGTTTTTGGAAAGTGTGGTCGTCGTGTCCTCCGGACCAAAGAGGAAAAGAACCAGCCAGACTGTTATAGGCGCAAAGTTCAAAAGCCAGCATCTGTGATGGTATGGGGGTGTATTAGTGCCCAAGGCATGGGTAACTTACACATCTGTGAAGGCACCATTAATGCTGAAAGGTACATACAGGTTTTGGAGCAACATATGTTGCCATCCAAGCAACGTCTTTTTCATGGACGCCCCTGCTTATTTCAGCAAGACAATGCCAAGCCACATTCTGCATGTGTTACAACAGCGTGGCTTCGTAGTTAAAGAGTGTGGGTACTAGACTGGCCTGCCTGTAGTCCAGACCTGTCCCCCATTGAAAATGTGTGGCGCATTATGAAGCGTAAAATACAACAACGGAGACCCCGGACTGTTGAACAACTTAAGCTGTACATCAAGCAAGAATGGGAAAGAATTCCACCCGAAAAGCTTAAAAAATTGGTCTCCTCAGTTCCCAAACGTTTACTGAGTGTTGTTAAAAGGAAAGGCGATGTAACACAGTGGTAAAAATGCCCCTGTGCCAACTTTTTTGCAATGTGTTGCTGCCATTAAATTCTAAGTTGATGATTATTTGCAAAAGAAGATAAAGTTTCTCAGTTTCGAACATTAAATATCTTGTCTTTGCAGTGTATTCAATTGAATATAAGTTGAGAAGGATTTGCAAATCATTGTATTCTGTTTTTATTTACAATTTACACAACGTGCCAACTTCACTGGTTTTGGGTTTTGTAATTCAAAACTTGGTACTTGCGCTGCATTATGTAGACAAATACTTAATTTTAATTTTCTTAATATCATCATGCCACATTCAAAACTGATTAAACCTTTGAACCAACCAGACCTATTTCAGAGTTTTGATGTGTTCTCTGGAGTTGTTTTTCCTGCAGCAGAGGCTAGAATTTTGAGTCTGCTGCTCTGTTAGGGAAAGAAAAGAGATTTATTTCCCTCGCTGACAGTCTAATCTATGACATTTTGATTTGATTTTATCCACAATGCAGGCTGCTTAGAGCTCACATTCTCCCTACAAAACCTGATGTCTGCTTGTACACCAGTGGTTTGTTAAATGATACTACATCACAGCACTCATGAGATCCAATGGCTTTACTGATGAGTTCAAGTGTTATTGATTTTTAGGTTTTGCAAATGGGGAACTATCTCCATCCCTAACTGCACTACATATAAGAAGAACCATGCTCCCACACATTGCTGCCTTTTCCCACAAAGACTATATCGAGAAAGACACATCTTTTACCAATTATTAGACATGTTAAAGGTTCTATTTTAGTTGCACTGATATGAAATGTTGTTATAAGAAACTGATCTAACAAGTTGTATGATCATTCGATTTTCTATAAATACTTCTTAATTACATAAAATAAATAAAATAATAAATGACCATTTAAACTAAACCAATGGTGATCAAAAAGTAGTATACTGCACTTCAGCAGATCTTACTGCTACCAATCTTTTTACTAGGTAAGCACAACATTGGATTTTAGCTGATATCCAATATGTCAGTATTTCAAGATTTGTTGTTTCATACTGATGCTGATTGTATAAACATATCTACTTTTTTTTTTTTTAAATCACATCAAGACTCTCCCACACTTTTTGTTTTAGACAGGAAACAAGAAAAACAGCATTTAATTGTATCATAAAACAAATGCATAGTTTTTATTTAACTTAGGATAATCAGATAAATGAATAAATAAATAAATAAAGTTAATTATATGGAAAAAATGGTCATTATCATAAATCTGTTCTTCTAATATTAACCTTATAAGATGCAGCATTATGATAAATTTGTGAATTTACTTAAATCACAACTTACATACATGATACATGGAAAATAAGCGTGGCCAAAGCGTTTGTTAGGATCAACAAAAAATTTCACAATTGCAAATGCCCATCATCAAGGGTTTAAGCTCTTATCTGCCAATACAGATACTGTGCATATATTATTGTGCACCCTTGCTTTTAGCTGAACATAAGCCTGGTATGTTTTTTAATCAACATACACACATACAGTGCTCAGCATAAATGAGTAATGTATTAATCAATATCTAAATGAACAGAAGAACAATTTTCAAAGTTTTGACAAAGCTGAGTTTAACATTAAATTTTTTTTACTATCAGAAAAAAAAATCCTGTTTGCAATCAATGACCCACATTTGGGGGATTATTTTGTGGTATAGTTTGCCATAGAAAATGTTGATTTTGAAAGGACACTAAAGGTTTTCTGACAAATCTGAAGGGGTGTACTCATTTATGCTGACACTGTATATGCATGTATAAACACAACTGTGTACTTTATTTTAAGATATATATATCAATACATCTTAAATAACTGATGTAGTGCCCGGTCATAATTACTACTTAGAAAAGAAGTATCTAAAAAATACTGATAATTGAATTTACCCTTTAAAAAACTACTTGAGCCCACAGCCATGCATGACCAGTATCAGTTTTAAAAAGATAAATTATTAATGTTGCATATTCACATTTTTCATTTTTATAATGAATAACATGCAGTGAAGTCCAACACACAGCTAGCTAATCAGAGATGCAATATAGTGAATGAGCAAACACAAAAAACCTTTTTGCAATCCACACACAGGAGTAAAGATGGACTCTCTCTGAATCATTCATAACAACATTATGGCATGCTACTTCAAGACTTCAATGAAGAGCGTGAAAGCAAGCAAGCAAGTAGCATGCCAACATGCTAAAGCCCACCATTCGGCCATTAAAACACCCAAGGCAGAGCAGGACACTGCTGCAGTCCCCGCGGTTAGCTGGCCCCAACATGGACCTGACGCTCCCCCAACACTCCCACTGCTCTGACAACTGTGAAGCTTAAATCCAGCACTGCCGTTTCCCTCGGACACACCTCACTGAGGAGCAAAAAGGAAGAGGAAGAAGTGTAGGACAAAACCCATACAGGCTCAGCTAAGCGCATCAAGTAAAAGAAAGAAGCATCGAGCGACGGGAATGAGGAAGAGGGAAAAAAGTCATTTGCTCCTGAGCAGCCAGATGAGAGGCAGAAGAGAGATATGAAGCAACAAGGACGAGTCTCGTGTTTCCTCTGCAGAGCTATGCAGGTCTGCTCTCAGTCAGATCTACTGCAGGAACACACATCGATACACGACACACACACATGTATATGTGGACGAGACTCCTTCTACCTACAGACCACACACCCTGAAATGTGAAACCTTTTCATCTTGTCTGTCTCTTTGTCCAACATCCATCAAAGAGAAGGAAACAGGGACTCTGTGTGTTTGCATGTCAGAGTAGGAGAGGTGTAAAAAAGGGTGCATGTATGTGTGCATCACAGAGCAAGAGTCCAGGGCTGTCTGGAGCTGTTTGTGTGATACAGCACTAAAGTACCAAACGGGTGGGCGAGCAAAGCAGCCCACTGTATGTTATGACAGAGAGAGAGAGAGAGGGAGAGAGAGGGAGAGTGACAGAGTAGGAGGCAGGGAACAATATTCCTTTTGCTAAACCTCTGCTTTCTTTCTTTTAATCCTTTCTTTATTAAACCTGCTGACATTTAAATATGGAAGCAGATGTAGGTCAACAGAGCTCAGACTGTGCCACCAACAACCCTGGAGATGCAGCCATGGTCTGGGTAGATAAAAGGGGGTTCCCTATGTCTTCCCCACATTACCCCTATGGATCTGACTAAATGGAACAGTCCTGTCAGATCTGGAGTTTAATGTGCCCCTCTTGATTTTTGTTGCTGTTAGAGCGCATGTCTAAAAAAAAAATGCATTATTTATCAAGAGCTGCACTTAGCGTCCCCACAGTTAGCACGACTTTTTCCACCACCAACACAAACACTCCCACACATAAAAACACAAATGGCCCTGCACAAAAACTGCTTTTATTCCCTGTAAAATAAGAGGCTGGCTTAAGTGATATGTAAATAATGGTTGTTTGGCTTTTCAATTTGAATTTGTTAGTAGCACTGAAAAGCTGTAACACATGGTTCTCCACAGATATATGGTTTTTTTCACTAAGTTGTAAAAGTAGCCAGCAAGAGAGTCATGTGGTCTCCCTCATGAAACTAAAAAGGTAAATTTGATTAAATCACCACCGAACACATGATTGATGTTTGACTGGTCAAAGTATTTGAAAAATGTTAGTATAAGGTCATTACAGGGATGAAAAAAATAACAAAAAAGGAATGTACTTTTGGTGTTTAATCATTGATAAATTCTTTTTTAAATTAATAACTTTTTGTACACAAAACACATGTGAAAAAAGACAATGAATTATTCATCAAAATGTTTATGAAGAAAAAAAAAAGAACCTGTAGAAATAAATACTCTAAACGGACAACAAATCCCAGCAGATACGGACTATAAGTAGAAATAAATGTCACACTAGGCCTGCTCAATTACGTTAAAAATCATTTTAAGGATTATTTTGATTGATATTGAGATTAGATTATTAGAAACGATTACTCACTGATTTTACAACATCTGTGCAAACATTTAAATGATGGTTTCCATGAATTCTGCTTTAACACGTAATCAATATTAACATTTTTAAAAATATTTTAGACAGTGTGCAGTTCACCTTTGTGATTCAAAATGTATGTTGTGAGTCACAACATTTTTTGAACCAGGCTGTAAACAAATTTACAAACAAACATGTTGTATGTTGTACGTATGATGTATGTATGTTGTATGTGACTAATGGTGTTTCTGAAGCCAGCTTCAAATGGACATTTACGGAACTGCAGTTTTTTGCACTTCTGCATTAGCTTTTTTTGGCCCCAGAGGTTGTCACTTGGTGTAAACAAGCAGAAAAGAGGCAGTGGATCAAAAAAAAAAATGAGCGACACTGAGGATACTTTTCAGGTTCAAACAAAACCACAATGTAACATTAGGCCTTATTTGCAATCAATGCTTTGTGGCACAAATTTGTATAACTACCTCAAAATGAACTCTGAATTAGGCATGATGGACAAGGAAAACACATCGTAAAATTTCTTAGCTTTTAATACAAGTTCCCCGTCAGAGAGGGTTTCAGCACAGAGGGGAACATTTCAACATGCCCGTGTTCTGCTGTGAAGGGTTGATCAGCTGCTCCTCATGGCCTTGAAGCACCACTGTACTGCATCCTGAAACCTATTATTCTTTGTTCTACAAACCTAAATTAAAAAAGGATCGATTTTGGGCATGATGTGAATACAGAGAGGTTTACTAATCCCATTTAGCTGTTATTCAATTGAATACCGCACAAAGATAAAAAATAAAGTTCAAAACCATAAACTGTAGTTGTTGGGGTTTTTTTTTTATTAGATGCACATTCTTGAATTAATGCCTGCAACTCAATGTATTTATGAGAGACTTTAAATCATGTTAATAAAGGCTGTGTCTGTTCAGAGCTCCAGACAGCAGATGACAAAAAGACAAAAGACATTTTCTTTTTGGATCAAATATATCTGTACACCTACTTTCACCTAAAACAAACACAATAATATCCTAAGAGCCCATATTTTTTCTTAAGAATGGCTCATATATTTAATGTCCGCCAAAGTATTTTCACCATCCCTAATGTTCAATAAACCTTTAAGTTTTTACACACCAAGTACCCCTGATCCAGCTGTAATCTCATTTAGTCTCTGTTGGAGCCTAGATCTGTGCTAACTGGTCAGTCCAGCGTTGCTCACTACCATGTTGTCAATGACTCTGCATTCATTTTACTGTCTATGCTCTGCACAGGGCTTGCTACCGGGTTAAGGGGGGCCAAGAGCACCTGCTATTTCAGACAACTGCTGTTCAGAGGGGGAGTGGAAGATCCCGTAATTCTGCTTACTTTTTGTCTTTTACATAGAAGTACTGCATCATGACAAGGAGACATCTGACTCCTCTCTCTGAATCCCTCTCTCTCTCACACTCTCTCTCCATATCTGCCTCTGCCCCTTTCTGTTTGCTCCTGTACTCGTCTCTGGCTCTTGTCTTTTAGGTTGCCTGGGATCCTTGGTGGAGACTGCCTGCTGCTGTGGAGTCACGAAGCCTCAATAACTACAATTACAGACATAACACATATTTGGCCATCTCACTCCAGTTCATAATCATTATAGCTGTTAATGTTGATATTAACATGATCTTTCTATCCATGGTTGATACATCTATAGTAACTATCTCTAGCTCCACATGGACATGAGATCCCTCCTGAGAATGAGGTGTCACATCTCAAGAGGTCTACCATTAATACATTTATACTTAACGGAGACAAATATGGTAGGGATGCACTTGTGGTCTGGGCACCCATGAGTTCATCACTACCATAAATTCTTACTTCCAGTAAGACTTTTATTGATTATACTTCTATAAAATTTTCACCACAACCACACAGACATGAGGACCCTCCTCTAATAAATTTGTTTGCAGCAGAAACAAATTTGACGACGACAGGTCTATGATTGGTCCATTGATCTGTCACTAGCTTTAGTTCTTACTTTAGTCCGCTTGTCTCCACTTACCTCCCTCCCTTTGCCCACACACCCAACACAGCATCGTGTGGATTTGCTGTTCATCATGAGACTGGGGTCCACATTCAAGATTTCCTGCTGCTTAACAGAAGGTTTTTTCTTGCCGCCATGATGGAGGGATTCATGATTGGCTATATGGATTCATGTTGGGTGTTGGATGTATATATTTGTATATATATGTATATGTGTATTTTTATATGTATATATGTATCTATGCATATATGTGTATCCATAATATGAAGAGCTTTGTGCTCTATTGTAAAGTGTCTTGAGATAACACTTGTTATGAATTGGCGCTATACAAATAAAGATTGATTGATTGATTGATTGATTGACTCAATTCATTGGTTGTTAAAGCCAGACAGTAACGCACAGATAGTGCTAATTTTGGAAACCCAGGTTAGAAAAAAAGATCTGATCTTGTGCTCCATTGCTCATGCAGAGTTACAAGAAAGTAACTTTTTTTTTATTCAGTTGTTGTTATTACTTAGAATTTTAAGTGTGTAACTTGTAAAAGAACACATTTCTGGTTTGCATTTAGTGAAATTTTCAGTTGTTACTGATCTTGTAGCAGCACTGACAAACACTGATGTGCTATTATTGTAAGAATCATTATTTAATAATTAATATTTATCCAAAGGTCTTGTTTGATCGCACATGGACTTGCATTCGTATGGGGTTTGCATTTATTTCTGTTCATTCATAACCAGATAAATCCTCCCTAGTGTATACACACATACACACACATTTAAAATTTAGTGGAGGAATTTCCCCCACTTTCCAAAATGACTTTCAGGCCCTACTCTCTGAAAATCAAATTTAAGACTTTTTAAAGCAAGAAATGGCAAAAAATTACTGTTTTTAAAGAGCAGAAAACAAGTGGATGTAAATTATCATGTGTGGTATAATAACATTTTTTACTCTTTAATGGGCCACAGTACTGATTTGTTCATTAAAGTGAGATTAATATTTTTCTAAAAGTATATAATTGAGACAAATTTGATCAAGAAAGACTAAAACAAAGTGCCACAAATATTTGCGACCTCTCACAAGTAAAAATAAAACTATTTAAGGATCTGCTCTTCTGCAGGGACCCTGCTGAAAACAGCTTTGTCTGGTAATGTTTGATATAAACGCTTAAGTCTAAAAAGGAAAAGGGTAGTGGTCCTTCACACTCGAATCAAGCCTGGTTCGTTGTGACTTTTATATTCTTTTATCAAATTTCTTCTCTCTTCAGTCAAGTTGATCCGACCCTAAGAGGAATTTTGTGTGAATAAATCTCATAACTAATCTAGACAGATTGAGAGGGTATTGTTCACAACAAGAGTTTGTCAAGAATAATGTAAACTTAGGGTAATCAATAACTTTGTCAAGATCAGATAAAGTGCCCTTTTAACTCCAAACACAAGAATAATACAAGAGTCTATAAGTGTAGAAAACAGCATGTTGCAGGTCCTTCTTCATCCACTTGGGTGCAGCAGATGTATACATTTGTAGCGTAGCTGTAGGTAGTGCTGCTCTAAGCATACTGGGGTTAGTGTAGGTCACAATCCAGACGCTGCCTTGAAAACTGTCATGCTGTCGTTAATGGACAAGAGAACTGCAGTCACTCACACTCAATTAACATGCCAGCAGCCCGCAGCATGAACAATACCATCTTTTTAGGAAAGAGAGAGGTCTTATGAAAACTGACAGTAGAGTGATAGTTTTTAGGGGGGGGGGGGGGTTTATGAAAGGTGGTCTTTCAACTGATGCTAATATTAGGCTGAATATACAAGCAAAAAGGAAACATAAACAACAGAATGATTACATTTATGCAGACCACTTGTGCATTGATAAAAAAATTACTGGTAGTTTGCACTTTGATATGTGCTAAAATGTCGATGGATGGAGCATAAGCAAATTTAATGTTGTTGTTTGTTGTTTGATGTTTTAAGTTTTAGTTTTTAATTTAACTTTTTATTAAATAGTTTTCAAATAATTCGCCTATACTGAAAAAATTATTTTATGAAATGCAATTAAGTTTGTTGCTTACAGAGGTTTTTTAATCGCTGTATCACAAATGGTCTAGAGACGGTTTTAAAGTTATGTAGTCTAAGAAGTAATAAAACTTTTAACTACTGCAGTCAACAAATTCATCAAAAACTGAAAATGCCATACCAGTGACAGATTGCAAGGAAATGCTTTGTGTCACCCAGTGTGTATGTGTCTAAATGTGGTTTCAAGTAGTTCATGGGTTTTTTTTGTTTCAGTTAACAAAAAAGTTAACGTTTTTGTTGTTGATTATTTCTTAATTTCTTAAACAGATGATAACCTTAGGTTTGCCTCTAAGTGAGCAAATCAATAAATGGTGAATATAACTTAGTAATGGTTTACTAAATTATTGCTTAGTTATAGCCAAACAATATAAAATATCAATCCAGTGAAGCAGACATTTCAACATGTTGTAGTATTACAGGGAAGATGCAGTCTTTTCAACATCAATTTTAGACTTTTTTTTGATCATTTTGGTAACCAAAAAATAAAGAGAATCTAAAACTTATCCCCCATCGCTTAGTGATGACCTTGAGCCAGAATGGCTTTGTTTCACATAGTCCAGCTTTCTTACTTAAAGTATGTTGGCCCATCATCCTTGTTCACTAAACATTAATTTACCCTCAAACTTCCTTGAGCTTGCATTTCTATTTTCTTCAGCTTTTGAATTATGAAACACTCTGCTACTTTCCTCAACTGTCCCTTGAACAACTACACCCATAGTGGATTTAAAAAAAAAAATACATAAAGCTAAGTGGACAACTCAGATTTGATGAATTAATCTGACACGTCTCAAACAAAGCCCCCCCCCCCACCAAAAAAAAAAAAAAAAAAATTTGAGGGTGGAAATAAGAATCTTGATACATTTCATTACAACATATTTGAAAGATCTACAGGGATATATTTTTCCACATTTTAAGTTGAGAAACGAAGTATCTTTTCCTTGACAGCCGCTGCCTGGTATCTGGTGACAGGGGGATACCCCCACTTCAACACCTCACTCCTCACATTCCTCACATTCCCGGTGGGGGGTGGTGGGGGTCAACGTGTGTGTCCTGTGTGTATCTGACTCCCTGAATCCCGGCCACACCCACCTCCTTGAACTCTACAGATAACTCCCTGTCCGTTCTAATGAACAGGCTGACCCAAGATTGAACCCAAATACCTGAAATATGTGAAAAGGGCAGCGAAAACATTTCTTACACGTCAGGTGAGCCAAAAAAGAAACCATTATTTACTATGTCCTGAGGAACTCACAAAATACAACACATGAAAAATGGGTTAAGATTCTTGGCCAACAACAAACCAATCCAAAAATGGGAGCTTCACAAAGACTATTCATGCACTGAGAATCTTAAGAAGGGGTGGACAAAGCGCAGCCCCTCATTCTCACTCAAGGTGGCCTGAATCCATTATCAACGAAAACAAAGAAGTATGTCATGAAGGATTTCAGCCTTTGTTTCCACTGCAGCATCATACATTAAGACCAAATGAATCAGCACATGAAAATAAAATTATCTAATGTATATAACAAATCATAATCTTTGATTACTGTTTACATTATGCCTATTTCTTTTGACAAGGATAAGGATATTGAAGATGACACTGCCTGTGTAGGATTCTGTAAAACTTCATGACAAATTTTTGAAATACATTTGAAAAACACATAAATATATATATATACATTTCAAATAAATCAAATGAAATAACTCGTAAATAGTTGTTCACTGCAAAAAAAAATGCTTAAATGGCTTTCACTGCGTATCGCTTGTTAAATTAAGCAGTTCTTGTTGAGTTACAGATAGACAAATGTTATAAAATGCTCAGAGGAAAGCTACACCTTCACTCTGGTAGAAGTCTTGAGTGTATCCTTTAATACTTAAAAGTAACAAAAAAAAACAATGAAATTAATAAAAGCCTTATGTCAGTCAGTTACAAATAATATGGCCCTTCAAGTAATTAACAGGGGTAATACATGTATTATAGTGTAAAATTTAAGCACTTTTCATGAGCTTTCGAGATGCTTCTTCAAGCATTCCAACAACTTACAGGTATGGTGAATGCTGCATTAAGACCCTAACACTTGCCTTCACCTGCAAATACAAACACAGAATATCTAATAATGATACTAGTTCCCCTCCTTGTCTTATAGCTTCAACATACTTTAAACAAACCACAACTGTGTTTTGTAAAAAAAGTAAAAAGTCTAAAAGATGACAAATGAAAGATAAGTCATAATGTCAATATTAAACAAATGACAATTTCTAACAAATTTGATGACCTGTGAAATATAATGATTAATAGCTTATGCTTAATTGATCACTTCCTAATTTTGCTTGAACCAAATTGTACTTTTTCCAAGAACAACTTCATCTTTTTAGTAATGTCCTTATGTGAAAGCCCCTCTAACTTCTTTCTCTCTTAAAAGTGAACTGTTCAGTAAGACAGCTATCTTTACTATGAAAGGCTCAAAATTACAACTTCAAGCAGCATCTCCTCTAAGGAAGTTATACAGATGACTTCCTTACAACTGGGCAAAATTCACATGAATGACTTAATCACAAGACAATCTTTGAGGCAAACAAATCAAGTTATAAATTAGAAGAGAGCAGAAAAAAATGGTTTTGCAGAAGAGAAATCCATTTCACTCACTTTGTGCAGCTCTATGGACTCAATCCACTGGAGTCTGTGCTCAGGATCTTCAGCTCGTAGGTACCAAACGCTGTCATTCACACTGATGTCAAAACGACACTCGTCAAACTCATGAGGCTGCAGGGACAAGGAGAGGAGAAAGAGCTATTGGGCGAGGTGCATGAGTCATGTGAGGACATACTGTCACAAGCTGTATCTGAGTGAAAAAACATTAATAATCAATAAAACATTTGAAACTTCTCTGATAAGATTACAGTGCAAAAGTATTACTGTTCTTCCTCTGTCTTTGTCTGGTTGTTTGACACTGGCTGACTAGATGAGATGTATTTTTGTCACACATGGGTTCCATCAGTCAGAGAAAAGCCTCTCAATAAACAGGCATTTTAATTAGAAACTGATGTCTTATGTCTTAAGGCGCAACCCTGAACGACCGCAGCAGACAGAACTGTTTAAAAGCACAGATTCCTCCAGCATGCCTTCGCCGAGCCTCGGTCATCACAACCTCTCCTTCTGGCACTGGGCCAAATTGTCCAACTATTTCACTCCCCCGTTAAACAATGCACCCCACCCAACTCCAACCACTGACCGCCTGAGGCACCCAAACACGTGCACCAAAGAATTCCCCCCGTTTCCTCTGAGATTGGAATTTGACCACTGCACCCAGCTGAGGAGAGATCTGCTCTGCAAAGGGTCCTGAGAAGAAGTGAGGCAACTTGGAGCTCCTTCCCATTTTTCTCCTCTCAGCACTGGGGCTGAAGCTCCTCTGTCAGCTGACATAACCTCATGTCGCACAAGCTTAATTAGATTTGGTGAATGGCGCTCATGTGCTGGTTTATTTGCTGCCAATGACAACCGCAACATACACTCTAACTCGAAACGTAACTGTCAGCATGCAAAGCTAAAGCATTAAAGCCTTTGCCCTTGAAACACAGGGATTATGTTTCAAAGTTTGCATATTTGAAATGTTGACCAGGGTTAGTATATACTCTAAGTTCTAATACCTTTCTTTACAGTCCTTTTCACCTCAGACAGGTCTTAACATTAAAACTGACCCCTCCAACCCCCACCCCTCCCCCCACCCCCCCACCCCACCCCCTCCCTCCCTTATAATAAAGGATGGATATGGAGCAATTGTACTTTCAAGTGCATCCAGGCATGTTGCCATTACTGGTCCAAGAAATCCAGTTTATCTTAGTGTGCTGTATCAGCCTCAGCCCATAAACCTGCTTTACAATCCACTTTATAACTCTTTCATTTTGCCCCTTCTTCCTGCGTAAGCACAACTGAAGATTCTCGCTGCACTAGCTTATTCTCAGTGAAAGACTGTGGCATCTTTACTGTAGGAAAAGAGAGAGTTATCAAATACTCCTCCACAGGCTTCCTGAACACTTTCAAGGACCAAATTCAAGATCCAATCTATGTAAAACTAGGACCACTTTTTCAACGCAGATCAAATCCAAGTCAACACTAATATGTTTTACAGAGCTTAAAACTGAATATATTAAGCTGTGAGGCACTAAAATGCTGATTTGTCTACTTGAGATTGCAATTTTACTAAAGCACAACAAGCAAAGGTGATGAAAATGATTCATAATAGGATAAGAGAGGGGGAGGGGGATAAAGGCATGAGAGAGTGTAGGCACACGTATGGATAGAAACTTTTTGACGCTCATTGTACAAGCGACATGTTAGAGCCACTATGATTTTTTTTTTTTTACATTTAATGAAAAAATTGTCCATGGCCTGTCTACATGACTCCTCAACATGATGAAATCCCTCCTATGAGCTCAAACAGTCTGTTTGAATTCTCTTTCCCAGGAGATGTCATGAGGGGATATGCCACTTCTCCCCGAATGACAGACACTCATTAAGATTGGTGTGTTTGGTTCATATGAAGCTGCATTTTAAGAAACATTTCTCGTCATATTTGTGTGGCCAAAATAATTAGACCACAGTGGTTGAAAAATCCTTCTTGGGAGGTGCATGGTCACAGATGCTGCTTGTAGATTTACTGTAGAATCAAATGTTTTTTTTTTTTTTTTTTTACCTCTGCAAAGGAGCTTATACTTTTGCCTGCGTTTGTCTGTTTGCAAAAATGTAATGTAACTCAAAGAATCATTGATGGATTTTGATAAAAATTTCCTGGGGATGTTGGTCTGGACACAAGGATGAACTGATTATTCATTTTTTAAAGGATTCATAAACATTGTGAGATAGAGCAGTTTGCAGCTTTTTCACTGAAAACTTTATGGGGTAATGGACAAATTGTAAATGCCCTGCAACTCAAAATCAGATGAATGGATTTTGATGACATTTTCATGATGTACCTCATGTCTTATAAAGCCACTAATAAATTTTCAGCGGAAATCCAAATCCAGATCCAGATCCAGGAACTTTTAAAATATGCATCAATACTGCAAGACAGGCTAAAATTTGATATATTCCCCTTTCAATCTTTAAGTCATAACTGCAACAGATATACCACTATTACCCTTTATTACATCCAGAATATACTGGGGAACTCCACCAAGACATCCCTCTGGATCTGGGGATCAGATATATTTGGGGAACAATGTCATCCAAAAAAAAATGTTCCTGACCCAAAATATTAATGCTCTAGCATTTCATGTGTAGATGTTTTTAGGCAAGTCCTTTCACTTGAGGTTTAAGGTGTAAGACATTTTATTCAGTGCCTCAGTCTGGATCAGGGGTTCAAACGTGACTGCTAGTGCCTTGGCCGACGTTTGTGTTTGATAAGCAATTCTTGTTTTCTTATTTTTCACATGTGCTGATAACAAGTAGACGACCACAATGTGAGGAACAGGTTACCTCTACTATAGTAGGGACTTTGTTGTTCATAAAAAAAAGTGTGTATATTGGTCGTGGCTAAAATTACTTTGAAGATATCGATTAATCAAATATAAGCAAAAATCCATTACCGAGCATCCCCACTAAGGCAACTATAGTTTTCCCTAATTCTTAAACTTTGATTTTTTTTTTTAATAATTAGGTATGGCAATCAAAATCTGGGTCAGTTTAGTCCCGGTTCTGCCTATTTGAAAACCCTAAAGCAATAATACTGAAGTATATCATCACTGCTATCAAGTCTGAAGGTTCTCTGACACGTCTTCCAATCATACCACTGGCAGGCAAACATATATCAGTTTTTGAGGGAGTGGACACATATATTAGTTTTTGAGGGAGTGGACAGAAGCTCTACAAACATTAGCGCAGTGTATCAAATTAAATAAAAAAACTGGACCTCTCATCTGTCTGCTTGACAACCCGGCTGTTGAAGCAGCACACACATAACACTGGATGCTACACCAAATCCTTCTCCTTGGTCTGCTCAAACTAGGAGTGAATAGTGCTCTCAAAGTGTTTCGTTTAAGAGCAACTGGCTGAAAAAATGTATCTTATTTTAATTGGCAGCATAACAGTCACTTTACTGATTTAACAAGCAGACATACATCTTTTGTAATGTGTTGTCTATTTAGTGAAGGTAAAAACTGTCAGCTTAAGTTTAATGTTACATCAAAAGAATGCATCTTAAATAACAAAAAAATGTGTAAATATGTTTGTGTACAGGTGCAATTTCTTTGTTTTCCATTGATATTAAATTAATACAATAAAATATCAGATCAAAACATTTCTATCTTTTTATCATACATATTTACCAGTAAAATTAAAAATACACTATCTTCTTTTCTGTCCACCAAACAGTGAAAAAAGGAAGGACAGTGGTATTGACAAGCACTCTGAATGATAGATAAGGGTGACAATATCAATAAAAATAATGATCCACATCCCTATTGCTAATTAAGAGAAGCCAAAATTGTTATTTAAAAGAAACTTGTCCAACTGCCCTGCCCTGTCAAGTGATTGAAATGTGTTCATTTTGAGAGCAAAGTAGTGTTAGCAAGTTTAGTTCAAACAGGTACTATTATTCATGTACTTTTACTCTGTATGTACAGCTGAAACACAAATGCAGAGATATAAGAGTGAACTAATGTGAGCTTTTCGCAAAGATTTTTTCCTACATGCACCATTTTCAGATGGTGAGATCTTCTCCACATTTTGCTTCAGTAAGACAAAAATCTGGCATGCATCTTTACAGACATTACGTGTAACAGACACACAGCGTATAACAGACTGATGTTAGGCAAGAAGAGAGGCAGGGGCTTGTTTCTGCATTCCTGGCTCCTCATACCGCTGGCTTTAGATGTTTCAGTAGAGGGGAGAGGCCAAAAGGAAAGACTCATCTGTCATGCTTCTCTATCTATCACTGGACATGTGTAGCAAACTGTTTACACTCTTTCAGTAAGAGTACTACAACACAATTAAAAAACCCTGACTGACTTGTAGATTTCATCTGGGTCAGCACAAACACAGGAACTGGCGTAATGCTCCCACAAATGAGCACCCTCACAAGAGCGAACTGTAATCTCTCATGTTGTGGTTTTAATCCTGTTTTGAGTCATATAATCCTATTGCACAAATCACAGCAAAACCATTTGTTTGGCCTCTGTACTTGGTAGCAGTATGCTCAGAGTGAATATTTAACCAGGGTGTGGGATTTCAACTTAGCTCACTAACAGGAGGCCTTCAGAGGGAGAGTACAGGTCCAGGGAGTTTAGTAAGTGGTCAATTCAAAACTCAAAATGCAAGGAGCGCTAATTCAAAGTAGCCTCTGCGTTCACCACCATGAAGAAAAGCTATAAAAGTGTTCTCAAATGACTACTGAAGCAAGAATGTCTTAGTCTGCTGAGGACAGCTCAACTTGTGATTTTAATGACAGCCTCATTATGGGTTAATCTTTACCTCTATTTTGAGGAATGTGGATTGAAAGATTTAAAACTCATCTTTGCGCTAATAAGAGTGAAACCCAGGATCCAACTACTGAGACATGCTAGAGAGAAGTAAGGTAATTCCAAGTGCAGAGGCATAGAAAATAAAGCCTTTTACAGTCTCTCTATCTTAACAAAAACGTTGTCTTTGAAATGTTGAACAGGTGCTGAGCTCACTGTGCTCTCTACTCGTGAAATAGACAGCAGCAGAGTGATGTTTGGTCCTCATGACATGTCAAATACTTACTGTGATGACAGCCTTGCTGAGGCACAGGGACCCCCTGCAGCCGTACTCCCGTTCATCCTCGGACTTGTAGTAGCTCAAAGTATTGTTTTTCAACACCACCCATCTGTCCTGCCATCCATGTATGTAATTTGTCCACTGTAAACACACAAGAAGTAGACACCAAACACTTAAAGTAAGAACTACCGCACAAACAAAACATCCGCCAAGTTTTTTTTCCTTACATGGAACATTTAAGACAGACCCCAGAGGAGAGGGAGGGCGATGCTTTTAATAGGACTTAGGGTTTGTACATCTTTATAAGATGAGATCCAAGCACTCCTAAAGAACTTTCTCAGAGCATTTCAAAGCATCTCCAGTACTTTGGAACTATGGTCAGCAATATTTTCAGGCAAATACATGAACACAGAATTAATGTTTTGCTACCTGATTCTTAAAGAGAGTCAAGATAAAACTGCTCACATAAATTCTCCTCTAGTGTTTTTTCTTGTTTTTACTGGGATTTTTCCCCAAGCATCATTGCATTTTAGTACTTAAGAGTATCTTGACAACCTTTTTTCATTTTTTACCACAGTAGTCTTTATTTTAAGTATTTTTTCTCTCAACTCAAAATTTCAAAATCTAGAGCAGACAGTTACCTTGACATTTTGAGTATTCTGAACTTTATCACAGTGAAGCTTGAGCTCCCAAAACAAGGCTAACCTCTGTTAGCAAGTTGGCATATTGCTTTCTGTAAAAAGGGCAGGTGAAGCTGGATTTTTACTGTTGAAAGCATAATTTACACTTCATGTACAAGTAATCCGAAGACTTACTTTGCTTTACATTACCCAGTGTCCATATTTGTAAATGATTTTGTTGTAATTCATGGCAGCATCACACATTAGTTTCTATCTGCACTGCTGTGTTTCCCACAGAGTGATACTGGACTTGAGGGGTGGAGATGCCAGGTGGGGTCATCCTGATTGACTAAAGTCAGCAAGTTTATTTATTTGTGTTTCTACTCTTTTAACTCTGTTCATCAGCAGGATGTAAAGATATTCAAATACAATGAAATGCTTGAGTGGGTGAGCCACATGTGTGAAGGCTCTTTGAAGATAAGGTACTATACCACAGCTGTTATCCTGGAATGCAGTTCAGGATAAATTTGACAACAAACAGCTGCAGAATCAGGTTTTAACAGTATTTTAAACAAAGGGCATTTATGGGATCAATCTAATGACTGATGCCTCTCTTGTGCACATAGATTGGGATAAGACAAAAATAAAAAGCAAACAGAAAACAAAATGGCTTACAGATGTACTTGGATGGCTGAAACTGTAACTGTCCAGCACATGGGGATGAACTGTTACAACCTAGCTGGAGGAATCTACCATATACCATCTGCCTCTGATCATAAAAACTCCCTTATCGATACCTTCCACATTGTTCTGCCTTCGAAACAACACCTTAGTAAGAGGCAGTCAGCATAAACGACTATAAACAGTCATCAATAGAGGAATAAGGGAGACAGAGGGCGTCTAACATGAGGCTTAATTTTACACAATAAGAAATTCAGCATAAATTTTCTGTTTTTCCACACAGAAAACCCACCGAATTAGGTCTGGGAATGTACAAAGGATCATATCAATAAGCAGAAAAGATAATGACACTGAAATCAGTGGTCTCAATTCCCATCCAAGGATGCATGCCAAGTTTTTGGAGGATTGTTTACAGGTAGAGAAAAGCATGTGTGCACATCAGTATCTGCATCAGCTAAAGTTAGGAAATATCAGCATATTGGAAATCGATAAAAATCCAATATCATGGGTCCCTGGTATTTTTCTAAATCTGTTAAGCATTTCCAACATCTATGCAGAGTGCAATGTGACTAAACTTATCAGAAATACAGTCCGTGTGATGATCTGAGTACAATGATTTATCTTTTGCAGCTCACGGTCAATGATAATGTTTGGAGTATTTCATGCCTGTAATGTATCAATAATGCACATTAACAGAAAAATCGATGTTATTATCTGCACTAGAACACAATGTGACATGTAATGGTTCACCTAACATTACCTTGCTTAAAACGCCTCCCAACTCCACAGGCTGCCCGGATTCAGGGTCCACATCCTCATCCGAACCAGACGAAGAACTCTTTTCGGACATTTAAATCCAAGCTTTACAGAAAACTTTAGCCTAACTGCAACAATAAAACCACGTAAACCAACGCTGGTCCGCTGAGAGATTAGTTTTAACACGAAGTCCAAACGCTCCTGAGCCAAACCTACAGCCAGCTTATTTATCTTAGCCTTAATGTCAACGAAACAGGTTTAACTAGCCATTGACTGCGAGTACAGACGGCGATAGTTATTTCCGATCATTTCATCTACAGAGGTAGCACTGTAGTGATCATCCCTGGATGTCACAGCTGATTACCAACTTCTCGGTTTTGCGGGCTTTGTTTTGAAACTGACGTCGAATACCAATGAGACTAGCTAGTTAGCTTTAGCTGTCAAACGGTGCGACTAGCTAATATTAACTTATGCTAAGAGGAGACAGGGATCGGTTTCCGTGAGCTTTCTCTGCTGCTGTCGATGTTATCAACGAGGAAGGCCTTCACCCTAACGCTGCACCAAAACTTCGAGAGAACAAATGCCGAGCTCCAGAGCCTTTCCTTCTTTTGGTTCCGCAGTTTTGTTAGCTCTGGAGTGGAGGGCTGCCTAGCTTGTCTTCATTCAGGTCGGGGGGAGGAGCTGCAGCCACGCTTTACTGTGTACGTTAAAGACAGAGTCGTCAAGGGAACGAGCTCACCGCGGTACCGGAAGTTAAGCTTCAAAATAAAACCATGAGACGTAACGGACAAAAGACTGAAACGTACGGACACCAAGCAAGTAGTTTCGTGGTCAGATTTAAAAAGAACACCAATGTAAACGGCCAATTCTGTTGTGTTCTCCCACAAACACGTTTCAATCTTTTCTGGCACTGTGACTACAGCATAAAGTTCTGGAAGGACTTAAACCAACACTACGTAGTTTTTCCACCCTAATATAATATTTCTAGAATCATTGTGATGGTACATCACCTTACAACAGGTTGAATGACACCTCTGTCACAGTGTGAGGGGGTCTGTATCACCTTCACTGGCACTACGTAACTTCGATGTGGATGGTAGGAACACTTCCACACTAAAAAACTACAAACTAAAAAACATGATCAGACTGTACCTTATCAGTCCACATGGCGTATTTGTCTCTTGAGACCTCCTGTCGGCTCGCTTCTCCTCCCTCCTCCTCTCCTCCCAACAAAAGCACGTTGGTGTGAGGCGCAGTTACACTTAACAACCATAGAGGCCCCTAGAGAGCTAAAAGCCTGAATCTTACAGTGCTGCTTTAAGTGAATTCATTACTGATAAAAATAGACCCTGATTTTTACCTTATGTTTAGAGAATGTGCTGTTTGGTTTCCGTGAAGGCACCATTAAACATCAAGAATATAACATGATTAATATGATTATTTTCCCAGCAATGTTCCATATCCAAATCCAGTAAATGTAAGCAGCAATCCTTTTGTTGCTTTTGAACACAATATTACGTCAAGTCAATTTTCTCCTCACAAAAAAAGGCTATCAAAGCGGCAACTCTGTGTGCTACTTTTAACATTCTTAATTATTTTTTCCCCCTGGTTTTGTAATTTATCATATTTATCCCATGGTCTGTTTTCCTGGCACAAGGATTGTATTTGGCATTGATACTGTGCCGCATATTTGTTCAGTAAAGTAGAAAAAATGCATTATGGCCAGGTACGAGAAACAAATGATAAGAGGGGTAAGATATTTTTTCTAAGAGATACAAAATAGATAGATAGATAGATAGATAGATAGATAGATAGATAGATAGATAGATAGACTTACTCTCATAATACATATTATATGGACCTCGACTGGCCATTTCCAGGTGCCACCCCAAATCCCAGTAAACAAATATGTTTAATGGACTGTTTTGTTGTGTAATTTATAAAAATGATTAACAAAAGACAGGAATAATGTATGTTTGGTTCTCTGTGCTCAGAGGTCAGTGTGTAGGACTGATTAAGATAGAAAGCAGTGAACTATATTTTTTTCCTATTGCCTATGTGTGCTCTCAGTCTTCATACCAACTCTTTCAAAAGTCAGAGCCTCATTTGGGCCACCTTTGAGAAAAAGTTTGAAAGTGCCACTGAACCTTCACCCAACCATACCTTATATCTGAGACATTCATCTGTTCTCGTGTTTGAGGGATATACATCAAAACTAATTAGAAACAAAGATGTCTTCTGCTATCTCAACTTGGATTTTGCAAACGATCATTGCATCTCCAATGTAGTCAAAACAAATATAAATACTGTTCTGTAAAAATCAATCAAGGGCTCTCATCGTCGGACTGTCTACTTCCTGTCGCTAACAGCATCAAATTGACGCACTTCTCTCTGTGCCAAAGGTCAGTGTCTGTAGTCATCTGTGGACTACTTTTTATATTGCGCGTACTTAACGCCTATAATGAGGTCCAAGTCTAAAGTCCGAGGGCGTCTACTTCGTATCAGCAGGAAAATGAACCTCTCACATTGTTATCCCTGAGTCTTAGTTGAAATGGAATTATTACTTCAACGCAAAATTAAATGATCACAGATACAAATAAATACTCCATCATTATTTTTTTCTAGATTAAGTAGTTACTGTGTCTAGTTACTGTGTCTTTTTACTCCATCAAGATGCCACATAACAGCTATTTATTTTAAGGAACACAAAAGTAATTCATTTATCATACAAATCGTATAACAAGCAGGGGAATTTTAATTCGAGTTTTATTCAGACTTTTTGTTGTTCGTTACTCATTTTGGAATTACAGGCAGACATTTTAAATGTGAAATAGGCCATTTCATTAATTTCACATATTAGCATATTTACACGACAAAATTAAAGAGAGAAAAAAACTAACAAGGCTATAAAACAAAATTACTCAGTTATTTAATAGCAAGAAGATATATTATTCAAGAAGACTCTTCTATTTCCTACAGTTTTATGTACATTTAATTTTGTTCCGACTTTATTTGACTGAAAACGATACTTTGATTTATTTATTGTTTAAATGAGTGATACCTGCATTTGAACTAGATGAAAGCGGTCCCTGTAAGTCTTTTCTTTTCATAAATACAGTGTTGTCTATGTTGATATAATTTCTTTTCAAAACT
The DNA here is from genome assembly GCA_037902135.1 of Cetoscarus ocellatus. Classification (NCBI taxonomy): domain Eukaryota; kingdom Metazoa; phylum Chordata; class Actinopteri; order Labriformes; family Labridae; genus Cetoscarus; species Cetoscarus ocellatus. Next base: position 2,288,529 of record JBAMNC010001392.1, on the reverse strand, counting down.
TTATTGAACAATATTATCAATTATACAATCAACAACAATTTACATATTGAAATACAGAGCAAAGTTCGGCATCTTAACTAGAATAAATAAATAAAAAAGACAAATAATAGAGAAAAACATAGGTAAGTACATGAGTACAAATTATAAATAATAATAGTTTAAAATTTAAAAAATGGCACTGAAGATCACAATTCACATAGTAGTGCTTGAATTATAGTCGTACTATTGAAACATATCTTAATATTTTTATACGTTCAACGTAGTTCTTAAAATGAAGTTGGAAAACTGGAGTTGAAATCATTTATTTAAAAGTTGTAAACATTGCTTATGACGCTTTTCCGGTGATGACGCACGAACGCGGAAGTACCGCCAAACCTACCGTCGCTGTTTTCAAATCATGTCCCAACATGTTGGTTAAGACCACCGGACAGCTGAGAGATTTTGAGTCAATGTGATCATTTCAGTTTCAAGTGCAGCAGAGAGTAAGTCAACTAACTAATTTTTGTTCTCTGAATCAGCTTAAAGTTTAAAATAAAAGTATGTTTTACAGCGACATCGTTGCTTTCACACCTAATGAGAACAACTTTCCTTTGAATTTGGTCTGAACATTTACTAAATCAAATGCTGATTTTCCATTAAGATTCCCATCTTCAGAATGGAGAATGGAGTCAAATCCACTTCTACAGCAGAGGGCTTCCTCTCCAGGATGGCTCTCAATGACAACAAGGCTGGTATGGAGGGTCTGGACAGGGACAAAATCAACAAGATCATCATGGAGTCATCCAAGGTAGACTCAGCTCCTGTTTTAGTATGTAAAGTAGAATGACAGAAGGGGGTGCCCCAAATGCGGACTCTTTCTTGTCAAAAACTTGTATCTTCAATATCACAGATTTGGAGCAGCTAAAATGTAGACTGGACTGTAAAAGAAACATGCAGCTTTGAAATGACTTGTCATGAACTGCTGAACCCTGACACTACACTCCTGTTAGTCCTGTTGACTCACAATCCCAGTAGACTTGTGCTCTTTGTGTAATAGACTTGTAAGTACAGTATCAATTAGTCAGTTAGATGCTTACAGCTAAATCTTGTTACTCTGGTTCGTTAAGATGTACCTTCCCATTTTCCTTGGAGACACTAATCAGGGTTATCGACAGAACTTAGGTCCTGAGTCTGAACAGCAAAGAGTGATTTTTTTTATATGGCTGAGCTGGGTAGTTTAACATGATTTTGATGTATTACATTTTAAAGCAAGCACACAGTGTGATAATAGTTTTTATATTGTTGGTTTCAAAACAGCTTTTAAGATGTTTTGTGTTTACATCAAACATCTTAAAAACTCAACAGAGTATATGAAATAATAGACAAACAATGAAAATCTCTGCAGATTTTCTATGATAAGTTCTTTAATGTCTGGAGAGGTTGTTAAATAAAGAACTTATCTAGTCCTGCCTCTTCTTTCAAAAATGCTCACACCAAGACATTATTTCAGAAACTCTCTCTGTCTCTGCATTAGCTGTCATCAGTTTATTGGTTGGTTCTACCTTCAGACTGTATGTACTATAAAGAATACTTTTATTTAAGCTCAGTATTATTATTTTTTTGATCAATGAAATTCTTAATTTTATTAATTTCTGCTGTATCTAGAACAGTTTTCAAGATATCTCAAAGCAAATGAAATTTTAATAGTCTGTCTGCTTGTAAAGTTGGTGTGCTTGGGACTTCACATTTATTTTATCATGTATTGGTATATATGAATAACAAAAGTCCCATCAGAGAACCTTGTGTAACTCCACCCTATACCTCCATCAGCTTTGATTTTATCTGACTGATTTGTAAATATTGATGACTATGGTTTAGGTCACAAGCAATCTATGTGAGTGCTATTCCTCTTATTTCATAAGTGATGTTGATGTTGCTTTAAAAATGTATGGCAGGCCTGATGCTTACTGAAACAATTGTTTACTGCAAGAACCAAAAACAGCAACATGCTTATTGACATACATGCTGATCTTTTTAATTCAGTTGGTCAAAATGGGAAATCCTCATTTTGTTTTATTTTATGGCATTTTAGGAACATTTTTATAAACAATCAAAGACATCGATGGCCGTTTGATACCATGGCAAAAGTAGAAGTCCTTACCACCCAATATTAGGCAATTTCTTGTTTTATCAATAACAATTGCAGACAAACTCATGTTCACCCATTTAAATTGTATGCATTAATAATTTGGTAATGTTTAGAAAATGGATTGATGCGCTTGTCAGTTCCACCCATTTATCCAAATTTAACCAAAGTATGTGTGCAATTGTGACAGTACTCCCTCTCTTTTGGTGAAAAGGACTTAAGGTCATTAAGTTTCTGTATGTGATACTTCCAATGATTCCTCAAATGATTAAAGATAAGGATATTTTGTCACTGTGGATCGCATGGTTATGAAGAGGGTTGAGAATTAAAGCAACCTAAATATGCAGAAAAAATGTTTCAATGCAATTTAGACTTTGAAGAATTTTGCCTGCAGTTTGGGATAATTAAATCAAAATATTGCCTAATACAGGATGCTTGAGACTTAGATTTTTGTTAATGTGGTATCAACATGTTTTAATATATATATTTTTTTCTAGAATCAAATCATAGTTATAATACTAGTGTTGCAACAATTTTTTTTTTTCATTTACAGAAAAAATATGATATGTGCCATTTATCACAGACTTTTGGTCCGTCATCTTCCAATTTGTTAAATGGGTTAGAAAAGACAACACTATAGTGAGTGGTGGACAATTTGATATGTGAGATCCACTATACCAGTGCACAGCCCTCTGTGAAAGTCCTATATCCTTAGTACTACAGTCTTTAAATAAATGTGCTAATGTAGCTCTTTCGATAAAGCTGAGCTAGAGAATCTGTAACTCTCTTGTCATTTTGCTTGCAGGGATCTAAGTTTTATGAGAATGAGCTGAAAAGAGAGCAGCAGGTGAACCAGCGTATTGAGAAAATGATGCTACAGAAGGCACAGATCACGGAACAAAAACTGAAAAAAGCACACACTCAGGCAAGTCATGTTGATATTTCTTTATATGATTGTTTCTGTTTACCATCATAACCAATTTTAAAGGAGAGAAAATAAATCCATCATGAACTTTAAGTATCTCTTTTTAGGTAGAAAAGGTGGCTGCAGAGCTGGAGAGGAGTCGTGATCTGAGCCGTGTGATTGTTCACGTGGACATGGATGCTTTTTATGCAGCTGTGGAGATGAGAGACTGCCCTGAGCTGAAGGACAAACCAATGGCTGTGGGCTCTATGAGCATGCTGGTGGGTAAAAATATCATGCAGGGAAAGGACAAAATTATTAAAGCATTTGCTCAGTCAAATAATGCATGCACTGCCTTCCTGTTAGGGCTTGACAAAAAAGCATTATTTTCTTAAAAGTGTGAGATTTTGGGATGGACACATCATTAAGGTCGAGATTTATAACAATGAATAAGAAAAAATATGCAAAAAAAACAATACTTTTTCATTTTACATTTGCAAAATTTACATATACTCACACCAAAGTTAAACACTCAGATGAAACTCTACTACCTTCTAATTACCCTTAGAATAGATGTTGCAAGTTTACTGTTAAAAAATACTTGTTTTTTTTTAATTTGAGGGAAGTATGTTGGGATTGGCAATAGATAGAGCCAAAATGAATTCCTTATTAGTGAAACTGGATGGGCCTGAGTTCAGTTAACCTGACGCAGCAGGTGGACTGTTCAATATATTTCACTAATCCATCTGGGAAAGAGCCCATAGAAAGTGTTTGGGAATGGGCAGAACCTTTCAAAAGCATATCCATCAGGAAATTGGAAGATCAGTATTATTATCCAGTATAATAATACTGGATAATAATAACCAGTATTATTATCACAACATAATTGACATTATCTTGTAATGAATGTCAATCACATTCATTGCGAGCCAATCAGACAATGTTGTTGGTGGATGCTACTGCCACGGTGAAAATACAAAACCTGAACTACTTTGTAGAACAACCTATTGCCAAAACATGGCGACAGTGAAGCAAAAATATCCTTTCTGTCTTACAGTGCTTTCAGTGCCGTTATTTGTTTTTCATTTGATAAAGAAATGCAGTCCAGGCCTGACAAAACTGCTTCTGAGGCTGTTAGCATCTATGCTAGTCTCTGTGTGAGCAGTAAATTCCTCCTGTTATCTTGTTTGTTGCTCCAACTTTTTCCTGCTCTAAAGGACGCTGATTGAGCTATTGCGCTTTGGGCTGCTCACAGTCGTTATAGACTGGAGCTTGGCAAGATGGATCTGCCTGATTACAGACATTGACTCATGCAGGTCCAACTGTTATGCAAGGCTAAGGTTCAGTAAGACTAGGACTTGTATGCACAGCGGTTTTCTAGTTAACCTTCTTCTCAAAGAGCACAGCAGGTGACACTTACACATTCACAGATTTTTTAAGGTGCTCCGCTGTATTCCCATATAACATATGCCATCATACACATTCACAAACCACCGGCATGACATTTGGAGTAATACAGGGTTATGTGTCTTGCCCAAGGACATATCAACATGTGACTGCAGGAGTTGGGATCAAACCTTGACATTCTGATTGAAATATGACCGACTCTACCTCGGAACCAGTCCAAAATAATGAATTTACGATTCATCGTCCTCTAATGCCTTTAATCTGCCTTTGAAAAGATTAAAAGAGACCAGCTTTCAGACCCATTTTTCTGCAGCAGATTCCAGTGTGCAAGAGTAGCATATCTGAAACTGAAATATGTCCTGTATCAGAAAATAGTTTGCCCAATGAATGTTTGTATATATATATATATATATATCTCCTTTTCTCTTTTCCAGTCAACATCAAACTACCATGCCAGGAAGTATGGCGTTCGAGCTGCCATGCCTGGCTTCATCGCAAAGAAACTTTGCCCAAACCTAGTTATTGTTCCAACCAACTTTGATAAATACAGAGCTGTGAGTGAGGAGGTAAGATTGATGGTACTACAAATGGATACAAGATGCATTTCACATTACATGTATACAAATATGCTGTGCAACCTGTATGTAGTTTCCTTTTTAAAACTGCCAGGTGCTCATGAGTTTTATCTCTGTTAGGTCCGGCAGATTTTTGCAGATTATGACCCTCACTTCCAGCCAATGAGCCTGGATGAAGCCTATCTGGATTTTACGGAGCACCTGGAGCAGAGGCAGAGCTGGCCAGAATCTGCACGGACACATCCCTACCGTCCCAGCTGCACCGCTGCAGGCAGGACTTGATTACACCATAGAGTAGACTAATTATGTTGCATAGTATTTCCGTAATTATGTATCAAAATTCTCTTTTCTCTACAGGTGAAGAGCAGGAAAAGTGTCCTGAGCAGGAAACAGCGGAGACGAAAGATTTCTCTCCAGTCCTGTTTGAAGACAGCCCCAGCTCCTTCTTGGACTCTGAAGGTATCAGCGCTGGTCCTGTGTTCGAGGTGTTTGGGACGTCTGTCGAGGAGGCTGTGAGAGAGATGCGATTTCGGATTGAGCAGAAGACACAGCTGACAGCCAGTGCAGGTCAGGTGATTCACACAGCGTCATCCTTTATGCTTTTGCTACTGCAGTCAGATTAAGCTCAAGCTGGTTATAATGTACCTTTCGACTTATGTGAACTAGTTTTGGAGTAAAAAATTAGGACTCTAAAATACAGCTTACATGATCTGTGTTTCTTATGTTGAATTATTGTAGTCCATAACGTTATCGCAATATTAAACAGTATCATCACACATTGTATTTTTTTAAATACTGTGCCAGCCTATTAAGCAGTATTCTAAATTTGTTTATCATTTCAAAGAGTGGGAAAAAATTTAAACAGTAACATCCTGAAAAGCAATGAGAATTTATGCCATTTTATTGATACCAAATGCCATCATCGATTCTCCTTATGGAAACGATTCCCTCGTCGATTGCTGTGGATTTTCTGCATGGATGAAAGTTGACCTATATAAGGTCTCAGTGGCAATGTCAAACACATGTCAAATGTCAAATTATAATCAATCCCGTGCTGAGGAGATAAATGCTTCTGCAAGGTGCTTGTGTTTCCAGCCACTAAACATTGTGCATTAATTATCTTGTTTAACATTATGTCACAGTTTTGTCTATTTCTGTTTTCCGCCTGCTATGATCACATTTTTGACATCTGTGTTATCATCTCTGTTGACTGCCTCTGATAAGAGCGTGACGCGCTTGATTTACAAGGCATGCAGAGCAAATTTGAAGGAACTGATAAAGGAGTTGTTAAGCAAAAACACGAATGACATCGATTCCTTGAGAAAGTAGATATTGATTCCCAAGTGGCATTGGGTTTCAATTTTCTTTCCTAATCACGAAGTTATTACTTAACATTTTTGTCTAGAGAAATATGACCCCAATGATTGAAACAATTTTTTTTTTTTTTTATCTTAGTTGTACTGACAAGTAATATTTACATATATGAATGTACATCAACAAACACAACTTTTAATAAATGGTTACAGCTCATTCTTATACTTACAAAAAATGCATTTTTAAAAGCATTTTTTACCCCTCTGAAGTCCAGAGATGTCATACATTATTGGCTCTCTTTGGTTCAGATTTCGGGTCCTCTTCACTCTGTTTCTCTCATTTTGTCTAAAAAAGAGGTCTTCATAAACTTTTTAAACTTTGTGTGTGATTTTTTCCACTGTGTTACCCACTGATCTGTCCTTATGGAGTTAAGTTTTTATAGATATTGGTATGGACTCTGTCTCCATTGATAACCACTCACATTCTCTTTCACTAGCCCATGTTGTACTTATGTCTGTTGCATTGCAGATTTCCAAGAAGCTGAATTAAAACAAATAAAATTGAGCATGTCTGTCTCTTATGCCTTACATTTAATTTCTGTCAGGCACAAACTTTGTATCCCTTTTTTATGATTTCCCTTTTTTTAATAAAACTGTGCTATTGGCCACCCTCCATGTATTTTAAGTATGCATACACAGCAACACTTATGTCATATATTAAGAGTTAGAGTTTTCAAATTGGAAATTAAAGGCCACCAGACTGCACTAAACATTCCTGCGGTCCTCTGTAGTGTGTATCTTATTTTGGAGAAATGCATGACCTCACAAATCAGCAGCCAAAAGAGGGTGGATGGTCACTCTTCCACTTTAAGCTTTTGTCAGAGTATGATTGTTTTATAGTACACCAAAAACACAAGTAAAGGGCATGTTTGGCCAAAAATGTCATATTATGCTGTAAATATTGGAGACCAGAATGTTGTTCATTTTGGGTTTTGTAAACTTTTAACCAAATTGATATATTAAACTAATTTATCAGGACAACACAACATTTATTCGTTTAGTGCTTAAGTGTTTTTTTAATTTTCTGAAAAGTAGCAATTTTGGAGATAGAGTTGTGTTTGATGGTGAGGGTTCACTCTCTGCCCTGCTTTTAGAGAAAAAGCACTGTAAAAGAAGAAACTGATTTTTATGAGTGGGCAACACCTTAAACAACAGTCTGTCTTAACATTAACAAAACTGCTCAACAACAACAGTAAAAGTCTTTCTTGCATATTTTACTTGGAGTCATCTCTAACGCTGTGCAGGTTTTTACCAGATGTTCTTTATAAATGCTTCATTGGATTACACTCTCGACTCTTTCAGGAATTGCTCCAAACACAATGCTTGCCAAAGTGTGCAGTGACAAGAACAAGCCCAATGGCCAATTCAGACTCCCCCCAACCAGAGAGGCAGTCATGGACTTCATCCAAAATCTACCCGTTCGCAAAGTACTGTACACGTTGTTCAAACATAAATATAGTCTTTTTGCTCTGAAATGAATTTAGAGTTGTGTATTATTTTTATATCAATGGACTTAGATGTGTTGTAAAGTGACAACTGATCTGCTGCAGACAGCTGAAGATAGTTGAGAGAGAATCAGTATTAATATTGAAAGACAAAATGATGTGACTGTGTGTGTTTGCAGGTTTCTGGCATCGGGAAGGTGAGTGAGAAGATGCTCAATGCTCTGGGCGTGAGCTGCTGTTCTGATCTCAGCCAGCAGATGGCGTTGTTGTCATTGTTGTTCTCTGAGGTGGCCTGGCATCATTTCATGGAGGTTTCCCTGGGTCTGGGTTCAACATATGTACCAAGGTTAGTCACAGCCTGGTTAATAACTCTTTGATCAGAAAATAAAAATTAATAAATAAATAAAAGAGGAAAGAGTAATAGTCTTATTCCCTCATACAGGCATGAAGAAAGAAAAAGCATGAGCACAGAAAGGTATGACAGAAACAGACTCTACCTGTTTGACTTTAAATCTTTGAATGTTCATCCCACTAACCTTCCCAATTTCCCTCTGGTACTCCAATATCTGACCTGATTTCTTTGCAGGACGTTTAAAGAACTGAGTAAAACTGAGGATCAGCTGTCTTTGTGCAGGGAGCTCTGTGAGGACTTAGCAGAAGACATGAAGAAAGAAAATTTGAAGGTATTTACACAAATCTGTGTGTTATGAGTACAGATGAGTTAAAGGATGTGGTTTAAGAGAAAATTAGTAGTAAAAGAGTTTTTCAAAAGTCATAATGTAAATAGCAGAAAGGTGAAGAGAAGACTTGAAATTCATGGGAAGAAAGACAAAAAATGTTGATTGTAAAAGTCAGTATGTTGAGGATAATGTAGAAACACAATGAATGAATTGTATACCTTTTTTTTCTCTCGATTAAAAAATTTCCTTTATAATTTCAACTCTTCCTGTCAACATTTTGTTATTTTCATTCCAAAATAAAACAGTAACTCAGTCAGCACCTCATTTTTCCACAATTCAATTTTTCCCTCAACACTCTAACGTTTTTCTCATTATTTTGGCCTTTATTCTCTCAGCTTTTCAGCCTTTTACTCCCAACATTTTTAGATAGTCCATAATATGCTTCCAGAGATGTACATGACCTTTAGTGTGTTTTCCAGGCCTCTTTTCTACACATAAGACATAAAGTCACAACATCATGACATAAGCATCTTTTAGAGCAGGAAGAGGTGGGAGCTACAAACCTGTTGACAGCAGGTAGTGACTGTTCGTACAGAGATTAGCACAGATGCTAACAGCTTCAGTAGCAGTTGTATCAGATCTGGACAGCATTTCTTTGTTAAATGTAGAACTAACCTCAACAGCGAAAGCATTTGTTGATAGATATATATTTTGACACCACTTCCATCTTGTTTTGGCAATAGGTTGTTTTACAAAGTGGCTTATGTTTTGCGTTTAACACCGTGGCCGTTTGCCCGTGATGGACGTGATTGACGAAATGTTTGTCCAATCATCTGCCAGATTTGCTTTTGAAAGGTTCTGCCGTCCCCAAACACTTTCTTTGGGCTCTTTCCCAGATGGACTATTGAGGTATCTGGAACAGTCCATCTGGTGTCAGGTTACCAAGCAGTGCTGCACTGACCAGTTACAGAGCGGACAGGGCTCACATGAGAGCCATAAGTGACAGGAGGTCCAAAAGAGTGCCTCAGACAGACTGAGAATACAGCTGGATCAGGATCAGTCTGTGTGTGAAGAGGGATATTTGAAAATGAGCAGTTATGATTATACTCTAGCAGTCAAAATTGAATCTATGAACCGGAGCTAAGATAAATATAGGCTCTTGAAAAATGCAAAAAACAAGCTTCCTGATTGAGAGAGTAAATATAAAGAAAGACTATCTAAAGCCTTAAAGACAGCTCCAGAAAAATATAGTTTTAAGCTTCAGGTGATACTGAAGGCCATCGCAGCTCGATTATACACTGAAGCAGGGAAACATGAATGCTTAAATGGATTCAAGGTTTTCTTTTCTTTTTGAATGGTCTGATAATCCCACTTAATTGACTTACTTTCATATAATTGCCTACAAATCAGCCCATGACTAAAAATGATCATGAAAACATATTTAGCCTTTATAATCAGGAGCACAAGATTATAGAAAAATAGCACGATTATCAATTTCTAGACTTAATTTGTTTCTAAAAGTTTCTGGGGCTAAGAACGTACAAGCTGGTTAAAATGAACCATCCATATAATCAACAATAAAGATTTATGTAAAAATACAGAGGGTCCTTTGGGTCAATTTGTTTGCCTGGTGAAGGTCCAGTATATAAAGGTTACAAATAAATGTGGGGGTGTGAATGTAGGTTTTGGGTAAATGCATTGCCTTCAACTTATCTCATGAAATAGAAGTTTGATGTATTTTTCAGTTTTTACTCATGTTTTTCTAACAATTCAACATGTGCTGCCAACATTTCAGCTTTTTTCTATCAATATTTCAGCTCCTCTCCTGACAATCTAACTTTTTTCAAGGTGCACAAAGAGAAATAAACCCTTTACTCTTTTTTTTTCTTCCTAATTCTTTGACCATATACTTTTTCATAAGTAAGCGGGTAGTTTTTAAATCATTTGTATATTTGAGCAAAAGCAGATAACGAGTGTGCTAACAGAGACTTCATAGGTCATAGAAATACTCACATCTTTTTCTCATATTGCAAAAACCATCCTCTATGAAGCAAACCTTGTACGATTGCCCCAAACCTGTTCATTCTGTTTCAAATCGATAGAAAAAGAAGTGGATGGCTTAGCACGACCATCACCCCCCTGCCGGAGTCCCAATGTGGCCTTGATAGCTGAAGGAAATGGAGGGCCATTAAGGCGACAGCAGGGGCTACTATCAGCCTTGAAAATGTCTCCCTAGGAGATGATCACATTACTATGAAAGCTTTGCGTGGCAGACTTTTCACAAAATGCATCCTGACAAATCAATCAGCAGTGTGACAGTTTTTACAGATTCCCCTCTTTCTATTTCTGGCTCCTGCAGACAGCTGTCATGGATTATTTTTAGAATTAAGATCTTGTCAGATCTGTTGCCTCTGATTTTTTTTCAACAAAAGTTTTATTGAGTTTTTCCAAAATATATGAAATCACCAAAAATATTTACAAACAAAAAGAGAAAAATGATATTGGTGTGAAACTGCTGTGAAGGTAAATGAGATGTACAGAGGAAGAATTTCATAAACTTTTATTTTGTGATAGCTTTTCTGTAATCATTAATCGTCACAAATCGTTAAAGGTAAATGAAGTGGAATGGAATAATTTTTTCAAAGAAATTTCATCAACCCACCACCTGATACTTGGTCTGTCACTATTTTTCCATCTTAATGTCTTTTTGCTTGTGAAAGGCTAAGCTCTGCCTTTTTTGTGAGTTTCATTTAAACATTCCTTGAGTTGATACTGAAATAAAAAATAGATTCTCTTGTTATTTATATTGTAAGAACTATGTCTGAAAGATATGTCCATTTACCATTTATAACATGTGTTGTTCACATGGGCAGTAGTCACATTGCAGGATGTGTAATGACAGTTATGGGACAGCCCTTGACTAATAATTTACAAAAGTGTGTCTGATATCACTGTCAGTGGTAAGGTAAAGCGTGTTTACTGAAAACAGGGTTTAAGATCCTTTTAAGATTGTTGCACTTAAAAAAACAGAATCTATGTGGAAAGTTCTCTTAAAAGTCACAATATATATCACAAAGGTTAATACTGTTTACCTTTATCATTCAGCCCCAAATCATTTAATTGCAAGCTATTGGATTATTTGTAAAGTTTGAGAGGAACAGTGTAGCAGTGAATGAAAATGAGTAAAAAATACAAATAACAAAAGTGGAACTGTTCCTTTTTTGTATTTAATGTCTATATAAAAAGTCAGTTGATGTATATAAAGGACACTCCATGTGTCTGGATGTTATCTTTAAAAAATTGCACTACATATCACAGAATGAAAAATATTGCAATGTCTCGATCCCTAAATTGTTCACAAGAACTCTCACCTGACCAGTCCAACCAGGATTCATAAGTTTCTGGACATTTTTAAATATAATTGGAAAAAGTACCTCTGACCTCCCAACATTTACAACATAAGTCATGAATAGGAACAATTTTAGTTGTTATATAGATGAATACATATTTGACATGTTTTTAATGCAGTGTCATAACTGTCCCACAGGTTTACTCCTTTCACAAACACACCTCTCTGCTTTGATAGTCCTGACTGTTCTTTTAATGAGCGGCTCCCTCAGCCCATACTGAGTCTCTCTCATTTCATACAGCCTCTGTTCAATGTCAGGCAACACATTTCCGTGTATTACCTGTGCTGTTTCAAATCTCACTTACTTATAGAAAATAAGAGCATTTAAATACATAAAGAATGTGTGGTTAGTCTACTTAAAAGTAGGATTTGAAAAATAAGTCATGTTTGTGCTTTAGGAGAAGTATTTCATGTATGGTATGATTTCTCATTTAAAATATCAATTTTTCTATGTAATATGGCAACTGTTAAAGACTTTTGTAACATTATTTATTTATTTATTTTTTCCACGTTTCCCTGTTTGAGGTACTGACTGGGTGCTGAGGCTTGGACGGGAGATTAATGCTAGCCCAAGCTGAAGTCAGAAACTGGAATAGCAATCTAGAAAAGTACTGATGATTGTCAAAAAACCTTACCATGAAAAACATGAAGGACACGCATATTCTGCTGCAATAAACAAGTAAATTATTTAAATCCCACCCAGAGTATTTCTCTGCCTTTCCTGTGGAGTGGTTGTAGATCAGGTAGTTGTGGTGGGCTAGCAATTCAAATGAATGTCAGGAGACACAGAGCCATGTGTCTTCATGATCTGTTCAGTCTTGTGAATCATCTTTTCCTGCATTCAGCTTTTATGTGATGATTCTGCGGACTCAACAGTTAGCGAGTAGTCAATACGTGACAGTATTCCACTTTGATTGGAAAGTTTTATTATAAATTTTACCAATATATCAAAGCAGGGATGGGATCAGATCTGACAAAGCTCTTGGGCTACAGATATTTCAGATGTGTTAATTTCAGATCTGATATTTCTGATGCAATTTCAACCTTGTTTATCTTTTTTCCTGTAGGGTAAAACAGTGACACTGAAGCTCAAAAATGTGAACTTTGAGGTAAAAACCAGGGCCCTTACGGTGCCTTATGCTGTTGCTACTGTGGATGAGATCTTTGCTGTTGCTAAGGACCTGCTGAAAACGGAAATAGACAACGAAAGCCCCCAGCCACTCAGACTGAGGCTCATGGGTAATTAGATGTAGCAATATAACTGACGTACTTGCTTGAAATAAATCTTAATGATCTGTGACAGGCGGAAACAGCAGAACAATTTTGTAAATTTCCTAAAATAACTTTTCCTGTGTGTGTGTTTAGGTGTGCGGATCTCTGCTTTTGTCAGTTCAGATGATAAAAAGCCGCTGCAGAAGAGCATCCTGGGCTTTCTCCAGCATGGAAAGGGAGACTCAGGTGCTTCTACCAAAGGCCTGAATCAAAAGCTGGACAAAGAGAATCTCTCTGATCAGTCCACCCAAACTCAAGCCCTTGCTTTTACTCCTTTAGTGCCAAAACAAGAAGTTCCAGTATGGAGGAAGCAGAGTGCGTTGGAGGGAAACCAAACCAGTGAAGAACCCAAACAGTCTTTCTTCCAGAGGGCTCGTGCTGAGAGACTGAGAATCCAGGCAGCAAATGCAAACACACAAGAGGAAGAACATGAAGAAAATGTTACTGTGATAGTTCCTGCAGATCCTCCTGCTTCTAAGCTTGAAGAGTTACCCTCTAAAATAAATGAGGAGAGCACTATGGCCTCAGAATTTGCAGAAAATAATCAGACTTCTCAAGAAGAGGTTCGTGCTTCCACTTCAGCCTGCCTTGGTAAAAAGTCGGGTAGTCTCACTTGTCCTGTGTGTTTCCAGCACGTGGAGACGACTGATTTGAATGTCTTCAACACACACATAGACCAATGCCTCAGTGATCCCTCATGTAAGCCAAACCAGTGCATCATTTCTGACTCAGACTCAGATGTGGGCTCACAGAGAGATCAGAGGGATGGGGAAGTTGTGGACAAATCCAGCGGGGAGTGTGTGATTGAAGAAGCAATAAACAGCAAAGCTCTGGAGTCAAACAGAGATGATCTCCAGGATGAACAACACGGCGTGAAAAATGATTGTACAAAGACGGCTTTTTTCAACAGAAGTGAAAACAAAACAGCGACGACACAGCAGCCACAGTCACGTGACGATAAAGACTCTGTCCTCATCTGTCCAGTGTGCCAGCTGACCCAGGAAAGTGATGACCTTGTGCTCTTTAACCACCATGTTGACCTCTGCCTGAACCAGCAGGTGCTCCACGATCTGAAAGGACGCAATACATCTCCCATAATTCCACCTTCAGTTTCAAATAAAAAGGCTGCCGGTGAGTGTTCATTTCTTCAAATGAAGTGTTAAACAGTTTCTCATATAAGAGGAAACCCTTACATAAAACTTTCCTTTTTCAAACTGTTGCACAGTTTCAAACCACAAACAGAAAAACAAAAACTTGTCCTCCTGCAGACCCTCGTGACTTTAAGGTTACCCCTTAAACTGTAACCCCCTTCCCTGTCAGAAAACAGTTTTTGAATATTTGCAAGTAATAGATTGCTTCTTTTGATGTGTGTCATGGTTGTGTGTAGGTGTTTACTACATATTCCAGCTCATGATGATTACTGATAGTTGTGAAGTCCACTCCTACTCCTTTCTTACAGTACTTTCACTTTGATGGTGAATACTTGATGAATACTTTACAGTTTGTGGTCCAGGTGTGTTGAATCTTTTTCAGTTTCTTCAGGTATTGTGATTCATCAGGTGCTCATTGATGACAATATTGGTCCGTATGTGTTTTCCTCCCTCCTTGAGCAGTGCAGTCTTGTGTTTTCTATTTTTAAACCGCATAATGATCGTAGGTTTATCACTGGCGTTTCATCTGGGCAGTGAGTGAAAAGCCTCAATATTTCTGCTTTCCAGACTAATCTCCTTGGATTGTAAGAATGCAGTCGTCCCAAAATCTGAGTAATTTACCCAGCACTTATTGTTGTCATGTCAGCCACTGTTTCCTTTACATTAATTTAACTTTGTCTCTAAATCCTTTAAATTGTAAAACAACAGATATATGCCTCATACATCAAATAAAGTAACACTGGGATTTGTTGTAGTTAACACTGTAGGTCTTATTTCCAGGGTGATGAAACCAGCTACAGATGACAGATATGTTCCTGTTAGCTTCTTCATTAAACTGTGATGCTGTGACATCTTTGGAGTTAATAGAAGGAAAGTCTATTTGGCAGGATGTCATTGACCTCTGACTTTGTTATTCACTGACCGTGACATTGTGTGAAGAGTTTCTATCGATACCCACCGAGAAAAGACATCTCATTTCAGCCCCTGGGGTTTCCTTTGCCCTGCTCTCGGAAATGGCTAAATCATTTTCTCACCTATTCATTTCCTACAATGAAGTGCACCCTGGTTTCCTCTTAAACAAGCCGGCCTCAGAAATTGCACCCTTTATATCCTTTAAGAGGTGCTGCAGTCGTGCTCCTCTTCTGTGGACGTCGTTTTATCTCCCAGGAAAGCGATGACAATGGAGGGGCTTTTTTTTCCTTTCTGTGTTTATGAGTGTCTGTTTCTTTTTTCACAGGAAGAGGCCGACTCCTGTCAACTCAGGCAAATAAAGGCAAAAGTAAGAGGTGAGACGGCTCCATTATGGATTCAAGCTTCACACAATGTTCTGTCATGAAGTATAAACCAAAAACAAATAAGTAAGCATAACAACAAAATAATCACAAAACAAAAATGACCAATGAAAAAAAAACTAACAAAAAAACCTCAACAAAAAACATAAATATAACAAAACAGGACAGATGACAGAAAATTAAAAACCCAATAAGATATAAAGTAAAATTGAAAGAAATGCGAATAACAAATCAACACATCAATCATTGCAATGTTTCTACAAATAGAAGAAACAACTATAAAATATTAAAACATGAAAACTTAAAAAAAGGAATAAAAAAAAACACAAGAACATCAAAAGGAACTAATAAAATAACAACAAAAAACACAATAACAAATTTACAAAAACAACTAATAAATTGTGCGACCATAAATAAAAAGTGCAATTATTTATAAAAAAAATCAACTTACAAAAAATGCAACAACAAAGAAAACAATCTAAGTAGAATAACTAATTTAAATACCATGACAGTAGATAAAACACAACACAAAAGCAACAACAAATGAGAGTAACACACAGCATATAAAAATACAATACCAAAAAATTCCAACATGCAAAGACAAATAACAAAAAAAACAACTGTAAATCAAAACAGGAAGAAAAACAAAAACTGAAAACACAACAGCCAAAACTGCAATATTACTGAAAAGACAACTGAAAAAATAACAAACATCAACTACAACTAACAAACATCAAATGACAGTCTCAGCTACAACTAAAAAAGAACAGTTAAAAATATGTTCAAAACTAAAATGATAAATATCTGTAAATATAAAGCATTAGCAAATAAGACAACAAAACTAATATAGAGCCCAACAAGTAATAAGATAAAGCAAATGAAACAGCAACAAATATTTAAAAAATCCTTCAACAAAGAAAAGCACAACTAAAGACTTTTAATAACATTTAAACATATGAACAAAGAAAAGAATCTAACATCAAATAACACCCTTTAAAACTTACAAGAAATGATACAAATAATTAACATGCAATTACATATTTGAAAACAACAAATGAAAAAAAAACATTTATTTTCTATTAGTTTTTATATTATTTGTGTTTTATTTATTGTTGTATTTCCCTTTAGTTTGGCTTTTTTTCCTTTTTATTGCATGATTAGTTGTGTTTTTTCATTTGTTGTGTTTTTTTTCATTTGTTATCTATTTGTTTAATCTCTTTGTTGCTTTGTTTTTTATCTTTGGGTTTATTTGGTGTTTGGTTTTAGTCATTGGGGTTTTTGTGTTGCTGCATCTTTTATTTCTCATTGTTTTTCCTTGTTTGCTTTTTATTTTCTATATTCTTTTATCAATGTTAATTGTTTTATGCTTTCTATGTTCAAATGTAGTCTCACTGAGTTAGTGGTAGTGTTTTTTCTTTTATTGTGTTTTTTGTTTATCCTTTTTTTCCCCTTACTTTTTTGTTGTGTTTTGCACTTCATGGCCGCCATATTTGACAAAAAGACAATCTGATAATTACAATGAATTGCACTGATTTTGTGACTTTCAGGCGGGACACACCATCCTCTCCTCCATCTAAAAAGACCAAAGGTGTTACTCCTCTTAACACCATTGACAAGTTCTTCAGGTGACCATCGCTCATGTGTCTTCATCTACAGGAAAACAATCTCTCACCTTACTGCCTTGGATCCACTCTGCTGCTTTTTGTTGTGCTGCCGACTCTCCTGAAATAATTGCACTCAGAGTCATATTAGTTTAATTTATTGGTGATTTGAGAAGCTGAGTATTTGCACTATCAGACTCTCTTTGCTGTTCTTTAAGCCATATGCAGGACATGAATGAATCCTGCTTGTTTGAATTTAAGGAGTTAATGTTATAATCCTGTTGTCTGTTTATGTCAGCTTTATTGTATTTATTTCATCAAGACAGTTGAAGGTAAGCTTGAGGTTTTTAAGATAAAGTTTTCTCAATTTATCATGAAAATGTGAATTACTTATTTAAGGGTACATTTTAAGTTTTTTAAATCAGTGTAGATATTTTCAGTCATTTCTACCTATATTTATTGTGTATTTTAATAAACTGTTTAATTAATGGTGAATATTAGAGAATTATTGTATCATGAACATCAAGTTGAAATAAATGACTATTCAGCTGAAGTTACACTGTGAATATGACAGTTTTTTAACTCGATAACACCCAGTCTTTACTAAAAGAAAAAGAGTTTTCTTACAAGAGAATAGAATTAACATTGATTTCATTGATTTTAAAAGCAAGAACAACTACAACATGGGTGTCTCTGTCCACAATATAATTAGTATTATTATTATTGCGAGTGGTTTGATATTAAAAAGATAGTCTGGAAAAGGCATTCTTCATGAGATTTGGTCATGTGATGACACTTGTGGCAGTCAGGAAACACTTCCTCTGCTTTATACTCTGAGGATTTTGATTGTCTTGCTTGCCAGCTATGTGCTTAACCTGACTAACATATATATTAAAAAAGACATTTTTCAGTTGTATGCACTGACCAGTAAGGAAACAAGCCTGAATTATGCTTCTTCGGGGCCCCTCTCAAAGAAAAAAACGACTGTAGATAGGAACTAAAGATGAACTCCACAGAACATACACACAGAAAGGCCCTGACACAGGGATCAAACCAGCAACCTTCTTGCTGTGAGGCACGTGCACTACCTGCTGTGCCACCGTAGTTAAAAATGAATCAGTAAATTACAGGATTCTGCAAATCATGTAGAGCTCATCAGTAAATATTACCAACCAACACGAAGGAAAATATTTGAAAAAGAAGTCATGTTAACTTAAAAGGAACAGGAACGCTCCAAAAGAGGAAAAAATAAGATTCAGAACCGAGCTTATGGGACTCTGTATTACTGTGAAAATAAAGAGTTTATGTAAAAATCTTAACAGAAAACTAAACCATCTAAAACAAAACATGTTCAGAGCCACGTATTTTAGTCCTTTTTGCACTGGTCCCCAGAACATTTTTTAGTTTCTAGCTTAAAACTTATCTCTGGTTTTGGATTTTTGCATATCTTTAAACTCCTCTGTTCCAGCCCTGCTTTGATCAGGCTAACCTTGCAGTGCAGATGGATCAGATTGTCAGTGGCCCAGTGGAGCAAGAAGAGGTAGGAGCTACAAGGGAGACAACAGCAGGAAGAGACTGTTTGCACAGAGATTAGCATAGATGCTAACAGCTTCAGTAGCAGTTTTATCAGATCTGGAGCACATTTCTTAATCAAAAAATAACAACACTACCTTCACACAAACACAAACTTCTCAATAGAAATAGTGTTTTCACTCTGCTTCTGACATGTTTTGGTGAGAGTTTGTTTTATAATGTGGCTCAAGTTCTGTACCTCACACTGCAGCAGTAGCACATGTGTACTACATTATCTGATTGACCCAAATGAATGAGATTGATAAAACCATCGTCCAATCACCTGCCAAATATGCTTTTGAAAGGGTCTGAACATTCCCAAACACTTGCTAGGGTCTCTTTCCCATATGGACTAGAGAAATATGTTGAATGGTCCATTTGGTGTCAGGTTAAATATTTGAGGCTGCTTTGGTGTAAATCCTTATGAGCCATCAGTCCACCAAGCTGAAACCACATCAAGAAGTAGATGAGGTTCCAGCTCTATGTTCTAATGTTTACTGTGATTGCACAGACATCCCTTGACAAGTTCCTGCCATCACTGGGTCCAACAAACACCTGGCCCATGAAGGGTCCCTCATCTATTGCATAGCCCCTAAAGAAAATTTCAAGACTGACTTTCTCAAAGACAGAAGGAGAGGGAGGCTTGAAAGCTGATATGAGATCCTCTTCCTGGGAGTGATATGATCAGACACAGAAGGATTTATACCAATCAGGGAAAACATAATAACCACTGACAGGTGAAATAAATAACACTGATTATCTCCTCATCATGGCACATGTGAGTGGGTGGGATATACCAGGCAGCAAGTGAACTTGTCTTCAAAGTTGACGTGTTAGAAGCAGGAAAAATGGGCAAGCATAAGGATTTGAGTGGGTTTGACAAGGGCTAAACTGTGATGGCTAAAGGACTGGTCAAAGCATCTCCAAAACTGCAGCTCTTATGGGGTGTTCCTGGTCTGCAGTGGTCAGTATCAATCCGAAGTGGTCAAGGAAGGAACAGTGGTGAACCGGTGACAGGCTCATTGATGCACGTGGGAAACAAAGACTGGCTTGTGTGGTCTGATCCAACAAACAAGCTACTTTTGCACAGGTTGCTGAAGAAGTTAATGCTGGATCTGGTAGAAAGATGTCAGAATACACAGTGCAATGCAATTTGTTGCAAAATGAGGCTCTACAGCTGCAGAGCAGTCAGGGTGGCAGGTGGTCATAATGTTATGCCTGATCGGTGAACACTGACAGCTGAAACAAGGGGAGTAATGCTAAAATCAACTGTCTGTTTAGATTTTTAGGCAAGAAATTTCTCAAGTATGTTCTGAGGACATCTGGGGCCTTTTAAAAGGAACTTCAATGTAGATTTAAAACCAGAGTGTAGTCTGTCTGCAGTAACTTCTAAATTACAAAACATTTTAACTTCAGTGTGAACAGAAGTGACAGACTGTTCTGCAAAGTCTACACAGAGTCTCAGCACGAACAAGTCAAACTAGTAGCTGTATGTAAATCATGCAGTATGTAAACACTGAACTGTGAGCAAAGACATTTAAGTTTAGAAAAAAACCCTGATCTGACCTAATTTAATTAACACAATATAATTTAATCTAGACTTGTGTACCTGCTTGTCATGTAATAACAGGTGAAGTGTGACCAGACAAACATTCTTTGGTTCATCAGAAGATTGTGGAGGGTGTGAGCCACTAAAGCAAACATGGATCAGCCCTGCAGCAGAAAAAAACAGGAGTGCACTTCCACTTCAAGACATGCAGCCCATATTTGAAGACTGGAACGACATAAAACTAGAAAACAGTTGTTTTTCAGCCACCGTGAAATCTTTATCCTCTGTTGTTTTTCTTGGTGTCAGCTAATGCATCAGATTATTTCTTAATTCACAACAAATTTACTTAAAGTTACAGTAAGGAGCTTCCACATGGAGAAGAGAGCTACAGCTTTGAGGTCCATGATCCAGAAGCATCGTCCAAAGAAAGAAGATTTTCACCCTCGAAACTGGGTGTCACAGGAGACCATGAAGGGCTTCACTGAGTTCATACTGAACAAGGACTGGGAGAAAGACACAGACGACAGCTATGACGCCAAGGAGATGTGTGAGTATGATGGAAAATAATAACATAAGAAAAAGCTAAGAAATAATGATAGAGGAAGAACAATAAAAGCGGAAGTCATTCAGGACTGTGCATTTGAGTTTTTATTGTGAAAGCTTGAGTTAATTATTAGTCATTTATCGTTTGACTGACTGGAGACTCAGTGTGAGATGGTTTCTCTCCAGAGAAACACTGTTTACATAGAAATGGGACCTAAAGGTACTCATGTCAGTATACTGGCTAACAACATGTTTCTACTGATGGTTTAACTTTAATACCAAATGTTTTACACATGGTCAACCAGTGAGGACAGATTATACTCACTTCTCGAGGGGCCACATTGTTACAGATTGTTTCATTCTCTCAACAATGTGACTTCTTACTTAACACAAAGAGCAAATATAAATCTTTTGTCAGAAATAGTTCATTAATAAGCATTTATATTTAAAAGCTTGAATGTAAGCAGTAAATGCTTAGTTTAATGAGCTCAACAAAGAACTGGTTTCCTTTAGTCAAAAATTTCCCTTTATTAGATGTAGCCCAGTTTCTGTGTGTTTCTCAGAATGGGCCCTCGAGACTTCTTTTCTTGTTTAGATGTGCACTGGTTTTCATACTCTCACCCAGTCTGCATCTGGGGCTACCTCATCTGCCCAATTTTTGATGGTCATGCTGATTTCACCAAAACACAGACATTTCATTAAGGCTTGGGTTTTGTGGAAATTTTGCTGTTTCATGTTAAAACAAGAATTAGCAAATCAGTTGAAGGGAAAATAATAACATCAATATTAAAATTAGAATAATTATTTTTAATTCAATAAGGGCCTTCTCCACTGTCAGTGCTCAGACCCAACTGAAAAACAAGAAAAAAAACCCACACAAAATCTAATTGAGGCTTCTTTTTGAATGCAATGAGCACCAGCAGAGGATTTGCAAGTTGACATTATGTATATAAAATATATATTTATCTATTTGTACTTAATGTTTCTTTCCCCAGAAGCATTAAGTGTTATGTCATGCCTTGAAAATTAGACAAAATAAACCAGTTTTTCAGGATTGTTTTGTCATATTCTTAGTTGTGCATGATTTTTTATGAACACATCAGATGGAATTACTCGGTAGGTGTTTTCTTTATGCTTACGCCTTGTTTACATTTTATATGAAAAATGTTCTGAGAGGAAGGGAAAATTTTGTATCAGGCATTTGAACAAAAAGTTTAGATAAAGAGAATTAAGTAGAACAATAATGTTAGTATAAAAGTAAAATCATCTCTGTTTTCCAAAGGTGTATTTTATCATAAATTTCAACATTTCTACTTTTTTAAACTTTTATTTTTCAAAATTGTATTTCAACTTTTTTTCACCATTGTAATTTTTTTCTGTAACAGCATCATAAAAAATAACTCTCACATTATATTTCCTAATGCCCTTCCCTTAAACTCTTCAGTATATTTGAAGTTGGCTTGCAGGCCACAATAAGAGAGAAAAGAGGACTGTCTCTGGCCTTGACCATGGGGTTCCAAACTTATAAGGTTGTGACCCCCTAAAGAGCACTGCCAACAACTGAGGACCCCCACTGTCCCAGAAGTGGTTAAAATATAAAATAAACGACCCCTTTAAGGATTTTTCATCCCTATTTTCATTTGATCTTAAATCTCACAACATAACTATATTAAGTGAAACTGAAACCACTTTGTTCATTTTTTTATATAATTGGAAAAATAATCCATTTGAAATGATTATTATTTTGTTTCATGGAGGGCATCCCACCTCCTCCTTTGGTGTCTTGCTGGAGTTTTCAAACCTGTCTTTGAAAACCACCTTATGCCATGTTTACCAAATGTTATTGTCTGCTGTGATTTGCAGTGCTTGAGGCAGAGAAACAGTTTATGGAAGCAGCAAAGAGAAATGATGTAGAAACCATGAAGACTCTTGGAAAAGGCCTGAATGCCAACGCTAAAAATGTGGTAGGTTAAAAAATACAACCCTCCATTTTACTCTACAAACAAAAATGTGCACTATTTGAAACAATCATGAGAAACTCAGGCCTTCTGTATGATTTTTAAAAGCTTTTTTTGACTGGGTTGTTTCTCTCAGCATGACAGGACTGCTCTTCACTATGCAGTAGCTGGCAGAAACAAAGAAGCAGTTCAGCTTCTCCTGCAGCGAAGGGTCAAGGTGGACCAAAAGGACAAGGTGACAGGATGCTGATATCCACATCTAAACACTTAAGTAGCAAACAATTGTTTGCTACTCAAGTAAAAACAACTGCATTTTTTTATAGTATGGTGTGGCTCCCATTCATCTGGCCGCCTGGTTTGGCAGTTTAGAGATCCTAAAATTATTGGTGCAGGCTGGAGCTGAACAGAAAGTTGAAAATGAGGTAAAATTGTGTCTTTTGTTTCTATTAAGAGATCATTTTCATAAATAAATGTATTTTCCTAAAGCATGAGTTAATGGAGTTTTGCTTTACTTCAGGAAGGACTGAACATCTTGCACTGTGCAGCTACCAACAACCACACTGATATTGTCGAGTATATTGTGAATGACCTGCAGATGAAGGAACTAGACAAAGATAATCAGGTATTCCTAACACAAATCTTTTGTAATAATTCATTTTCTGAATGAGGGATGCATAATATACTTATAATAATAATCAGTACCAGCATATAACTGTTTGAAAAAAACAAACACTTTTACTAAGTGGGATGTTGTCCTTCCATTGTTCTGCTGTCAGTTTAGCCCATTTGCTTATCACCCACTGCAGAGCATAAACGTTAGAATAAATACAGTTGGTGTGCTGTTTTGGCAGAGTGGTAAGCAACCAGGCACGACCCACATACATGCTTCTGCCAGTCTGGGTTCGAATCCAACCTGTTGCCTGTTTGCAGAGTGTCTTCCCCTACTCTCTCAAACCCCTTTTCACAAGCCTATCCACTGTCTCTCTCTCCTCTGTTAATAAAGGCCTAAAAATGCCCCCACAAAAAATCTTTAAAAAAAAAAAAGTCCCAAGCAGCACTCAGCTGACCTATCACACTCAAGCTGACTTGTAAACCAATCAGAGTGGGCTGGGCCTATGTGAGCTCTAAAAGAGTATCTCAGGCAGAGTGAGAATACAGGAGGATCTGGGTACTCTGAATATGATAATTAAAAGAATTGGAATATTGTGAACACACCCGAGCATTCATCAAAATCAAATATGTGAAACTAATTTAAGGCAAATTATGAGCTCTTTTACTGGAAAAACCCAGCTCTGTGTATCAATGATGCTGGGAGTTTGCTGAGCAAGTGCAGAAAGCAAATGTGTAGATCTTTTCAATTCTGATTTTTATTCTTTATCTCAGTCAGGGAACAGGGCCTTCGCACTGGCTGCAGAGAATGGTTGCGTTGAAATGTTGGAGCTGCTCATGGATCCATACGAGCTGGCCACCATGAAGCCTAACAAGGTGAGCATGGACTTCTGTGGTGATGTTAAACTGATGTATGGCTGTTTATGTTCCCATATCTGAGTGCCCATTAATGTCCCACCTGCATAACACCCCCTCAAAGTCACACACTCTTTGATGAGAGTTGTTTCCCTCCCTCCCTGCTGTCAGAGAGGAGACACGCCCCTGCACTTAGCCGCCAGGAACGGCCACCTGGACGCCATCCAACTGCTGCTGCAGAGCTTTGATACTCGGGATGAAGTCAATATGGTACACAGTCATTGTACACATTCTCTCTATCACGGTGTGGTTTGTGACAGTGTGTGCTCAGTGGTTAATCCACTGCCGGATAATGGCTCTCGTTTGGATTGATTAAGATGCATCGAACATGTGCTGGAAACTTTTATCTAACCAGTCAAACACTAATGTGGCCTGAACGACAGCTCTGAATGCTACATTGATAAGATTTACATGGTGCAGCTGGTCAAAGTTTAACCACACTGGGACTGGAGTAAAGTAAGGATATTCTCTAAATCTGACAAATTAACTATGTTAGAAAGCCTACCTTCAACCAGCACAGATTGTTTTTAATCAATCAAATGATTAAGTAGAGGTGCTCTGATTGTGAAAACCAGGGCTGATACTAATATACTGATATCTAAAATAACAAAGCAGCCATTTTATGTACTTGCTAAGTTCTTTGAGTGAATTGGTTTGCCTGAATTTTGTCCTAAAACACATTTCTCTGTCACATTTTTTCTTTAATTAACATGCAGCACTATCATTGTCACAGGATGGTGAGACCGCTCTGTACCAGGCTGCAGACTGGACTCATGAAGGATGTGTTCACGTCCTGCTGAACGCTGGCTGTGACCCCAACATCCTCACAACAGTACAGTACACTGCTGCAGTCATATGTTATTATTACTGTCTGGTTTCCCTGTATTGATAATGCTTGACAGTAAAAAAGGGAGGATTATTCTTTACACAGATTTCAATTTAACTGGTAAAGCAAGTTTTCATCCTCTTGTAGGCCAAATGCAGTGCTCTCCATCCAGCTTCAGAGAGAGGGGACACCTCTCTTGTTCAACTCCTCTTAAAGTACAAAGCTCATCCCGACTTTAAGAATCAGGTAAGCAAACACAAATACCCAGACATATCACTTGCCTCTTGGGCCCTCTTCCTACAAGCACGCAGATGTATATTAGATACTCTCTCCAGTGCTAAAAACTATTTTTTCCAACTGATGTTATTTTGTTTTCAGCACGAAGAGGCTCCTCTTCACCTGGCAGTGAAGAACAGTCACATCCCTGTCATCCACTCCCTACTAGAGGCCGGCTGTGACATTAATATCACAGATAAGGTATGAAGGTATAAGACAGGCCTCACAGTGGCTCTCTGGACTTGGGAGACAAAAAAGCAACACTCATTTTTTCCTACATTAAACTCTAATTTATCAATGTTATTTCTGCATGTTTTAGCACCATCTGCAAAAAAAAAAAAAGTGTTTTTTTTCCATCAAATGATTTTTTTCTTTGTTTTTTTGGACATATTATCAACTTAAACGTGTGTTATGTGTATGCCTCCCATAACCCCTGTGTGACCTGCAGCAGCTTGGAGGGAGAGCAGGACGCTGCTGCATCTTTAGTTGTGAGCTTGTCTGTGACATTGTTTAAAACATTTTATGCAACTAATGATAAACTCTTTTAATTTTAAAACATCAGCTGCTGCTGTGAAGGGATGGAGAGTCAAACTGTTTTAAAACTGAGGCGTGTTGGCGATAAAGCTTCGTAAAAGACGAGAGAAACCAGGGAGTGGATAAATTCATCAGAATTGTGACCTCGTGTTTGAAGTGGGGGGATTTTAACACAAAGATATCAAGTGTATGTTTTTTTAATACCTTGCCTGCTATGATGTGATAGCTGTCAGTCTCTCCCCCTCTCACTCTCTCACTCTCATTCAGTAGCTACATACTGAGGTGTGTGAGTTGTGTGTTATATGTTCATCTGACATATATGAAAAGATATCAAGATTGACATGAAACTAAAAACTGATTAATTATGAAAGCGAGATGAGCTTCAAAACACTGCGAGATTTCAAAAAGCACCTCAAAGATCACAAGACTGCCTCATGATTATTAAAAATTGTGCATAAAAAGTCATCAAAATTCAGGAAAGAAATAATTTACGTTTAAAAATGTCAGGGGAAGACCCTCTGACCCCCATCCCACCTGATGTCAAATATATATGTATGATTCCCCCACTGCAGGTAAAACGTGATCCTGTGGAAAAACCACTGAGGAACAGCAATGACTGCGATAATAACAGTGATAACACAGGCTAATATTAATGAGCTGTTATTTTTGTTGACGAGCCTTGTTATCAAAGTATACACACAGTTGTTTTCATTTTAGTTTTAAAATAATTATTGCAATATAATATGGTATAACAATAATGCCAAGTTAAAGCAACAAAATAACATGACCCATTTTAGAGCAGTCATGTCCAGTGGTAAAGCGGTTTGCTTATAGATCTAATGTCAGTGATGCTGTCTTTATTTTAAGGTTCAGATGTGTTTTGTGGCTCCAGACAGATTTTTTGATGGGAGTGGAGGCAAAATGGCTCTTTTGATTTGAAAGGTTGCACACTCCTGATATAACATAACCAAACATATATTTTAATTTTTTATTTAACCTTTATTTAACCAGGAAAAACTCATTGAGATTAAAAATCTCTTTTGCAAGAGTGTCCTGGCCATTTAAGAATGATATAATAACACATTTTCTGTATTTTGGCATCCTGCATCACGTCTTGATCCCCCAGAGGTCTCAGACTGCGATGCATCTTGCTGCAGAGTTGGCCAGA
Organism: Cetoscarus ocellatus; assembly: GCA_037902135.1. NCBI lineage: Eukaryota > Metazoa > Chordata > Actinopteri > Labriformes > Labridae > Cetoscarus > Cetoscarus ocellatus. The sequence goes on along the minus strand of JBAMNC010001392.1, from coordinate 2,261,345 downwards.
ATAGAAGTGGTGGAAATGCTCCTTAAAGCCGGGCTGGATCTCACACTCAAGGATAAGGTAGGACTTCTCATTAACTTTAAGTCTACAGTTGACTTAGTTTATTTACCTTTGAGGCTCATGTGAGGAAGTTTTTGCTTGTTTTTTACCCTCAGGTGTAAAAATTGGTCAAGAGACTCTGTAAGGTTGTTTTTCTTGCATCATCTCTGTATTTGTAATTTGCTAAATTTTACTGTGCTAAATTGCTTTTTTAGGTCAATGCGAAAGTTAGAGTGCAAGCTCACTAATAGCTTATGCAATTTTTCACTGTTTTGGATCATTGCTGATAATAAACTCTGTAGTGAACAAAATATTATGAAACTTACATGTCCTGCTCTTGATGATAATCTTAACAAAAAAAAAATCCCTTTCATGTTTTTAAGATAAAATGTAATCTGCACGAGTGAAATGCTGTTAGTATTTACTATTGAATTACAGCATGGCAGTTCAACTTAGAGGCAACTACAATATTTCCAGTGTATAACCTCTTGTTGTGACCTGGTTTGAGTTTCCTAATCATGTGACCTGATAAAGTTGGTCCTCATGGCTGTGGCACTAGTTTATGAATAACTGATCATTAAAAGACAGACAGTAATGCTTGTCACTGGGTCCCTGACCATTTTTGTAGTCCTCGGCAGCAGTTAGTTGGCAACTGTTGTTTTAAACACACAACATTTTAAAATTTAAAAGCAGAAAACATCAGATGCATTTTATTATTTCCCAGTTAACATTTAAAATCTAATGTTTATTACAGGCACTTATCTGAAACCAGTATTCTAAATCCCATTTACTCTGATGGGTTAGGAACCAGGAAGTGCTAACTCACTTTTTATGTTTTTGGACGTATTATTGCAAAACTCTGTATCAGTGTTTTTGCCTCAAGACACTTTACAAAAGACTAGGTGGATGCAGTACTCTTTATTTTATGAATATAGAGATTTTATTAGTTTTTTTCCTATTAATCATTAATCCTTTATGTTAAACCCAACATGAATCCACCATGAATACAGCACTTACAACAAACTCACGTTGAGCAGCCATCCCCTGAAGCTGTGTTGGGGGTGTGGGCGAATGAGGGGAGGTGGGCAGACAAAGGGACTAAAATGAGAATTCTTGATACAAATTCATGGACTCCTAGACCATAAATTCATCCTTATTACATTAGTCTCTACTGAACTGAAATTTAAGATGTTTTTCTCTATCCCATGCTCCAATACGTGGGTCAAAAATGACACACATTGTTATCTTCAGAGTAGTGGTCTACCAAATGATGTGGCGGGGCACACTGCCTTGAGACAAGTCTTGGAGTGCTGTAAGGATTTGTGCGCTCATAAGTTAACTGTACAACAACAAATTAATGAGTTTTTGATTTACTACAAGAACCTTTTGTGCATTTATTTCCATACACAGTTGCATTTTTTTCATAGCAAAACCTTCTGGGTAACATCGTCTCTTGCAGTAAGGAGAGGTTTGTTATCTACCTGTACCTAACTCTTTAAAGTTATGACCTGTTGAGCTTAAATTTGTTGCTGACTTCATGAATTTTGAGTTTCAAATGAATTCTTGAATTATTTTGTAGTCAGTTATATCTGTTGGTCACTGTTAATCAAATGAGATTAAACCCTTATAGATCAAATAAGCACATACCAACTGATGAGATGCCTTAATTCATGCTTTGGTTGTAAGCATACTCTAGCAGTCATCAGAATCAAATTTATGAACTTGAGTTAAGGCAAAATACTGTCTCTTTAAGCTGAATTGGTAAATTTACTGCAGTCTTTACAGAATATCAAAGAAAATTTGAACATTAAGTTGACTGATTTCTTACAGCAGCAAGAGGCCTTCCAGCTTTTCGTGAAACTTCATTTAAAGTTTGCAATTCTGACCAGGGTTTGTGTATTTTGTTTTACACTTTGTGAACATGTTTATGGAGCAGCAGGGAAAAACGTCTCTGGGTGTTGCAGTCAGAGCAGATGAGGTGATTATTGTGGACATGATCATCAAAGCAGAGAGATACTACGCCTGGAGGAGGGTGAGAAAATGAAATATTTGCAACTTTTGCTCTATCATGCCATTTGCTATAATCAATCTTGAGGCCTCAAAATCAATAACTACACTCATTCAGCCTAATGCCAAATTCCGGGCGAGCTAAATCCATTTTAACAATTAAAAACACAGACAGTAAAAATGACTCACATGCCAGAAACATTTGACAGCTAATTTACCATAAATTCAATTAAAGCTCAGCCTGAATCCTTTTCCTTTTTGATTCTGAAAATGTTTAACCCTGGTTTTCATATCGCTAATCATGCTTGAGTGTCTATCCAATAATCTCTTCCCTGAGCTCTCTGAGGCTTTTGGCCTTTATCACTCTGCTGACGTGATTCAATTGCCCTTTCAGGCCAACCCTGAGCTTAATGAGAGCATTCACAGCGATCATCCGCTAACGTTTAAACTGGACCACCGCTCGGAGACCAAGCAGCTCCGGATGATGGTCTGGCGCCTAGCGTATGAGCTCCTGAAACCAGGAGACTGGAAAAAATTGGCACAACACTGGGATTTCTCTCAGGAGCAAATGTCAGCCATCGAGGAACAGTGGACAGGTGAATACAGCAAGAATACATTTGGTACAGACTTCATTGATTTAAAAGTCCCTGATATTTTTGAACTTAAGAAAAAACTGGAGATAGAAAATTCTTAAAGGGGATATATCATGAAAATTACTTTTTCTCATTATGCACATACATTTTAGTATGTGGCGTATCTACAGACCTACCAAGTGTGAATTAAACCAACGCGTTTCTAGCTCAACTACACTCACTGGCTACTTTATTAGGTACACCTTGCTTGTACTTTTTGACCCCTTGTTGCCTTAGTAACTGCCTCAAAAAATATCTCCCACACTATTACACTACCACAACCACTCTGAATCTTCGATGCAAGGCAGGATAGATCCATGCTTTTCTGACTGTACCATCTGATCATGTAGAAAAAATTTGAAACTCATATTTTCCAATCTCAGTTGGCTCATGTGAACTGTTGCCCGAGATGCACCCAGCCCGGTCTATCTGCTTCAGGATGTGACATGTTGTGCTTTCACGAAATAGTCTTCTGCGTACCTTGGTTGGAATGAGTGGTTATTTGAGCTTCTTTTGCTATTAACCTCTGACCTCTAGTATAAAGACGGCATTTTTGCCTAAGGAACTGCGGTTCATTGGACCTTTTTCTCTTTTTCAGACCATTCTCTGTAAATCCAAGAAATGGCAGTACATGAATCCCAGATTAGCAGTTTTTGAAATGTTGAAACCAGCCTTTCTGGCACTTAAATTAAATTTCTTCTCCATTCTGATGCTCGGTTTGAAATTGTAACTAATGGAGGCTTAAGAGGAGATTAGTTCAAATTAGTTTTGTCATGGCAGCTCTGTCATGGTGGTTGCAAGGACGTTTACAGTCATAGAAATTATTGATTTCTTTTAAAAACTGTTGGAAGTGTTCAACTTGTGCTTGAAAATTTTCTAATGAATACCATAGGATTACTATTATTATTTTTTTATTTAATTTTTTTTATTCAATATCAGACATTTTATTGCAAATCTGGAACACAAGCCCTGAGTGGTGCAGCTGTTTGTGTGTTTGTCCACAGGTCGGCAGAGCTACCAAGAGCATGGAAATAGGATGCTACTGATCTGGCTCCACAAGGAGGAGTTAGTTCACAAGAACCCTGCTAAAGAACTATACCAGGGACTCATTGACACCGGAAACAGGAGAGCTGCAGGTATAAAACACAAACAGAAACATGGAGAGATGTTTTATCTGTATGTTTCAAGGAGGGCTGTACAAAATTTTGATGACTGCGTTCACTTGTCTTACAGATAAGATTCGGATGGAGGCAGAGAGCAACAGCAAAAAGAGCTGCAGCATTTCATGAGGCTTATCCTCAAGTGTAAGGACTAACTCAGTTTAATTTCATGTTAGTATTGTTTTCATAAGTGACCACTCTTTACACAATGTCAACAGTAAAATAATTTATTTAAAAATTAGAGTGTGCATAAGATAATTTACATATGGCTTTGGTTAAGTTGAGTCAATAATCTGTGGTGTTGGACGGTCAGTTTCACTAACACATTACAGTACATCACACCTGTGCATAATTTCACACTACATCATTAAAAAGATTTACTGTGTCACAGCTGTTAAAACCTAAAATACATGAACATGTGCAGCTCTATGTCCATGTAATACTTTCCTGAGAAATTTTCAGCTGCTCAAGAAATGTTACTTTGCCCCATTAGTGAAAGAAAGCTTAACTACAGAGATCAATTCATGACTTCAAATATGAAGACAGCATGGACAAATTTAGACTGATGTGTCCTAAGGAGTGGACTTTTACTAATCCTAAATAAACTTTGGAAAATAACACATTTAACTTTATACCACAACCAGGAAGAAACGTCTTTGTCAGATATGTGTGAGTGATCAGTCTACTACTTTGATGGAGTGAACGTGGCACGTGCTGGTGTGCGTCTTTGAGGAGCTTCTGCCTCTAGAAGAGCTGTGGCCTTGTTTGGACGATCGAGGGAACTTTGCTGCTGTAGCCTGACCGACGGTGAGCTGTAGGAATGGACAGAACCAGTTATTTTCCCTCTTAATTTAGGATAGATATAGCAAAAACATGATAACTGGGGGGTGTACACTTAATATCTAATGCTGTGATGCATCAACATGTCACTGCATGTATGTTGGTGTTGTTTTCACATAGGCTTTGTATTTTGCATTGTTTGCATCATTTTGGGAAAAACTTAGCTACACTTGTCTCATTTCCCCCATGATTACCTCCTCAGCTCAATTAGTGTCGTTTGTGTGGACTTATTTTGCAATCCACTGTTTTTCAAGGCACGAGGAACTAAACAGAGGGCATTGTTAAGTGCATTGACAAGCATAAAGGGAAATGATATCAATTCCTGTAACTGGTTATGAGTGGTTGCCAATCCCATCCTTAATAATGATACTTCATAGTGAGAGAGGCAAAGCATTCATCCCATACCTTTGTGACAGGGTGATGGCGTTCCACTATCACAGAGCTCATTGGCGGAGCCACTCCCATCACCTGGAAGTTGCTTCGTGTGGTCTTTGTAATGTCAGAGCGTGCAGTGATGCGAGCTGTTACAGTCTTTGATGGTTTTTGTTGACTGGCTGTGATGACATGGCCACTGATCTGAAAAAACAAACACAAACAAACAAAACAATTATTACTGCATCATTACAATATGATTACTGTAGCGAAGATGACCATATTGATGTGACATGGCAACTTTGACTCAATTGCAAAACCACAACCCAGAGAGTTACTATCATAGTTACACAGATGTGCTGTGAGGTGGATATTGTCAAAAATATCCTTCCCTTTAACAGAGTAATTCATAAGGCTGGGTGTCATTTGTAGATTTTCTGCAGCCCATGTGATAATTCTTCTGTTTTCTGTAATGTTAGTTCCTTTGCAAGAGGGCAGTAGTGAGCAAAGACATTACAGAAGGTTCAGCATCTTCAGGGCATTGTACCAAATGAAGCACTTTACTCTGGGGTGTCATTTGGTGTAGAAGGCATAGGGTGTATGGTGCCACATTGGTATCAGTTTTGCGATACCCATCTGTTGTTAGCAGTTTAGCTTGTAAATGCTTACCTGTTTATGGGAACTTAGAGTGCCTCCTAAAGGCAATGAGCTGTGCACTACTGTAGTAGGAGGGAGAACTTCCTCTCTGGACATGGAGACAGAGCCCACCTGAGGAAGAGGGAAACAGAAACTAGAAAAGTCTAGAGAAAGTGATGCAAAGCACTACTAATAAAAAACTAAGTCAAAAGATTTAAAAATTGGACACGTTTGTATGAATGCTCCGGTTTTTGTGGACTCAACATGGGAACAGGAAAATGTTCAGCAAGAATTTGAGGTGATATAAATGCAATAAAACATAACCAAAGTAACGCACAAAAAACTGAACTTTCAAAGTTTTCAGTTTTAGATGTTTGTTTTAAAAAGATTTTGGTATTGGTTGATCACACAATGATACTGTGAAATAAAATATGGTTCAGGAGAAGCCCAGCTTGTAAAATAACATTTGTTTTCAATACATTACATTACATGTCAGTCTCTTACCAAATCCTCGGCTTCACTGTGGGAGGGGTCTGGGCGGTCAAAGTGGACAGGGCTGAACCGCCTTGAAGAGACTGGATGGGGTTGAAGTTGGGCCAGTGATGAAGAGCTGGGCTCTTCCTGGGGAGGAGGAATATCTAAAAAAAAACAAAAACATAATAACAAAATGAATCAAATCCACAAATTCCATAAGAATTCAGTAAGACTTGTTTTGTTCTGGTGCCTTATGCTCAACAACCTGGGAGGCTCGGGGCTAAAAGATCGTCAGCTAACATTGACCGCTGCATGGAACTACAGCACAAGCTTTTTATTTTTAACCTACAAACACATGCTTACATCCAATGAAAATCACAAGAAAGTGAAGATATTTGTGTATAGTTCTGGGCACTTTTGATGCTTATACAGGGAAGCATGTTTGCATAAAATGCTTACCCTTACACAGCAGCTTGGATAAAAATCTACGGCTATAAGTGTGATTTTTATACACGTTTGGATCCACTATTCTGCTGTTTGGGAAGTCTTAGACAAGAATCTTTTTATCAAAACAATAATGAATGATATGCTAATTTTGGCTTGTTGATATGTTGTAATATTATCAAGGATCTGGATTGTAATCAGCTAGCAAATTAGGTCAGTGTTTTGGTGTAGCTAAATAGACGGTAAAATTCTGGTCAAATAAAAAAGTCAAAATTAATGTCACGGTTTACAAGTCTGTGAAGCACTTACAGCCCTAATCCACCATTTGTTCTTCCCCAAGAAGGGGCTCCATACGAGTATATTTCAGGCTTATCTTCCTCATCAGTTAGTGCATCTTATTTTTAAAAAACTGTCTTTAATTCAAAAAGTAAAAATGAATTTAGTTACCGCATTAACTTGAGACTGGCTAGTATTAAACATCCCATTATTGTGTGATGTCATGTAACAGCTATGAATCTGATGTAGTGTTGTCATGTGATCTGGATAACATGGGGATTTTTTCTACCTGAATATCCTGTATAAGCTAAGTTCCCAGCCATAAACACACTCCATAAATGGCAATAATATAATAATTCGTAAAAGGGATGTTACACTTTCAAATTATTTTTCAGTGACACATTAAGGTTAAAACCTCTGAAAAGTGTTCCTCTGTCTGTGTATCTATGGACTCATTACTACAATAGATGAGCCACTGAATGACTCTGAGAAGATAAAAGACCCTACTTACTCTGCTCATTCATAAATCTACACTCTTGTCAATAACACACTGTGACACTCTATGGAGAAATGGTGTTTCAGTCCTGATGGCTGCACTGAATCAATGCAGCACACAGACAGAGCAAACAATGCCTTTGAGGTCTGTTAAATATAGCAGGGGTCTATAAGCAGGATGAGACCACAGGACTGGAGAAGAAAACAGAGCAAGGTTTCATGATCTGTAAGATTAGAAGAGGGACAGCCACAACAGTGAGGGGGTGTTGGTTATTCTGTTACAAACCATGCTGATCATGAATTGGAGATTGGTCCTGCCGTCCCTCTGAAGTGTGGAACATGCCCAAAGCCTCGATGTTGAGAGCGCAGACCCCCCTCATGAAGGCTTTCTTCATAGATTCTTCATAGCGCTCCCTCTCCAGTCGTAGTCTCTGAATCTCTGCCTGGGCCTTTTCTAAAGCTTCACAGTGCTAGGCAGACAAAGAGAAGTTGTTTATCTGGTTGTACAATACTGACAACAACACCACATGTTTATCATCTTATCTTTTCATTCAGGCATTCGTGTAACTCTATTGACAGACATCTGGAACATCATCAGAGACACGAGCCTTCTTTTATTACCTACATTTTTAAATATTCTTTTTTATTTACAAAAATTAAATGACACTTTTTGCACTTATCAATTGAATTAAAAATGAAAATCAAGCACTTTCAAGGGTTTCAAGTAGGGATGCATGATATTACCTGTATGATATCATTATTGACAGACAATTGCTTCAAAAGCTCAACATCCATTTATTTAATAGCAGTGTTAAAAGGGCAGATAAAGCTTTATTTTATGGTGACTGATCATAGTACACATTCCATCATATAATGTAGGTTTAATAATGAAAAGCCTTTTATAGTTATTTCAATCTATCAGTATCAATATCAATATTGGCTAAAATGTGTTTACAAATATAATTTCACCTTGAATATTGGCAACAAAGCCAAAACCTTGCATCCCTAGATCAAGCACTTCAATCTCTGTATCTATTTTTTTTTTGTTTTTCATTCTGAAACCAATTCTTAAACTTACTTTTCTCTATTTTCCTCTCGCTCTTCACTAATATGTTGCCATAAAAGCTGCCACAAATGAATTCTTGTGAGAGGTATCACATTCAAAAACAAACAAAAACACATACAGCTCCCAGGCAGAAATCTGCAATCGAAGTTCACTCAAGCAAAAATAAAATATTTCATGGCCTTAAACCTTAAAAAATCTAAGTTATGACTTTATGACTTTGATCTGCTGGAACCCTTGTTGTAGTTACAAATGCAGCCCCTCTGTCCTCTTATTTACCTCTGCCAGCTTGGCCTCATAGTCTGCAGACAGTCGGGTGCAGACCTCTTCAGCCCTTGCACGGCAGGCTCGCTCCAGTTTGACTTTCCAGTGTTTCTGGACCAGAGACTGCCAGCCTAACCACACCTTCTTCTTCAGCGACATGTTATAGTGCTTCTGCGCAGCCTGAGCAGCATGAGCCTGACAGGGGAGCCACAGGAGCATGAAAATATTCACAGGGAAACAATTACACCTTGAACTAAGTCTTACACAAGTGAGGTACATTTTCTCGTACGGTGCACTTTTTTGTGTCATGATTAAGACAGAAACATGACTCATCCTCTAATTCATCATTTTTAATCAAAGGAAATTCACAGCTATTTTTAAATGTAAAGAATCACAAACAAGTTTTGTTTAAATGGTCATCCAGTTTGGTATGGATATGAAAAACTGTTAAGTGCACGGATAAGACTTCTCAGCGGGGGCTGGGGGCGGGGGCTCGCCTAGGCCCGTGCGTGCTGGAGGCGGACGGGGGGGGAGGATCTGGGCAGCATAGTGTACACGGACCACGGACAACTTACTGTACTGTTTATCATATTATTCACCCGCGTATTAACTCCTGGGCGAATAATATGGTGTGTGAAGGGGGCTCAGGGGACTAAGGGCTTTGTTTTCTTCTTCTTCTTCTTCTTTTTGTTTTTTTTTAATTTTCCTCCCCTCAGTTGTACACAAAGTTTTTTTTTTTGCATATGTATTTGTATGTTTATGCATCTGTTGAGCGGCTTATATATAATTTCTCCTCTTGAAATGTAATCAACTTTATTACGCTACTTACACATACATGTATAAGTATCTATGTATGACTGTAATTTTGTGTGCATATGTACTCGAGGACTATTTTCTTTTCTTTTGTTATCTTTCTTTTAATTGCAATAAAATTTATTGATAAAAAAAGACTTCTCAGCATCCAGAATTGGGCCTTTATATGGTGAAAAACTCGACTGTGTGCGTTCACACATATCGCTCACCTGGATGATTTCAGGTATTTTTTTTGAAAGTGTGAATGGGGTTATTGGTTCCCCTTGTTCCTGTCTCCCCTGATCTGAAGTCAGTATCTCCACTGTTTCCTCATGAATTGTGCTTCTCTCCTCCCTGCTCAGTTGTTAGTGTTTGAATGATTGTCACAGATCTTTATAGATTATACTGGTGATGGTAAATTGAATACTTAATTTTTTTGTGATAACTTTCATGTATCACCTGCACACCTGTAACTGCATTCGGTTCATGAATTCCGCTGTATTATGGACACTGGAGGTGTAAAGGTTTAGGCAGCAGTGCCACCGTCATGCGGAAACACAACTACACGTCTACATCTCCGCTCATATCAGTTACTCATCCTTGAAGGTGTTTTGGACTGTGACAGAGCACTCTGCTGCTGCTCTCTCTCTGTGATGAGAGAAATGTGTTGCTTGTTTAGACACTACCAAGCTGCTTGATCAATAAATTAACTAAGCTACTGAAAAGCAATTTGACTAAGAAAACAACAACGCTACTACTCGAAAATGTAATTTAGCTATATGTCACCATAAAAAATGTAATATAAGGACAAAAGAAAGAAATTCACATCTAGAGTGATTTGTCTAATCATCATGATCTCAATATCAATCAAAATAATCATGACCATGACTTTTGTTAATACTGACCAATCCAAACGCACAGCTCTTAACGACATATTTACATTTTTAAACTACGTCACTCTTTGCTGACTGAACTAGGGAGAGTGATGTTGTTTTTCTTACTCATGAAAAAATAGAAAAGAAACAGAGGTGTGTGTTATGCAAGATGGTTGAGTTAAAGTATGCAAGTTCTACCACCCTCACCACATCCATATAAAAGCCTGTGCAGACACCCACCCACTGCCTCTGTAAATTCACAGCCAAATGCTTTTATACCTGTAGGAAATGTGACACTGTTATCAGTTTACCTCTTCCTTAGCCTCAGCGTGCTGAAGTCTCCAGTGGGTGAAAGCCCTCATCTTTTCAAGCCTCTCTTTCTGTCTCTCCAGAACCTGGCTCAGATTAACAATCACCTGAAGGAGAAGACACCAAAGACTATACTTGCAAACTTGACAGGAGCAAAAGATAGAAATATGAGCTAGACTGTTAATATAGAGCCGGTTCCATTGTAAATTTATCAAGATTTACAGGCCAGTATATGATGAACATCTTAAGTACAGCATATTATACGCTTGGAGACAAAGTATGAAAATACATGTAGTCACCTCATCTTTTCTCTGGTTGGAGGTCTCGTATGTTTGTAACAGCCCCTTCAGACTGTCGATCTCTGACTTCAGGCCAGCTGTCTGGGCTGCATGCCTCTCCCTCTCTTTCCTCATCTCCAGCTTGTGTTGCTCCTTGAAAGCCAGTTTCCACTTCCTGAGCTCAGTCAGAACATTTGACTAATGAGGAAACAGAGGGTGGGACAGTCACAGTGTGTTCTTTTCCCAGCTTTGGTAAATGTGGACAGGTGTATAAAGCTCTTTCAGTGTAGACTTAGTCAAAGCATTTGATACTACACTAAAAATGTCAAAATAAAGGCACTTGGCATAAAAAACCTATCATGTTTGTAGTATCATTTGTAGAAATGACAAACAAATACACTTGTAATATTTTATTAAAACCACTGATGTGCAGTTAAGATGACCATGTGGTTCATGATTTGAGGATTTAATGGTCTGAAACAGGCTAGTATAGCAGCCTTTTTAACACCCCAATGTCACAGGCACCAGACAGGAAAATGATTAAATGTCTTCATGGGTACATTACCACAGGTTCAATTATAAGTAGCATTCAAAGATGTGAATGTTTGGCTTTTTGGAGAGCAAACCAATATCCTCTACTTTAGCCTCTAGGCCCTAGCTGCCTTTAAGAGCTACTCTTTCAGCACAGTTCAGCAATTGATTGGTTTTCATCTGCCCTCCATGAGTGAGTGGTACAGCATTAAAAGAAAAGGGCAGAAAAGACATCCATGTCCAGACATTCACCCTCCTTAAGATCAGACATGTGATTAAAAGGTCACTCTAAACCTTGAAGAGTGGAGCTGTCATCTTACTCGATGAACCTCTCTAGGACTCAGACTTTTTACAATGCCTCTCTTCTTAATAACTTTCCAAAACTGTATCAGTCTTACTTGAACTTGAATGTTTTTAATCTGTATTGATTTAAAGACCCTGGAAAACAAAATCAGAACTTTGACTGTAAACACATCATACAATTTATGATGAAGTTGATTTAAAAAGACAGAAAACTGTGTGCTGCAGTACTGATGAATAAGATCACCTTTGGCTCAGGAGAGGAGGAAAAAGTAAGGGGGCTCAATGATGCACTCAAGATTCCTTCTGCATAATTCTGTCCCCTGCACTTCTGTGTTTTAAAGGCACTGAGCACTGTGTGTTGTTATGCTTGTCACCTGTGCCAACATTCCAGGGCTAGAAATTAGATATATGACCACTGTTAGCTTAATTAGCCTTCCAGCCACAGTCCCGGGTTGTTTATTTTAAATTATGTACCAGGGTGAATAGAAGTATATTTCAGTGTCATGCAGTGGAAAATAACACTTATACCTGCTGAAGGTGTGTTTTATCCACAATCTCCCTTGTTTTAAGTTTACAGTTCCTATAAACTTCCTGTTCTCCCCTGATGGACTCATTTTAGTCAAGCAAACTCTACAAACAGATTTTTTAAATGCTTGTGATGTTACATTACCATTATTTTAAAGAAGTAATGCTAGAAGAATTACAGTAATGTAATGTCAACAAACACACAAAACTGGCATATCTGAGGTATTTCTTTTAATACTGATGTTTGGTTTGTTGTTAATAATTTGGTTACTTGTTAAATAACAAACTTTTTTTGATGTTTTTACAAAGACTTAAATATTTTTTGAGATGAACTCACCATGTAGAATCACGCCAACTCTAGTTTCTTATTTTATAAGCAGACCGTTAACCTTTACATTTAAGTGAAAGAGCAGCAAAACTTTGCCAGCTACAGTAGACTGCTCCTGAAAGCTTCCATTAATTCTCTATTGACATGCTCATATACCACTGATGTTACCGTGTGTCAAACTTTAATCTTTGCAAGTATCCAGCATATCACATCTCAAAACACAACATATGATGCCATTGCTTTACTCGTTGTGGATTCATGTTGAGTCTGTGCTAATAAAATAATGAAGAAAAAAAAGTGTGGCTTTGACCTACTCTTGTCATAACTTGGCCCTTTACAAATAAATCTTGATTGATTGATTTAAGTGTCAAAAACATTGAATGTTCATGTTAAAATAACATGCCAGCCTATTTGCTGAAACTTCTCAAAACACAATACTACTATCATTCAAGGTTAGTATTCTTTGTTTATTACTTGGCTTCGGGAGACCTCTACAGTTAGCAAAGTTACAATTAAAGCTAACCTGTGAGAGGAAAGCATAAGGGGAGACACCAACCTTCAGATTGTCGCTCCATCTATCCAGAATATTCTCCATCTTGCTAATGTTCTCCTCAGAGATAAAAAGCTCTGTAACTGTTGTCTCAAAGGGGTCTGGGCTGTTTGACCTTGACCTTTCAGAAGGTGTCTGCAACCTTTCTGAGGGAGCATTGGAGAGCGCCGATGCCCTTCCAGATGTCGGACCTTCCATCTCCTCTGCTAAAAGGAAAAGACAGCACAACAGAAGAGCTCTTTTCAATCAACACAGTCCTGAAAATTTCAAGAATATTTCAGGAGCTTTAATCCTGAAAATTTCCTGATTTGCTTGTTCATAGTTGTAACTTAAACCAGGTAGTTATCTCTTCCAAGCCAAGAGGGCGTGATGTAGGGACAATAAATACAAGGGGGCTGATCAGGAAAGTTCTGGGTAAAATCTAGGAGGAAATTCGACTGTTTCTGCTTACACATGCAGCTTGCCAAAAAAAAAATCTGGAAATTTCTCAGAAGGTTTGTGAATGTGTGAATTTGGCTTAACATAGACTAACCACAAAGTTAGACTTTCTTTGCAAATGGTGGTCCCTACATTCCATTTACTACCTCAAATATAAACTTTTACAGACCTAGCCGATTCATACATTTGTATGTTTTATTTTTTTTTTACCATGAGAGGTGCCTGACTGTGCAGGTGGCTCCACAATCAAAGGGGAGACAGATGATAATCTTGTGCTCTTGCTAGAGGGCCGCCCATCCTTTCCATCATTGGCTGTACCTTGAATAGAAAATGAAAGACAAAGGAGAGGCACTGAGATTGGAATGCACCAAAAACACCTTTTCAGACCAAGTGCAAGTACCTGCACTAGGGCTCTAATACAGAGTAAAAAAAAAACAATACTAAATGATCAGAGTGCAAAGTACTCAACAGCTATCATGGAGATCCCATTTCCTAGTGTTCCAGAGTTATGCTTAAGGCTTACACAAATTCAAAAGACAATATGTACAATTTAAACTATCGTACTTTTCACACACATCACTAAAGCTAGCACTGTTAACAATGAGGCCACGCTAACAACTAGACAGTCCGTTAATGACTGGGTTCTGCTACGGCAGCAAAATCAACCCAGCCAGCTCAAGTTTCTTGGCCACTTAGATTAACTGACATCAACACAACATACCCCCACTAACAAGTGGGTAAGCCAATGGTTGCTGCACCCTCTGTGGCTTTTGGTGTCTCCTCTCTGCTCTCCTGTGTCTGTTTTGTTTTTGGAAGTCCATCCAAAGTTATAGAGAAATTAACTTAGCTTTCTCTTTGACATATTTTCTTGTACTGCATCTGCTGTGTTTGAAGACTGTAAAATAATCCACTGCTTTCAGGCTGTATGGATGGGTTACATTTGTCATGGCTTGCAAACCAATTGCAAGAGCATCACCCATGAAGGAAAGCTTTCCCATGAACAATATTTTTGTGTACTGTTATTTGGGAATAAATACTAAACTAGATAAGGATGATATTAGATTTTTGACAACATCTGATATGCTGATATTTCTGAACTCATCGCCAACACTGATACCAACATTTTTCGTCAAAAGCCTTAACCTTAAGAAAATTGACTTGTTGCTCTCAATGTGACAGTATATATTTGTTTGATGAACTAATGCAAAACAAGAAAAATATCATTTAACTTAAAAAAAAATGAAACTCTTGATTTCTAAATTTACCCATGCAGTGATAATAAGGTAAAGCATCATGTTACATTTGTATATTCTGCCAAAATTATTGACAGCATATGGCTGATATAACAGCTGTAAATACTGGCAAAAAGTTGAATATCAGCCGATAGTTATATTTAACCTTTTTAGGTTGATATCTGCAGATACTTATATCTTACTGATAATATCATGCATCCCTCTACTTGACCATGAATGAGTTAAATTAATAAAAAAGTGCTCTTACAAGTGATATTTCTGGTGATGTTTTTAAGAATTTTAAAGAGACCCCACATCCTCCAAAACTCAGCAATCATGGCTTTAGGAGGTTTTAAGTGCCAATTACTGGGTCTCAGGCTCCCTGTATTTTACACCCATATAATAAAACAATGGCAGATTGTTTGCTGAGTGTTTGCTTTAGGACAAGGGCAGACTACACAATTTTTACAAGGCTGTAGCTTGACCTAGCCCTCATAGGGTTTTGGAACCAGCCTGCCATATAATCTTCTAAAAATCTCAGCCTACTGTTACTGTTCTGTCATGTCACAGATGCCTACTAACAAGAGCACAGAACACCCTTCATTATTAGAGAGGGTGATGTTGTTACCTCTATGGAACTATGAGACAGAGGGAAAGTTTCTCAAACTCTGACTACAGTATGCCTGCTTTAATGATGCATCATGAAGAAACTACCACCACAGTGTGAACTATAAGCACTCGGAGAGTGCAAACCTCCACCAAGGTAGTTCAAATATTGCTGTTTCATCTATAAGCAACAGTTCCATGATAAAGTTACCATCATAATATGATTCCTTGACCCTGAAAACCCACATCTAGCACTCAGATCATGTTGATATCATTGTTTGTTTGACAGTTATTGAGCAAAAACAATCACTTGCTAATGGCGGTTATCTGGATCACCACTAAAATCTAATCATTTTTAAATTGGTCCATGCCCAACATCACCTGAAAATTTCAGCAAATCTGTCTGTAGTTTTTGTGTAAATCTTGCTAACAAACAAAAAAACAGACAAACATACGCCGGCAAAAGCATAACCTCCTTGGTGGAGGTAATAAAGACAAGTGTTATAAAACAAATAGCTAAGGCATCTTAGCAGCTAGGTAGGTTACTGCTGAAGCTAAAATATCTTTCATCATAAAGTTTGGAAAAACACAAGAGAAGTATTGTAAATACAGTCTGTTTAGTGTCTGCAGTGTCATCCCACTTTCTTCCATCAGTATCATGTTGGTCAAAATGTTCATTCCAGTGCCACCATGTAGCCTGTTATATCTGTTGGCCAAATCCCTGACGTGACACAGTGAGCAACCTAACAGACAAACAACTGTGTAGTCTGACCTGTAGATTATTCTCATCACACATTCCTCATCCCACCTCTTGACTATTAAGCAGTTCATAGATGCGCTTGATTTCTTTCATCCTCATTTATTCAAAATATCATCAAATTGCAGACATGGCTCCACCCAACCCCACCTGTTCAAAAAAGTATCCAACATAATGCTGTGTAATGATATTAAGTACATTATTGCCAGTCTTTTATGACTATGCCCACTTAGACCTCATTTAATATTGATTCTAGTATCCCTAGCACAGAGGGAAACATGTAAAAAGGGGATTTTACTGAAACACATTGTGCCCATAATATGTAAATAAATCAAATGAGTAAGCAGAAAAAGGTTTAAGTCAAAAAACAAAAGGCAGTTAGGAACAGGAGAGGTGATGCAAGAATGCTGAATAAGACGAGCACGACTCCTTGTCCAGGAATGCATTTGTGTCAATATCTTAATTAAATCCTGCAGGGGGGGAAGAGAGAGCCTGCACTCTAAAGAGCAGTACGGGCAGAGAGCCAGGAGATCATTACCAATTGTCTGTCTGCTCTCTACATCCCTGTGCACTACGCCATGTCAGTTAAAGCACTAAACCTCCAATGAGAGCTGCTGCTGCTGGGAGGGAGGCTGATGGACTGTTTAAGATGTGGGTATCAGAGGGAATAGAGTAAGGGGGAAAAATCTGACAGATCACCATCAGACACATCATGACTAAACTGGTTTACAAGATGAAAATATGAGGCTGATAAAACACTACATTTTTTCCATGTTGTGACGGCAAATCCTTCTTGACAGCTGATCATTTGGTGAGGACAGTGCCTAGAAGAGCTCAAGTTATGTTTCTGTCAGAAAGGCTTAGTAAAATGTGTGAGTATGAGTCCTGCACACAAGACGAACCCCAGATACCTGCTGGGCGCTGTGATTTTGTGTTGTCTTTTCTCTGGGAAGTCCGACTCTCTGCAGAGAGATGTGAGGTGCCCAGGCGCTGCATGAGAGCAGCTGTGAGTGTCTCAGCTTTTGGGGTGACCACAGCATAGCGGAGGAGCTCCTCATATTCATCCTGTTGACCAATACAAGGTTAAAAACAATAAGACGGCTCAAGATTAAATTGTTATTTTTTTAATATGTGCTGTACAATTACATTTAAGTCATTTTCTTTGAAGTTTTGGAAAAACAGAAGCAAGGGCAAGAACCTGTTAAATGAAGATTTAAAGTGATTCAGTGAGCTAATTCACAGAGCCATTTTAAGACATATTATGGCCCCTGAAGCTTTGCCCTTTATGTAAATGCTGCATGTATTACATGCACTGTGCCAGTATCAGGGGAAACAGGGGTAACAGAGGCCTTACAGAGGTGAGGCAGGAGCAAATAATGTTAAGGGGGAGAGCCCCCTGTAATCCCAAAAGAGATAAGTGACATAGTGCACACTGTTTTTATGTTAATTCTCACTTAATATTATCTTAGCTTGTACATATTCTCTTTCTTACCTTTATTCTTATTTTTCTATTCTCATTTGTATATGTGTCTGTATTGTCTGGTCTGCATTTAGGGAGTTATGTTAACCATAGTCAGATTCCCTGTATGTCTAACATACCTGGCAAATAAAGCTTCTGACTCTGATAATGAATGGATGGATGAATAAAGACGTTTATGGAGAATGTATTTCCTAAATCACCTGAAGCTCTGAGGAGACAGAGCTGCCTCTATCGGAGTCCTTGGGCAGAACAGGACTGGTTGGTTCTTCTTCATCTGAAGACATCTAGAGTAAAGAATTCATTGTTTAAATTATGGATGTCATGGAGTTATGATATGCAGCTCTAGCCTCAACTACAAGTCAAATTTTGTGGTGGTTTGTTTGTTCTGCTGGCAGTGATGAAAAAAGTACAAAAATATATGACTCAATTAAAGGCACTGTTACTCTGATAATTTTTTACATTTACACATTCAAAACAAAAATATTCAAACAATCAAAATGAGAGCATTTTACCCTATTAATAATTAAATTAATATATTTTATTATAAATGCATTTTCCACACTTAATGAGCTGTCAGTTCCAAAAGATGTTCAACCCTTGAGGACATTATCTTCCTTGTACATTAAACATAAAGTACCCTGTCAAACCAGTATCATATTAGTTTTAAGTACTGTGTCTGTATAGAGCATTGTGATACTAAACTTCCTGCAGCATTGAAGTTAAAATTTTGGCATTGTGACAACACAAGCTTATGGAAAACTTTGACTGGTTTACCTGTACGAGGGTTGGAAATTAAGTTTTTACCTTCCTTCCACTGTGGCCAGAGGATTTCAAAATCTACCAGACAATCTTTTTCAATTTGGTCAGCCACTTGTTTTTAACTGTCAACATCATGGAATGATGTAAAACATTATAATGAGGGATAATAATTTTCAAGTAGAAAGTTACTTTATGAAGGTAAATGTCCACAAGCACAGCAACAACAAAACTTTCTTAAGGATACATCACCTTACTAATCCTAGGATGGTTGGAGTCTCCATTACAGCTTTGATCTCCCAGGCTATACTAAATGCGACTAAACCTTGACTGAAAACCAAGACAATACATTTATATGTTTAAGAATATATCATTCTGTAGTTCATGAAGAGATTAGTAACAGTCTTAAAGCAGTATGGTGGAGGTTGAGAGTTTTATATTGTGACTGTGCATGATATTATCCTCATCACATGTTATTTTCTGCCACAATCACTTTGTCTCTCATCCTCTACCTGCCACTGTGGCTGATATGTTGACATATTTAACACAGCGTCTGGCTGGTGTTCATTTCTAACCCTGCTCAGTACTCAGATACTATGACGTGAAGATAAGTTTCAAAACATCTCGAAAACAAACTGCAGTAAAAGTAAAGTACGAAAACAGAAAAAGCAACTCACATGTAGGTTAATGTTATTGGTTACTTTCAAATTCTGACAATACACCACAAAGCCGTGAAAAGTGCACAACGTTGTGTTAGTGACTTTCTGTACAAATGCAGTAATTTATGAAGTTTCTTAATAAACCAGATAAACCACAATGTGAACCACATCAGGGTACAAACATAAAACAGACATGCTTCCTTTTCATGAACAGCTTAAAGGAATGAGTTATGTTTTACATTTAACTGTTAATTACGACAATACAACACGTTCCTACTCAGACAAAAGTTAAAACGTTAAGTTTACGCTACTTTAGAGAACGTTTTACCTGTTTTTATTTCGTTATTTGTGACAAAGCGTCTACAATTATCCGCTCCTCTCTGTCAGTTGGAAAACGCTTGCCTTGCCGTTTCAAACCGACTCACTCTTGAACAAAACACTCTGTCATTGGCTACTGTTTCCGCCCGCAGTATTCTAAATCGTCTATTATTGGTCACGGTGTTTCCGTGGTAACGGTAAGCGGAAGCACGCGAGGCTCAGCCATCAGCTCACCACAGGGAAGATGCCACAGGGTCAATGACGTGACGCATTTTTTTGTGTTTCCATGGTTTATTTACATTTAAAATGGTTAAAAATTGAAATAAATTCACAAATTACTTGAATACATTCTCTTCTTTAAAGGCCTAGTCTAAAATTTCTGCATTTGATCAATTTTGAGAGACTTTTCAGGGGATAAGAACAAAAATGTCTAAATGGTATAATAATAAAAAAAAAAAAAAACTTGGTACCAAATTCTTTAACTTGTTCCAAAAAAAGGTGAAATTCTCAACAAAACACATTATCAACTAGTTGGGCATAATACTACATTTGTCTTTGTTAACAATGAATAAAATAAATGGAACACCATTGTTCTGAATATTGTGGCAAATTTGGGGAATTTGTGGACTATATAAATTGTCAACACGGTATGACCACCATTCAAGGAGCCATTTTGTTCTTGTTGTAAGAAGATCAAGTGGCAGGAAATGATTTCACAAAGAAGGACCGCTGATTAACTACTGCATGCCAAGGTTAGCTCTCTTTGAAATCTTGATAATTTGACCTTTTTAGGGTATGGTCAGGTGTGCTTAGGGTTACATCTTAAATGGTATGGCCTTAGAAACCATTTATAATTCAAAGTAACTGTAAAAAGTAGTATTTATTTTAAAAAATGAGTCTGAAATCTTCACATCAAGGTCACGTGCTTACATAGGTGTCCATCATAATGCCTGTTAAGTTTGAATTTTAATTGAAATATCAACTTGTGTAACCAGTTACATCATTTGATGTTGGCAAATAACATAAGTTCCTGATGCCGATTAAAGATGTGAACTAAGTTACTATGTGGAACTAAATTTAAGTGTTAAGCGTTAGATTTCTTAGAAAAAGTGATAATTTATCCACAACTTCATTATCAAATCTCTGGAAGGTTAGTTTAACATTATTATTCTGCAAGGCTTTCTTTATTTTTTATTTTTTTGCTTTAATACATATTAAATATAAAATAAATATATATATATCTTTGTATTCCATTCACTTTCAACTTTAAGCCCTATATAAAAGAACATAATTGATTTCATAAATGTAGCAGCAGTGGATGAACAATGACAATGTTGAAAATGAACAGCAGCTTTTAAAAGATATGACACTCCAAAAACATGTTAAATGCTTGTCAAATGTTTAAATTTAGATCTGTAAAATTACATTTATTAGCTTTCTATTGTTTCATGATTATTGCAATATAATAGAGACTCTTTTCCCCAATAAATGCCATTATCAAGCAAAGAAAAAGTGGCTTGACACAAAGCATGAGTCCATGCAGATCCTGCAGCAAGGGCCATTTATTAATTCTTAAATTAATTAATAGAAAACACCCAATTCTTGTTGTTGGTGTTTTATGTTCATTGAAAATAATAAAAAGCACAAGTTTAATTGAACTTGCTGACTGTCATGCTTGAATTTTAGTGCCAGTTTCTTCTGTAAAAGCAACATGGTCAGGTGGTCTAACTGTTTTTGTCAAATTTTGTAACCAGTATTTTTCATAGAAATATTATAATTTACAGGGAAATTCATGGGGAATAAGATGTAACCCTCTTTTGCAATGTACTAAAACATTTTTTAACAGTTTATACATAATTTGTCAAATGTTATTTAGACAATGCAAAGTGATTTTCATTATTGGTCTTGCTCTATATTGCAAAAATGCATATAATCAAATTTTAAAATAATCCTTAAAAATGTATTTTCAAGTGATAAATTAAAATTGAGTCACTGTTTTTATAGACACACTTGCATACACTCTAGGTGGAAACAAATGTTTAATATATGTCTTTATAGCTATTTGTTCATTTACGTTGAATCCAATGGTAGCAGCATGCCATGAGTATCAGTGCTTTTAGCTTTGACAGAGGTGTTTAGGGACTGCTGATTACAGGAGTCAGAATTTATGATAAGACCACACATCACAGAGAAGTTCTTCAGCTTTAGCTTAATATTTGTCACAAAATATCACATTAACTTCTGCATGAACACATGATGTTACTCTCCGTGTCCATTCAAAGAGACAACATTGTCTCATGACTAGCCTATCATGACAGAGATAAGCTGATTACAACAGTCACGAGGAAAAGAAGCTTGGGCCTACCTGTTTTCTAAAGAAGGTGTAAGTCTTTGGGGAATACCACCACCCTGTGAACCTCCCACTGTCCATCTCCCTTTGATTCACTTAGGCAAAAACAAACTGAAGAACAGCAACTGCTGAATCCCCAAAGGACCTGTAGTGCTCAACAGTATTAAGACACATATGCGGGAGAGGCCCAAAGGGCTTGGCAGCTCTCATGTGAGACAGACTCTACAGAGAGGAGACATATGGTCCCTCTCTGCCATGGCAGCGCTGCAGGCTGCACTGTTGGACTGGAGCCTTCTTGCCACCTGGCTGAGCCCTGAGAGTACTTCACTGTCCGAAAGGTGTCCTGTCAGCATTGTTACAAGACCAGGGGGCTGACATTGAAAGAGGAAATGCAGGGATGAGACAGTGGTGACAGTGCAGTATTCTCCTGGGAATTAAAAAAAATGTTTATGGGTTGATTGAAAAAAAAAATGCTGGTATCTGGATTAAGGAGTTCAGTATTACAGGTCATATCAAGTTTTTTTGACAAAAAATATAGTTACCAGTAGGTGTGTCCAAAAGAAATTTTGCATTTGAATAAATCATATTCATAGAAATATTCCAAATTAATGAAGAAGATCTATATATTGTTTTTTTTTCATATACTATAAACTTGCTTACTTTTTCATCAGCCCAGCACAGACAACTGTTGTCTTCTTTGGTATACAATCTGGCCCCTTTTCTTTTCTTACTGAGCTAGAGGATTGTGTTGTTCCTGGTGTGTTGGTTGCTTCTTTCTTGCTTTCATGTTAAAACAAGTTTCAAATTTAGTATAGATACACGTATTTTTTTTATTGGTTTGATGTAATACATTCCCTGAGCAAGTGTTTGTTTGGCCTATAGGTGGCTCCTGTGGCATAAACATGTTTAGGCATGTCTATGCAGCCACAGTTAACATTTTTTTGTTTGTTTGCTTGTTTGTTTGATGTGTTTGTTTTGTTTTTGTCCCTGTGTTTGTTTTGTTTTTGTCCCTGTGTTGTCCTGGATGTGTGCTACTCCTGTGCCTTTTAAACTGCCCTCTTGGGGATAAATAAAGTGGTTGAATTGAAATTGAACTAAAGCACAACTAAATCCATGTCCACTTCCTGATAGGGTGTGGCCAGACGTAGCTCCCAGATTTACAGTAAAATGCCCCCTCTATGCAGTGCCAAAACATAGGGGTTGGGCATGCCAAAATCTAATACCAGTTTCAATCGAGAAACTTCAAAAATGTGTTCTTGGGACATTTCATCACAAAGCTGAACTGGCAAGGAACCAAAAAACATGACTAGACAAAGTCCAAGACCTCAAGCCTTTAATCAGTCAGGGGTTCTCTACACAAAAGATCACACAAAAAAAAAACAGGCAGAGGTATCAGCAGGCAAAAGAGAGGTCAGAGGGGTATTTCACAAAACCTAGATAGGGGATTAAGCTGGGATTTTTCAGTTATCCTGGATGAATTTAGCTGTGATTTGGTTTCACAAAAGTGGAGGCACATAAGTTACCCTGGAGATGTATTCTGTGCAGCTAGCCTGCTCCTGACCAGGCTAAATTAATCCTGCTGTTCAATCAGCAGCACTGTCATCTAAAGCCAGATGACAGTGCTGAATGGTATACTATTGTGGCTCTGAGATGATTACACGTGTCAAAGTTGAAAAGGTGTTTTCAATCAATCAGCCATGAATATGACATAAAAACAGATCAATTTCCTCCCTCACATAACATGCCCTCTCCTAGACTA
Source organism: Cetoscarus ocellatus (assembly GCA_037902135.1). NCBI lineage: Eukaryota > Metazoa > Chordata > Actinopteri > Labriformes > Labridae > Cetoscarus > Cetoscarus ocellatus. Next base: position 2,237,800 of record JBAMNC010001392.1, on the reverse strand, counting down.
GATGATATACTTAACTTGTTACCAAATTCAAAGAAATATGACATAAAAAAAGTCAAATCTTGCATAAAAGGAGCAAAACAAAAACATTAATATGATCTGCCCCTGTTTTACAATAATTAACAAAGTACATTATTGAATGTCCTCACCGCCCTCTGATAGAAAAATGAGTTTAGATTTACACTTAACAGAAAAAAGAAGATTACAAAAAAATAACCTTACACCACTATACAAAACAGATCAAAACACCTTGTGTTCATATTTCATCATATCTAACAAACATGATGGTTTTTAGTAAATGTTATCATTATTTATTAGTAAACAAATCTTTACAACTTTGCCATAGCTTTGAGTCTCTTTGCGCACATACAATAATTTAAAAAAACAAGCGTAGTTGTTCAGAGTAGAATATCTTCAGCACAGATGTTAATCTTTGTGATTGTACAGTCTTTATTTTTAACAGAGTAGAACATCTTCAGCACAGATGTTAATCTTTGTGATTGTACAGTCTTTATTTTTAACAGAGTAGAACATCTTCAGCACAGATGTTAATCTTTGTGATTGTACAGTCTTTATTTTTAACAGAGTAGAACATCTTCAGCACAGATGGTAATCTTTGTGATTGTACAGTCTTTATTTTTAACAGAGTAGAACATCTTCAGCACAGATGGTAATCTTTGTGATTGTACAGTCTATATTAAAACAGAGTACAACATCTTCAGCACAGATGTTAATCTTTGTGATAACACAGTCAATTTTTGAACGGAGTAGAACATCTTCAACACAGATGTCAATCTTTGTGATAGTCCAGTCTTTATTTTTAACAGAGAAGAACATTTCAATACCAATGATAATCTTTGTGATAGGCTATTGCAGTCTATATTTATCTTTTTTAAATTCATCTCTCATAAAATAACAATTATCTTAAAAAGGTCCCTTTGAAGATATCTTAGAGGATATTAGTTCAATCAATTTTTGTTTTTGTTTCACCATCAGCATGTTAAATTATTCTGCAATTTAGGAGAATATAGGTCATGCAGTAAGGCAAATGTATGGTCTTCAACAGTTGTAAATCTTTTAAAGACTGATTATATGATACATTATATATGATGCTCCTTATCAGCCTGAATTGGCCTTCGTGAAACACATTAAGCCAGTGTGTTCAGAAGGGACTTTGCCAAGCCTGGCTTTAGTTGGATATCCTGGACGTCTTAATTCCCCCATTGTGAACTAGCCCTCAGGAGATAAACTTAACGAGATCAGAAACACAGAGGACACACGAGGAATAATGCTGGAAAGAAATGACATGAGGTAAAGCAAACAGAGAACCAGAGGGGAGAAGGGATTTAAATACACGCAGGGGTTAATCAGACACAGGTGACACAGGAGGGAACACAGGTGAAGGGAGTCAACAATCAGGGAGACACAGAGAGGGGAGGGCAGGAAACAAAACCTGAAATGAGTGACAAGGGTGAGTACTTTCAAAATGAAACAGGAATGACAAGATATGAGACATAAGAAAGAAACAAAAGGGGGACTTAACCAGGGGATGTGACAATTTAGGACCAGTTGTTGAAAAGGAATAAAATAAGGGAACTTTAACAGCCAGCTGTACAAGATCAACATGCACATGAAAATATTAAATGAAAAAAAAAAAAAAAAAAAAAAAAATTGAATAGAATAAAAATTGAAATTTGTAACATCCATATTGAATGTCTACTTGTAATGGATCATCTCATGGTCAATAAACATGCTGTTGGTGGCTCTTACTGTAAACAATATTGTTATTTAACAGTTGGCCTGGCCTTGTTTTTTTAATTGACATTTCATATTGATATAATGGTCTGAGAATGGTCTGCAGTCTGAGAGCATTTTTCATAAGAATTTTACAGGCTAGTGCAAATTATATAAAATATATAAAGGGCTATGACAGGAGTGGATGGACCCTGTGTTCTTTCTTTCTTTTCTCAAGCAGAGAAAGGGCTACAATATCATCTTTGCTGCTTGAAGACTACTGCTTACGTTGTTCTGCAAATTCAAGCCACAAATAGAAAAACAAACTAATTGGACTGGACTTCAAGGTTTTTCTGTATTTTTTTTTCTCTAACCACAGGTCCAAAAGCACATCAAGAAAAAAAGACACAGTGTGCAAAGTACTTTTTTTTCCACATCTTGCTTGTAACTTGTATATCATTGCTTTTGCCTACATGGACTTAAGTATTTTGGTTAAGAAGTTTCTGTCCTGTTTTTGTTTGTGAACATAAACATCATAACTCTGAAGAAACCAGGATACTGTGCCATGCAAACATCTTATCTGGTTTTCTGACTGTAAATAAAAAAAAATACACTTCAGAAGAACTGTGCCAATAAGATGAAGTGGTTTGAAGCCAGGATGTTGGTATATCATTAGACAGGGATATTAATAACAAGGGTTTCTGTGTGTAAATAAATACCAAATCCCAAATAGGATCAAAATAGCATTCAGCAAAAACATAAACAGGATGCTCGAATCAATTTAACGATAGTCAATATGACAAGGATTTATGATTTTTCCCAACCCTACAGACACTCCTCAGCACACACTCACACCCACACATTTTTATTATTGCCTATCTTGACAGTTGATGTAGACACATGAGTTTGAACCAGAACCATGAGGCACAGAGGATAATCCTTGCTGCTCCACGGGGAATGGAGGTTTCCTGATGAATGACAGGAAGCCATAGCTCCAACAGATTACTTATTCCATTTCAGAGCAGATGATTCACATGCTTTGAAAGGTTTTGGTGATGTGTTCATCACAGTTTCTCTGTTAGGCTGAATTTTTTTGTCACCCCAGCTTGGCTTGTCAGTTTTGTCAGATTTTGTCATAGCACCATTAATGTTAAACTTCATCTTCACTTTTGCTAAACCATTAGAACAAGGATCAGTCCATTTGTTTGTTTGTATCTTAGAATTTAATATTAGTTTTTTTTTTGGGGCAAATTTGATGTCTAAAACAATTTGGTAAATGGGAAATGGACTTGAGCTTATACAATATTTTCTAGTCTTTGATTACTCAAAGCAGCTTTACTCTGCATGTCACGTTCACACCCATTCACTCTCTCAATCAGTCACTGAAGAGTTTTCTATGCAAGTTGTCCATTAGTATTAACTAAAACATCTCGGCCTTTCATTACCCATTTACATGTCACTGATGCAGCAGTGGGAGCCCAAGGCAAAGTGTCTTGCCCAAGGACACATCGCCATGTGTCACTCAGAGCTGGGCTCAAACATGCAACCTCCCAATTACTGACCAAGCGCACTATCCAACTGCACCACTGATGCCCCATAACTACCCAGTACTTGTTGAATCACGCCAGTGTAGGCCCGATTTACATTTTAAAAATTACACCAACAGACCAAGGACATATAAAGTCAAAAATCAAAGAGACTGTGGGCCTCATGACTGCTTGATATTTAACCTTGAGGTTAACATTGCGGACAAAAATAAAATTCTGAATAAAAAATTATTAATGATATTTTATATGCTAAAGTCGGGAAACACAAGAGAACAGAAGGGATGAGAACATTTGTTGCTCAGCAATGTCTACTCAGATAGCTTTCAAACACAGTGATGCTAGCGATTGGTAGCTAGCAAGCAGTGCCTTTTTTCTTTTTTTGTTTAAGCAACTGACAGAAAACCTTTTCAAGTCACTTCAATAATATCATCATCATCATTATATCCTCATGCCATTGACACTGACATCATATTAAGCATCAACATACTCAGAGCTGAGCTGTTCACTAAGAGCTAGGTCTAAAACCTTTCACTGGCAGACAGATAATAATCTAAAATTGTTAGTCTCCGGATTAAAGCAGATATTACTGCCCTAAACCAGTCTTTAAACCTCTTAGTAAATTTCACCTCCCTTCCAGCGAAAGAAATGCACCTGGGTCTGTGTGTGGAAAATGGGATTCAGCTCACATTCTTCTCTCATAGCCTGTTCAATCTGTTCCAGGACAATAATCACAATCCATTTGACTTTCTTCCCCCTGGTATTTTAGCTCAGGTACGTTAGATTATTCAGGACCTTGCCAAGGTAGACAGAGCAGAATTAGGAAATAATGTTCTACGTCTATACAAGCTGAAATGTTAAGGAACTTTTTCTTACAGTATATCTTTTAGCCTATTAGTCATAGTTTCATGAAAAAATCATTACCAATGCAAATCTTATGTATACATGACATATAATTTCCTTGCATTATCAGAAAGCCAGATAGCATTTGAAGTGAAATTGTATCTCCCAGTGATCGATTCTTAGTCAGACATACTCACAGACAGCTATAACTCCTGGAGACAACAACTAATGTGCTATCATCAATCGTTGTGTTATCAACTCATTTTTCTCTCATAGCAGACAATGATGACCTCTCTGTAAACGTAATGTTGCCAGAGCTTGTCTTGGAGTTATACACAGCCGCCTGCTGTTTTCAAATTAGTTTTCATTACATTTTGATGGAGCTGGACTTCCCCCTTGGGACACTCTAATCCATCACATCTCTGTATCTTTGAGACCAATGTCCTTTTGTTTGGCTTTCAGAATGCTTTGGGACAAAATTTGCCAGCTCTTGTTTGCACCATGGCAACATTTTTCTCAGATAAAGAGGTATTAACGACCAGGTAACAGACAGTACTGTTCTCTGTTATTGTTGTAGAATTTACCCATATACAATAACATAAATGCTGACTCCAGTGAGTACTGTGGTAAACTATATGAGTGCAGATGAGCCGAGCAGGCTGTGAGAGGAGATGGAGACTAAATCAGTTAGCCTAAGCTTCTATCTCTACCAAGCAAAAACAATTACTGTCAATGTCCACATCCTTTTCTTATAATGTGGAAGACGATAAACAGCAGACGGTTGTTCCAGTCCACCTGCACCTCTCCAGTCATCTCTAAAAGAAAGATAGCACTGAGTACAATGTCCATTATAGATCTCCAGTCTATGAGACATTTTTTATTTTTTAACTAACTTTTACTTTGCCAGGTTTCATACTAAAGAGGAAAAAGATTTACCATCATGAAATCCTTTATGAGATCCAAAATGGCTTACAATTACAATGCCTGCAACCAAAAAAGTAGAGTTTATATTTTGTAAGAATACTAAAGACTTTCTGGCTGTTACCTGTTATGAAACAGGCTTAGATTAATATTGGTGTCTCATTATGGCACAAAATAGCAATAAAAACTATCAGTGGCCAAATTTGAATTGTTTTTTTTTTAACCCTTGCAACTCCAGGCCATTTTTTGCTATCTTTAAGTCCCCATGGAAATTATTTTTGCAACAACGCATGTAACACCTCAACCCTCCAAGCACAATCAAGACAAAGATATCGTCTTTTATGGACAGTCCAGGCAACTAGAATTTTAATGCTGTGATGCTTTCAGATTAATGTATTAAAATTGTAAGACTATAAAGACAAAACAATAAAATAAAATCTGAATTTATAATCCACCAGAACTTGATAAAAATCACTCACAGACCAATGACATTTTTTTTCTGCTTAAAACCTTAAATGTTTACATTCAGGATATCAGAGATCGGTACAAACTTGCTGAAAGCAGAAAAAAGCACCCGTATGTGACCATCAAAGGGATGTGCCAACTTTTTTTTGTCTTTTCATGTCTTGTCTCACTGAGAACTAATTTGCAGATGTGAGTGAGCATTTTGTTTGCGAGCCATTCTTAAATGAAAACTGACAACAAATTTAAGACTGGCTCACAAACGAACGGTACACTCACAACTGTGAATCGGTTCTCATTGTTCACTTAAAAGAGCTGTTCAAAAGACTTCAACAAAGCAAAACTAAGCCTTTGTTAAGGAGTAGAAGAAGATAATACAATGATAGTGGAAGATTACATAACATAACACGATAAAAAAAAAAAGAGTCACAACAAGCACACAGGACCGTTTAGAGTTGCTGAAGAGTTTATCTGATGACTGTAGGCAGAGGCAGGCTAGCTATATCCGTTGACTCCCAGTGTTTGAGCTAAGATAATTAGCAGTGGGTGAGATTTGGTCATCTCTTTCTTGTTCCTGTCATGGACTCTGGAGTGAGGCAAGACACGAAGAGACAAAAAAAAAATTGGCATGTCCCTTTAAGAAAATTATGTTAAATAAACCCAAACCTAACCACTGCACAACATGTGCTCATAAAGCCATGACCTACTGTGTCCCAAATCGTTATTTTTTTCAAACAAGTCTTGAACATGTTAATTTCAACGGTGGAAATGGGCATATCGTCACTGTTGGACACAACCTCCTATCTTCAAATGGCTACTTTTCAGGAAATTAAAATAACAACCTGATAGTGTATGAATTAATGATTTAATTTGAAAATATTTTTTTGTACTTTGAACTGGTTGAAAACAATAAGATGCGCTCACCAACATGGAAAGTGATCAATAGAACTGTTTTATGAAAAACAAACAAAAAAAGAAAATCACAAGATAGAAGGTTTGTGCCTGACAGCAACTATACACATAAGGTTAGTTTGAGACATCTGGTGCTTTTTGCAGCTAGTCTCAAATGTACAGTTGACAACTCGATTTTTTCTGAAGACAATTTTTTTGTCATAAAACAAAACTCATACATGCACAGGACAACATCAGCAAAGGAGATGATATGTACTACTTTGTCCACTGGGGGCTTTACAATCATCCTAAACCCTGGAGTATCCCCAAGGAGTTTAAAAGGAGCATATCATGGCAAAGAAACACTTTTTTTCACATGTATTTTTAAATATGAGTATCTTACAATGTACAATATTTGAAGTAAGCCAACCCAGTACTTTGTTTGTGGTCCACCTGTGTCTGAAAATATTCAATCTGTTCCAAATCTTTGTGACAGCACATTGAGGCATTATTATAGTAGCCACGGGTAGATCTCTGCCTGCAGCCATAAAAGCACAAGATTGTATGGCTTTCAGAAGCTCCTTTAAAGAAAGAAACACAAAAGGCTGCTTAGAGCTGCTTTACAAAGAGATAAAAAGTGATCTGGTGATGGATGCAATTTTTAATTTGACCAATGAACAGTGCTGAAAATATTTTACACGACAAGAAATTAGAGATGGAAAAAATGTCCAGTGTTTGTCCTTTAAGTAATGCATTCATTTTGTTATATACATATAAACTATAGTATTTTACCAACTTAATGCAATCTTTGAAATGTATACAATTCATACAAAGATAAGACACATTAAGGAGCAAAGAAGGCTCTGAATTGCTTTGGCAGCAGAATTGCGTGGGATTACACCACTGTCACTCTCTTACAACCTCCTATCAATATGCAGCTGCATTTACTGAATGTGGCACAGGAATTAATCAATCTGACAGCTATTCTTCTCACATGTTAGCGTCTATAGCTCTTAGAAACAGGAGTATGGTATAAATTGTATTTTTCCTGTGATAAAATACTGAAATCCATGATCCTCTTCTATTCTTGTGTGCATGTCAGTGTGTGACAAAGAGAAGAGTCCTGCAAAAGGAGAGGGAGTGTTGGCATGCACAGTGGGGTGTGTGTGTGTGTGTGTGTGTGTGTGTGTGTGTTGGGGTGTGTTCATGTGTGTGTGTAGAGGCGGAGAGGGTCACTCTACTGTCCTGTACATTAAGCTAAGTGCTCCTCAGCTCTCCAGCAGTAGTAAATGGAGTCTTATGGCTTGAGGGGGGTTTGTCTTCCAACTCTGAATCAAAAGCAGAGAGTGTCCCAAGCCCTCGGTCACTGCTTCTGTGAATCATCAAATTGAGGAGACTGAATAGATGCCTCTTCTTTTGTTTGTGTGTGTGAGTGCTTTGTGGTGTGTGTGTATGGTTTTGCATCATTAACAAACCTTTTTCAGTTGCCTCCATAGTGGTTACGATGCCCCACCAGTGTCAGAGCCCTTTCTTGATGTTTAAACTCAACCAGAAACTATAGGGGAGGGCTGCTTTATTTCACATATCTTAAGTGTTTCAACAAGATTTAATTTCCAAAATATGAAGAAACAGAATTAACCGGACAGAGTGTAAGACATCAAAGAGCTGTCTGGTCATTATTTCCACAAAGTGTCAAGTCTTTCTCATAAAACTGCTTCATTTTTTTCAGGCTTTAATGATGTGAATACTGAATGGCTGAATGTCCCAGTGCTTGCATCAGTCCATCATCCCTCTTTTATTCCCCTTCCCTCAGCTTCTCTAGGAACTACTCACAGGTTTTCAGGAGTGTTAGGATCTGACATAGCTGGCACACAGGCAGTCACTGTCTCACACTCCATCTAAAGAACCTACTTATCTCTGAGAGCTTGTGTTAGGTTATGCAATTATTGTAACAGCATTGTATAACCTTTGTGTGGTGCTCGTCAATAGTATTACTCCCTTGGCGGCCATTATTTGTGGGCATAAAAAGAATGAGAGCAGCTCCCCATGCTGAGGCTGCACCTGAAAACTGAGGGCTGCACTTACTGCAAAGGATACTTTATATTGGCTTAACAAACTTGACGGATTGTACATGAAATTAAGACAAGGGTGTCTATATGCATATGCTGGCTTTAACACTGACCAGAATTAAAAAAAAAAAAAAAAAACATTATGTGACACAGCATGAGAGGATGTATGATAGAAAGAGATAAAAATAAAATACAGTCTGGTCCTTTTCACACATGTACTCCTAAAATTTTCAAGAGAAAAAAAATACTGATGCTCACAAGGAACCAAACATAGCAGCTATTACAGAACTGTGATAGAGGTAAGGTTGAGAAAAACAAAACATACTTTGATGCTTTTTCAAAACCACATTTTAAAAATGATAAAATACCACTCATGCTGTAATACAGTTTTATTGAACATAAACATTTTTCAATGTCTCCCCTTCAATCTCCACCCCTTCTGCATCAACGGACCGCTGCATTCAGGGCCTCCACTGATCAATGCAGTGCAGCAGGTCCTCTCTGGACAGTTGTCTATGAACATCTGTTGTTCTTTCTTGACTTCTGACACAGACTCAAAACGTGTTCCTTTGAACACTGAATTGATCTTAGGAAAAAAAAAAGGAAAAGTCACACTGCTAGATCAATTGAACTGGGGGGTGATCAAACACTGAGATTGTTTTTTTGGGTCAAACACTGCTTTACCAAGAGTGTAGAGTGATCTGGCGTTTTGTCTTGATGAAAAATGAAACCATTTTTGGGACACCTTTGGCACACACTTTTGTCATGTTAAGTTTTGAAGCAAAACCTCATCCTCCAGAGTCCAATCTTTTTGCTCCCTAGCAAACTGAAGCCTTTTTTTCCAGTAAGCCTTACTGTTTAGTGGTTTTCTTGAGGCTACACAGCTGTTCAGTCCCAATCCCTTGAGTTCCCTTCACATTGTGTGTGTGGAAATGCTCTTACTTTCACTTTTAAACATACCCCTGAGTTCAACTGTTGTTTTTCTTCTATTTGATTTGGCCAAACGTTTAAGTGATCACCGATCATGATCATGCAGGATTTTTTTCGACCACATTTCTATCTTGAAGACAATGCTTCCCCACTATCCTTCCAGTTTTTAATAATGCGTTGGACAGTTCTTAACCCAAGTTTAGTAGTTTCTGCAATCTCCTTAGATGTTTTTTTCTGCTTGATACATGCTAATGATTTGACCCTTCTTAAACAGACTAACATCTTTTCCATGACCACAGGATGTGTCTTTCCACATGGTTGTTTAAGAAATGAGAAGCTTCTCATTGCATCAGCTGGGGTTAAATAACTTGTTGCCAGCTGAAAGATCATCACCCATGCAGTAATTATCCAACAGGAGGCTCTTAGCTATTTGCTTAGTTAAATCCAGGTGGCGACTTTTTTTTTGGCCAGGCAGTGTATATATATATATATATATATATATATATATATATATATATATATATATATTACATCAGTAATGTCGGTATTGAAATATTTGTAAAACAGCAGTTCATCTGCATTGAGAACCAACAGGGGAGGCTCTGTTCTGATTGGCTGCCCTAACAATGGTTGATGGGAGGGTGGAGGCAGGGTTACCAGGCAGCACCCTCAAAGATTAAGGCCCACTTGGAACCTGTAGTACCCAGAATGTCCACTTGAAGTTGGCCGCAGACACCTGACACCTTATTGATTGTGTGTGGGGAAACCACTTTTTTATGTCCTGTATAAACATCTTTACAGCCATGTTAAAAATTGGCTTCAGCCTAAGCATGTAATACATCTATGTGCTCTCACTGTACTCCAGTTTTGTCTTTTATTGAGGATTTCCGTTTTTAGAAACATGGAGTCACTATTGGTCAGATCACCTTATCTACCGCTTAAAAACAGCATCTCTGTCTGTAAGTAGGTTGAGCTAAAGTTGGGTTGAGATGACACATGTGCAGTATGGCAGTGTCCATTAAAAGGCAACCACAATGCTCCAAAGGCTCCTTTGATTGTTTATTGGCTGATGCCACATGCAGGAGGAGGCTGTATAGCTATGACATGATAAACTCCAGCTAGTAATAAACTACGCATTTTAAGGGGCATTTTCTTTAGAGAGGCATAGCACAAAGGTGTTGTTTTCCTCTGCTCCTAAAGCCCCTTCTGACAACATTAACAGCAAATAGAATTGATTTTGCAGGACAAGAGACCTTTAAATTTGACTAAGCTTGCAAACGTGCCTATAGAGTGTTGCCATCCTGAGAGCTTCGCCACCAAAACCTTGCGAATGAAAGACACTGAATCTTCTTGAGCACCACGGACAGAGACCTTAGTTGAAATGCATGGCGCTACTCCAGAGTAGACTGTTTCAAGGTGAGGTCCCAGACAGCAGAACAACTTTTACTAAAGCAGTTACAGAGAACTGCGCACGCAGAGAGCAAAGACCTCCAGACCAGACTCACTCTGCTCAACTTTTCAGAGGTAACACTGCTGTTACGAGCATGTTTTCAACCTCCAACTAAAGCTCAGGACTTCTTGTCACAGGAAAACGTCTTCCTGCTCTGTAACTTGTTCTTGTTGTCACACACACAGTGAGAGGTCCTCCGCGTAAATTTACACCCTTTTTCTCGCTTTGCGGTGTTACGCGTCATCTGGTCACCTCACGAGATGGTTCCACATCAGACGGAATTATCCGCATCATTCAATGAAGTACAACCATTGATCTCACTGCCACCCCCTCTCTCCCTCTCTCTCCTCCTCTCCCTCTCTCTCTCTCTCCTTTCCTGAAGTGCTGCAGAGAGCGAGGACTGCCTGACTGCATCGAAAAAAAGCGTCTCTGTCGTGCGCTGGTTATTACCTCTGATCTTATTCTACAGTTACAGAAAGATTTGTTTTCTCCATAAAGCCAAAACGACGCCGGATGCAATGGGAAGCTATCAGCCCAGTCCACTGCTCTCGCCGTAAACGAAGGTAAGAACTCACTACTTTTTTACGCTAAGAAGATGCTGAGTGAGTAAGACTTCCTATTGTATTTTTAACACACAGTTTAATGTGCAGCTTTATTCAGGCTGAGACATCACGATACTCATTATTTGCATCTTAATGAAATCTCTTCCTGCCATCTAAGCGGGGATATCCTATAATTTATTCATGGGCTTGTGCATTAAAAGTTTTTCCGGCTTTAAGTCTATAAGGCTCATGCAAGGTAGTAAAATCTAAAAAGCAGAAAAGTTGATTGGGGCAACTTGTCAATAAAGTCACAGTTAACACAAATAAAACCCACATATGTAAGCAGAACAAATATAAGATGAATACTGAATAAATAAACTGATTGATAAATAGACAAATGTTGAAAAATCAATACAAGGATAAATCTATTTAAAGATCTCTAAGAGAATAGCATAATTAAGTCAACACATAAGAGCTGTTTCAAATTAAAAAAAGGATATTCTGAAGTTTTTTTTTTTTTTTTTTTACCTTGAGTTAAATTCACTCTATGTAATTTTTAAAGGTTACTGACTTCTAACAGAATTAAAGTGTCCTTCTATGTTAATATGCATGACATCGTGGCTTCTTTATATCATCAGGGGTGTCTGTGGGGCCTTAATAATGTATCAAAAGCTTATAAATCAAGAAGTAATCTCTATACATTTCAAGCCATTCATCTTTAAATATTTTCAGCATTTACTCTCTAACCTTTTTTTCAGGTACTCATTCCTTTTTCCCGCAATAACCTTCCACAGGGTGTAACTCTAATTTGGCTCTTGCTTCCATCCATCCAAAAATCTAAATGGTTTTGCATCTAGAATAGGGTGTCTTCTAATGTTTTACATGTGATACTGATGCTTATTCAATACTTTGAACACGGTGCCTGAAAAGTTCCCAAAATGATATTTTTTTAAAGAGTAAAAGAGTGTAGCTGGTTTTTACTCTTGTCATGGCCCATGGGATGTCTGATCCTTTGGCTACAGGGCAATATCGCACAGCTCACTGCACAAAGAAGGCAGAAAGGGTACAGTATCTTTGTTTTTTTTTGGCTTTTCCACTGCATGATATTGGCTCAACTCAACTTGACTTTGCTTGGTGATTTGTGTTTTTCCAGAAGAGATTGTACCTGTAACTGAACGTGGTTTTGTGTATCACCTCTGGAGAGATTCTAAGTGAGCTGAACTGAGTCTAAAGCTTGACATGAAAACCTTGATGGTTGTGGTACTCAGTGATCTGAGTATCATCACAATAGGGCGGAGATGCCTGACGCAAAAATAAAATGCCTCCAGTTGTCAGCTCTTTAGGGCTGAATGACTTCTCATACTCCCCTCTGCAATTAACAACGTGTTGATTTGCTGCTTGCACCTATACCCTGTCAAAAACTCTTCTCCTTACTGTAACAAAAAAACTCAACATTATAGGTCCAGCTGCACTGTTTCCTCTTGTTCCTGTTGTTAGGATGTCATTGTCATTTTGTGCAGTCATGCTGTGACAACCCTGCCCTATTGCTGCGGTTGGGTAGAAACCTGTCATCTCCATAATTGCTTCTCCGAAAATGAACAAAAAAACACCTACTAATGAATGACAGAATATTGGATTGTCTTGACTACAAACTATTGTTTTATTTTTTAATTTGGTTAAACGTTTTTTAAACCCACTCTCCAACATTAAAGGTGACTGTTTTATGTACACTATATAAAAAGAGAAAATAATAAATATGCCGAATGAAGCGAATTGCCTAAATCAGTTAGAGCTGAGATGATCAGATACCACAAATAGAAAAGATCGATCAGTGAAAGGTACCAAAAAGAAACATTGAAAACTATCTTGTGATTCAGTTTGGTAGTTACCTGACATGTTTGCTCAGGTGTAAGGGTATGAGGTTTTGGCACCCATCTGTAGTTGCACTGATAGATCTTCATCACGTACTAAAATTGTTTAGTAATACCATCATCAATAGCTACTCAAAACTAAGTGTTCTGAGACTGAAGTAACACTTTTTACTCCAGTTATTAAGCATAATGCAGGCATAGGCAAATACTTAATTTATCAGCAATAAGGACTTTTTAATTTCCATTTTAATTTTTATAAACACAGTTATTGTATATTGCTGCACCAGTAAAGCATTAAATGGATGTGAATTGCTTAATTTTGGCTCATTGACAGCAGAGTACCTGGTTTAAAAAGTTTCCTGACTGCTCCAAACATGCTTGTTTTTTTCAGAAAGAAAAGGGGGCATAACCAACACGTTTCTGACTTCTAAAAAAAGAATGTTAGATTAAATGTTAGATTAAGTTATACATAGTAAATACAATAATAATAGTAATGATTACGATAATCCATAAATAGAATGATGATAACAATGATAGCTAAAATATTATTATATGTATGACTAAACAATAGCATATATTATTAGTTATATTGTTTTGTTTTTTTTTAATTTTTTTTGGGGGGGGCATTTTGTGCCTTTATTGATAGGAGAGAGAGTGATGGTGGATGGGCTTGTGGAGGTGGGTGAGGGGGAGCGGGAGAGGACACTCTTAAAGCTGGCCACAGGTTGGATTTGAACCCAGGCTGGCAGAAGTATGAATATAGGTCATGCCTGGTTGCTTACCACTCTGCCAAACCAGCACCCCAGTTATACTGTTAATAATCATGGCAATAAAAATGCTCAACAAATGGACTACTCTATATTCCTCTTAATTTTGTAAAAATGTAATCTCAGTCTTCGGTCAGAAAAATGGTACAAATTCACAACAATGCATATTTTCACAACATGCTCAAATCTACTTCATGTTAGTTCTGGTTAATTTGGCACTAAATCCACACGGGATATGTTTCGGCCATCATTCGTCTGCATCCACATAGTTAACATCAAGTATCTCCAGCTTAACATCAATATTTCTGTGCTCAGAAATTCATCCTTTATTAGTCCCTCATGGGGAAATTCCATTCTTTACACCCTGTCGAAACATGCTACTCAAACACAGGCTGAAATACACATGCACATGCAAACAGGTCCTATGATCATGCATTAATGGAGAGATGTCAGAGTGATGGCTTGCTGCTCCTGAAGAAATGCTACCACGCAGTTTTTGGGGTTCGGTGCCTTGCTCAAGGGCACTTCAGCAGTGCCCAGGAAGTCAGCTGGCACCTCTCCAGCTACCAAACCAACTTCCAAACATGGTCCAACTGGGACTTGAACTGGCCACCCTTTGGTCCCCAACCCAAGTCCTTACAGACTGAGCTACTGCTGGTTGTACTCACGTACAGCATGTGAGTACAACCCAACACAGCTTCAGTACAACTCTCAAATCTTACAGATAAGAATAATGCTAGCTTCTCCTACAAGAAGCTATCAGTGCTGTCTGCTCATTCTACTTCTGGGTTTATAAGCATTTGGGCAGCTAGGCAGCAGCTGTTAAGTGGAGCTACAGTTTCAAGTAGCAGTTAGACTTACATCAAGTTTAGAAAGACAGTTTGACATGAATAGCTGTGGTCCTTATGCTTCCCTGGTACAAACTGTACTGTGTTATATTGTAAGTTATGTTACTGACGTATGCTTCTGCTAAAACCTTAGGGACTGTTGTGGGCATTTTAGGCACTTTTCTTCATAATTTTGACTGTGTTCATGCATGACATGAACTTTGGCAAGATTTTGTATTTTTATTTGATCTTGTTATTTCAGACTCAATAACAAGACCAGCAGGCTCCTACAGTAAGTCTAAAATACATTGTACTAGTTTTAACAACTTTTTCACTTGTACTTTCAAGGGTAAAAATGTCCCGTTTAAATCCAGTCAAAATGCAATTTTTGAACTCACTTCTTTTACAGTATAGCATACTTTATTTTTCAAAGTAATGATGCATAAAAATCAATGTTGCTGCCAATCATTGACGGAGCTTAGACTGTTATAATTCAGCACAAAACAATCATCTTTGAATCTATTTGTTCATGTTTTTTTTAATCTAAGACAAACACCTGGCATTTAAAGGGTTAAAATCTTACAAAATTCATAAGTATTTGATGTATATTATTAGGACTGATGTTGTTTTGAAAATCAGGCCTAAAATAGTTGAAAATAATATCAATGAAAAATGTTTTTACAGCTACCTTAGAAAAAAGCACATTTTTTCTGCTTAGCAGTATGATTGTGAGTATTTGACACTGTGTGGAAAATAATCATGCATAAAAATCATCATTGCTGCTAATCATTGACATATCTTAGACTGTCATAATATAAAACAACAAAATCTACTTTGCATGTAGTACTTTGGAAATAATTCATTTTTCTGTTTTTTGATCTGAAAACATGGTGGCAGGATGACAAAAACCTGGCACTTAAAGGGTTAAAATCTTTAAAAATGTATTAGTGTTTGATATCAATAACTAAATCAGATGTTTTACAGTCCTTAATTATGCAGAAATGAAATTAACATGTGCCACAGCCTTCACACAGGCAATATGCACTGTGTCTAGAACAGTTGTAACCCTATTCCTCAACAAATATGTTACTAATGTGTCAATAAAACATTGTTAAAAGTGTTAATTAAAACCTTTAGATGAACTGATATTGCTTTATGGATTCTAAGTCAAATATTTAATGATGCTTTACAAATACATGTGTAAGGCATTTTAACTGTTTATAAATGATCATCAAATTATGTATAATATTTTACAGCTGGCTAGAAAGGCATTTTAAAAATCTAAGCCAGTGCTTAGAAGGATGTGGTTTATATGAAGTGTTTGGTAACCTGGAAGGTTCAAGGGGGCGCCTAAAATATATCACATTGATCTTGATGAAAGTCTCAAAAAAGAGGAAGTTACTATGTTTTTCTATCCAGCATAAAGATAGCCACCCAGATTGAGGTCTGGTATTGGAAGGAAACTCAGTAGACCTTTAAACTGGTGTTAGCTGGTGGAAGCCCACACTTTACATTACTTTACATTATAGTAGGATATAATACATGGTTTTATTGAGATATTGTCCTCATCAGGAGCAGAGTTTGGGGTTATGGGTTGCAGACTGTGCGCTCTGTGGTGCAATCCAGCCACCTGCCCTGGGGCAGTTAAAGCACTCTGCACTGCCGCCAAAAAGAGGAGAGGATGCTGGAGCAGGCAACTGACTCACCCGTGAACTGCACCTCGAGAGGCAGTGAGCGATTGACAGGCACACAGCCGGTGAACTGGAAATGTGTGGCAAAGTGCTTTGTTTGCAGTCTGAAGGGTGCTGTGGTGCTGTGGTGCTGCTGCTGGTGGTTTACGCTGCATGTGTCCAGCAATAAATAAAAGTGTTGCTTGAAGGAAAGTGATTGCAGGCTGCAGATTTCACTCCTCTGGCTCACTTTTTATTGATGTCAAGTTATGGTAGATTAATTCTGATGTGATAAAGAACCTTACTAAACTCTGAATGTTGAAAGTCTAGGTGTAATGCTATTTCATTTAAAGCATCTACTGACCTGTACAGTTCCCAAAACTGTGCAGACTCCAAATCCCATTTTGAGTTCTAGACCTTGTTTATGTCTTTCCTCTGGTCAAAGGAAATATGTGATCAAAGTATGAAGTGAAAAATTGAGACTGACACCAAAAGTACTCATCTGTGCATTTTGTATTGATAGATAAAAATCAATACATGAACGCTGCCAGAACCGGTGGACAGATTCGCGTATCGTTCTTTTTGTCCCTAAAATCCACCCGTAGACAACATGGCGGATCGCTATGTCGACCTACATGAACGCGGCCCGCGGTAATGTAAAATTTTTTAAGCTTTTTCTAACTAAATAAAAATAAAACAAACGTGTAATGGGGATGATTGTACTCCTATTTTGACGGACATACAAATAGAAACATTATATCCTATATTCACCGTTTCTGTTCGGTGAAATGCTGCCAAATTCTACACACTGCACCTTTAAAAAACAACTCCGGTGTTGGATTTTGGCATGCCTTAAAACACCTCTGTTTCAGCCCTGCTCAGAACAGGCTGTTTTAGTGTAAATCCTCATGAGCTGTGTCTGGCCATGTCACTCTCAAGATGTGAACAGAGCTTCAGCCTTTTAACACTGGGCTCTAATGTTTACTATGGCTGTACTGACATGTTCCTTTTACTTTTACTTTTGTTCCTTAGCCTCCTGTGGCTGAACAAACCTGGCTCAAGGAGTTTCTGAAATCCAGGGAAGGTTGCATACATCTTCATGACATTACTGGGGGGAAATTTTCAAATATGACGTGCAGAAGAAGGGGAGGGGGATTTTTTTCTTATGTTGTAAAGAAGACAGCAATTGTAGAAAAATACAACGTGCTTGAACATGGATTGACAAGGCAGAAACTCGTGTTTGACTCATGTCAAGGGGACAGACTAGCCCCTTTTCTCTTGGGGTCTGAAGAGTGAAATTTTTTTTTCAATAAATATGAACTATTTAAACATGTAATGGCATATGTGAAAGTTTGTTGCCCAAGGATGCGATGCAAATATTTTTTTCACATTTAGCGTTAACACAGCTTAACAGTTACATTTTTAGGGGTATTTGATCAAAAGTTATTGGGTCTAATGATCATCTCTTAAAGGTGAAAAAAACATGAGGGGGATTTTGTCAAACTAAGGACAAGGATCAAGGTCTTTTGCTCATAAAGTGTCTGTAAACTACCCCCGCTCCTCTTCATGGCCCATCATGATGCTTTCACTATCTTTACTTGTATACAGTGTGGAGAAATGTATCTGTTAGGCAGTAGTTCTTGTTATCTCCTAAAAGGCCCTGAACAAACACAATCTGTATGTTTTCTGATAATCATCAAAGTATGTATATTTCCACACAAATATGAGCAGAGGAAGTCCTGTCTGTGATTAAAGTCAGTCCCAATGTTAAAAGAGGGAACGATCGGCAGGCATCAGCCTTCTGCAGCTGCCTCATGAATCTGTGTGACGTAATAAAAGCTCAGTTTGCATCTGCTCTGCTTTTGAAGTTTCATCTTTGATGCTGAGGCTCAGTCTGTTATCAAAAGGTGAAGGATGAGGTTTAGTTGTTTTTATTTAACTTTTTTACTTCTCTAATGTCGAGCTATTTGCAGATAGAACCATTTTCTTCCTCTCTCTTGACGTTTATCCTTCCCAGCACCCATTTATTCTGATCTAAGCGCTCGTCCTCTCCCTGCTCCTCGGCTCAGTCAGTAATGGCATCAGTGTTTGATGAAATCTCCGAACGGAAGACGTTCCGGGCTGCTTTTGCCTCAGCCTCTCAGATGAGGTCATGGGTTCTCCGTTTAGATGGGATTACATGCAGCTCTGCCCACTTAGAGATTGGACCTACTCATTCTGATGCTAATAGAACAAACCAGCCATCAAGCTGTCATGCTCGCGCCTCTCTTTATAAGGGCAGGTAGGACATTGGCAAGTCAAACCTGACTGAGATGGAAATCATTTGTGTTGCTTATATGGAAAGGAACATACATTAAGGTCCAGAGTTACAATTTAACTTTCCAACAAACAATGAAAAAAAACAAACAAACCAAAATTAGATCAAAAAACAACAGAGGTCTACAATGACTACAATGGGACATTTAGTAGCAAATCAAAATTCAGTAACATTTAGTAACATTCAAGTGAAACATTTTCTCTCTGTTAACTAACTTTATCAGACCAATAACAAAATGATTATACCTGAAATATGCTCATATGAATGTGCTTTTAATTAGAGCTTAATAATATAATACTATTTCTACCACAAATGCAATGTGGTATGATGCACTGTTTTCGCATTGCAGGACAATGTAAGTCATCTGTCCCAAAATATGTCATGAAGCCGCTTTTGTGTTGCTTTAACAGCCCATTTTATGTTGTTTTTTTTTTTTTTTTAGTTTTATAGGCCCCTTCAGTGTGTTTCTGTGCATAAGACTATATGTCAGTGGCCTCTGGACTCATTCCTCTCTCCCTTTTTACAGTGCCAGTAGCTGCCTGAAATGGCTCATTCACCCGGCCCTTCAAATAGACCTACGGGTGTGGCATCCTGCCATTATTTAATCAGCAGTTTAAGCCCATTGGCTAGGATGGCAAGCCTAGTGCAGACCGTAGTGCTGAGGAGCTCTAAATCGACCATTTGCCACAGAACAGAACAGTCAACCAGTCACGGTGGTCTGGACTTCTGTGTAGTATGTAGCCTGAAATTGACAGGAGCTCCAACAGTGTCTCAGACAGCCTAAAAAAACAGAGGTAGAATCAGTGATACTCATTTTGTGAAAACTAGAGGGCTTTTGAATACAAGTGATAATGAAAAATACTCTGGCAGTCATTTAAGTTGGAATATATTAATTAAAGTTAAAGCAGAATATGACCTGTTTAATGGAGACCTAAACTTCCTGTTTTATCATTGTTTTGACTTTTAATCAATGAAAGTCTGTTTGATATCTGTGCATGCAAAGTCAGTGTGTCCCCTTTATGCATGCTTCATATAATGCAGCTCCAGTAAAAGACTGACATGATTCTTAAGGCATACTCAGATGCGTGTGGTGGATCACCATTGAGTGTTTTTCTGCTGTCAGAAACAGCTTGTCCTGCTGCTCTGACTAAAAGCTTGTTTGTTAGTCGTGCAGAAGTGTTGCTATGACAATTTATTCCAAAGTCAATGATGTGCACACATGTTTGTGCGGATAAAACTCAGGTGGCTCAACACGGTGACCTGTTATGTTACTGCAAGTCACTGTCATGTTAAATGTACTTATTCGATTGGTACAAATGACTGATGACATCAGAGTAATAGTATAACAAGTGTCAAGTTTGTGTGTAAAGTGAGGAAATATGTCATTCCACTTTCTCCCTATTCGTCATCCTCCTACTCTAATTGTGTGTCTTTACTTGACTGAGTCAAATAAAATTAGGGTAATTAGATTCAAAGTAAGAAGTTAATTAGAGCAGTAAGAAAAAATATTGTTCTGAGTAGAAGAATTAATTATTGTAGATAAAATGTAAAACTGCCCTTTTCTGTTGTAATGGTGTTTTTTTTTTCAATAAAAATAGAATTTAATTGACTGATACAATACCGACTTGCAATGGATTAAAGCCTAAACTTGTAGTAGATTTTTTCTTTGTAGGTTAGTTTTTTTTTAGGGCTATCAAGACCTTTACTGAAACTCTTTAGTGAACAAATCTTTATTAACACCACTACTATTGCTGAAAAACCCTCTAAACAATAACATTTCATAGATTTTCAATCTTCAACAACATTAAACATTTTTGTATTATATTGCAAGACTAACAAAAAGTAAACACACTGTCATTTTGTAAGAGCTATTATAATTTAGTATATGTTTTCATCATCTTTTTGTCATGGAGAGAAGGATGTCAACAAATACTGATGAGATGTCAGACATTTATTTTAAAATACTAATACATTCCTAAGTAGAATAATCCTGCAGCTTAATTTATTGATTCACATTGTATTGTTTTTTGCTTCTTGCTTTGCGGCCAGTGTCTGGACTACCAGACTGCACTCAGCTAAATAAAGCTCTATTGATTTTTCTCAAAGTCCTCATAAAATATATATTTGTCTCCTCTAGCAGTTACGGGTCAGGCAACAAGAAATTCACAGACCAGAAGTGATTTTTCACTTTGTTTTTTACCCAAACTAATCAGAAGATTGACACCTGTACTGACGTCTGTCTCCCTGACCAGGAGCTTTAGTTATAGGAAAGCCTAACAGTACTTGTAATAGTTTCATTAGTGCTCCTGTTCTTTTGACTGAAGCTGTTCATTACCACTATTCATCTAACAACGTTAAGTGTTTTGATTTATCAATCTGTTCTCTTAACATTCTCACAAGCAACTCTATTAAAAACACCAATAATTCATATTAACAATAAAATTGCCTACATGAGACTTTTTGTAAAATACGTGTATATGTGATTGACTGGGTGACTACTAGGGTGTAATCTGCCTCTCACCCAATGTCAGCTTGGAAAGGCTCCAGCCCCCACGACCCGAGAGGGACAAGTGGTTTAGATAATGACTGTAACGGCAAAGCATGTACATACAGTATATTTTGATTGCTTCAACTTAAATAAATTGGGCCAAGATCCCTGTATTTGACTTGCCTTACAATTCTCTATATGCAAATGTATGAGGAAATTTGGTGGCAAGTGAAACTTGACTTGTTTTTTAGTATTCTAAAGAGGTTAAAAGAAAGCAGGGCCGCTATCCATCATGCAGACAGAGGGTATTGCTGGAGCAGAGCCTATTTTCTGCAAGCACACATGATTCATAGAAACTATATCTGCTGTTTTTGCTCTAGTTTAATGTACAAGTACTGATACTATGTCCAAAATTTTTTTCTCATCTCATGTTGGTTTGTAATCAGAAGGAAGCATGACTAAATGTTTGCTGTGGTTGTCATGAAGGAAGTAATGATGGTCATTTTAAAACTTATATAGGGAATTTTTTTTCAAATGGTATCATCAAAAGAAAGAATAGGATTAGGATAGTAATAGGAGCTTTGATAAATCCCCGCTAGGGATGGGAATGGAATACCAATTCCAGTTGAGAATATGTAACAACTTATTTAAGGAATCGATATCACTTGTCAGTTTGCAGTCCAATTCCCTCATCAGTTCCTTCTTTTGTTTTTCATGCCTTTCAAAATCAAAGACTTTACAACATCATTAGAGGCGGTCAGCAGAAATTGTAACAAAGTAGTCACAGAGGTAATCGTGGAAGGCAGGAAACAAAAGTGGTCATAACTGGGACTTAACCTTACAAAATGATACGAACTGCCCAACATCCAGTGTCTGTGTGATTTCAAGAAAGTGTGGAGACATCTGAGCAGTAAAACATTAAATTAAGGAAAGCATGTGTTTGGCATTGTTGAAGCAGAAACCCTGTGTAGGCCTACTTTTTTCCACACAGATGATCCACAGGGATTGATAAGGGATTCACTAAAGGACTGGATTGATATAACTTTGCACAGCAGCTGGACCTGCTCGACACCTGCCTGATTCAATGCCTGTAATCTTGCAATATCATGTAACCAAGCTCCAGTCTACGTTTTTCTTCTGCCCAAAGCAGCATGGCCTAATCAGAGTCCTTTAGAGCAGGAGGAGGTGGGAAATATGAGTGAGATGACAGCAGGAGGTGACTGCACCTCCTGACAGCAGGAGGTGCAGTCACCTGTTAGATGCTAACAGCTTCAGTAGCAGTTTTATCAGATATGGACAGCATTTCTTTATCAAATCAAAAACAAATAACACTACAGTCTTCTACTCAGTAATGATATTTTCGCTCCACGTCTAACATGTTTTGATGAGAGTTTGTTTATGCGGTAGCTCACATTCTGTAACAGTAGCTTCCACCTATGACGTTATCTTATTGACCTGTAATGAATGTGATTGATGGAATGATTGTCCAGTGCATTAAGGACAAAATGTGAGCCACTTCATAAAACATGTCAGAAGTGGAGTGAAATGTCCTTTCTATTTAGAAGTTTGTAGTTTTGTTATTTGTTGTTTATTTAACAAAGAAATGTCTTTTAGATCTGAGGAAACTACTGAAGATGTTAGCATGCTGATCTCTGTTAAAGCAGTCACTTCGGCTGTCGTCTTGGTTATAGCTCCCACCTCCGTGCCACTTTAGGCCACTTACAATCGTAGATTGGAGCTTGACAAGATGTCGCTGCAAGATTACAGACATTTAGTCGGGCGGATTCATCTGCAATGCAGGGCTTCTTTTGAGTATGATACAGTATGGTATGCTTGTCTATGATCCATCTTCTCATCAATGTTATTTGTTACAGTTCCTACCAATCTATCTCCGGTATGTTCACAGTAAAGGCAAAACATTACAGGGTCATTTATGTTAAAGCTGAAAAAGGGACTGTGAATGGGTCTACATTCAGGAAATAAAAGGTTAAAGGACTTTGTCCACAGTGGGCACCAAAACTGACACAAACTAATAGATATTTACTGGAGTGTTAATGAGCTAATGAAGCAATAGGCTGCAGGCTAAAAGGGAAATCTTAAAACCACGAAATAAAAAGTTCCCAGAAAATATCACCATATTGAGAAGGTCATTAAAATCAGGGGTTTGGGTTTGTTTTGGAGAGCTGGTGGTTTTTCACTGTGATTGGGATTGCTCCTGTTGCACAGCCTGTCATTGCTGTCAGGGTTTCGTCAGCTGCGGTCAGGTGAGGTTGGTCTTCTGTGTGCTCGGCTGTCCTTTGAGCTTCATCACCACTGACAGGAGGCCTCACAATACACTTCATTGCCTCTCTGACAGGCAGGCTCCACCATGATACACCACGTTTGCCAGTTTGTTTGGAGTAAAAATGATATGTGATTGCCAACATGACCTGAAAAGATAAATAGGACCAGTTCAGTGACACTGCACTGAGCTCTGACATGCTCCTGTTGGTTGTCAGTCTGCTGAAATATAGAAGTAAAAGAGGCAAAATACAGATGATGTGAATTTAGGCTGACCAAATTCTCAGGATATGTGTTTTCAGAAACCTTTATGACATTAATAAGTGCTTATGAGGAAGAGAAGTGTCCTACAGGACAACGATGGGAAGTAAACATTTCAAATGAATAATAATATTAAAGGAGAAAAAAAAAACAGCCAAAAAGCAAAATATGTCCATATGTATTCTTACAGGTACAGAAAAGGGCTGCACAATTTTGAAAAAAAAAATGCATTTCAATATACACTATTTATAATGTAAAGTCAAAAAACACTGGATTGTTTCTGAATTAATGAAAACTTATCCTTTTGCCTTGAATATAGGAATTCAGCCTTAAATCTTTTACTCATGATTAAATCAATTTGAGTATTAAGTACATTTCTATATTTGAAGAGGAATTAATACAATTTTATTAATACAAGTGCCATACTTTGGACTACGTATGAGGGTGAGATGATTCTCTTGACCAATCAACAGACTGTACTTTACCAAATCTTAAAGGGGTCATCACCTGGAAAACACATTTTTCCTTGTGCTTACATGTACATTGTAGTTGGACCTCCATTGAAACTTGCCTGAATATGTTAAGGTTTTTCTGTTCGGCATCTTTGTTTAAACTGCTTGGCGGTATCTTTCAATACACGAGATTTCATGCAGCCTCCTCAGCAGACGTAATTGCAGGAGGCTCTTTGCATAAGCCCGCCCGACTATTGATGACATTAGACTGGCTACCTGAAAACCACACCCTCCACTTCCTGCTCACCCTGCGAGATAGAGGGACATAACACACCAACATGCAAATTATTTGGTTGTTGATATTATTGTTGACTGCAACAATAAGCACAAAAGTCTCTTTGCCGTCTTTGCCAGCCTTGGTGTTAAAAAAAATGAAGAACTAGTGGACTAATTTTATCTATGATTGCAATGGTCCTGCCTCCCTGTGCGTATGCAGTAACCACTTCACACCGGAG
Source organism: Cetoscarus ocellatus (assembly GCA_037902135.1). Lineage (NCBI taxonomy): Eukaryota > Metazoa > Chordata > Actinopteri > Labriformes > Labridae > Cetoscarus > Cetoscarus ocellatus. Next base: position 2,212,969 of record JBAMNC010001392.1, on the reverse strand, counting down.
TGCTTTTCCAGTTTAGGACAGTACCAGTCCAAGAAAGCCTCCAGCCTGCGTTTGAAGAGAGGGGCTATTCCAGCCATCCGGGACTTAACTACACAGGCAAGGTCAGTGAAGACAACTTTACCTCTCAGAGACATCTTGCTGTAAATGACATGTTTCCTCCTCTACCTCAGAATCGTCAGTCTTCCTTTCACATTCCTACATGAAGTAAGGACTTCCGTGAGTGGCAGCCAGGTCAGGTTCGTCTGTTGATGCATCAGCCATGATGGACTGTTGTTGTTTCAGTTTTGGTCACAGCCCCCCTATCGTCACACCTCATTATCATAATTTAAATGAACATCCAGGCTGGTCAAAACCTCGTGTGTATTCTCATGAGACAAAGTCGTGGTATAATGAAAGCCACCAAAAGCTCAATGTTTCTTTAAATATATTTTTTTCATTATAAAAATCCATTTAAAGACATTTTAAGAGAGACAGAATATATAAGAATACCGGGTGATGAGACCTTGAACTGGATGGCTTGGTGAATGAATTAATGAGGGAATCATGAAGCATAAAGTCAGATTATTTCAATGCCTCACATTAAGGACCTTAACATGAACCACAACTTGATCCACATTAACCGCATTGCGCTTTCATGAGAGCTTGATATCACTGTTTTGCAAGGCTAGGTGGAAGGCATTGGAGAATCACTGAGCATAAAGGTAATAGATATTGATTTCTCAAACGTGTTGGAACTGGTTCTCATACTAGGACATTACTAATCCCTGTTTTCAACGAAGCTAAAATTTGGTTATGTGCATTTACCCCTCTCTAGATATTTTGTCATCTCAACAGTTGTTCTTTGTGAGGAGCATTATGCTGATGACTTTGCATACGGCAGCAATCATCCTTTTCTAAGTGTGCATGGTAACACGGATCATTGGGCGCCTCCCTCTCTCACCCACCCAGTATATTTTCTGACAAAGAAAGAGCAGGTGGTAAATATTCTAGGGTGGGAGTAAGTATACCTTGGTGGCCCACCTAAGTATCTACAATCTGTGAAGAAAACATTGAACAACTGTATATTCAACTTGTTTAGGGGTTATTGATCAGGGTTTGCAAAAGCACACATTGCTGTAACGATAAAAATGTGATTTATTGTGCAGCCCTATAACACAACATAGTCTGAGGAATCACCGGTGTCAGTGGAGCCATTAAAAAATTACCGTTCCCTGAGTAAAGGAGTGTGCTCATAAGCACTGAAGTCATACAATGAGCCAAAAGGGATTAGTAAGAGTCACCTTGAATCAGCAGTGTCATTTTGCCCAGTAAAATTGCATTATGGGAGCTGGAGCTGGCCCAGTGATTTGTGTCCTCCTGACAAGGCTTCAGTGTTCATTAGAGGCTGTGGTGAGCAGCTCCTTGACACACAGGAACCGCACAGTGCTGACCTAACACACACACACTCACAGGGATGGTGGACATCTTTGATCATTTTCAGCCGAAATGCTTGAAAAAAGGAGTTTTTACATTTGACTCACTGAGCATTTGTTATCTCAATGGTGGATTTGCACTTGTGTTGTATAAAAAGCAACAGTTAAAATAGACAGATTAAACAGGGAGGCCATGTGATGATGAAGCGTGGATCACAGTTTGTACACTCACGTGAAACCATGTTACATCATGTGCTGTGGCAGGCAGGGGTCTCCCTCCTGTCTGCATGAAGGGGAAAGGGCTTCCCCCTCTCTGCTCCGAGCATGCTTGCTCACATGTGCAATACATGTTTGAATGTGTGAGGGAGTCCCCCTGTGTGTCTATTTTTATACACCTTACAAATACATGGGATCCACGTGGTTTAAAGATAATGCCACAGTATAGCACTTAACAGTTTAAAATTTAATCACAATTTTGGCTTTCACTACATGAAAAACATGTTAATTATGTTAATTAATAATAGATGTCAATATGCTGCAAGCCTAGTTGTACTTTTTTTAGTTTTGTTTATCATTTAATTTCTTTTACCATACATATTGATTGGTCCTTTTCAATTTTTCTTCCAAATGTTTGAGTTTGTTTAAGTTTTAGATGTGCAGGGGATGCAGATGTTGTAGAATCAGTGAGTTACTTCTGCTTGATGATAAAACCTCATATTTAACCAACATAATCATGATGTTGATGTTTGCCATTATTGAGCAGCTCTTATATCTCTTTGTAAAAGTCAGAGTTCTTTCAGAATGATGTTGTCTACTGTATGCCTGTTTCAGAGTGTGAATTTATCTATGCATCTACTCATAACCATTTCCCCTTTTCTCCCTCTCTTGCCTGAATGAAATGTGACAGTGCCGTTCCGGTTGGGTCGTCACTCCCATTACAATAAACCAGCTCTTTATTGGGGGCAAATTGATTTTTCAGGCAGGGCCTTGTTTATCAGCTTCTGCTCCTCAGAGATGATCTTGAGTCAGCATATTCAGCTTCTTGGTTTCAAGTTTTAACTCAAAACTGTGTCCAACTCTTTAAAAGTCAAAGAGCTGCTATAGAGATGTATGGAAGTGCTTTTTTTCTACATTACTCAAAATGACTACAAGCCCTGTAATGAGTGTGAATGAATGTTTAAAGATAAAACTAGAAAGCACCCAGAGCGCAAACCTCTGCCACATTAGCTCACATATCGCTGGTACATCTATAAACAATAGTCCCATGATAAAGTTTCCATCATAATATGATTCCTCGACCCTGAAAACCCACAACTAGCACTCGGAATTATGTTATCATTATTAGTTAGATAGTTATTGAGCTAAAATGATCATTCAGTAATGGTGGTTATCTGGATTTCTACCAAAATCTAATCATTTTTAGGTGGGGCCATTCCATAAATCTCCTGAAAAAATCCGTCCAGTAATTTTTGCATAATCTTGCTAACAGACAAACATGCCTGCGAAAACTTAACCTCCTCGGCAGTCTGTTTGCTCCATTTTCAAACTGCTTAATTGATCTGGTGCTCTAGAAGTTTTCCTTTTACCTTGAGAAGCTTTTCGTGCACTGAGATACACCAGTCTGCATTGTTTGCCAGCTGAAGCATGGATTGTTTTGTTTTCACATGTACTTTTTTTACAAAAAAACAGAAAAAAAATATAAAGCATATTATTGTTTCTTGATTAAGATGTGAAGTTGTCAAGTGGACAGTAAAGTTAGTTTAAGTGCTTAAATGTTATGCCTGATAAATTTCTGACTTCTCAGAGAAGCACAGTGAGCTGGGTCAAATTTGGGTTTAAAAATGTGAATTCAGTCTAAAATTCCACATTCCTGTTCAAAATGCAAGTCCAGTAACAACAACATTTTTAGTTTAAAACAAGTTCTTCTCATTTTATTATGACAGGTGGACTAATACATTTGTTAAGCTCAGTATATTTTTTTGTACAGGGTCAGATTTGGAATAATATGCGACTCATGAGATCCTGTGCCCAAAAAGTGCACACACTGGAGTAAAAAAAAAAAAAAAAATATATATATATATATAATAATATAATTTTCAGTCAAAGTGATTTTAATCTTTTAATGAACTCAAGTCATTCCTTATGATGTATAATATTGATTAATTTGCCAACTTTTAGAAAAGGAACATTGGAAAAAGATTTGATTGTCATGGAGAGGACTATTGATTACCATAACAAAAACAATCATAGGACATTAATATAAATTCTTATTATACATATATATATATATTTTTATGACGTCTACTTTTTGGACACTAGGTGCTACAGTATGTAGTTCATTTTTCTTGGGGTGTCTGATGGTCAAGCAGAGTACACTGGTAAATGCACATTGTTAGGTGTTAGTCTTGCATATAGCAGGAGAGATATGATTTACCAGCATTATCTGATGAATATCTTTGCCTTTTCTTTCTCCCTCCTTTCTGCTCTTTCCTTCTTGTTCATTCTTTCCCTTTTTTATTTTTCTGTCTCTGTCCCCCTCTCCAACCTCTTCCAGCCTGACTCATGATTGCCACAGCTATCCAGGGCTCTCTCCTGTGGTGACTGTGGACTCAAGAGTCCTCCTCCCTGCTGATCCACTAGTCTCACCACCTGCAATTTGCCCACCAGTTTACACAACCCCCTTCTTGCCCTTTCGCCCTTTCCTATTACTTCTAAGAATCCTCTAAACCCTTGTGAGGACCTACTGTTGGAGCAAAAATGGAGGACACTTACAATAACAGGACTTCCCTAGCTAAAGGGGCCAAGGACATGGTGAAGGAGGCAAAGCGGCATGCAGCCAAGAAAGTCAACAAGGTGGTGGACCGAGCAGCAGACGAGTACTCAGGCCATCGGAACTACAGCCGATTCCAGGATGAGGAGGACGAAGACGAGGATTTCTACAGGAACCCACCGAGGCAGGATGGAGAGCGCTACCATGACAATGACGAGGGCTCAAGTGATGCCACGGAGGGCCACGATGATGAGGATGAGATCTATGAAGGCGAGTACCAGGGGATCCCTTCTGCAGGAGACAGGAAGCATAAGGAGGGTCAGGTGGCGCTGGGGCAACCCGTGTCAGATGCCGCAAGGGACCGTAAAGGGTTAGAGGAGGAGAGGCAGGCTGATGAGGAGGAGCTGGCCCAACAGTACGAGCTGATCATCCAGGAGTGTGGACACGGGAGGTTCCAGTGGCAGCTCTTCCTGGTGCTAGGACTGGCCCTCATGTCGGACGGGGTGGAGGTGTTTGTGGTGGGCTTTGTGCTGCCCAGTGCAGAGACAGACATGTGTGTGCCGAACTCAAGCTCAGGATGGCTAGGTAAGTAACTCTGTATATGTGAGAGAGCAGATGTACGTATGTAACATGGCTGTTTTGGGCCTTAATAGGCTAAGAGTAATTATTTTGATTAAACAGAATGCTTAAGGCCTAATATAACAGATAATCTAAATTCCGGCTTTTGAAAAAAATATAAAAATAAAAGAGCATTGAAGTGTAAAATGTAAATATTAAATATCTACAGTAACAGCTTTAATAATCTGTAGTAGTTAGCCTAAGCCACACTATTATTGAACACTGAGAAGTTACTGAATATTACAGAAATTGTCTGACAAGATTAGTTCTGCATGTTTTTACATAATGCGTGTTGGAGCTTATCCCTGTGGTGTTTCATATGGACGAGGTGTTTTGGTCCACTGCTCTCCGTGTCAGGATTAGGAGGGCAGCTTCTATTCCCCTTATGCTCTTTGTGTTGAGTAGGAGTCCCAGCAGTCCCAGTAGCTGCAGGTGTATAATCCATCACGTCCGAGCTGTGAGCAGGGGCTGACTCAATGTGTCAGCACTGGGGAGGGTAGGACATTAATTCTAGCACACAGATTTTAGATACTAACTGCCACTGTGAGACATGACAATGCATCAACAACACTGCAACATCTGATGCTAGAATGATACAGCAGAGCCTCCTTGAGAGCAGAAGTCTGAAAAATTATGTTTACAAACTTAAAACTAAACCCCAGAATTCAGCAGAGGTTCACAAACCCTGGCATTAAAACAGTAGCCTGGTAAACGTCGTGGACAGGGCTGTAAGGAGGAGGTTTAAAACAAAGCCGCTCACTCTCTTGTGCTGTCTCCACCAGACGCAGTGTAGAACAGTCTTTGCAACTCTTACATATTTGACCAGTGAGTGTGAAATGAAAAGCTCATGAAGGAAACACATATTGTGTGTTTTTTGACTTGTCTGAAAATGGTGGTTATTTTTAACTCCGGGTAAAAGAACTACTTTGCCCACAATCTTAGAATGTCACAGTGACATCTTGTTTTGGTGGAGGCTGCTGTTACCTGAAACTCCTTGATCCGCTGCTAGTGGTGCTTTTAAAGTACATTTAACACAAACACAAACTTTTCATGTAAAACCTATATCAATGGAAATAACATACATAATGTTGACCAGTTTTAGTCTAAATCTTAGCATGTAAGGCCATGTTCAAATAATTAAATTCTCCATAAGTGTAAAATAAAAGCACATGTCATGCATAGTACAAACTCTGATTCCAGTGATGTTAGGATGTTGTAAAATGTATATAAAACAGAATACATTGATTTGCAAATCCTTTGACCTGTATTCAATTGAATACTTTATAAAGACAAAATATTTAATGGTCAAACTGATAAATTTCCTTTTTTTTTTGGCAAATATTCACCCATTTCTAATTTGATGCTAGCAACAAGTTACAAAAAAAGCTGGGACTAGGGCAATAGAGGACCCAGAAAACCACTGTCAACTAATTGTTGCTTTACCAAAAAGTGCAAGTTAAAACTCTGCCATGCGAAGCATAAGCCATGTATCAACAACACCTAGAAACACAGCTGGCTTCTCTGGGCCAAAGCTCATCTGAGATAGACTGACTTAAAGTGGAAAAAGGTGCTGTGTTCTGGCGAGTCCCCATTTCAAATGGTTTTTGTAAATCATGGATGTTGTGTCCTCTGGGTCAAAGAGGAACAGGACCATCTAGATTGTTATCAGGACAAGATTAAAAGTCAGCTTTGGTGATGGTTTAGGGGTGTGTGTTAGTGCCCATAGCATTGGTAACCTGCATGTCAGTAAAGGTTCCATTAATGCTGAAAGGTACATAGATGTTTTGGAGCAGTATATACTGCAATCCACGTGACGTCTTTTTCAGGGATGTCCCTGCTTATTTCAGCATATCAATGCCAAGCCACCTTTTACACGTGTTACAACAGCATGGCTTTGAAGCAAAAGAGTGAAGTTACTAGATGGTCCAGACCTGTCTCTCGTTGAAAATGGGACCCCAGACTGTTGTGTGACTTGTATATCAAGCAAGAATGGGGCAGAATTCCACTAAGCTTCAGCAGATAGTGTTCTCAGACACTTCCTGAGTGAAGTGGAAAGGAAAAGAAACACATGCCCCTGTCCCAGCTTTTTTTGGAACTTGTTGGAAGCATCAAATTCAAAATGAGTGAATATTTGCAAAAAACAAAGAAGTTTATCAGTTTGAGCATCAAATATCTTGTCTTATCTTGTCTTTGTAAGGTATTCAAAAGGATTTGCAAATCACTGTATTCTGTTTTCATTTTTGTTTTACATTACATCCCAATTTCATTGGTATTGGGGTATGTACAACCATGTCACAGGATCAGGGAAGCTATAGTCTTGTTTCTAAACCCAAAAAGGGACAGTCTCAAGGACTCACTTTGTTTTTGCCAACTGCTTTACAATGACATTTAGGAATGCAGTTGGCTGAAAGTCACAAGTTGAGAAACTAATTATCCACTGCACCCTCTAAGTGCTAATGAAAATGTTTTTATACAGTGTTGACAGTGTGCCTTTCATCCATTCGTTACTAGCCTAACCTGATCTGATGTTTCTGTTGATTATTGGTAAATAAGTTATTAGTTCTGACCTCTGAATTGAATCCTAACATCAGGAAGTTAATTGCTCTCATGTGTCATAAGGAACCTGAAGTTACATACATCTTGCAGAGTCAAATATATTTATAACTGCATCCAATGCATTGGTGGACCAGTGTGCAGGTAAAAGGTTTAACAGCAAGTTTGTCTCAGGTCTTACTTTGTCTTGCCTCAAAGTGGTGACAGAGACAGATATCCTGTTTGTAAAGTCTGTATGGACAGATATTAAAGTATCCGGTCATTCTTTCTTTTTTTATTTTTCTTCTTGCTACCAAATGATATATGGCCAGGTACCAATCCAAGGTCCAGTATTTAGGTCTCTGCTGTAAAAGACACCATTTGTGTGTTTTCAAAGTTGTTTTAGGAAAACATGGTTAACTTTGATTTCCAGAGACTTTACTTCACTACTCACGTGTCACTTCAAGGTGGTTGATTGGTTAAATAACAGCATCCCAAAAATTTTGGCTTGCTACCACTGAGGTCTATGGTTGTGGAAAAAAGTGGGTGTTCACTGCTGAGCATGATGTATTCTGGCACTGCATATGTCACCGGCCACTAGGTTAGACACTAGAAAAATTGAGAAGCCGTTGCTTGTTTTAAACCTGTAGGAGGGCAGCTGCTGGGCATATTTCTACCACAATATGTTGTATGTAAATCCTTACTCTTAAAATATCAACATTTTAATCTAACTGATTGATAGTAGTAGTACCAAATAACCATATATGTTGGTTTTAGCTGGTAATATGGTCCTATGGTTAAGTTATTCATTATAGAAAATGCCCTGCTGCATCAAATGTATATTTGGAAAATGTGTTCTCCAGCATGAAAGTATAGCCACCATACTGGTTTAGTGAGACATAGAAAAATAGTTTTAAGTGCATATCCCTTGAAGTAACTGTGATGTCCACACAAGATGTTAAACATGATGCACCTTTACTATTCTGTCGCTTTCCAAGTGTCCATGTAAACTCTTTTCTTCCTCTCTAGCCAAGCAAATTCCTGCAGGCATTCATGCTCCACGCTCCGCTTCTCCTTGTTCGTGACTCCATCTCTCACCCCTGTCCCTCCCTCTCGCCCTCCATTCTCTATGTGCTTCTCTTTTCTTCTCCTGTCCTCCCCCATTCTCCTCCTTTCTCCTGCTGATTGCCCTGAGGCTCCTCCCTGCTGACGGGAGCATGATTGGTGTGTGTGTGTTTGTGTTTAGATGTTTATGTGAGTGTGTGTGTCCAAGCATCGCCCACATGATTGCTATGACCTTGTTGGTATCCGTTTGGAGTTTTCCAGAGTAATTACACTTAATTACAGCAAACAAAATAGATTGAATTGATGTTTTACAGGTGGCATTGTAATCCTTTATGGCTCTGAAGTGATGCATTTTATTAGGATGGTCTTATATTTTTCTATCAGTTTTTATGTAACATTTAGTTAACCAAACTGAATGACGGTTATTGTGAGTGAGTTTTTTGAGGAGAGCTATGTGGATGTTCCACAATGTAGCAAATATTATTTGACAAAATAAAAGTAAGTATGGTAGCTAAACAGACATTGAAATATAAACAGCAAGTGAAAAATACAGATGCCTAAAAAATTATAGATGGAAAAAAGACAAAACAAGTGCAGCATGTCATGGGGCACAGTAATTTTTAATCTTGATTACTCAGTTTTCAAATTGTGGGAAGCAGTATTTGCAACTAAAATTAAAGCCAATTCATTGACCATTTGATGGCTTTCTGATTGGTTAATAGACATACCAATCAGATTCAGAGAATCCCTGATAAAAGCAGCAGGAGTTGGGTTACACATACAAGCATTTTCTTTGTAGGCACAGCCTATATTACTGCAGTTGTATTTTAATTATTTTGAAAGACTCAAGAAGATTTTGATTTTTCTTTATCACCCTAATGTAGCTTTGTTGTTATTCTTTCACTCTGGTGCAGTTTGAAAAAGAATCAAATGAATTAAATATGATTAAAAGCTGGTCAAAAAGTGATCAATTTTCAATTTTTTCAAATGGGAGAGAGGCCAGCAACAACAGATTTTAGCTGTGTTCGAAACCGTTCCCTATCATGATAATAGTTCGCTATATAGTGTGTTCGCCATTTTGTAGTGTTGTTCAAATTCTCAGCTGTTAATTTCATTCACTATATAGTGCACTTTAAAATACCCACAATGCACAGCAAATGTGAGTGTACATACGATGTACCCTACATTGTACTCTCGTATACCACAATGCAATGCAGTCATGTTTTTCCAGAGAAGAAGAAGAGTAGAGAGAAGGCTGCTAAGGCACAAATTGGTGCTGCTTTCATTTATTTATGTAAGAAACGTTAAAGTATCTTTAACACGTAGCTTTTTTACATCTTGTAACGGTTGTAAACAGCTGCAGAATTTGCTACTTATCCTGCCCTGTGCCCTGTTTGTTTACATGATGCTTGGCGCATCCACTTCTGTCACAAGAATATCCGGCTCATCTACTGATGCTATGATGTTTAGAAAATTTCAGTGTAGTGTCCGAAGTCTTGTTCGGTCATTCCCTATGTAGTTCACTATTTCATTTACACTACATAGGGAATAGTGAGTGAGTGAATAAATGGACGATTTCGAATACAACATTTGTCTAACCTAGTAACTGTAACTAAGGAGGGCGGAGCTTAACAGAGTATCACTTCCTGGACAGGGAGGAGCTTGACAGAGGGTCAATTGCCCAGCTCCAAAGCACAGGCTGTATTTTTTTATTTTTTTTGAAAAAGATTAAACATGCATGCAGTGGATCAGAAGGCATTCACAAACCATGTCAAGGTCACCACCTTTTTATATTTGCAACCATGAGTTGCAGGTGTATCATAATGCCGTCTTAATGAGGTCATTTGAATGGACTTGTAAAGACTAATGAGCGAGAACTCAAACAGTTAAGCATCTGAATTTGCAGATTTTTCCAGTTTCATTTTGAATGTCTGAAAGTGAATCCATTTCTTGTTTCTCTTGGTTCGGCTCATTATGACTGCCTGTGTGTCCCTGCAGCTCGGCCCAGCCTCATCATTACAGCTCACTCATGACCACGGACACTTTGGCCTCTCATGAAGAAAAATCAGTCAGTTTGACATCTTGTGATGTGACTTTTCTCTATTTTATCGTTAACTTTTCTGCACCACCTATCTCTTTTCTCTTTTTTCTCAAATTTTCCCACGTTTCTCTACTTTTGATAGAGAGAAACTTGGATAAATCTGATTTTCGTGAGCCAGTTAAAGACCAACATCCATGAGGATCAGCCCAACTTAGAAGGGGTCACTCATATACCTACTCACCTACTTATGCCACTAATCTGAGGATTGTCCAGACAAGATCTTCAGAAACTGGGAGATAGAAACTATGATCACTGAACCTTGTGGCCAGAGATGGGTCAGCTGTTCAGGAATCCCTCTGAATCTCCATATGGCCACCATGGCCCTGGTAGTTACCACATTTGATGTTGCCACATGTGCAGGGAAGAGGGTTCAGTTGCAAAGAGCCTCATGAAAAAAAAAACTCAATTTGGCTAGAGACAGCCTTGTGTACAAAAGCACTCCTGACAGTGACAGATGCATATATGGAGGCAAGGTTAAAAAGCAATCTCCTGCCTACAAAAGCAGCCATGTAAAATATGGCGTCTAAACCTAACAGGATCAGTCTGGGAACAGGCAAAAAGATGAGCTGAGGCAGGCCTTAAGCCCTCTAACAAAAAGTGACAAGTGCCCACCTGCAGATGCTGTATTCTGAGTGTTTGTAAAATCCGTATTATATATATATATAACTTAACCTGTCATTGTCATTTAATTACCATTCACAACCACTTATTAATTCAACACCCATCCAACCATCCATCCATCCATCCATCCAGTTTCTATATAGTGCATCCCTTTCAGCATCACTTGGGGCTGGAGTCTATCCCAGCTGACTTTGGGCAAGACACATGATACACCCTCGACTGGTCAACAGCCAATCACAACGCCGACATGTAGAGACAGATAACTAATTACACACACACTCACACCTAAGGGGTAATATAGAGTCATCAGTTTACCTTGCAAGCATGCTTTTGGTCTTTGGGAGGAAAATCAAAGTAACTGCAGAAAACCCATGCATGCACAGGGAGAACATACAAACTTCACTCAATGAGGCCCAAGCAATCTTCAGGCTGTGAGGCACCAGCACTGTCTGCTGCACTACCATGCAGCCCCCCAACAAACATGACCGTGGAAACACAGAAAGACCCTGTCTGGCCACCAGAGGTGGGTGGTACCATCACTACTAATAGTGTTATTAGTAGCTTGATTACATTTTCCAGTAGCTTTGTGGCTTCTTGTTTCGGAGTCAAATAACTTTTCAGTAGTTGAGTTATTTTATTGCCCAAGTTGTGCAGTAGCATCCCAACAAGCTATATTTCCCCATGGCAAAGACTGAGAGCAGCAGCGCAGCAGGAAAGCACTTTGTCACATGCCAAAAACACACTTAGGGATAATTACAGGACATGCAGACATGCACAGACAGGGACTTTTCTGGACAGTGACTGCGTCTTTCTTCATGACGGTGATATAGCCTGATCCTTAAGACTTTTATCTGTGCTGCTGCCAAACAGGTCAAACATGCAGGTAGACAGGAGCGAGCATACATGCATTTTTTAAAATGAAATAAATTTAACATGTTTAAAGTTAACAACCACCAAAAAAAACAGCAGCTTATATCGTATCAGTAGATGACAATAAGGTGCTCAATATAAAAGAGGGAACTTTGGACAAGTTGGATATCAGGTAAGGGGAGACAGGGACAGTGTGAGCCACAAAGCACGGTGAGCAGATGAGCAACCTCCTGTACTGTGCGACTTTGGTTGTATTTTTGTTTCTTTGTTGTCAGAGTAAAGACTGATTATTTTACTTTTTACTCACAAAACATGACTTTGAATGTAATTTTTTTTCAGCATGTTAGGAGTGACAAACATATGATAGATGTCTGTTAAACAGTCATTTAATTACCTCTTTTGTGAGGAAAATGGGTTAATATCAGTTGTTAATCATAATGATTTTATTAAAATTCATGTAAAAAAGTAAATAAGTATGCACAGTGCATTCAAATAGTTATTTTTGAGAGAAGACATCTTTTAATGCTGGGCAGCATGGTAGCACAGCAAGTAGTGCATGTGCTTCTCAGCAAGAAGGTTGCTGGTTCAATCCTTGTGTCGTCAGGGTGTGTGGAGTTTTCATGTTCTTCCTGTGCATGCGTGGATTCTCTCTGGACAACGTCAGCAAGGATAGGGATTTTAATTAATTTATCTGCTTGATAAATGAATTATAGCTTAAATGTAGTGAGCTGCTTTTGTAATGTTGCTGAAACTTAGCTTAATACTTTTTTTTTTTTTTACAAATATGTAGCTTAAATGTAGTGTAGCTGGTATTTTGCATCAGTAACTACTGACTTAAGCTTATTACACTTTACAAGTACCAGGCCCATCACTGCAAACCACTTTACTGCTTAGCTGGTGAATTTTAAAGCCATTATTATCATTTATCCCTGGATTTTGAACCCTTCAGTTCCCACTTTGAAAATGTAATTGTAATTTCCTAAAATTTGAGATGGGCATTCTGTTTATGTTCTCATCCTCTATGCTCTCAACTCCTATCACAGCAGCATTGTGCAGCTTGATAACACTCAAACAGAGGTAAGCTGCACGGACTGAGCTGAGCGTAATGGGATAATGCAGTATAAAAAACACAAAGGCCTGAAGAGGATGGATGACTGAAATTCTGATTAGATTACAGGATTCAGTTTGGTCCTACCCGTATATAAGTAATGAATGAAGGACAGAGTCGGGGTAGGAGGGCTGAAATATAGTAAATCCTTAAGATAAGATTGGACGTTGTGGGAAGGAGGGGGTGGTGGAGTGGGAAACAAAAGCTATGAGATAACAAATGGGGGATGTGAGAGGAGGAGGGACAGCTTTTAAGTTTAGAGGAGTAATGGGGAAGGAGGTGTGGGTGGATGGGAGCAGAGAGGAGGCAGATTGAAGCAACAGTGTGAAGGAGAGGCTCAGTGATCATCTCAGACAAAACAGACAATGGGGACACATTGCCCTGTAATTACTTATTTGTTCGCTAAGGCAATGTTTTTCCCACTGAAACTCCCCTCATCTCTCCCTCTGACTCTCAAACTCCTCTTTTTCATTTAACATCCACACTCTCTCTCAGTCATCTGTTTCTTCCTCTTGCTTCTTTCTACTTTATTCTAGGTATGGTTATTTTGAGTGAAGTGGTGATACGAATTGGTTTTGCAATTTTTCAAAATGACACCGAGCCTTAATCTAGTATTAGCCATTAAAATAGTTAATTATGATAAAGAAAAACGTGATGCATAGTCACAAAACAAAGATTACAAACACAAATAACAAAAAAAAGCTGTAAATACATCCACACTTCATGTTCTGTTAGTTCACTAGCTTAATGCCAGCATGATGGAAATTGCCATATAGGCCTCTCATTTTTTATGCTACAACAATGTCCCATCAACATATCCTTAGTCTGCAGCCAGTACATCAGAAACTAGTGTTCTCCCTATGTGATGCATTCAATGTGAAAGTCATACTTAAGCTTACTGAAATGAGTGCAAAGCTGCCTTGTCTGTTGGGGTTGTGTGTGTTTGACGCCATGCTGCATCTAGGTTGTTTTTCCTTTGAACCTTTCTTTTGGCAGTCATCCTCATTTGGCCCCTGCTCTGTTGTATGTTCTCCAAGTTAAGAAGGTACAACATAAACTTGCAGTGTAGTGGTGTGACAAAAAAAATACAAGGTCAGGGAAATGAGCTGTTTCTTTTTACTTTTAGTGCTGTTGAAAGCATGAGGGGTAAGGTCCTGATGCCCTGGACTTTTTGTCTTGTGCAAAGAAGTACTCAAACATGCAGAGGAGACATGTAACCACACTAAAGGCACATGAAATTGAATAAAGCATTAAATGGGCTTTTAAAAATGCAATAAAAAGAATGATCTCTGAGAACCTTGTGATACCATCATAGTACAGGTATGACATTTTGGTCACATTTCCCAGCTCTGTGGGGAAGTATTGTTAGTTTACAGGCAGTCAAATTGTGATTAAGAAAACAAATGAACACAATATTATAGGATGGAGAGAAGCATACTTAACTCTACAGTCTGCTTTAAACTACCACAACTGTAGAGCATTTAGAAGCATTATTTGCCTGAAAATGTGCCACTGCAAAAAATGGTAGACTATACCATTATAAAAAGAGTGAAAATGTTCAATATTTACATCTTCAAACTATGTCAAATCTTACAAATTGTAGTTGTGTCACTGTTAAAAGGAGCTTGGGAAGAGTTTTAACTCTGGGAGTTAATGGGGGCAAATGAGTGATAGAGGGAGTCAAGGAAACAAATCTGGGTTCTGAGTCTTAAAATCTTCTCTAACAAAACGTTCTAATTAATTTACTAATAAAAAACCATCCTCCTTTTTTTTTTTTTAACATCTTGCTCTCTACTAATTCATGTGGCTGTTGCCATGTTTGCAGTTTACTAACACATCAGGGATTTCTATACAACCTGATCCCTGTGGAGGGCCCTTCATCCTTTGGTGTCATGCATCATGTATAGGCAGTTAGATTACAATAGCACTCATGATGCTGACACACACAAATGTAAGACAGCAGGTATATCCCTGGCCTTACTTCCTTGCCTACTTTTTTGTTCCTATTGATCTATACTCAACACTCCTTTGAGCTCCATCTTTACAGCAGTATTCCCTGTATTTTAGTGTTTCCCTTCCTTTGTCCTCCCTTTTCTCTCATTTTTCTCCACCAGCTGGCAGGATGTGTGAGACTGTGTGGTCCAGGGGCAGCTGAGCATGGCTAAACTGCAGTAAGATCGCAGCGTCACTGCAGAGATTACACTACTTGAGTTGTGCAGCTCCACATTGTGTGGGAGAAAGGGGATGTGTTCATGTGTGACAGAGGTGATGGGGAAGCTTGTGCTTTCGTCATATATGGACCAAACCTGCTGCCAACAGCAATATGAGCCACAAGTAAAGCATGTCTAACCGCTCGCTCTAATCAGGGTTTCATGGCATCACTGTATTTCATGCTAATTATCTCCAGTCTTTAATGTAATGAAGGTTGTATCATTACTGCTGCTGAGTGAGTCATTTTAATGCCTGCACTCTAAGCCCCACAATAGGTTACTTTCATATGGACTGCATTGAAATCCTGCCCCCACTGATGTGACTTAAAGATGACAAAAAGCTTCAATCCGTATTTCTGCGGAGGTGGCAGAAGACGGAGGCACGAATCCGATCAAACTGACACGATGTAGTACAAATGTGATTACACGCTGCTCAATGTAAAGGAGCTGATGACAGCGGAGCAAAGAGGAAACCAAAGCAAATAAATGAGAAGGAGATGCATGCAGGAGAGGAGAGGCAAAGGGGGAGGATTGGGGAAAAAGAAGGATTAGAAATACCATGATGTCCCTGCAACAAGCACACTGTTGATGGTAGTATCGTCATTATGATTAAAACGACTCTGTGTTCTTTTTGTACGATTGTTACAACAGTTTCCACTGCTTAGAGCGAAGAGCATCAAGGCATGAAATCAGAGAGGAGGTCGTGATGCAGCTCAGCGCTCCCACAGCTCTTCAAGGGGCTTCTCTGGATGTGACGGGACAGAAAACACTGCACCAGGGCCTCCCTCTTCCTCCTCTTCATCACTAATATCTCCTACCATATCTTATAGCAACTGATCCTTCTTCATTTTTCTTCCCCATTCACAGATTTACCCTTTGTCATGTTGCACTCATACCTTATTTGTGTTTGCTACTGGACAGGTTTTTTGTATTCTTTCACAGATCCAGTTCCTCAATGGCAGTCAGACATTTAAAAAGGATTACATGTATTGTGAAGTCCTGAGATGGCTCATTTTTTAAAGGAATCTTCTTGCAGATATTTTTCTTTTCCAGACTAGAAACCAAACTAAAAGAATTAGTTTTGAGTCAAAACAGTGTCTAGATATTTTTCATTCCTGGAGATGTGTTTTGACACTTCAGCAGTGTGTCTGTGTGTAAAACCTTTGACCACTGCCTGACAAGATACCTGACACACTGTCATATTTTGATGGTGCAAATACATCATGGATCACTGAGTCTAAACTCTGTTTTAAACTCCCTGCTTCATAACCTTGCAATGCAGCTGGATCTGCCTGATTCTATTTCTGATATCAGAATGATCCATCATGCCCAGCTCCAGTTTATAACAATTCTGCTCAGCCCATTTAACGTCCTTTAAATCAGGATAAGGTGGGAGCTACGAGCGAGACAACAACAGGAAGTGACTGCTTGTATAGAGAGTAGCGTGGATGCTAACAGCTTCAGTAGCAGTTTTTGTTAGATTTGGATCACATTTCTTTAATAAATGAAAAACAAATAACAACAATGAAAGCACTTCTATGTAGAAAGGATATTTTCACTGCAAGTCTGACATGTTTTGGCAATAGTTTGTTCTAAGAAGTGGCTCATGGTTTGTACTTTACACTGCCACAATAGCGCCCGCCTACTACATTATTTGATTTGCCCATAATGAATGAGTTGATGGAACTAGGGCTGGACGATATTACCTAATCTCAGTATCACGATTAATTGAAGCTCTTACCTTGATTACGATTAATGAACAATTATTTTATGCTGTGCTGGAACAAATTGGTGGTGTTACTGATGGTGGTCTAAACGGTCTTCCTGCAGTATTTACACTTAACTTCTTTCTGCTCGATGTCCTCTGCACAGAATCCAAAATGTGCCCAAACAACGGAAACAGCATTTTTCTTGGCTATGAGGTCCTTTGATAGATTGGCGCTTGTCTCCTCCATGTTGGCAGCACGTCCTTTGCTCTTGGCGAAAGTGAACGCAGACTGTATGGAGGGGGCGCAGTCACGTGACTTACACAGGGAAAATAATCAAAATAATTGACATGAGTAAAATTACTTCGATTTGAGGGTCTAAATGTCTGTTTCGATTATATTTCAATTAATTTCCCAGCCCTAGATGGAACAATCGTCCAATCACCATTCATATGTTGTCAATATCCTCCAGCCCCTCTTCAAATTCTCTTTTCTCACTCCTTGTGATGCAAATGATTGTGACGAAACTAGACCTGGGCTGTCAAGGCAAAAACAAAGCACTGCTTTATGCAGCATCACTCTGTGTCTCTCGCAGGCAGTTAGGACACTCACATCTGATTACATGTAATTAGCCTGATTTTGATGCTGTTATGACATGGTCTAAGCAGCAGGGTTTGGCTGAGCTGAGTAGGTTTTTTTTCCTAGACTTGGAGATTTCTAGTTTTCCACACCGTTATGGGGATGGAAACGACTGGTGGAGTGCACATTAGATTGGCACTGAATAACCGTGGTCCATCACAGTTATGCAGCACAAAACATGAATGTGATACTGAATCAGAACAGCAGCTTTCAGCAACAGTTGTTTTTATGTGGCATCTGCTGTTTTCACAGCAGCACTGAACATGTCATAAGAACAGTATTCAAAGAGACTGTTGGAAATATTAAAGATAGTTACAGATCTTTGTATAACTATAAGTCATTTTAGTTGATTTAGGCAATTAAGAGCAAAGACTCTTGATAGTGTGCCTTTAAGATTCGAGACTATACATGTCCCCCAATTCATTAGATTTATAATTCTGTTTTAAACCAGGCGGAGCCAGCTATCTGCAGTGCTGATGTAGGACATGGGTTTATGGCTTAACTAAATCAATGACAAAACATAACTGATTGATAGCACTCAGGAAAAAGGGTTTCATTAATCTGAATACTGCAGCTGATGTAACTGTGATTCAACCTTTTCTTTTCCAGTATGTTCAGTCTTTACTGACTGACTCAGTCAGATGAAATGATGAGACGTTTTGTTGGAGATGATGTATGATATGCGGTGAAGCTGAAGTGGATTTTTGAACAAATAACGGTGTATGATGGTTTTTCACTGAGGTGCAGAGAAGTGCGTACTTTTGTGGATTGCATTGCATTGAAACAAAGATCTGCCATATTCTTATGTAATTTTTAAAGAACATTGATGAAACAATGATAGGTCAGCAAAGTCAAAAGTTGTTGGAGGACTAAATGATGTTGTTGATGTCAAGCTGTGGTCTCCATCTTCTCTCAACCTAGGATCTTTCAAAGTGGTATCAGAGAAAGTTAAGTCTACCCAAATTCACAAAGATTTTTTTTTAACGTTTCATTTGCTATCATTTAATTTCCCACACATTAAAGTGAGTAGGTAGCCAATCAATATGATTAAAGGGAAATAATCTCTCTGATAAATTCACTAACACGAGTCACTGTGCGCTGTAAATTCAACAGTCCTGCAACATGCAAGATTCACACATCAGGCCCACAAACCAAGCTGACCGAATCTGCAATTACTCACCAAGGCAGAGGGTCATGGCAAAAGAAAAGCAGTTAGGCAGTTCCTTCCCCTGAGAAAACCTGTTGATATCTTTAGTCCATTACAACAAATGTTACAATCTGACTGAGCTGATTGCCTGTTGTCCTCCACCTATCAGTAATGAAGTACCTGTAGCTGTCAAATCAGTGGCATTTCCACTTTGGAACTCACCTTCAACCAATGTTGGAAAACATAGTTGTGTCATGTTGTGCAGATCTTTAGGATGCTAACTATTAGCAACATTGTCTCAGAAAACCACTCTACAATAAATCTGCAGATGGTTTAACCAGCGGTTCCAGTGATGATGACATCTGGTGGCTGGTGAGCTTGAGTAAGAAATATTTCTCAGTAATTTTTGACAAGTTGGTTCACATTAGAACATCCCCTGCCCCGCACTGACTCATTCATTGTCAAGTTATCAGAGGCTGGACCTCCCATATGCACTACCAATTACCCTGGTCTGCTCTGAACAATGAGCCAGTTGTAAAATATTACACATGTTGGAGCGAGGCTGTCAATCAATCAATCAATCAATCTTTATTTGTATAGCGCCAATTCATAACAAGTGTTATCTCAAGACACTTTACAATAGAGCACAAAGCTCTTCATATTATGGATACACATATATGCATAGATACATATATACATATAAAAATACACATATACATATATATACAAATATATACATCCAACACCCAACATGAATCCATATAGCCAATCATGAATCCCTCCATCATGGCGGCAAGAAAAATCCTTCTGTTAAGCAGCAGGAAATCTTGAATGTGGACCCCAGTCTCATGATGAACAGCAAATCCACACGATGCTGTGTTGGGTGTGTGGGCAAAGGGAGGGAGGTAAGTGGAGACAAGTGGACTAAAGTAAGAACTACAGCTAGTGACAGATCAAAGGACCAATCATAGACCTGTCGCCGTCAAATTTGTTTCTGCTGGAAACAAATTTATTAGAGGTTAGCCTCTTGAGATGCTACAACTCGTTTTCAGGAGGGTCCTCATGTCTGTGTGGTTATGGTGATAATTTTATAGAAGTATAATCAATAAAAGTCTTACTGAAAATAAGAATTTATGGTAGTGATGAACTCATGGGTGCCCAGACCACAAGTGCATCCCTACCATATTTGTCTCTGTTAAGTATAAATGTATTAATGGTAGACCTCTTGAGATGTGACACCTCATTGTCAAGAGGGATCTCATGTCCATGTGGGCCCCACTGCACCAAATTTTTTGTGCATTACATGAAATAGGCTGACATTTTGAGGGTCTGAATTTCCATTCCAAGCCCAATACAGCAAGCACAATATAATATTGCAGGGAGAGGAGGGGCCCCTTGGACTGCACGGCCCCCTCTTGTTGCTGGGGCTGAGGGGGTATACTTTACAGACCAGACTGCAGGTCTAAGTTTTATTATTCTACAGTACAGTGCTTTTCTTTCCTGGCACTGCTGACATCATGCTCAGAGAAACCGTGCAGTAAGTCGGACAGAACATCAATAAATTAATTACATAATGGACTGTCCTGAGCGGGATGGACTCATTATTCAACAGTTTTATTGCTCTTAAAGGACATTGACGAAGCAGGAGTCAGAGGTTCTTTCTTTGTCTTGTAGTTTTGTCTGTTTCATATAAAGTTAGCTCTAAAATGTAATGAAAAAGCCTCTGGATGTTTGCATACTTGACAATTAAATGGCAGGCCGATGGGTGTTTTCTTGGGCTCTGGTATCCAGCATCTCTTAATGAAGCAAATGTGAACATAGAACGAAGACTTCAGTTAAATTTAGGATTGAATTTATGGCACCCTCAGGGCGAGTGTCTCGGTGGCTGCCAAATGTGACAGATAGCTGGGTTTTGACCCCTGAAGTGGGAGAGTCAAACTGATATCAGCTCACAGCAGAGGAGGAGGGACCTGACTGCACACATTACAAAGAGGAAATGCATCTTGCTATTAAGATTATCTTAATGGTATGAACAAAGTGTCTCTGCCACTCAATATATGACTGAGACTTGCACTTCCTCTTCTTTACTTTCAGATTTCCCCTGAGCCTCATTTTCATGTCTTAATTTGACTAAAAATGGTTTATATCTGTTTTATTTTAACCTCATTTATCACTGAGTTTTCTTGCTGAGATATGATCTTCTTTCTCAGTTACAAAAGGCAACAAATATGGACGGATACAAGATAGACTAATGTTACATCCTTCTGTTATATAAGGGGGCCTGCCAACTTTCTTAAGGACACAGTGATGTATGCTGAAACCTAGATTGTGACACGCATGATACCAACATTTTCAGTGAACCATGCACATACAGAATATAATTGTTGTTATTGATTTTTACTTGACTAAGTTTATCCCTTGAAAAAGAATATAGGAAACATTGGTTTCAAAAGAAGAAACCCGAAATACACCTTCATTTTGTTGTATACCAATCAATACAATACGTTTGTTTAATGACATATTTTCAGTCCGAAAACATAAAACATTTACACATTTGAACACAATAAGCTGATTAAAATTTATAAGTCAAAACTGGATACCATCTTGGACTTTTCCTCATTTTTGAAAATATTTTTATTTTTGGAGATTTATATACAGAATAAGCAACTTAAAAATGAGAAAACAAAAAAGGCTTGCATTGTAAGACATTTAGACAAACTGGCACTGTGCAGTGAATCTCAAGACCAAGGTTTAAAGAGAAAGATAAGCAGTACACTGTAAAATGTCCAGAAACTCTGTCATATCGACTAAGATGGTCCAAAAATTGCAGCCAAATCCAAAAAAGTGTTTGGACTTGCTAGTTTTATTTTTGTTTTCCTGCCTTTTTTAATAGTGGAGATCAGATCATATGATTGTTGTTGACACAATTCTCATCCCTTCACATGACTGAAGTAGTTTTCAAACCATGCAATGATTTTGAAAGAGCCTATTTTCAACAAACCTCTTTAAGAGAACAATCAACAGTGTTAAAAAGCTCTTAACCCTGGGACAAGTGCAACATAGATTTCTTTAGAGTCAGTGCTACGAGTATTTATTAACCCTGCGGTGTAGATGGATCTGCCTGGCTTAATGTATGAAATCAAACAGATCCATTTTGCCAAGCTCCAATCTACAATGATTGTGCTCAGTCCAAAGCGGCACGGCCCAATCAGTGTCCTTCAAAGCTGGAAGAGGTGGAAGCTATGAGCAAATCAACAGCAGGAAGTGACTGCTCGTACAGAGATTAGCATAGATGCTAACACCTTAAGTCGTACTTTTGTCCGATCTGGACCGCATTTCTTTATTATTTGAAAAACAAACAAAGACACTATAAGCATTTCTTAATAGAAGAGATATTTTCACTCCACCTCTGACATGTTTTGTTAAGAATTTGTTCTACGAAGTAGCTCAAGTTTTGTATTTTAAACTGCAGCAGATGCACTCACTACTACATTAACTGAGTGACCTGTAATAATAACAATGAAAAAAAAAAGTGTAATATTATCTACAACTTCTTGTGCTTTCGTTCCAGAAATAGAAACCTCAGAAATGCATTTCTAAATAGAGAAAAATCTAGCTGGAGTTGTTCTCACTGTATGTCCATAGAGTCTTTGAACAACACAATGCCACACGCAATTTAGACTAAAGAAGTAATAATGGGCTCCAGTCTCCAGAGTGGAATCATAATGATCAGAGAGAGAAATCAATGCTGTTTTGTTGCCGCATTGATCCCATTTGTGACGTGCAAGATTAAAAGAGAGCGGAGGGCCCTTTTGAAAAGTCACCCCACGTTACCGTCCACATTTGTCCCCTCATTGATCAGAGAATGTTTTTTCAATCTGTATTTACTTTTCAAACCAACCAAGAGTTTTCCTAATAGATGTCAAAATCACTGCCCTCAGTCTGTGCTGCTGTTTTAGGGAACTTCTTGGAGTAGAAAACTGCATCATCATCTTTAAGTTAATTTCCCATATGGAGTCAGTCATTCAGCATAACTTCTAATTCAGTGATTAACATTAAGGCTTGAGCTTAACGTTGCTTCTTTGTGATGACACCAAACACTATTTGAGCAAATGTCACTCTCCATTAGCTCTGTGGGATCTTTTCAAAGGAACATTTTCCAACATCACTTTCACCCCAATTAATGTGATTTTTTGTGTGTGCTGAGATATAATTAAAAATAAAAGACAGAAGTTTGTGAGGGTCATTTCAGTTCAAGTTGTCTTCATACAATAGTTTAGACTGGCTACACAGTAAATGATATTATGCTGATTTTTTTTACCTGATTTGCCCCTCTTAAACTTGACCCCATTCCAGGCTTGTGACAGCCTACAATTTCTCCAAATTATCCTCAAGTATGTAACATCACTGCTCCTAATCAGGTCTGAGCCTTGGTGATATGAGGCCTGACTCTGATTCTAGCTTAGGCTAAACTGTAATGTTCACAAAAGCCCGTAAGTGCAAGCAGATCAAGAAAAATAGCAAAACAGATGCCACCTCCTTTTACATCATGTAAAAATCAGTGTTGTCTTTTGTTGGAACTTTATATTATGACTTGGGACATCCTCCCTTAAGTCTTGAATGACACAAGTGTGGCACATTTGTTTACACTTTGAAGATTGAGTAAGGGTTGAAATTTAGATAAAAAATAAAGCTGGAATTTGATTTGGAGTAAATAATGAGAGAAAGCAGGCCTTACTATTTTGACTGAATGGATTTTAACAAATCATAATTCTGCCCTTGAAGAGACTTCAGCTGAGTGTGTGGAGGGGAACTTTCTTACAAAGAGTGGGGGGGCTCGAGAGTAAAGAATTGGCCACTGTTTTGTAGGCGCATGATGTGAGATTCCCATCTGTTTCCATCAGGTCTGAACCTGTCTGGTCTCAAGTCTGACTCCGACTCCACTTGACAATACCTTTAAAAACCAACGAGAGTGGGCAAACTAGGAAGCTTAACCAGATAGATAAATGTTGCCAGTCATTTCATAGAGTATATAAATTGATGCAGGAATAAGTCTTTAAATGCAGAAGAGAGATAGCATTTTGGTACTTCAGGTTCACATTTTTTTTTTGCAGACAAAGGCCCAGTGAAATCACTTCAGTTTATTAAAAAACAATGATAAATATAGCTATATACTTCATGACTGCAGTCATTGGCATCAACTTAATTAGGTCATTCTTCATAAACGAGGTTACTGGCCAATGTTTTTGTCGGTTGTGTGGTAGCAGTTGCTTTATCAAACCGCCATATTGTAGTTCTATAATAGCCTGACAGTTTTTAAGTGTTGCTGATTTCTGTGCTTAAAAATCATGAAAGATAACTTTGTTTAAGTAGATTGTCAAAACAATTAAGTTTCAGGAACTTTTGTTTGTCATAGCAATTAGAAGAAAAAAACGTGAAAAAATCTCATGGGCTTTTAGTGCCATGTGTGGGTTTTATCCAGGCACTCCGGCTTCCTCCCACAGGTATGAGTGTTAGCGTATGGTTGTCTGTCTCTTTATGTGGCCCTCCGATCAGCTGGAGACTGGCTCAGGGTTTAACCCCACCTCTCATTCAATGTCAGCTGGAATTTGCTCCTGTGACCCTGAAATGAATAAGTGGTATTGCTAATGGATGGATGGACGGACTTGTCTAATCTGCTTTTACCAGTGAAAAAGTGTTATTCAATATTTATGTGATTAATGCAGGAGTTTTTATAGTGGTCATATCATGCTTTTTTAGTCCTGCATGCCCTTTAGTGTTTAACAAGTCTCCTTTGCAAGATAGTTTCTCTATAAACAAGACCAAAAGTCTGCAGCATCAAGATCTCCTTCTTCGTCTCTTTGCAGACCTAGCAGTTGCCTCAAAAGACTTGTTTCTGTGGCCCCCAAAATAGACCTACTGGTGTGATGTCCTGCCATTGCTTCATCATCACTTTAAGGCCATTGGCTCATAACATAACATAGACGTTAGAATGAGTGCAGAATTATTGACAACATGGTACCAAGCAGTGCTGGACTGACCAGCTCACGCAAAATAGACCAGTAAACAAATCAGAGGGGACTAGGCCCATGTGGAGGAGGGAGCCTTAAAGTGAAAGCAGCTCTAACAGACTATCTAAGACAGAGAGAGAGAGAGAGAGTATCGCACTATCAGAGGTACTCTATCAGAAAAAATGTGGTTTCTTCATCATGCCCGAGCAGTCATCAAAAATGAGCAAATAAACCTAAGGGGTTGATTTTGGACTGAAACCATCTTGTTAAAAGCTTTCAGGTGCTTAAATTATAAAATATCATCCTTGTTAGTTAGACAGTCCTCTTGGAAATTTCATGGAGTTAGAAGCTTTTTTTCTCCCAAATGGGTTTTTCAAGAAAATCCAATACTTCTGGAAGCATTATGTCAAAAGTGCATAAAGAAAATAACTAAGTGTGACAAAACCTGACTCCTCTCTCCTCTCTTTTTTTTTCCAGGCAGCGTTGTTTACTTGGGGATGATGGTTGGAGCGTTTTTTTGGGGTGGAATGTCTGATAAATTGGGCCGCAGGCAGATCCTCCTCATTTGCATGTCTACAAATGGCTTCTTCGCCTTCCTGTCGTCTTTTGTCCAGGGATACGGACTTTTCCTCCTCTGCCGTCTCGTGGCAGGCTTTGGGTAAGTCTGATAAAGTGGAGACTCTTGGATAGACCAACAAGGCATGACAAGAGATGGCAAGCCATCAGTGTAACTGTTTTGTGAAATGTCAGTCCAAATGGGAAGATACACAGCAATATTTGCATAGGCAAATCAACACTGTCAGAGTTCATATTAACAAGTCTAAAGCTTCGATATGGGTCCACACAACAAAGTGTTGTTTTCACTCTTTTAAAAGATTTGGTACTTTAACTCAAATCAAATGTAATTGTTGAGACTTTTGGAGTTAAAATTCAAAACATTGTAACACTTAATGTGTAATTTCTGGTCAGCACTTCCATGTAGAGTAAGGACTGCACACTCTGAGTGTATTTTTTTTCCTACTTAAGTGTTAAGTCTATATATACACTGCAAGTGTAAACACTGACATATTTAGTTACTGTGAATTGATGGGTAAAATAAGCTTTAATTTAGGTCCCATGTTTGGTTAGAGAACAACTAAAAAAAAAAATTGCTCTGCTTTCATGACATTAGCTCATGGCACCTGTTGGGAGTAGGGCAGTATGAACTTCAAGAGTCAAAAGTCATGTTTACTGGTGAACTCTTTCTTTAATCTGATTAAAATCATTCTGATTAGAAAGTTCTGATTCACAGTTTAACACATTCTGATCATGGCGTGTGTGTACATGCATCTTACATGCAATAAGACTCAAAGCACCTGGGGATTTTATATCATTTTATTGTTAAAACAGTATGGTGGCAGCCACCAACTTTATGAAAAAGACATGTACATGATTCTCTGTAAGACAGTATGACTACAACGATTTTCTTGGTGAGGGCCAAATTAATTAGAAATTGATTAGAAATGTGGTTTCACGGTGTGATTAATACTCATTGTATTAGTAAATGTTAGTATTTCAGTTTGTCTTGAGAACACTACAGTTGACAGTCTGTCACTTATCATTCCTCAGAGAATTTATTCCTCTGCTGCTGTTGGTGACTCTGGATGTCATTATTTTCCGTTCTGAAAGAACCCAAATAGTGTTTACAGCATTATTCCCCTGCTCTCAGAAACTAAAACGCTATGGTGTAAAATGACAAAAGGCAAAGAAAAAGCTTGGGAGCTGCAGAAGTAGTCTGTAGCAGATTCAGACTGGGACCAACTGTAGAAGGCCTCAGTGGGACTGTAGAGTTGGGCGCTCCCCTCTCCTCAGCTGCACATTTTTGAGCATCTTTAGACATGTGTAGTTGAGTAGAGGAGAGAAAAGAGAGAGTGAACCAGAAAGACCTGTTTGGAATGAATGTTTACATGAACATCAGACGGAACAAAGATCGGCATAAGCCACCCCTCTCATTCAAAATGAAATTTCTTTCCCAATGAGCTCTTTCAGATCAGAATCTTCCGATTGACATGTTACACAACCTTGCCCCTCCATATCCGTCTGACCTCCTCCACATCTCCACCCCAGCCCGCTCCCTCAGATCCTCCTCCTCCATCCACCTCACTGGGCCCTCTGCCCGCCTCAGCACCTTGGGGAGCAGGGCTTTCAGTCGCTCTGCTCCCCAGCTCTGGAACTCTCTCCCATCGGACCTCAGAAACGTAGACTCTTTGTCCCTTTTCAAATCCAGACTCAAAACCCATCTGTTCAGGACTGCATACTCCATTCAACAATAATGCACCACCTCTTCCCCGGACCATATCATTGTCTTTTGTGCTTTTGATGATTTTATTGTTGATTTTATTGCTGATTTTATTGTAGTTTATTTTTACTCTTGTACAGTGTCCTTGAGTGTCGTGAAAGGCGCCTTTAAATAAAATGTATTATTATTATCATTATTATTGTTATTATTACATGATGTGTTTTTATGTTGATCAAGCATTTATTTCTTAATACTTGTGTCCATGTGAACATGACCAAAGACAGGTCAAGAGTTTAGAGTGAAAAGTTTAGATATAAAGATCATTTTGGGGCACCTTTGGATGTAATTTACTGAAACATCATTTTTACACTAGCTCTTTTTCAACTGAGAGTACATTTTCAGGGATTTGACTCCATTCAGAGTAAAATTTTCTCTGCACTTGCTGATATTTTTTGCCAACTTTAAAATTTTAGCTCTTCTGTGTACATCTCAAAATATCAATCTTTTGCAAATGGATTTTCAAATTATCAGTGACAGAAAAAACTCAATGTTCGTGAGGTTAATGAGGTCTTTGTCTCCCCTAGCTATCACTCTCAATGTTAATGTGCAGTACTTAACTTTAAGGTGATTAATGATTATTGGAACCATCTTTCTTTAAAACAACAATTTACTGAAGAGGATTTACTCTACACTTTTTTGATCTTCATCTCTTTAAATGCATTCATGTATTTTTTTCCTAACTGCTGCAGTGTTGTGCTGTGTAAACTATAAACAGCACATATTCAGGATTTTAGAGTCTTTGTCATTCTCACTCAATAAAGAATTTAGGCTTAAGAGAATATCATTGTCATCGTACATAGAACCAGTGTTGCAGTTATTCATCAATTCCTCTTCCTTAGTGTAAGTGTTCCTTTAAGAGCTAATTCAATAACTGCGTCTGCAGGACATTCTCCCCAGAGACATTCAGAGTAATTGAAAATGCTGTCCAAACTGCCAATGCAACCTGTGCCCCTGAATCATGATGAATGAGAAATTTTTATATTGTGTGAGGAGAAAAAAGTGCTTAGCAGAGGAAATTTTTGCTTACTTGGTGGAGTCGGACATTTCAGCAGTGGACCCAGTTTTTCCATTCATGATGGAAAACAATCCCAAACACACTTAACAAAGGCAAAATGCTGAAAATGTCATGGCAGAATTTTAGGTGGAAAAAAAGGCACTCCAGGGACATGCCAGGACTGTAAAGGAGCCAATCAGAGTACACGTAAAACCTTACTAATGAGGGTGCAACAAGCTCAGCAAACATGGAATGTGGTGCTAACAGATCCAGTGACCTCCTAACATTATCCCTCATGCTAGAGCTGTGCAGTTGTTGCAAGTTCATGATCACAATTAGTAAAGTAAACAAATAAACTAAAACATACTTAAATCAATTAACTGTTTTTTTTTTTTTTTTTTTTTTTTACTAGGGATGCACTGTATTGGATTTTTTTTGCCAGTATTTGATATGCTGATATTCCCAGGTTCATTATTGCCAATTATGATATTGATACTGATATCTTGTGTCAAGAGCACAAAGTCTTCTCTTAACTTAAATGGAACTCTTTCATCCATGGTTACGGTTCATTTGTGTAAGAAATAGATGGAAAGCATGAACAACAACATTTTATTTTTTAAGAAGTTATAGTTCTGATTTATAAAGGTTGATATTTATTGATGATGAGGTAAACCATCATGGTACAATTGTACATTTTGCCAATAATACAGCCAATTCATGGGATATTTATGGCCAATTTTTATGGTCAAAATATCAGCTGTAAATATCCACAAAAAGATCATATCTTTAGATACTGATAATCAACTTTTTGGCAAATATCTGCCTCAACCGATATTGGTCTGACAATATCATGCATCCCTATTTATGACATAATGCTGATGTACTTGCACGTCCAAAATACAACAACAAATGTTGAAATATTTTCCACTCATGGTAAAACTTGGACAAAACAAGCACAACACAGCATGCAACATATTAATCATCAAATATGGAAGCTCACAATGTAACTGAAACTTGATTTATTGTCTAGCAACACTTAATACATCCTGCAGTCAAAATATGAAGTTCATGTAGGGTGTATGTGACTTCCACTGCTTCTGCAGACAGCTCCATTTGATCACTCATGGAACTGCAGTTTTTTGCACTTTGGCATTGACTTTATATTTAACACCTGAAGTTGCTCCTTAATTTGGAGTCAAACTGCTTCACAACACCAACACTCCTCTTCTCTGTGCTTCTTTCAGGATAGGAGGAGCTGTGCCAATCGTTTTCTCCTTCTTTGCAGAGGTGTTGTCCAGGGAGAAAAGAGGAGAACACCTCAGCTGGTTGTGTATGTTCTGGATGATCGGAGAGATCTATGCATCTGCGATGGCATGGGCGATCATACCACACTATGGTGAGTTTGTGATTAGACCTCTCAGGCGGAAATTACTCAATGCTTTGTTCATTTGTTGCCATGTATTTTTGTAAATGTAAATTTCTGGCTGTGCATTTGGGGTTTTCGTGTGCAAACAAATGATGATTTTAGTCACAGAATATGCACTTTTTTTTTAAAAAATGTGAGCCAGGGTAAGGATATCTGAGACTCTTTTCTCTGTTCAACATTATCTCACCTGTTTACATGAGAGTTATGATAAGGTGGACATTGCTTAACCTGCTGATTTCAGCGTTGCTTACCGCACCTTTTAAATGCATAGATACGTCATGTTCGTTCACAACTGCTCTCCCAATATGCTGCTAATTTATACAAGATACAACCCCCTCTGACCTTTTGGAGACTCGGTGTTATAGTTCAGAGCGTAGTAGGGTTAAGAAATGAGAGCCCATTCTGTAAGAAAATTAGTGTAAACTAGTTTGAGGACTCAATGTCTTTTGTTTTCATGCTAAACAATTCCCTTCTTAGTTCAGGCTTAAAAACTTTATTGACATTTAAAACCGATGTTCACATAGCAAAAGCAACTCAGATGGTTAAAAGCCAAATTAAGCAAAGGTATTGGAAAATGCAAAACTAAAGTAATGGTTAAAAATAAAATCAAGCAGAGCCGTTGAAGTTTACAGCATTAGATAAGCATTTGCACAAAAGTAAATGATATCTAACTTTGAAGACATGTAAAATTAACTCTTATACTGCAATTAGAAAAGTGTGAATAAATTAAGATAAAAACACATACTGGTAAGTTAAAATTCAAGAAATATATTTAAAAAAACACCAAAAATGACCAAAATACATTTTAAATGTCTCCTACTAAGTGCCGTATGCCTTTCAAAACAATTATTTCAATCTCTCACATGAGGCATTTATCACTGGCTAACAGCAGTGTCAAGTGTCCTTATTATTTACACAAAATCACGATAAACACCACAACGTGTAATTTCTGTATACATGTGACTTAAGGCACTGGTGGAATCACCTGCAACATTCTTAAACAATTGTTAACACAATACAGCATTAAATATCATGATATCATGTGTTTGATCTTGTGAACAGAGGAAACTGTTTGAGCCAACTACTTTCCTCACGAAAAATCCAAAGGAGTTGCTAAGAGAATAGTAAGGAACTGAATCACGTAGCAGCACTGATAATGGGTATTGAGATTAACACATGATGATCATTCCATCAGTTACATTCATTACGGTCCAATCAGAAATTGCAGTAGGCAGGCGGTACTTCCCGGTGTAAAGGACAGAATGTGAGTCACTTCATAGAACAAACTCACACTGAAACATATGAACCAGGTAAATATAGTGGCTAAAATATACAGGAGAATGATCAATAGAGAGCCATATAAACCTTGTATTG
Source organism: Cetoscarus ocellatus (assembly GCA_037902135.1). NCBI lineage: Eukaryota > Metazoa > Chordata > Actinopteri > Labriformes > Labridae > Cetoscarus > Cetoscarus ocellatus. The sequence continues at coordinate 2,182,027 of JBAMNC010001392.1, read as the reverse complement.
AAAATATACATCCCTGAGGGTAGAAAATGTCAGAAACATGATAACTACAGTCCTGTTTAGGAATACTGTACTGCACAGATCTCTAAACTGTCTATTTCCAAATCCAACACTTTTGCCTTCTCCCTAATCTTTGGCAATTAAAATCAAGTACATAAAAATACCCAAATCCATGGCCCTTATTGAGGTAAAAGTTATGAAGAGAGACAGGGCTGTGGCAGCAGGGAAATGTAGCCACAGCATAGCACACATGCACCAGGTCTGGAAGGGATAGCGGTGTGAGTTGAAGCTGTCAGACGTCCAAAGAGTCTGAGCTGTAACACCAGTTGGGCTAGGGATGGTGGAATAAGTTAAATAAAGGAAAAATATTGCAGAAATTGGCAAAGAAATTGGGCATGGTAGCAACATTATTGCTTCTTACTGAAAGGTCCCATGTCCTGGTGTGTTTTACCATTTACATCATGTCTTTGGTGTCTATTTAGCAAGAATTTGATGTAAGTAAATTAAAAAAAAGAAAATATCATCTTTGCAGAGGATCAGATGCAGTTCTTTTCTCTCCCCTTTGAAAATGCTCTGATCTGAGGGGACATGGAGGCTACAAAGGCTATGAAAATGAGCTTCGTGCTGATTGGCTGCCCAAGTAATGTCTGATTGGAGGGGGAGAAGGAGTTACAGGTATGGATCAGCTTTTCAAATGGAGCGTTTTAAGAGGCGTAAGAGGTATAGCACAATTCTCCCTGAACTGAGAGTTTGGTAAAAGGTATCATCTTCTTCTGCTTTCCAAGGCCCTTCTAACAACATTTAAAGAAATGATTTTGCAGGACATGGGACCTTTAAAACATATACAAAGATGCTTTTAAAAACTTCACATGTGGATGGGATTATATTTAAAGAAAGAAGAGGAAAACCTCTTTTCGCAGTAACAATTGCCTATATTTATTCAGCCTGGCTTTTATGTAGAATTTTATAATTTTAATAACTATAATAATTATTTGTTTATTTGTAAGTATCGCTTTAAGCTTACTTTATTGTTAAACTTAAGTTTAAATGTTATTGTCTTATGATTTATTTTATTGCTACTATTTGCTTGTATACATCTTATCATACTGATGTAGTTTTATCTTTTTACACTTAATCACTTAGATTTTCTTTTAATCTTTTAATATTTTTTATTATTAACTTATTTATTGAATGTAATTTTAATGTTTTATTAATTTCTTTTTCATGATTCTTGGTTTCATTGCTTTGCATTTTCTCTCGTTTCCTTTCCTTTGTATTTTATCAGTCAGCTTGATTTTATCATTTCTTTTACTTCAGCTTTTCTGGTGTGCATTAGTCTCCAAATTCTCTTGATATCCTACCTGCCATCGTTACAATTATCATAATTCCTGTATATGTGTATGTATATGTATACGTGTATGTCAGTCATGTTTCTTGCTGAATGTAAAGCACTTTGAGCTGCAATTAAATTTGTATGAACTGTGCTATATAAATAAAATTTGATTGATATATGTGGAAATGAGTTTTAAGCATTATGGATAAGAAGCTTGGGACGGTAACTTTGTCTTTAACTCCAGACTACAGGTCAGAAAACTGTAAGGCTTTCTCTCAGCTGTGGGTTGAGGTGTGAGGTTTTTCCTGCCGGGAGAATCAATTACCTAAAAGCTTTGAGCTGCAGGCTGGGAGAGGCAGAGGTTAAGAGATTAACGCATGCAGGGAGACTGTAGAGAAGATGCTTGCTGAAAGGGTGAGGGAGGGCTGCTGTGATTTATTACAATACTGCATTAGATGTGGGCTGCACTTGTCATGAAAAGACAAAAAGACAGCAAGAGGCTCGTTCTCTCCCCTCTTCTCCTGATCACATTCTTCTCCTCTAACCTGCTGTCTCTCTCTTTTTACTGCCTCCCCTCTGCTCCTGTTTTGTGCTCTCCCCGGCGCTGTGTCTAACTCTGTCCTTCCTTTTATTACCTCCCTCTCTCTCCAGTCTCTGTCTCTGCAGAGTGTTCTTCTTGATCAAGCATAATTAGGTTTTTCTCCTTGCTCTAATAGGACAAAGCTACAGCCAGAGGTGATTTATGGCCAGAACGAGCTTTAGCCTACCTGTGACGTCAGCAAGAGGCAGACAGTGAGTGTGTGTGTTGCTGTAAGTGGATGGGTGATGTTTTACTGGGTTGCAGCCACATACAGGTCTTCCTCAAAGGGAATTGAAGGCAACATCATCTGACATTGTAAGAGGTCATTTGGGTTGATACACACAGACACACACACAGAACGCGCATCACAAAATACAGCCACTGCTGATCATGAAGGCCTTTTTACATGTAACTCAGGGTGATGCACACTATGCCTGCATAATAGGGGGAAAGACTGCAACGTCTAATTACAGTGTTCAACATAGACTCTGTGGGATCAGCTGAGGGCAAAACTGCAAAAATGGAGGCAAACACAAATCTGGCCTTGATGTGGTGTACAGTGCTGTAATGGAGGGGTGTTAGAGATGATATTGTTCCAGTTTGTCAGTGTTAACTTTTTCAAGTAACATGGTTGGTCCTGTAAATTACCTTACGTATTCAAAAAAGACACAACTGTCTTGTGCTATTGTCATAGACTAGCTGAAAAAACTGGCCTGCCAGCTCTTGCTAACATATCAATGACTGTTATGCCTGCAGCTAAGCCTTTTCTCCTAAAATATGGCTTTGAGTCAATTAATAATTTTAGAAATTGGCTAAATATTTGGTATGTGTTTTCATTAATCAGTCCACAGATTTCCTAAATGGTTACACAGAAAATGAAAGGAAATGTGACTCTTAACCCCTGCAAAAGTCAATGTCCTCCTCTGTTACACTGCTACACTATCCCTTGGTAAAGATACAGCCCGTTACAAAGCACATTTGCCTTTGTGCTGCAAATATCATGAATGTGTTACCCAAGCCTTCCTAGATGAGTACCAAGCTACCCTGTGGGGGGCTGTTTGTGTGTGGCTGACTCTTCACCACCCTTTGTACCTGTAGTAATGGTAGTTTTTACATGGTTATTAGTTGGTCAGGATAAAGAGATGCAGTAAAAACCTGTTGGACAGATTTGTGTCGAAAAGCCCAATAATGATAGCTGAGTCTCCTATTATTTCCAGAGTCTGATGTCACATAGCAATCTCCTCATGCGAGGTGTCTGCCCTCCACTTTGCACTCAACTCAACAGAGGTGCAGCAAACCACCATTATGTCACATCAGTTCTGGACTATATTACTCTGTGCGTACCAACCACTCCCACAACTATAAGACAATAACTGCAAAGAAATCTCCTAAAGCATTATCGTAACACTCTTCTCAAAAATGCTCCTCTCAAACTCAGTAGACCCTTTTCTAACCCACATCACTGTGCCATCAGTGCATCTAGACATCTTTAATTGTTTGGAGCAGCTCAGTTAAAGGAGCTGGTCTCTCAGCCTTTAAACAGCCTTTTATTTGGCTCTACGTTGTTATTTTTCAGTCAAAATAATTAACAACAAAATTAAAGAAGACGAAAACTGTCCTTCAAAATGAAAGTCAGCTTCCATTGTTAACATAAAAGTGTAGGCACCTTAAAGTGACTTGAATGCACAAAACGCTACCTTACTTGCTAATTGTTTTTGTCTCAATTTAATATATACATATACTTTTTTATCTAATCAGCCCCTCCACATTTTCTTTGCTAAATTTCATAAGTCTTTTTTTTTTTTCAGAAAAGCTGTTAAAGAGTGCTGCTAGCCTCTAAACTTGTGGCTAACTTGTCCTTATTAATGTTATTCCTTGCACAGGAATACTCAAGCAGTAAAGTTTGTACAGCTGCACATAAACCACAGGTTGTTCCTGCACACAGATTGATGATGTACAGTGAGACATTGTGTACTTAAATTCAGTCATTTTGGTATCCAAATATCTAAAATGGATGTTGAGCTATGTCAATGGATGTAAACAGGCTCTAAAAAAAGGGGTAATAGTAATTGCCCCAATCTGAAATAAAGCCAATCTGCTCCTATTCACCAGTGTTATCTTTTCTGATACTCTTGGTCCTTGAGAATCAGTAACCTAGAGACCTAAATCATCAAAACAAACCAAAATGAACTTTCTTGCCAGTACTTACAAATGTGTCTAAAAGTTTGTTTCGCCTACAGCTATGCCCCATCTACCAAAATAATGTTTACAAGCATGAAAATAGTCTTTAAGATGTATTTCCTTACATTATTAAAAATATGTGATCAACATCACAAAAGGCCTCTACCTCATCCAAAAGGAGGTGTTTTATTGCGTGAGGGGAGAACCAAAATGATGAAGGGGCCACTGAACCAAGAGGGCATTAGAAGAATGGCCATCTATCCCCTCACACACATGCACAGTCTACACACACTGCACACTGGTGACTCACTCAAGCCTCTGAAGCCAGAGCAAGCCTCCATGAGGAAACTCAGCTGTCAGATCAGCTGATAATCGTATTGAAGGGGTGGTCGTATTCTTACTTTGTTCTTATTCTGTCTGACACCCTCTACAACTCTGTCTCATTTCCTCTGTGAGGGAACTACGTGTCTTGCATACATACTTCAGCGCTCACCAGGGGTTTTTATGTGTCTCCAAAGTACTGCAGTGCCATTATTGCCGTGATGTTGTGTCGAAATGCCTGTAGCAGAGATACCTTAGGTCTTTGAACCAGGACATGGAGGTGTTAGAGGATGGGATATGATACAAGTGCCCAAACCCTGTTGTTTAATACACCATTAGAGCTCTCATTTATCTTCTCCACTCCCTGACTCCAAATGTCTCCACAAAGCCCCCCTGCCAGACTCACAGCTGGGGCGCTGAAGGAGGTCTGCTCAGTGCAAATCCTCACAGAAAGTTTGAAGAGCAAACTCACTGCAAAGCAAGCTCACCAGAAGAGTAATCTCAACAGACACTTCTCAAATCTACAGATTGAAGATTAAAAACCCCCTGTGAGCCGTCATCATAGTCAGTTACTCATAAATCCTCTGCTTCTGCCTCTTGGACCTAAAATGTGTTAAGGAAAGTGCCAATTTATGGCAGTTCTTGTTAGTGTCATTTGGCAAAGTGACCCATACTTGTACATGTTTATACACTAGTTAAAAAATAGCTGTGGCAGAAAGTGACAAGCAGTATCTTTGTCTTTGTACTTTGTTTGAATTAGTTTAATATTATGGTGCTTGTTCTCTTTTTGGTGAAGACTTCTAGTGCATTTCTTTTAAAGTGGTGCAGTTTGATCAGCTTTGGGTGGTAAATCCTGCTCTTGCTTTTGTTAGCTAAGCTTAATGATGTCAGACGATGATAGTTGTGTCAGTTACACATGCTAGCATGACATACCCTGCTAATAAAACTGAAGCAGCAGAGTAAGACAAAGTAAATGAAGTGCAGCAGTGAAGACGTCCTGCATTGTGTGTCCTTTCTTCTTGACATGTGGCTCTTAATCACAAAAATATCAAGGCATGTTTATTTGTATGGCACCTTAAACAACATAGGAAGTCAAAGTGCTACATAATAGGCTGCAAGACACAAGGCAAAAAGAAAGAAAGTTAATAAACCTAAATGTCCAATTATCATATATTATAGCAAAACTAGAAGGTAAAATTTGAGGTGGACCATCAGGTCCAGTAAGGCCTTCTCTGCTGGCCTTGACACAGTCACATTATCTTTTACAATATTGAATTTTTTCAGATATTTCATGTGCCGATATTTTTTTTAACTCATTATGACTGATAACAGTATTTTTTTGTCAAAAGTAGGAAGTTTCCTCTTAACCAAAATATTGTTTCTTATCTGCGATGTGTGTTAGAAACAGATGGTAAACAACAAAAATATTTCATTCTCTAAAATGGAACCATTGATATTTTAATGTAGACATGCGGTGATAAGGTGAAGCATTATGGGGCATTCATACTCTCTGCTGATATTTCACCTGATTAAATTGCAAAAAGGATATATATGGTTGATATATCAGCAGTAATATGGGCACACATTTTTATATCAGATGTTCACTGCAGATACTGATGTATACAGATAACATTGTGCCTTACTTATCAATGTTGTATGTATTACACAGCGCTGCTGTCTTTCTTGTCAGCCTTTCTATCTAGGATGCGCTGCTTCCAGTGCAACTTTCATCACATTCAGCTTTCAACCAATTAGATGTTTGCTCTGTGTTGTCTCTGGATCAAACAATCTGCCCAAGGCCTCCAGATGGTTTTGTGAACCCCCACCCTGTTCCCCCTATACAATCGCATAGAGAAGAGGACCCTCTTGAAAATGAGATGCAACATCTCAAGGGGCTGACCTTGAATAAATTTATACTAAGCAGAGATAAATATTATGAGGAAAGATGATTGGCCCATGGATCTGTCACTACCTTCAGTTCTTACTTTAGTCTCTTTGTCTCTGCCCACCTCCCTTAATTCGGCCACTTATACCCCCAACACAGCTTTGGTGGATGGCGGTTCAACATGAGACTGGCCCACTCCAAGATTTCCTCCTGCTAAACAGAGGGTCTTTTCTTGCTACTGTTACAGTAAGCCCCCTACAGATGCACTGCCCAGTAGTTGGCCCAGTGCTGTGCTCATGGTGGATTCATGTGGGGTTTGAATGTATTATATGTGTATATGTGTATTTTATAAATGTTTATTTACATGTGTATCTTTAAAATAAAGAGTATGGCTTCAGCCTGCTCTGTTGTAAAGTGTCTTGAGATAACAATTGATATGAACTGGCACTATACAAATAAAGATTGATTGATTAACTGAGGGAACAACTTTTCTGTTAAATTCAATGGAAATGATTTAAGTGATTGCCTGGGATTTGACCAATCATATTTTAAGGATGACAACAGGGATGTGGTCTTTGACATGCCAGGGATCAGCTAAGTGACCTTGCTGTAAATCAGACATTACTTAGACCTGATTGGTCGATGGGTTTCACAACCTGTTCAGAAAATGAGCAGTACTGTAGAGTAAGTGTAGTTTTTATGAAGTTATGATTTGTAGTGCCCTTGTGATTTATTGGCATAGTTTTTTTGGGCAGCTCTGTTTTTTAACTTATGATGGCTGAGGGAGGAAAGGAAAATGATAGTGGATATGTTGGCAAAACCTTTTTCAGCAAAAGTTTGAACTGCTGTGTTTGCAAACCTGACTCATCTAACTTGGGCATCACCTGTCTTTCTGTCTGTCATGTATCTTGTCCAGGCAGAGGAATAGTGCAGTGCGGGAATTGTATGACTCAGTCATCCATACACTTAGTCAATCATGTACATAATGCCTGTAATGAGATTTCCAATGGCCTTGGTGAAAGAGTAACCCTGAGGGGAGCAGGAAGCTTCACTACATTGCTGTAGAAAAGGCAATCACTGCCGAACAACTCTTTCCTTTTCCCCTCTATTATTCTCAGTCTTTCTCTCTTTTCTTCTCCGTCTCACTCTAAGTGACTCCAGACACATACACACACTCAAACACACACAAACTGAAAGACTGTGAAGCAAATAAAGGGACTACACAACAGGCACAATAATGACCACCAAAGTCATTATGTTACAATCATCAGGAGACAACAATTGAGTGAAATCCATCCTTGACTGATTTGCTGATGTGGTCTTACATAAACAAATGTTACTCAGCACAAAAGCTGAACATAGATCTGGCTGGTAAAAATAACTGTGGCACATAGTTTTGTCATTTAAAAGCATTGAAAATCAGAAAAAAATAAAAGCAGCTTTGAAATGGAACTTGTAAAGTGATGAAGTTGTACCGTGAAGTTGGCTTTATTGGAAACTGCCCCAGCAGTATCTACTGATTTGATACAACAGTTATTAGATCCGCAGTATGCCAAAAGTACCACATATTGCACTGGCAGTGATGCTTCTTTTCAAATGTTGTAATTTAATTTACACTGACTTGTTACTCATTAAAAAAATCAGCTTTACTACACTTCTACACTATGGTAAAAGAAGTAAGTTAACAACATCACAACAAAGTGGCTCAATACATCTAAGCTACTTTTGTCTATTTTGCAAATATCATTATTGTTGTTACAACTTCTACTTCTTCTTCTTCTTCTTCTTCTTCTTCTTCTTATTATTATTATTATTATTATTATTATTTCTGAAACAATCTTAACCACAGCTTTTACCATTAACACAAGTATTATGGTTTGACAACATTAAACACATGGCACTTCTTGTATTTAATGCTGAGCTGACAAGTTTTCAGCTTTTTTGATTGTGTTCCCACCCTAGGGATTTTTTTTGGCAGAAAAGCAAACTGTAGCAATACTTCCAACCAATTGAACCCCTCTCTCAGCTGGAACCAGTTCTCTCTTGCAATTCCAACTTGACATCACTCCTTTTGATTCCATATGTTGCTAAAAAGTGAACCCCAAATGCTTTGCTAATTCTGAAAATTACAAAAAATTTCACAACTCATGAACTCAAGGCTTTAAAAACATAATGTAAAAATGACCCACTTTGAAGGCTCTCTGAATTCTGACACTTTTCTTTATTGCCACTTAAACAGTGTTCATTCTAATCTGTTCTGTTTGGTTCTCTTGTTAGTTTCTGCTTTTTGTATTGACATTTTCATTCATCTTCCCCTTTTTTGGATTTATTTATACTGGTTATGACAGACACCTGTCCCTCTTTGATAATAGTTGTTTTTAGCAGATAATATGCATTGCTTTCAAAGCTGGATTTTAATATGCTCTGAGATTAATTCGGAGCTGTGTTTTTCTGGCAAAACCATTAGCATTAACCCTCCTCCCCACCCCCTGACTCCCCTCCTACGCCTGTTGATGGATAATGGTGCTATTCCCTTTGGAGCAGCAACTCCATGAGGCACGATCTGTTGAGAAACGTGGGAGGTCACGACTGAAATGGCAACCCCTTCCTGTACTTCCACCCAAAAACTCTAAAAAATGGAGTAGATAAGAGCATGAATACAAGTCTACATGGACTTTTATTTGTACATTTGGAACAGTCTGCTTGCTTGTTCTTGCATATACTTCAAATATTCTTCATTATATACAGTATTTTTTATATTGAATTGATGACATATTAGATCACCTTGTATAAAAACAGGAAGGAGTCTGCAAATAAACATTTTTGATGCTCAGTTGTGTGCATGTTGTTTATTTCGTGTAGGTGCGTGGGTGGGAGAATGGCATTATGTTAGCTGTGGCAGTGATATCTGCATATGGTAATTTGTGTTATTAATTTCTTCACATTTTCTATGTTAATGCATTTTTGTCTCATTAATGTGTGTGTGTGTCTGCACCTTTGCAACAGCCTAGAATCTCAGTGGCGTGTGTGTTTGTGTGAGCATGTTACAATGATTAATGAGTTTGGGAGAGTGCCTGTGGGCTGAGATCAGGTGCAACAAGATTTAACTTAGCAGAAAACACTCAATTCCTTTCCTACACATTCAATTAACCCGTCCCTGTGCACTCCTCTCAGCTCCCTCTGTAGAGCCATTCATCTCTGAGCGTGCACATCACTCCTCTCTGGCTGCAGAGTACTCTCATTTAAATGCTGTCTTTTATTTGCAGGCCCTTTGTGTTCACAGTTGGAGGTTTACACATAATATTGCAAAACAGCCTTTTAGATCAAGTGGCCAAGTCTATCTTATGATAAGTAGTGCACAGTAGCATTTGAAGTCCATTTAATGCTGTTTTGTCAGTGTTTCTGTAAGACACAACTATTCACTTTTACAGTGAATAGTTGTTTTATATTAGTGTGCCTTTTGAGCTGATAAATGGCCAAACAGTCACCTACTGGCTTTGATTGGTGCACTGAGCTCTGGGATCTAGTTTATCAATCTTCCTATCCAGGGCCGGGTCACGAGGGCAGCAGGCCATGCAGGTCAGCCCAGACTTCCCTCACGCCTGCCATAATTTCCAGTTTCTGATTCCAAGGCGTTTACAGGCCAGATGGGATGTATAATCCCTCCAGTGAGTTCTGGGTCTGCCCCAGGATCTCCTCCCAATTGGGCATGCTGGAAAACCTCCACAGGAAGGCGACCAGGAGGCATCCTAATTAGATGCCCGAACCACCTTAACCGACTCCTTTCAATGCAATGCATCTCTACTTTGAGTTCTCTTCAGATTGTCGGAGCTCCTCACCCTATCTCTAAGGCTGAGCCCAGCAATCCTCCTCAGGAATCTCATTTCAACAGCTTGTATCAATGATCTCATTCTTTCAGTCATCACCCAGAGTTCATGACCAAAGGTGAGGGTTGAAACAAAGATGGAGCGGTAAACTGAGAGCCGGTTTGCGGTTTAACTCCCTTTTTACCACAACAGTTTAGCACAGAGTCTGCAACACTGCAGATGCTACACCAATCCGCTTATCCACCTCTCAATCCATTTTACCCTCACTCGTAAACAAGACCCGGAGATACTTAAACTCCTTCACTTGGGGAAAGGACCTACCTGGCCCACCTGGAGGGGGCAATCCACCTTTTTTTCTGCCAGAGAACCATGGCCTCAGACTTGGAGGTGCTGACCCTCATCCGAGCTGCTTGGCACACAGCCGCAAAACGCTCCATTGCCTGCTGAAGATCCCCAGCTAAAGAAGCCAGCAGAACAACATCTTCTGCAAGAGCAGAGACAAATTTCTGAGGTCTCCAAACCAAACAGCTTTCTTCCAGTGGCTGCACCTTGAGATCCTGGCCATGAAAATCACAAACAGAAACAGTGACAAGGCTAGCACACACTGGAAATGCACCTAACTTTGTGCTGTGAATGCAGATACAACTCTTTGGTTGTACAGGGACCAAATAGCTCCCAGCAGAGGCCCCAAATCCCATATTCCCGCCGTATTCCCCACAAGATCCCCTGAGGGACACGGTCAAGGCCTTCTCCAAGTCCACAAAACACATATAGACTGGATGGGCAAACTTCAGTGCTCCCTCAAGAAGCCCTGCAAGGGTGAAGAGCTAGTCCACTGTCCCGTGGCCAGTGCTGAATGTTGTTCCTCCTGAATCTGAGGTTTGACAATTGACTGGAGCCTCCTTTCCAGCACCTTGGAGTAAGCCTTCCCAGGGAGGCTGAGTAGTGTGATTCCCCTGTAATTGGGAAACACTCTCCAGCCCCCTTCTTAAAAATGGGGATCACCACCCCAGTCTGCTACTCTACAGGCCTCTCTGGCAACTCCACTTCAAATCTCCTGACCTTAGTCTTCAAAATGAGAACTAATAGCAATCCTTGTGCTGTGAATAGGTTACCAAACCATTGCAAGATCATTACTCACTGATGTTTTGATAGTCAAGAATGTCTGGAATCCTTCCTCCCCAACAGCAACATATTGACCAAAATACATAGAAAGTAAATAAAACTGCTGAATCATTAGATTTTTTTAACCTGCCTGTGGTGTAAGGGGAAGGGGTCTCAAATATTACAAACCTGTGGTGTTGGGAAAGACTCTTAAGTCAGTATCTCTGATTACTTGAAATGACCCAACCACAACTATCCATTTTTATAAAATAAACTAATGTTTGTGTTTTTTTTAAACAACATACATTCATACTGGCATTTAAAGTGTTAAAATCCTGAAAATTATTAAATCTTTGGTAGTTTTGAGCCAAGTTAAAATGGTTTAGGAGATTTCTGCAAAAGAAACAGAACAAAAATATTATTGTATGATGATTTTATAGCAGTTTCTGTACTTGTACATTTTTGGCTTGATGGTCCTCATAGGGTTCAAAATTTTATGTGTGGCTGCCATCCTTTTGACATATAGTCAAAACACACACCAACAATGCCCCAGCCTTGACTTTGTTTTGAATGTTTATTTTTTGCTCAAGGGTCCTCAGAGGGTATTTAGTTAGAGGAGGGCACAAGGGTTAAACAGTGTATTAAGTGTAATGAGACCTTTAAAATATACACAGGAATTTAACTTTCTTACCTCTGCCAAGGCGGTTATGTTTTTGCCGGCGTTTATCTGTCTGTTTGTTTGTGTTCAAACTAACTTGAAAAGTTCTGAACAGATTTGGATGAAATTTTCAGGAATTGTCAGAAATGTGATATGGAAGAACTGATTACATTTTGGGAGTGATCCGAATCACCGTCTGGATCCAGGAATTTTTTAAAGGATTCTCTAACATTGGGAGATAGGACCATTTCGGCATTTGTGCATATAACTCCACAAAAACCTACCTTGGCAGAGGTTGCGCTTTCCGAGTGCTTTCTAGTTTAGTTTAAAGTAAGTGTTTTGTTAAGCTGTGATTGTAAAGGTGTGCATACTCCAAAATATCTCTTTTCGTCCTTGACCAGAGTCAATGCTGCTTTTTGTTTCATTTTGTGCATACCATGCAGAATTCCACCACTTTAGAATATGTTTAAATAACACACATTTTTAAAACTATTTGATACGTTTATTCTGTTTCTGCCTTGCTATCCATTTAAATTAGATCTGACTGTGTTTTCCTGTGCTGTGTCTTCTTCTACCCACAGGTTGGAGTTTCAGTATGGGCTCAGCTTACCAGTTTCACAGCTGGAGAGTGTTTGTGGTTGTCTGTGCCCTGCCATGTGTGTGTGCTGTGGTGGCACTTACCTTCATGCCTGAAAGCCCCAGGTTCTACCTTGAGGTAATGATATTTTGGCTAACAATAACATCTCTAAAAAAATTCTCCCTCAAACTGTTTATATATCATATGTAAGAATCTTCTGAAACCTTAAGATCTCAAAAGATGCTACCTCATGATGCTTTATCATTGTCCCCGTCTGTGTCCTTCAGTTTGATCAAGTTGCCAAATAGAGAATACTTAGATGTTATCCAGCAGATGTTTAATCAGACAAAATAGTTTGAGCCTTGCCAGAAATCTTGAAAAAGCTTTTAACTGATATGAAACAGAAACCCTTATTGATTTGGGGTAGTGAAATGAGTCACTGTGGTCACGACTCCCAAGAATTAAGCCACTCTTTTAAATGAGAGAGGGTTTTGTCTCTGAAGAAAACAAATCTTTGTGGTTTAAATGGCACTGGTGCTGTTCCCATTCTTTTAACCCCCTAAATCCCACTTTCTCTACTGGCAGGTGGGGAAGCATGATGAAGCCTGGATGATCCTCAAACAGATCCATGACACCAACATGAGAGCGCGCGGGCAGCCTGAGAAAGTCTTCACTGTGAGTGTATTTTTCTGCTTCATGCTGTCTTAGCTGGATTCCCTGATGCTTAAAGAACCAAAGAAGCTTATGCTTTGCCACAGCTGGGACAGGTTTAAACCAGGCTTCAACCAGTCAGGAACATATCCAAATTATGATGGTTCTGGGAGCTGTTTCATGTCCTTCAGGCTTATTTGCTTTATGAGCTCACAGTGGAAAGACCTTAGCCAACACGTGTTCCTTGCATAGATCATTCCCAGTTAAGATTCATCTTAAGGATTTTGTTTTTTAATTTTGTGTGCTGTCAATTTAAAGTCATGATTTTGCTTGCGTGATTTGAGACCGTTAAAATGCTGTACATTGTGAAAATTCAGTTGACTACACATGTATTATTTTTAATCCTTTATTCTCCAATTTGTCCCCAGGTAAACAGGATTAAGATCCCAAAACAGCTGGATGAACTGGTGGAAATGGAGTCTGAGTCAGGCAACCCAGTTTCAAAGTTTGTCTTCAGGATAAAGGCTGAAGTACATGGGGTAAGTACCGTATTTGTTTTGAAGTGCTTTCATTCTTTGAATTATATGATGTCTGATAAGTTTCTCACTCTCTCTGTAGATATATCTGAATCTCATGAAGTGCTTCAACTACCCTATGAGAGAAAACATGATGCGTCTTGCCATAGTTTGGTTAACGCTCTCATTTGGGTGAGCCGTCTTCTGATGTTCATTGATTTATTCATCCATCCATTCATCTGTTTCTCTGTCCATCTATACATTCATCCTCTTCTTCCCGTCTGTGGTTGAGTTGCGGTGGCAGCAGACCGAGCAAGTAAGTCTAGTAGCCCTTTTCCACCAGCACGCCTTAGCCCTACTCTACTCTACTCTGCTCGGCTCTACCCGGTTTGCGTTGCGTTTCCATCGGCATGGTACCTCCTAAAACAAATCAGTTTTTAGTACCTACTCTGCTCTGGTTCTAAGCGAGCTGAGTCGATACTAAAAGGTGACGTCGGCCGACTGCCGGCTACTGATTGGTCAGAGAATGTCGCCACCGATGAGTCATGAGTGCGACGAGCTAGCTAACATGCTAGCGGTAGCTACCATTAGCTTACCCTCGTATGTCTTTTCTTTGCAGCTCGATTGCTCTCGTCCTCGGTATTTCTTCTTGCCGCCTGCAGCCTTCTTCTGATTTCCTCTTTCATTCGGTTTGTGACAAAAAGCCACAGATCGAGCAACAAGTATACTATTGCCTCCAAGTCCTCCATTGTTTTGATTGGTGTGTCGCGCTCAAAATGACATGAATGCAGCTGTTTTATAGCGACCCCGCTTCCGCTGGCCAGGGAACCGGGCTGGTGGGAAAGCAGCACAATGCGAGTAGAGTAGAGCCGGGTAGAGTCGGGGTAAGCCGAGCAGAGTAGAGTAGGGCTAAGACGTGCTGATGGAAAAGGGCCATAGATGTATTTGCAGGGTTCCTGCGGATCCTTAAAAAGTCTCTAAAGGCATTAATTTGGTTTATCTAACAATCAGGCTTAATTGGCATTTAAAAGTCCCAAATCAAGGACTACTTTTCCATTACCAGTGGCTTTGTTTAGACACCACCTCTGTAAACAGCACAGCCTACGGGTCCTTCCATCAGAAGTGCACTGATCTAAATATAGTCTCATTTCATTTTGCCAAGGACACTAAGATCAGCATATCCATAATAAAGATTAGCTACATTTACAAATGTTTAAGTATTATCCTGCTCACCAAGGACTGTAATTTTTAGAAAGTGTTTTATTGCTCAGTTAACATCCTCAAAAGTAACATACAGTTTTCATCAGATAAACTTGTTATCAAAACCAAGGCTTGTGTCTTAATGCAGTTGTAAAAAAACAAATACTTACTTTGGAGATAAACTTTTATTTGCTTTTTCCTGCGTCTGGTCTGTAAAGGTATAAGTGTTCATTACAGCAGAGAGGCTCTGCATGATGAGAGCTGCAAACTGCAGAGACACGTATAGAAGATACTGGAACCCTCTGACCCAATAACATCCCAAAGGGAATTTTTGCAGTCACACTCCTCTTTCACTCAGTTTGAGGCCATGAGCTCACAATTCACACCTGTATCAACAGGTAACATTGGTTTCTCCGGTCCTAATGTTCCCATAGCAGTTTCCAGACTTGTTGACTCCCCATCTACAGAAGTTTTTCTTGTGTTATCCCCTGTGTATACAAGTATTTTTAAGTATTTAAAGTAAATGGCTGTCATATGTGATGCAAAAATCTTCCATTTATCTAGTTTGGTAGTGGGTGTTTCCTCTTGTGAATCCTGCAGACTGTAGCTGGTAGGCTCACTGCTAGCGGAAAGAGCATTGTGCATACCAAAGTAGTGCCTAAACAAAGTAGCTTGCTTGTGTCAAAGGAAGCTGTTGCAAATGCGTTTAATACAGTGTGCAATCACTGTATGCCTATTTGTGACTTATTTTCACCTTAAACTCTTTAAAATACAGAGTTTGTTGTCCCTGTACAGCAGTATATACTGTAGCTCACATCACTGTGTCTGATGTTCAGGCTTATGTAATATACCTTGATGATGGGGCATCATTGGTGCAGTCTGATAGTGTGCCCTTTCGATAACCAGAAGGTTGCAGGTTTGAGCCCAGCTCACATAGTGATTTATCCTTGGGGAAGGTACTTAACCCCAAGTTGCTTCCACTGCTGCGTCAGTGGCATGTAAATCAGTATAAAATGGCTTGAATATGCTAGGTAATACTGATGGACTACTTACATAGAAACTCATAACCATCACTGAGTAAATGTGAGAGTGAATGAGTTGATGTGACATGCAGTATAATGCTGCTTTGAGTAGTCAAAGTGATTAGTAAAAAGCTATATAAGCTCAAGTCCATTTACTATTTATATCATAAAAGCCATCTTCAAAATCCCAAATTGACCTTTTAAATTTTAACGGAAGTTAAAAGGTCACAAATCTTGGTACTGATATATCATTCAACTGAAAAAAAAAAACTAACCCAGAGAATGTGGTCCACTGTCTAAGGGCTGTTTCACACTTATGTAATGGCAGCGGTGTTAGTGTTTTCATTTCAGCAAGCAAATCAACAAGTCAGAGCTTTTAGACTGCAAGCATGAGCTGCGAAACCTATGCGTATCTCCTGTGCGGAAAATTTCAAGAACAGGAGGCTCACCTAATTCTTTCTGTAAGCCATGCACTTGTCTTGGCAGAAACAGAAAGGGAAAAGAAAAATAGAGAGCCTTAATAACCTTAATTCAGCAGGTACGTTCACTGTGGTAGAATATGTCACATAACAGATATAAATCCCCCTGTTACTCTTTCTGTGTGTGCCTAAAGTTAAGCTTAGTTTGTCACCTCTGTGGAGAAAGTCATCTTTTCACACAGAATACTGTCATTTTGCAGGTTTCCCAGGTCAGTTATTCAATTATTTAAGTCACTTGTGATGATATTTGTTGTGGTTCTTCCTTGACTTTCTTTAGAAGCTTGTTATTGGGGTAAGATTTATGGAAAAATAGAGCTGTGACATCATGAAGATGCAGTCGATATGAAAGCTACAGCATCTCCAGCCAGAGCTGTTACTCATACCACACACATCCAGTGAGGCCTGAAAAATCTCATTCTTGCTCCTACAGTATGTCTTTAGTTTGATTATCAGCCAGGTCCTCTTTTCCAGCACAATAGAAGAGACTTTTTTAGAGAGGCTTAGCTTGGTGGTACCACAATAGTTGGCATACCATCCACCCTTTCTTTTAACAATGCAAATCACTGTTTTATGCCATTTCACAGGCGCCATCCTAGATCTACATCCAACATGTAAGAGACGTGTTTCAGCCAAGACATTCCAGCTATGTTCAGAGCTCGTAAGATCCCTATGCAGATCTCATCTAAATCTGGGGTCCTGCCACTTGATAGTTTTTACCACTCAAGCATCCGTCACTAATGATATAGGAATGTACGTAGGTAAGGCTTCCATCCACCTTCAAACTCCACCCCCATATCAGAGGATTGGCAGGAACTCCTCCAAAGCAATCAGCCCCCCCCCCCCCCCCCCCCAAAAAAAAAAACAAAAACAAAAACAAAAACAAAAACAAACAAACAAACAAACAAAAGCAAATCAGACAAGTCTAATTCCTTTGGTCACATAATCGCATTGGGCAGTCTTGCTTACAGCCAAATTGTATTCCTGTCGTCTTGATCTTGAAGTTGCATGGTCTCAAAATCAATTGTGGTCAGTAGATCAATACTGGTCCATTTGTGTCTCAGTGAGAGGAAAGATAAAGGAAAAAAACAGCTTGAGGACATTGTTTAAGAACACAGCAGAACAGACACCACAAGTGCCTTCAGTTCATTTATTGAGTTACACTAGACATTAAAATACTCATCAGTCTTTGTTTTTCATATCATCAAGATTCTCCCTGTATTTGATTAATTTTTGATGCATGATCACCCTCTCACTGCAGGTATTATGGCCTTTCAGTCTGGTTTCCTGATGTCATAAAGCACCTTCAGGCAGACGAGTATGCTTCCAAGGTGAAGATCCACACCAATGAACGCATCGAAGACTTCACCTTCAACTTCACTCTGGAGAATCAAATTCACAAAAATGGCCTCTTCCTTAATGACCGGTATGACATGTCAATTTATTTTTGATGCAGAGTAACAAAAATTAAATGGGCACCGACAAAAACAAACAGACGGATGATTAAGGACTTTAAACAGCTTGATGATACAGTGAAATATTATAGTGTGATTTTTTTTTCTTTCTCAGATTCATTAATATGAAGCTGAAGTCTGTCACCTTTATAGACTCCACCTTTTGTAACTGCTACTTTGATGATGTGACCTCGGTGGGCTCCTTCTTCCGTAACTGTACTTTTGTTGATGCTTTCTTCTTCAATACAGGTAATGTACATGGATTAAAGCTGCTCTTTATTCACACTTTGTCTGAGAAAAGTTTGCTGTAGTTGGATTTTTTCAGTCTACAGATTTCATATGTGATGTTTATGTAGTATTATCAAATATACATCATGTAAATCTATTGTGGAGTGATAGCTCCCTTAATAGAGAGGGAAGTCAGATTACCCTCTGGCTTAAATTTCAACAGAGCAAATGACTGTCCAAATTAGAAACAAATAATAGTTCTTTGTTAAAATGGCAGTCCTCCTTGAAAATCTGAGGTACTACATTGTGGTAAAAAATCTGTAGGTAACAGGGATATTTGTCCAGGCGTTTTGCCACAGCTGAGTCTTCATTGGGACATGATCAATAATACAAGACACAGGTGTTTAAATGCAATGGTTGTGTTATATGCTCAGATGACGAAAATGTATCAAAAACTCACAATCAGCAAACAATTAAAAGACAACAATATGTACATTCATAAAACCCTTCATGAATACAGCTAGCACTGACATCTACTAAAGGAAACCATGGTTTTGTTCACCAGATACACTGAAAATGGTGTATGACCACTTCAGTACATCAGAATCAAAGCACATAATCCATTTAGTAATAAAACTAACACTCAGTACTGTGTAACAGCCTGAATAATGCAACCGGTAGTTAAAAATAGGGTTTGTTGTTCTCAGCTCTGGTTTCACACTGACAGAACAATGTTGCCTATAGCTTGTTTACATGTCTCTAAACAAGCTAATAATAAACAGCACAAGCATGTTTATTATTATTGTTTATATTTTTTGTTGGGGTAGGGGTTGGGGTTGAATGCTAAAATTAGCCTTGTAACCTCAGTTTGCAGGGCCCTGAGCAAATTCAGTAAGAGGTGCAAAAATGAATAAATAAATAAATAAAAACTGTGCTAAAAAATAAAAAATGTTCTTCAAATCACAACTTACTTTATCGTCACAAAAAATGTCTTGCCAATTATATTTTGTAACCCCACTAACAGGTGAATCTGGCTGTCCAAGCATTTCCAGTACCTGCAGTGTCACAAGAAGCAGCAATGTAGCAATCACTGCATTAAAAAGGCTCCCCTCTGACTACAAATAAAGTCAAAACGTAATTACATAATTTTTGCATCTGTATTTGGTTTGGTTTAGATTCTAACTGAAACTATGTCCAGTGAATGTTACATGACTGTGGTCTTACCAAATAAAGTGCTTAAGTTACATCTTAACCAGTTTCAGAGCAAGGCCTAGTGTACAGTTTACACCATAACTTAAAAAAAGAATTTATTCACAGCTGCTGTAACAGACTGCAGATCTTTACCAGCAGCAGTCTACCAGTCTCTATCTCATAGGCTCATGCTGGTGAGACAGAAGGGAGGGAGGGAACAGGATTGGAGGATAGAGCTTAGGGGTGACCAAAGTAAGCATTCATCTTAGCCTGAAAATTTCTGAAATTTGCATAGTCATGGTTAGATCCTGTAATGCTTATCATTTCTTTTGTCAGTTGTAGGAAAAAAAACATCTGCATTCTGCATTTGGATTGGCTCTGAGTTAACCCACCCAGATCATAATTTATCCCTTTTTCTTTGAGCAGACATTGATGACACAAAACTGATAGACGGCACAGAGGTGGTCAACAGCACATTCACACACAACAAGACAGGATGCCAGATGACCTTTGATGACGACTACAGTGCTTATTGGGTTTACTTCATTAACTTCTTGGGTACCCTGGCAGTTCTGCCTGGCAACATAGTGTCTGCCCTCCTCATGGATAAAATAGGACGTCTGTCTATGTTAGGTAAGTATGGGGGGGTTTGTGCCTTGTGTGCACTTGAGTAATTGGTTTTCTTATTGATTGTAGGATGTTGAAATGATTAATTCCATGGATAAGGCATCCATCATTTGTTGGAAAGACAAGCCATTTTTTTTAGTGCCTGCAATTCAGTACAACATCGGTTAAAGAGGTCGCCTTCACTCACATTTGCTCCTCTCTCATGCTCTGTTTGTGTCCATCAGGAGGCTCAATGGTCCTTTCAGGTATCAGTTGTTTCTTCTTGTGGTTCGGCACCAGTGAGTCCATGATGATTTTCATGTTGTGCCTTTACAATGGCCTGAGCATCTCTGCCTGGAATTCCCTGGATGTGGTGACGACTGAGTCATTCCCCACAGTCAGGAGGTGAGAGATCCCACAAAGACAAGCACAAGCTGAGGCCATGTCCACACGTAGATGGGTATTTTTGAAAACACTGCTTTTCCTGTGCATTTGGCCAACTGTCCACACACACGTATTTTAAATCATTAAAAAAATACGCATTTTTGAAGGTACTGCCAGGATGAGGATTTTTCGGAAACTTTGTTGAGGGTATCCTTGTATGATCATGAAAAACAGAGTTTTGAGCCTAAATCATATAACTCTGTATCAATTTCTGCCTGGTGTGACATCACACTATGCAACATAATCTCCTCTGTTTACTTTAGACAGTCAATAGTTCACAAAGCACACATTGCAAAACCTTTTTTTGGTCTCAGTATTGCTGACACTGCTTCAGACAACACTCCAACAAAACAAGGGTAGTTGACGTTTTGAACGAGACTGTGTTGATTGATGTCCCATGGCTGCCTGTGTCTGTGGTTGCCATTGTTACAACAGATGTTGCAACCTACAAGATTACCCATAAATGTTTTTAGATAACAAGATCTGATCAAGCTCATCAGATATGTCTCAGATTAAAAGCCAAACAAAAAATTGTTGCTATGAACGGCCACTAACAACAGTTTACATGGTCACAAGATAAACCACAATGCCTGCCAGACTTGTGATCAGAATAGATTTGAAAATGAAACAGCATTGAACAGAAATGGCAACAAAATGTTGCATGTCTCAAATGGAGTTACATAGTAATAAATAGCATTAACAGTGCATTTATGAGTTCTGGCATTTTAGCTGGATGAAGATTATTTTTAAAAACTTTTATTTTAATTTTAACATTTAATTGAGAAGTATAACCTCAGTTTTCAAAAATACCCTTGTGGATGCAGCCTCAATGGTTTTCAAAAGAGCTTTTAAAAACGTGTAGTTTTAACATCATTCTCTCTTTTATCTACACTCTACCTCCTCAGAGGAACGGGCTTTGGATTCTGCAATGCTCTGTGTAAACTGGCTGCGGTCCTGGGAAACCTGATCTTTGGCTCTCTTGTTGGCATCACAAAGGCCATCCCCATCCTTATGGCCTCATCTGTTCTCGTCGGGGGAGGCCTGGTTGGACTTCGGTTGCCTGACACTAGGGCAAATGTTCTCATGTAATATAAACCTCGAGTTCATTAGCTGGGTAAAAGACTCCCAGGGAGAGGTGAGCAAGGAGTGCAAATGGCTTGGTACACAGATTTGTTTTAGCAATACTCTATTAATCTTTACTACCTATAGCTACTTTTGGATTCTATGAGATCACCAAATAAACTTCATCAGTTATCAGTATCATTAGAGTGATTTTGATAAAGCTAACTACAACTTCTGGTAGGCCAGACATTACATAGTCCTCTGTAAGAATGATAAAATCTTCTTAGAGACATTTCACCAAAGATTGAAGAAAATATCTCCTAGAAATGTTGAAATGCTGTGTGGAAATACAAATTTAGAACCCAAAAAAACCATGATATCTCAGGCCTAAGCTGTCCTTGGCACACAGGCATAAAAACACTTATGATACACTTAAATGTATCATAAGTGCTGCAATTTACAGTTTGCCCTTAATAACTGAGTTTTTACTGGTTGATTTGGTTTCCATGACTGGTTGAACCCTCCAGCTGCAGCTTGTGTGGAGTCACTGCACGGTTAAAGCTCAAGGCTTTTAATATTGATACAGTCTTATTAAGACAAGCCAGATGGGGAGAAAAGGGAAAAACAAGCTGTAATGAGCAGTCAACCTGCTGTGTGGGAAAGTAGGGAATAGATGATCAGACAGAGTGGTCACACTACACAGCTGTTTGACAGCTGGCTCGTCCATAGGTTTAGTCTCAATAGGACAGGTTTTTGACGCTGTAGTGAGTCACCATACACAAATTTACTAATAAAATGCACATTAACATTCAGCATGTTGAGAAAAATTATCATAAATACATCAACTTGTATCATATTGTTAACAGAAATGATCATTTATTCCATATCTTACACATTAGCAATATTTTTTAACTAAAATTTTAATGTAGTAAACCAAGCCCTTTGAATTACTTGCTTAACAAGGAATCAATAATGCCATATGGAAAAACTGAGTTTCCTTGTACCAATAATTCTATGGTATGTTGTATATGCAGCTGCTATCTATTATTTTCCTCTGTGTTATAGTTGGAGTCAGAGTACTGAAATCTTCTTGCATCTAAACGTGTTAACTCCAGTTCCTCCATCATGTGTTGTATGATTATTACCGTATTAATGAACAAAGGCTCACTGAGGAGCTCTCCTTCTGATTTAGTGTTGTGTTGGATCTCGTGGCAGTGATGTTGACAAAGACGTGTCACGCTGCTTCCTTTTCAAAATACTGAATGGCCTTTTTTTAAATGTGCCTCTCCTTAACTGGAGCAGTCTGCTCAGAGTCATGTAGTATCTAAAGGTTATGAAACCAAACTGGAGACCAAGATCTGATAATCATGGCTTTTTTGTGAATAACTGTGAATTTTATGATTGGTACAAATATTATTTTTGTGGGTTGTTGCACCTGTACTCTTAATCTCCTCTGTTACATTTTACCATTTTGACAAAACTTTATTTTTGTGTGATTAGCCCACTGTGTAAAGACATCCAAATGTCACTTTGAAGCAGAATAGAGTCATAGAGTAAAAAAAAAACACTCCTTCGAGGAGGTTTATTGATGCAGCTTATGATAGAGATGCCTCAGAAAGGAAAACATGTTAATATATTAAACCTGTATCAGAACAAAATTTGAAACGAAATATTTATTATTGTCCCCTTGAAATTCTAAGGTTCTCTTCATGTTCAGAGCCGTTTTTTATACTTATTCTTTATCAACACTGTCCCCTTTGCTGCTGTAACGTTGCAAATCTCCCCGTGTGGGACGAATAAAGGTTTATTCTATTCTTCTGTTCTATTTAGATATACTGAGCCTCAAAGTTTGAATGCTCAGTACAGAGTAAACAGCAGAACTATTTTCTTTATTTTCAAGATAAAATTCATTAAAAAAAACTTGAATAAGGCTTCAGTTGGGTAAAGTAAAGCTAAACTAGCAATGTTTTGCAAGTCACATTTTACTTAGTGCTCTGTCAAATTTTCTCCATCTTATAACTGCTTCTGAGAGAACTTTTTCATTTCAGTTTCTGAATCCATTAAGTTTTTACTGCCCTTGGGACATCAGGAGAATTTTAACCAAAACAACAAAACATACCAAGCCCACCTTTAATAAGTTTCCAAAGAATAAGAATACAAATATATGAATTACCCACTTTGAACAGAAATATGCGTTTGAACCTTACAATTACAGGGGGACGATTTTTAAAAATTGTTTTAAATTGACAAAGTAATCCACACCTCTTGATAACATGAAGCTCCATCATCAGTAAGCTTTCATAAAAAATCTAATTTTGCCAAAATCTCACACTTGAAAACATGACCTACCTTGTAATTATTGGTGTATATCTTGTATTCCAACGTTAAAACCTCAGTGCATACTACGTAATTTTCTGAAAAGAATTTAGTTTATAAGATTAAAAAAAAGTGATGATAACCCAGGATCTGGATGGATTCTGATTTTTTTTCAGATTTGTCCATTCAGTTGTTCCTACTCCTGCTTTTCTCTGTATTTGTGGTGTCTGTGAATGCAGCGTAGAGGTAGTTTGCCCTTGCTCTCTGCAGTTTGCTCTTTCAAGGCTGCTCACCACAAAAGAAGCCACCACCCTTCAGGCTTTAACGTGGGCCTGCACGTTTGTGCTTATAATTTGTGAATTCAGTTGAAATATATTATTTTTCATTTTTTATGCAAAGTTTTTGCATTTATATTCTGGATATATGCAAAATTACAGAAAGTTATGAGTTAAATTAAACATTAATGACTTCTGTCACTTAAAATAAAGAGTGAAGAACTCATTCATGGAGGAGTTGTAGGACCAGGCAAGAGAGAAGAATTATGAGAGGAGAAAACTATTTTTCATTTTGTACATCAAAACACTGAGAATAAAGTTGAAAGTCTGAGTTTTTTTTTTTTTTTTTTAAAGGGAAACAACCTGGGCTTTCCTCTTGAATTTAAACTTCATTGATAGCTTTCTGTCATGTGACCTGTACCCAGGGCTAGAGGGCAAAAGAGTCTAGCATTAACCACTGTATGGAGCTGTAGCACAAACTTTTAATTTTCATCTCTACTAAAAGAGAGCAGTGAAAAAAGAGCAGTAACACTAAATTATGAATGTAAACTAAAAATTGCTACACTTTAGAGCTTCACATGGCAATCAGGCCATTGTTCAAATTACTTAACAATGCAGATTCTTTGGCAAAACATTACTTTAAGAATGTTTATAAACAGTAATGTTGGGTAATCCCTCCCTTTACACCTTTGCCTAGATAAACATCTACAGATATTCGGGCTTTTTCATGTTTTTTCAATGTGATAAAATCAATCATTCTGCTGTTTGGGTAGTTGGGATCAATAAATACTTCATCGAAATGTTGATGTTCAGTGAGTAATTAGCTAACATTAACATGTTATCTAAATTATTCAAAGTGTCAGGATTACCATTTGCTGTTGTTTTTTGTGTTCTGAGGCAAAGATTTTATAAATGGAAGTTATATTCTGATCATGGTAAGAAATTCAGTTCAGGATTAGGAAAAGTCTGTTCAGAGCAAATGTCTTTGTAACATACAGACACAATAGAGCTACTGACAGCATTAATTCACTAAATGCTCCACTAAGGGGTTTATATTGGCTTGTCTCCTTGGTGATAAACACATTAAAACAATTAAAAATAGACCTGGTTTAAACATGGAGTTGCAACTGGGACAATCAAACTCTCTACAGTGTAAAGCAGAGGGGAGCGTCCTTAAAGCGTGTGCCGTCTCATGAAAGCTATCAATCCTCAAATATGTTTAAATTCAGCTTTTCCCACAACATCCTGGTTATGTTCATAACATTGTGGACCTATTTCAACTATATTTTTGAAGTTTCATTTTTTTTTAAATCAACATAATGACTTCGTCCAAAAAGCCTGTAAGCCTAGTTGGACTTAATCTATTAAATTTTAACTTTTTTCTCAACCCCATTAGTTTTTTTTTTCTCAATTGTAGGTCGTATTTCAACATTGTCTTCATAATTTCAACATTATTCTTAATAATTTGACTTTATTCACATTTTTACTTAACTCTTGAAATTTTTACTTCACGCTTGCTATTTCTTTCCTTTTTCTCAAAGTGCAAAATGAAAAAAAAATCCCCTCTCTGTCTTCTCTTGTTTTTTTGTTTTCCTGTTTGTCTCCCTCACTCTTCCATAGCTGTGGCAGATTTTCATGTGTTATATTACCTATCATGTTTGAGGTATGTGGGTCCTGCTTATATGTACTGTACTGAGGCGTTTGTGTGTGTGCGTGTGTAAGACAGAGTTGTGTATGTGTGTGTGTGGACCTGTGTGTGGATGTATGAGTGTAAATAATGTATATATCAAAGCTGATATTGGTGGACGTCTGGGTTTAATGTGAAAAAGTTCCTTGAATGACTCACGTGTCTCCTGCTTTGTCCATCTACTGTGTCTCTGCTGTACATCCCTGTGTACGTCTCCTCTTCACTTGCTACTCTGTATGTGTGCTTGTGTCTGCGTGCACAAGCTTGCATGTATGTGAGAAAACTTTTGTTCTTCTGTGCTAAACTTTGTGTTCTTAATGTAAATTCTTCTTCTGGCAGAAAAATGATGGCAATATTCTGATTTTGTTGAGGAAAAAATGTGAATGTATCACTCTTGTAAGTTCTGTTCATCCATATTCTGGAGATAATCAAATCTATGTGGAGAACAAAGTTGTGCCAGTCATCCTAGCTGGTCTTATTCTGAAGGGCCAGATAGGATGACTGAATCTTTAGAGGTCTTTAAGTGTGAAAATATGTGGAGAAATATTTGCCAAATGGTGCCCTGCAAATAATGTTAAAAAAGGAAAGGCAGGGACTACAGATCGTGCTGCTTTTGAACATATATATAATAAAATCTTTATGTTCTCTAGCAATAAATGCTGTGCTTTTATTTCACATCATCATCAAACCTCTTCCTTCTTTACTGCTGCTGTTAGCTGTAGACTTTTGAACAATGGGCTCTTTTATTTTCTGATCCACAACACTTAAGAACATTTATGATAATACACCTGTAATATGCAAAATACTAATAATTATGATTGTAGGGGCTATTTGTCCAACAACAAACAAATCTAAATAAACTAAACATAATCAAATGGCCACTGAGATGCACCATGTTCATGTAGTGTATGCATGCAAAAGAAGCCTATTGTCAATTCATCTACTTACATTTTCATGATTTATTATACAAGCAAGCAAGAACAACAACAAAACCTGGCTGCTTCCTCTCTTTCACCAGTGAAAAAACACACCCAGGTGCATGCTTGTCCTTTATCTATCTACCTACCCATATCACCTCAGATGCCTATAGTGTTACTCCACCACCAAATAACCAAATTTTACTAATACTAATATGAAAACTCAATATGCAAAGAAAAAAATCGAAAAAATAAAATAATAAAAAAAGTAACTAACGTTTTTTTTCTTAACAAAGAAAATTTCTAATTCTAATTAAAGCAAATGCCAAACTAAACACTGGCTAAAAATAAATAGCTCCTACCATTAGCATATAAACAGATCTACAATTAAACATTTTTAAGACTTTTTTTTTAATCTTCCAATTAACTTTAAATTGCTATAAAAAAGAGTGTTTCTCAATTTTTGCACAAAACTTAGACATATTAATATTTAATTTAGCTAGCTTCTAATAAGATAGAATATTTAAGAACGTAGCCTAAATATCTGTAGTTGTTTGTGGGGCCAGAGTGAAGCTGTCTCTGAATGACCAGACTAATAATGCAAAGAAATGCTGCCCCGAAGTGGATTATCTGGGCAATGCAACTATCTGAAGGCTTTAAGGGCTATTGTTCATTGATTGATCCAATTTTATTTTTAATCTTTCTTTGATTGATACAGAGAAATGTATTTCTTTATGAGACCGTCACCAAACACACTTTCTCTCTCACACACAGGGGCAGAACAAGAGTTGTCAAAGACTTCTGGTTTGGCCTAAACCTAAAAGGGTCAATATGGATGCACCCCTTTTGTCTCAATGAAGCAGTGAGACATTGTGCAGATTTTCAAATTTAAAGGTATAATTCAAAAGAGCCCTTTAGGGTTGGTCCTCATAGTGTTTGGGTTTTGTTATCCCAATAGTGAACAACATTAGTTAAAAAAAAAAAAAAAATTCATAAACGAACAAGCACATTAATATTACAAACACCAGAGATGAAAGATAAATCCAAAATCAAAACCACTGTAATTACAATCGTCACTGAAAATAGTTTTTGTTAAGAAGCTCCAACAAATAAATGAACTGATACACTAAAACAAATAACTGACTGACTTATCAAACTTCATTATTTTTGTCTTTTTACGTGACACTTATTTGCTATGTACTCCGAATACATTTTAAATTAAGTATTTGAATTAAGTTCTTTTTTACTTTTACTCGAGTAGATTCAAGGGATGCTACCTTTACTTGTAGCAAAGTAAAATGTTATCAAAGTATTTGTACTTTAACTTGAGTATGATATTTTTTTACTCCTTTCAGCCCTGTAACTTGCCGAACAACAACAACGACAATTACAACAACAATGAACCCAAGTCTCTCCCACCATAGTACTGTTATCTAAGGGAAAAGTAAATCATTACATTTCCTCAAGTTATTTTACTTTTTGTGTACTTACTTTTTTGAACAGTTTTAAAACTACTTTTACTTTTTGGTAACAAGGTAGGACACATTTTATGGGTCAGAACTTTGAGATGTAATAACTTTGGTTTAAAATATGTTCAGTTAAAACAATAAGTTATTTTTAAATGCAAGACATGTACTTCAATACACACACACACAAAAAGAAGAAAATTAAAAAAACAACTTTGCATACTATATGTGGTCTATGAACAATATCTTCATGGGCTTCAGGTTTTTCCTTTTTCTTTTCTTTATCTTTATCTCTTTTTTTTCCCCTATAATAAATCACCACATTTTCATTAAATTGTTCTTTAGACATACCATTACTACTTTATCAAAAGGTAGTAAGACAGTTTATCCTGAACAACCTATTGCAGTAAAATTAACTTCTGAAGCCATTTCACCTTGTTCACAGTACAGTACAGTAACATAAGAATAGTTACACCATCTTGCGGCAAAAGCTGAAGCACTTTTCTTTAAAAACGCAAAATTATAAAATCTTCTTTTATTTAATAATAATAATAATAATAATAATAATAGTAATAATAATAATAATAATAATAATAATAATAATAATAATAATAATAATAATAAATAATAATAATAATAAGACATTTTATTTAGAAGCACCTTTCTCAGCACTCAAGGACACTTTACAGAGAATTAAAAACACAGTTAAAATAAATAATGTAAATAAAAACAACAGACAAAAATGACACTAAGCGAATGGAGCAGAGAAATTATGGAGAATATGCAGTTTGGAACAAACTGGTTTTGAGTTGTCATTTGAAGTGAGGTAGAGAGTCAATGTTTCTGAATTCCAGAGTTTTGGAGCGGAGCGACTGAAGGCTCTGCTTCCCATGGTGCTGAGATGGGCGGAGGGCACAGAGAGGTGGAGGGAGGAGGAAGACCTGAGGGAGTGAGAGGGGGTGGTAATGTGTAGGAGATCAGACAGATGTGGAGGGCTGGGGGGGTGTTGTGAATTTTGAAGTGGATTCTGAATATGACTGGGAGCCAGTGAAGCTGCTGGAAGACGGGAGTGATATGGGGAAAGGAGGGGGTTCTGGTGATGACGTGGGCTGCAGAGTTCTGGACCAGTTGAAGCTTACGGAGAGATTTGTGTGGGGCACCGAAGAGGAGTGAATTACGATAGGCGATACAGAAGGTGACGAGGCTGTGGACCAGGATAGCGGTGGTGTGAGGGGTGAGGGAGGGGCAAAGATGATTAATGTTACATAGGTGGAAATATGCAGACCGGGTGATGTTATTGATGTGAGAGTGGAAAGAAAGTGAGCTGTCAAGGATGACACCTGAGGGGAGGGGGACACTGTGGAGTTGTCTATGGTGAGGAAGAAACTGTCCAAAAAAAAGTAAATTCTGAACATCAGTCACTTTAAGCAGGCACAGGCCCACCCATAGAGCCGCCCCTGCTTGGGAGGTACTTGGTATTTAAAATTGTATTAAAGAAAAACTTTTACAACAACAGCCTTTACAGTTTGCCTCAGGACATGTAAAATTCTGGTTGTGTTGTAAGGGTGGGACAGAAAATGTCCTCAAATTAAGGGGTGTCCATACTGTACTTTTCCTTTCCCACCCCGCAGTGTTATGACCGGTTTTTCTCAGTGACCGTGAACGCAGCCCAGGGCCCGGGCCACCTTTCGTCCAGCAGGTGGTGCACGTCGCTAATTGTCATCATCATGTCCCGTCAATCATTTCAGCTCCGGCCAGAGCGGTGCTAATAACACCGACACTATGCTCAGGAGTCAAGCCGAAGAAGAGCACACCATGGGGATTGTCTGCTACAAGTGACAGCTCGTTCTTGTATCGATCATTTGAGGACTGTTGAACTCTGACCTTCGCCGTTTCCCCCCTGAGCCATCATCAGAAGCAGAGAGGTGCGGCAGGCTGCTGACTGACTGACTGACTGCTGGACGCCAGCTCCATCTGAAGTTATTTCCAGTTCAGGCGGGTTTACAAGCAGAGGAAACGACGCAAGATGTACCATGAAGAAACCACAGCTTTACAGAGGCCACGCTATGGAAGTGAGTAACACGTTTTCTAAGTGTGAAACCTGCGCCAACATTTACTGCAAACTGTGTTTGGTCACACGGGACAGAGGAGGATTATTTAAGCTAACGGAGAGGATTAATCTTCAGAGATGTTTGATGAGCAACAGGTGGTTTAGCAGCACCTGAGTCCATTACACCGCAGGAGATCTTCAGAAAGTGTGCTAATCCCTGTAACTGTGGGATCTAGTCCAATGGAAACAACGTTAAATTACTTTAAACACGTTTTTCTCTGAGTAAAGACTCACATCCTGTTGAATGAAACACGTGAACGGTATATTCAAGGCTGTTTATGCCTAACTGCACATGGCCCTGAAACAGTAGGGGTGCACCGTGTTGGATTTCTCTTGATATCTGAAATGCCAGTATTTCTCTACTCATTTTGGCCAGATGATACAGATATACTAGAGCTGGGCAATTAATCAAGTTTCAATTTCAGTTACAATTACTGCTTCCCACAACGCTGGAAATACAACTATTGGAATTGAGTATTACAGCACCACATCACATGTTGAACTTTGTATTTTTCCATTCAAAGTTGCTTCCCCAATATCATTAAACATCATCAAATGGCTGTAATCTACGCTCTGTGTGAAACTTTGACACAGGTCCTTCAAGAAAGTGGGGGAACAATTTAAGACTGTTTTTCAGAAAAGTGCAAATAAAAGAAATCCTGGCAGCTTCCAGGACAAATGTCCTAAATTTTGACACATCTAAAAAGTTTGATCAAAATTACTCAAATCTAGCATTTAGCATTAGCATTATTTTCAGGTGTTCATGTTTTTACACATATATTTCTATGTATTGTCCTCTTTTTAATGTTCAAAATGATACTGTCAGAAATGTAAACACTTGATGAAAGTATGAAGTGCCTTTTTTAAATTAGTTGGTAATTGTGTTTAATTTTCCTCATCTCAGTATCTATTAAAATAAACATGATTATGGTTTTTGCCTTAATTGAGCAGCTTTAGGATAAATATATACACTTAGTGTCATTTCAAAGAGTACTAACTCTCAGAGTGTGTCTTGGCATACATCTCACTACACAATACATATCGCTAAACGCTGATGACAATGCCGTCATCATATCATCATAATATTGTGATACTAGAGGCAGGCTGTGACCTTCTTTTGAAGTAAATAGTCTGTTCTTATGTTTGAAACTATAGGAGCCCTTAAAACTACCTGCATTAAAAAAAATAATCTAATCAGTGTTATTTTAAAGCATGGCCCCAGCATGTATAAACTTTGTCTGAGACATATAATTTATGATTTGTAAATGTACTTTTCAATGTCCCTTTTCCTTTGATGTTTATGTGTTACTGACATTCTCCAAAACCAAAAGGCCACACATAAATAAAAAAGTATGTAGTATATCTTCACACAAGTTTGTTAAACTGTAGCTGAATGAGAACAGAGAGGAGATAACTGAGACTGAGTTTGAGTCTTGTTGTCACATATAGAGCGCTGAACATGATCTTTGACAGTGAGAAATGGTGAGAAAAATGTTTAGTTTTATTTGAGACATGTGTGACGTAATTTAACAGCTATCCGACAATAAAATCCAGCATTGACCATTTATGTTGTCGCATTTTGTTTACTACGTTTGAAGATTCATTGCATCCTTAGCATCAACATGGCACTTTCGTCTAGAGAACTGCCTTTCACTGAATATTGTCTCTTTTTCAGACCATTCCCATCTGGGGTTGCAAGAGGATGGAAATTTTCTGGTAAATTTCCTAAAACTTCTCAGAATTCTATTGTTGAAAGTTCAGCCATGGAATTTGAGAAACATTCCAAATGGGAAACTGTCCATGGGAATGATGGACATTTATGGAAATTAACTGTAAATTGAGGGTAATTTAAACAAACTGTATCATATCCAAACATAAATATAAACATTTTGTTTTGTCATTGGTAGACATCCATGCAAAGTAATACAGTTAAAAACATTACATTTCAACAGATTTATTTGTAAGTGGAACTTAACCAAGTTTCAATTGTTTCATTAATCAGTTTCATTGTCACCTTATGTCCACAGTCTTAAATGAGTGGCCTAAACAGTCCAGGGCTCTAGAATCATCTGTGCACGTGATGGAGGAGTGCACAGTGCATGTCGGGGACGATAAGCCTCAATACCCATGTGCTATGTGCATGTGATTGTGGAATAATTTAGATATTCTCAAGTATACTTGTTTTAGTCAAGATGGCTGCTCTGTGTGCCTTTAAGTTCCCCTGGGGACAAATAAAGTTTTATGCTAAAAATACAAAGTTCAACATGTGATGTGGTGCTGCAATACTCAATTCCTGTTGTTGAATTTCCAGCATTGTGGGAAGCAGTAATTGTAACTGAAATTGAAACTTGATTAATTGCCCAGCTCTAGTATATCTGTATCATTTGGCCAAAATGAGTAAAGAAATACTGGCATTTCAGGTATCAAGAGAAATCCAACACGGTGCACCCCTACTGGCATAAAAAGCCATGAATATACCGTTCACGTGTTACGCTAAAATATATTTTTCCCAACTATATTTAAATCCTTGATAATGGCCAACCTGCAATTTTGAAAATTCCAGGTTTATTCCTGATCCTTGGTGTAAATGCCCTTAAATTGCCATGGAAATTTTCCAATTTTAAAAATTCCCAGAATTTTGCAACCCTGTTTTCTACAAACCCTAGAGATGGTTGAAAATCTCAAGAGATCATCAGTTTTGGAAATACTCAGACCAGCACGTCTGGCCCCAGTAACCATGCCAAGTTCAAAGTTATTTAAATCACCTTTCTTATTCATGCTAATGCTCAGTTAGTGCTTCAAAAGTTTGTCCTCACCATGTCCACATGCCCAAATGCACTGAATTTCTGCTGTGTGATAGGCTGATCAGCTATTCCCAGAAGTTGAACTGGTGTACATAATAAAGTGGCCAGTGAATGTAAATCAGCTGTAATTATCTATAGTAAACTTTATGCAGTTATTCTCTAACTGTTACCTTTATAGTTAGGGTTGAGTTCATTCTTTGTTTTTTTTTTTCCCTAATACCGGTGCTAAATTGACACTTTTAAAGTAGGACTAGTGCCTCAACAGTTTCTGAATCCGTATTTGGATGAGAAAAAAAGAACATTTCTAATGTTTATTCCAAGTCCGGCTCATGTGATAGAGCTTCTGTTGTCTTTATTGTCTTATTACACTGCTCTTGGGCAGAGAAGGTAGAAAAGGGTTCTGCAGATTTGGCTACATGTAGTCAATAGACTCTAGATGAAGCACCTAAA
This sequence comes from Cetoscarus ocellatus, assembly GCA_037902135.1. Taxonomy (NCBI): domain Eukaryota; kingdom Metazoa; phylum Chordata; class Actinopteri; order Labriformes; family Labridae; genus Cetoscarus; species Cetoscarus ocellatus. The sequence goes on along the minus strand of JBAMNC010001392.1, from coordinate 2,148,690 downwards.
TCTGTTTTGTGATTCTGTTCAGTGTTAGTTTTGTTGATACTTATACAGTCTTGCTAGGTTTCAACATCCATCCGTGTGTATCATGCTGATTGGTTGTGCATCCTAATCTGCTCTAAAGAAAACAAGTGAACAAACTTCTTTTTAGAATTTTCCTTAAGTGAAAGGCACACATCCTGTTGGGATCGAACGTCACACGGTTGAGTCCACGCTGCACATGTCAGTGAAGTTATGCTCCTGAAAGTTTTGAATATTACTGTTCCTCCAGTGTTCCCAAACTGCACCTCTGTGAATATTATCTATTTATATAATGGAGGCAGCTAGCACATCAGCCTGTCTACACATAAGGCATTTTCTCATAGGTTAATATTTAACTGGATTTAGCCGCTGTTGAAAAATGTATGACTGGCTGCATGAGTGTGTCAAAATTGTAAGGTAGCTAGTTGATATAAAACAGCCCCTAAGTCTTCAACACTCTTCACCGAGTCTGAGTTTACAGTGTGTTTACTGTTATTGACCCACATCTGTGTTCAAAGTACAACCTTCAGAGATAACACCAATCAATTGTGTCATCATTGTGAGCTTTTGTTTCTGACTTTACAGACAGACTTTTGTTGTTTTTTGACATTGTTCTGCAGGCAGGAACCCTTATCTTTTTTTTAAGGGTGGAAGATAAATGTTTCAGTCATGTGGATAAAAAAGATGAAGTCTGAAAATAACAATTAGAAGTTTGCTATTCAAATTAAATATTACACGGAAAAAGTGTAACATGGACATTGGAAATGAACTCTGGAGTTGTACAGTCCACTATCAAATTATTCAGAACTTTTAAGTACTTTTCAATCCCAGATCCCCACTGTGACAGAAAAACATGTTATTTTGTGTTTTGACATAATGGTAAAAAGTGTGATAAATAAACAGCATCCACCAAATATGAACAGGATATCAGAGTCGAGGGAGAGCTTTGACAAAAAGCAGGGTTTGCCCTGGACTGGTCCCCAGCCAATCACAAACTGCCTTTTACACAAACACACACACACACACATACACACACACACCTAAAGGCAATTTGAAGTCACCAATTCATCTTATGAGCATGTTTTGGGTCTTTGGTTGTTAATCGGTAACCTTGCAGTGCAGCTGGAGCCACCTGATTCATTGTCTGTAATCAGGCAGGTACATCTTGCCAAGCTCCAATCTACAAAGATTGTAAATGGCCTAAAGCAGCATGGCCCAATCAGCATCCTTTAGAGCAGGAAGAGGTGGAAGCTATGAGTGAGCCGACAACAGAAAGTGGCTGCTTGTATACAGATTAGCATTGATGCTAATCGCTTCAGTAACAGTTTTTTCAGATCTGGACCACATTTCTTTATTTTATGAAAAACAAACAACAGTGAAAGCATTTACTGATCGGAAAGATTTACCACAAAAGTTGGATTTTTCTCTAACTACCCGAGACATACGTGGCGTAACTTGTTTCATTGGGTTGGGATTTTTGCAAGAGATTCCAGTGGGATTGAATGGACTTCCAGTTGACTCGCCTCCACAACAGTGTCCATGCAGCATGGCATTAAATACACGGAGTGCCACAAGTTTGATATTTTTGACACAGCGAGCCTGTGTAGGCCTGCTTTACATAACACAGAAAACCAACATGAATCTATAAGGTTATCATTATGAACTGGGTCAATAAGCAGAATTTATAATGGCTTTAATATCAATGAAATATTACAAATTTCCGTTCATAGAAAGCACCATCTGCTCTCATGTTCACTGCCTTTTTCCTCTGTGCATGGATAGAGGAAAATGTGACAACTTAGGCTATGTCCACATGAAGGTGGGTAATTTTGAAAATGAAGGTTTTTCTTTGCATTTTGTCCTTCAGTCCACACGAAAACGGCGTTTTAGGTCACTGAAATCGATTTTTTTGGGAATCCTCGGCCAAAGTGAAGATTTTTGTTGATGCCGTTTTGGGTGTCTCTGTGTGGACAGGGGAGATTTTGAGCCTAAAATGTCACACTCTGCGCGGACTTCTTCAAGGGTTGATGTCACACTATGCAATATTTTCTCTGTTGTTTGCCAACACAGACTTCCTGTCACTCCTTCACTATGATGCTGGATTAAGAACACTTTGCCCGGTACTAAAGCTCCTGATGTTTTGGACGAGACCCGGTGTCATAGTTTCACAAGTGACCGTGTTGACTAGTGATCCATGGCCACTTGCTCTGTGGTTGCCATGGCAATAACAGTTGTTGAAACCAACAGGAGTAGCCACAAAAGGGTTTAATAACAGGATTTGACCCAGTTTATCAGATATTAAAACTAAACAAATGTTTACTCAACACACTTGCTATCACGAGTTAGCATAGCCACAAGTTAAACCATAATACCAGTCAGACATTGTGGTAGGATTATAGAGGAAAATGAAACAGCTTTTGCATAGGAACTGTGTTTAACAGTGCATTTATGCTTTTTTTTTTAAATTTTGGTTTAGGACAGGGATTTTTTGTAAAGCACACCCATGGGGACGTGAATATTTTAGGAAAACCTGTTTTTAAAAAAAAATATCAGCCTGCGTGTGGACATGGCCTAAAATAATGAGGGGATTTGAGCCAGCTGTGTCAGTTGATGTTGTCACTGCACCAATAGAAAGTGAGGTGAGTCCTCTTGAATAACAAATTTTCAGTTTAACATCAACAATCATGCATCTGTGTTGGCTTAGTTAACAACCCGTTATCTCCAGCCAAACTCTGAAGGTATAGCTGATTACTAACTTGAGTTTCAGCTCATTGTATAAATGTTAGAGGGTGGAAAATGTTGACATACTGAGTGAAGAAAAAAATGCTTGTTTGCGTGAAATATTTTTTTCTTTTTTAGTAAAACTGCAGTTAAAATAAATTGTAACTGCATCTGTGGTTCAGCTAAAGTTGCTAAAAATTAGACATAGGAAGAACCATAAGGCTGTTTTTGTTTGCATTATTTTTCTTTCAGAAGGCATAAATGTATGTATTTACTTTTCTTCTGCATACATATAACTTATAAGTGCTGTTATGGTAATGTAGGAAAGTGATCTCTGATTTTTTTTTTCTTTTTTTTTGTTTTTTGAGATGTCAATATTATCCTTGTGCTGATGAAATGGAAAACACAATAAAAAATGCCATTCTTGATTTGTAGTAGAAATACTCCACAAACAAACAAAAAACCTGAGTCACAATCACAGAGGTTGTAAATCCACTGAGTCTGCGACACAAAAGCAACAGACTCATCCTGACGGCTAAAAATACACTGCTTAGTTTAAGGGTGCAGACAGGCTCTTCCAGGAAGTGTGTGAGTGAGTCATTAGAGGAGGTAGTGTGTTATTGCTGCATGGAGGCTGATCTGGTCCTGAGATGAGCGTTCATGCACATTTGCATTCACGTCGACCGCACAGCTGGACCACTGATATACGGTGGCACGGTTAGTTAGTGTAGTGGTGAAAGTATGTTAGACCCAAGAGGCTGGATGGGATAACCCATACAGTGTGTGCTGTGTGTAAATATGCAAATGTTTCCCTGTGTCTGTTCTCACATGTGGGAATTATGTCATGGCTCTTTGGAGACTTGTTGAACGGATGTCTGTGCAGGTGGCCGATGAAAAGGCTGAATTTAGTGGTGCAGCCTCTGTGGGGAAACGCTGAACAGAGTGTGCTCAAAAGACACTGTGGGAAAAATGAACGGAGTCAAGTTTTACATCTCAGTCTGTTTTGTTTATTTTTTTTTAATGAAAAGGGATACTTTCAAATTATACAGCATCTTTTGTTTTGATTTACTGATTAATCACCCAACTAGTCATGGATTTCCTTTTGTTTGGGGAGGTTCTTAATTCAGAGAGGACAGTGAATCGAGTCCAAAAAAACTTTGGAGGGAGGAAATGAAATGCAGGAAAATACTCCTGCATGAGGTCGTCAGCCTTTGTATATAGAAAACATGTACACAACCACCAGGCTTTGCGATCCCTAACATTGGTTCTTTAGGTATCATTAAAAAAACATAGTTACCTCTATTTATGGATGATTATTTAAACTTTATTAAAGGAGAAGACAAGGAAATCAAAGATAGAAGTACATTTTTTCAGTCATCCTGGTCAAAGGGCAATTAGACTTTTTGAAGGTTCTTGAAAATGTTTTCTCTTTCCATATATATTTTTTAACCACTCTCAGGCTATATATATTCATAGGAAGTGTATTTTTGAAAACTGAGGATTTTTCTCCTACATTTGAAAAAAAAAATTCCTTTTCAACCTGTGGGTTTAAACAAAATTCCTGTCCACGCAAAAATGTATACATGCACTGTGAAATGCTCTTCATGTCCTTGTAAGGACATCCATAAAATGAAACTTGTTTTGCAATTTCTATACAAAAGCTGCTTAATTGTCATTTCTACTCCTACTATATGTTAACTAGAGTTTTCTTTGTTTATATCTCATTTCAAGACTTTTCTAATAATCTTGATCAAATCCTAAAATTAAAAGTTTCGTGGGTATTCTCGTTGGTGCCAACAACTCTTATAACTCTGTGGTTACCATGGTTATAACAGTTGCCATGGGTCACCAGTCAACACAGTCGCTTGTGAAAGAGTAACACCGAGTCTCATCCATGGCAGCGTTTGTACCGCCAGTGTTTTTAAACCAGCATCAAAGTGAGGGAGGACAGAAAGCCATTGTGAGCATGTAAATAGTCCAGGTATCAACACTTGAAATAGCAACAGCTTAGAAATGTCTGCTGCAACACATGTAAACAACAGGGAGAATGTGGCAAAAAGTGACCTCACCTCACAGAAACGTCAGCGTAGAGTGACAATTTTAGTCCAAAATCAACTTTTCCTGGTCCACATTGAGACACCCAAAATGGAGGTGTTTCAAATATCATTACAATGGCAGGAATTTTCCAAAATGTGTGTTTTCAGTGACCTAAAACTCAGGCAACCTCTGTTTTTAAAAATACCGCCTACATTTGGACATAGCCTCAGAGACTCTTTTGGGCAGGGGAGAATAGGGCTCTCGATGTACCTGCGTTCCCTCTGCATAATCCTGCCTGTATAGATCTTTTACATGTGATGTCACACTTTTGTCACACCCCCTGCAAAAGAAAGAAGTTATTCCACTGGATGGAATAACTACTACTAGTTGTAGTAGTAAAAGTAGTATTAGTAGTAATATTATAAATACTAGAATATTCTTGCATGTGATTTTTGCCCTGTATCTGTGCTTTAAGCTGAAACTGTTCAAGCTAATCAATCAACAGGTTTTACCGGTTTAACCAAACATCACTAGAGGTGGTGATCTCCAAGTAAACCATGCCCAAATGATAGCGTGACAGTGTGTTTGCCTTAATGTGTTTAAACAGCATGTGTGTTTAAATAACCAAGAGTCTCCCACCTCTAACAGAAGAGATGACGCTTTACGACAGTGTTATTGTTTCAAACCTGGAGATGATGTGTGGTCTATAAGAGGAAATCTTCAACTTAAACTTAGCCCCGTGCCTGAGATTGTACCTCCAGTCAGCCAGAAATAAAGAGATATGATTGGATTAGTGTAGGGTAAGAAGCGCCAGGGGGAGGAGATCTCATTAAGCTGCAGGTAAAGGTTAACTCTCAGCAGAAGTCACTTGTCCACTGGGCCCCAATAAGTCCACTTTGGCTTTGTTGTTTTGGCTCCGTGATGTGAGGCTTAGTTTGGCATAAGGTGCAAACACCCTCTAGCATGAAGGATCCTCTTAGCCTTTTAATGAGTGAGTTGTATTTAGTTAACTTCTAACAAGGATGAATAAAACTTTGGCTTTAGGTTACAGGGTTACTCCTCATGATTAGAGACAGTAGTCTTCTAAGTGCATTGTCCAGGTTCGGCTCTTCCCTGGTTTATTGACACCATTACCCCCTGATTTCCTGTTTTATCTAGTGCCTGGTCCCCTAAATAAGGCTTAAAGACCAACGATTCGCAAAAGAAACCAAACAAGCACAATTAATGATCATTATTGGTTCGTTAGATGCTTGAATTGCAGAAACAGAAACTTCTTACATACAAGAGGGGGCACCAGCGAAACAAAACTGGAAACCTCTGGTAGGCAGTGTGCCACGAAAAGCACTACCTGATGTGATTAGGGAAGGGAATTGAAAACCAACTCTACTTAAGGGTGAGTAACAACTATATTAAGGAATCGATCTTTTCATTTTGCTGAACAGTTCCCTTCTCAGTTCCGTCCACTTACCTCTGAATGCCTTCAAAGTACTGTGCTAGGGGTGTGTATCAGCAAAAATCATGCATTATGATATGTATTGCCATACATGGGTGATGATATCACGATGTATCATGATACTGTAAACAGGGCAATACGTCACAATTATTTTCAGTGAAGTCTTTATACATTTTTTTGATAGCACTAAGACCACACAGTGTTTAATGCATAAAACCAGAAGAGCTCAGAGGGCAACATCCTCCACCAAGGCACTTATTAGCCATGTTCTTAGAAAAAATCTCAAAGACTGACCCATCATGCATTGTTAACAAATCCTTTGAAATTCTGAATCTGGATTCAGATCTTTACCAAAATCTAGTGACTTGTGAACGTACGCAGACTGCTGAGTTATTGCTTTGCTAAAAACAGCTAGCTTGCTTTGTGGTACTAACCCCTGTAGTTATGGAGAAAACTCTGAATTTAGAGTTTGAAACTTCTCTCCTGTTTGCTCTTTAGAACAGGGAACAGGCATGAACGCTGTGGTGTACAGTTGTTTAGTTTTGGTAAATCTTGCAGGCACCTTGAAAAACGTTCGATCCTAAAGTAAATGTAGCCAGACATAAGTTGACCCGAAGTGCATCATCAAGCTCGTACACAGAGCCTATAGCAATGAATATATCAGAGAGAAAGAGTCATATGGCTTCACAGATTAAATTGAATGATAAAATATCACGCTATTGCACTAAAATTATTGAAACAGTATTGTGCCACAGAACATTGCCATATACTGGTATCAGTATTTTCTTACGCCTCTCTCATGTATGTCAGAAGTGGTTCCTGTTGTGGCTTAATTTTTGTAATATGATGCTGACTGTGTGCGTCATTTCAAGTCAGGGTGCAAACACCTGAAACTTGCTGAGGCATTTGTCTTTGCAGCATAGCATTAAATACCACAATACCACATACTGTACGTCTTATGTTGTTGAACCTAAAAACCTGTCATTTAAAATCAAAAAGAGCAGAAACAGCAGCACTAGTGTTACTCACTACAGTGTGGATTTGGCTTTAAGTGCCTTTTTTGTTGTTTATTTGTGGAAATAAATTACAATACACTCATTGTATGGGTATCGCATTCAAACAAAATATTAATTTATTTGATCAAAAATAGCCAAAAAAAGCCCCATCTAACACATCTCTTTGTTGTCTTAAGAAATAATAAGTGTTACATTTCAAGGGAAAGAGTCACATTCTTTTGACAATTGTTTCAATTTATCAAATATTTATAATAGATGTATTGTGACTGAGATTCTACTTGTATCACTGAGGATAACAATTTTCAGCGTCCTGCCTGAACTGTAGTAGTGTATGAAAATACTAATGAGAGAGCACTAATCTAGTTTATCAACAGGAAAACCATCTTTTGATTTGAGATGCCCTTCTCTTTTTCAGCCATTCAGGACGATGAGCGGTTGTCAGCAGAGGAGATGGATGAGAGGAGACGACAGAACATCGCCTACGAATACCTGTGTCACCTGGAGGAGGCCAAACGGTAAGCTGGGAGGAGGCCTGGTCAAAAGGGAGGGGTTGAGGAAAAAGACTTTGAAGGTTGAACTAGGTCAAAGCACTCACAGAGTAAAGGCTAACACCCTCATTTGGGCGGTTACTTTGTCACATCTCATAGAATTTTGTTGAATGTGTCCTGAAGTCAGATATTTTTTGTTTGTTGAAGATAGCAAATATAGAAAAGTAGGGTGTGGTTCACAAATGATGTGTGCAGAGAGAGTGAAAAAAAGAGGAGGAAGCAGAGCAATGTGAGGTTTGATTTTTGAAGTATATGACAGAGGCAGAATCAGCAAAACCACAAGATGCAGGTTTTAACTAATTAAGCCATCTTTTATGTTGCCAGTTGTTTACCATAATTCTGGTACAAATGAGATATTCTAGACAAAGTCTGAACCCCACAAGGACACGAAACTCACGAGGCGCATGTGCAGAGTTGGACTGTAACCACTTCCTGTCTTTGTATGCACACGGGCATCATCTGAACCTGCAGGAAGAGGAAGTGTAACCCTGACTCTTTTTTAACAGATTTTGTGACGGTTCCACCCTGTCACCGAGACATTGATGGGCATGACTGATTATGGATCCCTTCACCTGCCTTAGCAATTGTTTTAGTCACCAACCAAACAAACATGCTTAAGGAGCATGTCTCATAAACATCAGCAGATTCACAAAGATTATTGTTTGACAGCTGGACATGCACTTTGACTTTGTATGGATGCCTTGAATCATCTACTTTACCTGCTTATGTCACAGGTTAACAAGGGTCAGCAAGGGCAGGAGGGCTGGGCTAATAAGGATCCAGTCCTGGATCATAACCAGGCCACACCTGGATTATGGGACCCTTCTCTATCTTTATTATTTGCAGAAAAAAACTTTTGTGAAAAGGTTTTACTGAACTGCACAGTGGTAGTTAAGGGAACAGGTGCTTTTTGTAGGACTCCTATCAACCACAAAACACTTTTAATTTGACTCTCTCACACACAGTGCACTCACACTTTCACTTTCTGGCTTCCTATTATTGCAGCGCTACTGTCAGAGTGGAGCTACTATTCTGGGAATGCGTCAAATTAGATTAGGATTACGAAACACATCTAATGAAGCTGTCAACTACACAGAGCATGGGATTAGGCTCTGCTGTGTGAGGTCAGGAGTCAAGTCACTGAAACACGCCGAGCATATAGGCCACTCGTTTAGTGCATCAGGGTTGCCATCATTAAAGAATAGCTGATTGTGAAAGCATATATTTTTATGAAAATTAATCCAGATCTTGAGTGGGTCAGAGGTAGTTGATAATATAACAAAGTGATAAATAATATGATAAAAAAAAAAAAAAAAATCATACGTCCAAGTTATTTTGTTTAAAGACTTTAATGAGCTTTAAACAATGGAGAAAACACTCTTCAAAATAGATGAAAGAACAAATTTAAGATATTTCCTATACAGAATTATCAGGCCTTTGGACCATTGTTAGCATTTAATATTATTTATCATGTAACCAGTCTTAAATAAATCTTTCAACGATGAATTCCAAATCTTTTAACTCTTTAGAAGGTTCAAAACATTAGCAGAATATCAGTTTGGCTCTTTTATCATTTTTTCCTAAATAAACAAATATTTTAGCAAAAGAGTTAACTGATGCAGAAGATGCCTGAATATTACTTTCAGTTTAATATTTGAATTGCAAAAATTTTTTTTTATGAATGAATATTGAAAAAAGTGCTGATAATTGATACATTTTTAGGGGCCCCTGTGAGTCATGGGCCCTTTGCATCTTCCTAAATCTCCTGCCCCCCGTTTATGGACCTTCTAGATGTGAACCAGTCATATTTTCAATAAGTGTTTAAAGAAATTATGAAGCTTAAATCAAATGCAGTGTCAGGTCAGGCAGGTATTTTTTTGGAATTTGCCAAATGAGACCCCCACAGTTTTTATTATCATTGTCAAACCAGGAAAGGCTCAGTATGCTGTCTAGATTGTGTTCTCAAAATATAATGACCGTGTCGGTGTGTTCAGTCAAAGGTATGGCCTTCATTTCTGGGCCCCACAACTAGATATCACATTTGTCCCCACCATCATGGCCTCAGTCTTTGCATCTTGAACAACCGCACTTCCACCTACCTGCACAAATGTCCCATCCCATTTTCTTACTTGAAGGGATATTTTTCTTTCTTTTTTTTGATATCACAATGCATTACGATGCAACATTCTTGATTTTCCATATGACTGCACCTGGCTACTTTTTAGGTTAAATAACTTTAAGCAGTCAGATAAATATGAAGTCCTTTTATTAATTACAAACAGCTTTTGAGATCAGCTGAAGCAAAAATGTACTTTCATTGTAAACCAAAGTTTTCATCTTCCTATACTTATTTTTTTCTTCCTCAAAATGGATATAGCAGTCTGGCAGCAGACTCTGCAAGATTAAGTGATTATTGACCGTCTCTGCATCTATACATCTTCATCTCCTTCCACATCATGATGCATCAACTAAAGGATTATTTTTGACACCCCTACAAGAATTTTAGTCTTTGTTTAAATCAAAGATTAAAATTCTTGCACTGTAACGATTTCATAATTATAGTTATGTGTAACATCCTTAAAACTCTGTGGCAGTGAGAAGCGCTAAACAATGAACAAATCTGTGGGATGGGTTGCATCTTTTTGACGTTTGAGTTGTTGTCATTCAGAAGATTTTTCTTTTTATGTCTAAGTTAAAAAAGAGGAGACAGAAACAAAAAGAGATCCAAATCCAAATACCAGGCCTAGTAATAGCCTTTCCTTCCATACAGGCCACCCCTTTAACTAGGCACTTGATTTATTCCCTGATTTCCATTTAGTATTTACATTTGTGAAATTCTTTTTCTGACCAAATCTCTGCTGTTGAAATAGATACATATTTAATTTTTAAAGCTCACCATATCAGCAGCAAGATATTAAGACCCATGTATGAACTTTGTCAAGAATTCTTTTTGTGTTCAGATTTCTTATCCCTTTTCCCAGTTCACTGTGGTGATTGCCTTTCAGAATGAAATGTAACTTGCACTTCCTCAATGACTGCACTGCACTTCCCATGACATCAAGTTTACTTTAAGATAGAGGAATAGTGCATGAAAAAATTGGCCCGCTGAGCAGTAGTAAATATTTTTTACCTTAATTTTCTTAAACAGATATATTTACATCATGGTTAAATGCTTGCATGCTGTCACTTTAAAGGCTTCAGGAGAACACTATTCAGAGCACTTGGATGGTCTCTGAGAATTGGCGGTAGATAATAACATCAACAACACACAGGCAGGCAATCACACACACACACACTAGTTTCTGCAGTTAGACTTTGCTCTCACAAAGGAGAGCAAATGGTAGACGTTTCAGAGATTTATTGGTCAACGTGTGTGATTTATTTCTGCTGAATTTCCACTTCCCTTCATGTATGGTCATAGTTTGTCATAAAGGATCTCAATAATTAATAATTGAACAACCTGTGCTATTTTTCTACTTTAACACACGAGAGACATCACAGCTTCATGACCTGTATGACAAAACTACATGGTGCAACTATTAAAAGAACTATGTGTGCATGATACTGTAATGAAAGCAGTGAAGTGTACCACAAATGAAAATATTGTGTTGAGCTGAGACAGTTTTAAACCTCAGCTTTAGAGGCTGTGTTTTGTTACTACCGGTAAAATGGATTAGACAATGACAGGAAGGCCTGCATTGATGGTTGTAAACAGCAGTTTAGTCGGTCCCGCTTCAAGAGACAAGTTTCCCCAACATTGTTTTAAGTGCAGGAAGTGAAGTTTCACAGGAGCGCTCTGTCACCAACCCAGGATGTTCCTTTGACTGTGTTCCCCGCAAAATATTTTCATCAGATGCATTGAGATCACTTCTATGCAGTTACATAACTCTGAAATAGGCGTAGACTAATTATAGCCCGGTTGATTATTGGGGCCGATATGGAACATTTAGCAGATTACCAGTATGTATTTTATTTTACCCTGACAGAGAAGAATAAATGTCGAGTCTCCTGTAGATAATTTAAACATAATTTAACCCCTACTATCAAAGTTATTTAAAAAAAACAGAAAAACTCCTGCATAAAGTGCAAAAACATTGGCAACATTTCTTTACATTTAGATTAAAAAGTTGATTTAAAAACTCCATAATTCCAAATTTTCCCTCTTTTGTTCAGTTACATAGAGGAGAAAGAGGATGTAGTTGCAGCATGGGGCAAGGAAGTCGGGGAAGGCGTGAGATAAAGACCACCGGCTGGATTTGAATATCTGCTGCTTGCACTGAGGCAAGAGCCTCCAGATGGTTTGCCTGGACATTCACTACTAGGCTATTTCCACCTCATTTGTGGTATCAAAAGTACAAGATCTCAATAATCCTCATATTATTTTTTTTCCAAAGAAAGGTAGAACTGCTTTAAAAACACAAATACTTATCGTCTTCTCTCAATTTTCAAATGTATTTTAATGTATTTGTGCAGTTCAAACAGTGTGCAGGAGTGTGTATTCAATTTCTGTCGTCTAAAAACAACTAGTCACGTTTAGTTTTTTCTTTATTACTGTGATATCAAACAAGTATCAGTGTAAATGTTTTATTTTTAGTTATCTACATGCTTCTTAAATGAAATAAAATTAAATAAAGTCCTAATCTTGTCTTACCATTTTAAACTTTATCTTGTGGTCAGTAAGCAAGCTACTGTTTGTGGCTCTTTGGGTAATCAGTCATTTTTTTTATTATGATTAGGCATCTCATTTTCTAAAGCACCATGATCTAAATGGAAATAAACTGTTCTGTTTTTTTAAGGAAGAAGTGATCAGATTTTGGTGATGGTATGAATCTGAATGAAGATCCAGGATTTTCTTTTAAAGGATTTGTTAACATTGCGATATATAGGGTAAATAGTGTCAGAAATACCTTGGTGGAGGTTTGTGCTCTCAGAGCACTTCTAGTTTAAAATATTTGTAGGTATCTTGAATACTCATCATATTGCCCAGCATCAGTCTGAGACCTGCAGCCAAATTTACTGGTCAACACAATTTCAGAAGAGTTCATTCAGGGTTTTTCAGCTCTACCACTGTGATTCACTCTTTCATAGGGTTACAGTGCTATGATTACTTGAGCTGCAAACCTGCCTCCATATGTTTTGAGGAGAGATCAACATGCATGAAGCCCTACTAACCATAAATTATTCTTACAGGAGCTCTGAGCTACATAATTTGCAAAGAATCATCACAGTGATCCCTAAATATTTGAGCCTGACAGGGTGATTTCCACATGTGACATTATCAGTTTGTGAATTTTGACCACAGCCTGTGAGCAGATGTATCATGTGGAAAGATAATTATACTTTAGAAAAAGAAGTTTATTCACTGGGCTGCTTGACATCTTATTGTTTAACATAACATTCAGCTGTTTAGTAAAACTGTACCTTCTTTTATTAAATTGTGAATTATGGCAGAGTTCTTACCATCAATTGATTGAAAGCTGCATCTCATATAATTGGTTTCTAGCTTCCTCTTTTCCTCAAGGTTCCTTACTTACACACTTGACAGGGTTTGTGTTGACAGTGCATGGCTTGTTGTGGTTGTCCTCAATGTGCTGACACACATTATGGCTCACGGGATCCTTTGATGGCCCACACAGTCTTAATTAACCTAAACAAGCAGCCTGTTCACTTACATGCAGGAGGTAACGCTGACTCTGCTGACTGAGTGACAGGAGTGGCTGCTATGTTTTAACAAAACATCAAGTAGTCAAATCACTGAGCACTGGACACTGTCTTTGTCAACGGATTCATTAGGTAGGATAATAACCAAAAAGTAAAAACTTGTTTTAATGTGGGACAGAAGCGAGACTGTAAACATGTTGCTGTTTCCAGGCAGCAGGATAATGTGTAACTGAGTCCTCTGTGTTCACAAATCATTCACCAGACCTTTGGAAGGGATTTTTACCAATAATCTCTGGAGTAGTCTGGGAAAGCAGCTGAAAATTGCTCCTGAAACTTTCCAGAACAAAAAATACATGATTGTAAGATTTCAAAGGTCTGTGTTGGAGGAAAAACTCAATCTTCTTGTTGTCATAACACTTCGTCACAGCCCACTTCCTAAAGCATGCTGGGCTCGGAGTGGGTGCTACTGTTTTGATGCCCAGTTCTCAGCGGCCCACAGAATACTTTAGTGCCCCAAATTAGAAATGACGTATAAATTTGAAAGGTGGTGCTGTCACTCAATTCAAAGTCGGAGCACATTTGTACTTTAACAGTAAGTTATGGATTGAAGACAGTGATTTTCCACTCAGAGCTGATTTCTACTAATAGGCAGCTCCATGATGACAAAATTAATGATGTTCACAGCACTTAACAATAATTAAAACACTACAAACAGCCGGTTGTATTCAAAGTATGCAGGTAAAGCCTAAAACAGCTAAGCTGACGCACCAAATGGACTATTTCACTTATTAAAGGAATATACTGTTTTTCACGTCCCTCTGTACAACATACTCTAGAGAGTGATTTGGAAAGACAGAACCTTTCAGAAAAACTGGAAGGTGATTGAAAAAATTTTTAGTCTTTTACATAAGAAGCTTGCACTTACTTCTGGCTTTTTGCACAGCATACCCTCACTCATAGCTACTGGACAATAAAAAACTCACACCATTTACTTAGCTGGCAACAATAGTTTCGATAAGAAGCTTTTCCAGATGGATCTGCCCAAAGACAGACAAGTAATCTGTCAAATCCAGGTGCTTCACAAGGCTACAAAACAGTAAAACTGTCAAAAACAGGTGTGATATTTTTTTTTTTAATATTGGAAAATAAATTATATAAACAGATCAGAGTACTAAACAGTTGTACCATAAACCCAAATATTGTACCTATATATTTTTTATCTGAGATAATTGTATTTCCTTATCAATTATTTATTTATTTATTGTTTTTACCAAGGGATGCAGAAAGTAAAACAAAGAAAGGTCAAGTGACAACTTGAATGGTATTCAGCCACTTTATAAACTTTGCTGACCTGACACACCGGATGGATTGTCCATCAGGGAAAGAGCCCACAGAAAGTGTCTGGGGAGGGTAGAACCTTTCAGAAGCATATCCTACAGGTGACTGGATGATCATTCTCTCGATCACATCCATTACTTCACAGTGTTAAGGACAGCACTTGAGCCACTTTGTAGAATAAACTCTTGGCAAAACATGTCAGAAGAGTAGCGAAAATATCCGCTCTATACAGAAGTTTGTAGTGTTGTCATTTGTTTCATTTAATAAATAAATATGGTGCAGGTCTGACAAAACTGCTACTGAAGCTTTTAGCATCCATGTTAATCTCCGTGCATGCAATCACTTCCTGCTGTCTTTTACCTCCCGTCCCCTTTTACTCTCGAAGAAGCTGATTGGGTCGTCCTGCTTAGGGCTGTTCAATCGTTGGAGATCAGAGTTTGGCAGGATGCCCCTGCCTGATTATAGAAATTGAATCAGGCAGATCCATCTGCAATGCAAGGTCGAAATTTTGTGTTCACCATTATTAGTCGAGATATAGTCCGATATGTTATTCATACTCAAGAATTAGGATATACACATGCCTTTTTGGTCGTTACATTTTTGGGGAAGTTGATTTTGGGACACTGATGCTGATTATGAAAGTCCTTTCCTGTCCTCTTCTTGTTTTGAGCTTTATATTTCTGTATTTTCAGATGGATGGAGGCCTGCTTAGATGAGGCGCTGCCGCCAACTACAGAGCTGGAGGAGGGGCTAAGGAATGGGGTCTATCTTGGCAAACTTTCCAACTTTTTTGCACCCAAGATGGTTTCAGAGAAAAGGATTTATGACAGAGACCAGTCACGCTATAAGGTACAAACCCCACGCCTGTTTCACTTACCCACGTCATTTCAGAGGAAGGCTGTTTCCAGATCTGTCAGGTACTTCCTGGCGGTTATGTAGTTTCACACAGGAAAAAGAGAAACGTGGCTGAAGTGTGTTTGAGCCCTTACATTACAAACATCTGTTGTGCTTGAACTGTAAAGTACAAAATGCTAGATTTTACTCTTACTATAGAATCTAATCACGTCATTAAATGTTATGAGTTTGGGAGTCCAACTATGTGCAGTGCTGTATTATTTTCACCCATCATATCAACCCTTAAAGCTGCATTTGTTAATTTTTTCATCATTTCCCTGGGACACAGTCAGTGACCGTGTTTTTTGTTTGCATGTTTTCTTCTTCAGAGCAGAGGGCTGCACTTCAGACACACAGACAACACAGTGCAGTGGCTTAGGGCCATGGAGTCGGTGGGTCTTCCTAAGGTAAAGGGCTTGCACCACGCTTGGGCATGTAGATATGCGTCTTATTTTACAGACTTGTATACAAAGATATGCAGCACTCTGAACCATTTATCTGTACTTTTCAAGGGGTAACACCTCGATTATGTATTTTAATATTGTCAGATTTTTAGGTTAACTATTGCCACAGATTATGAAGGACTTAGTGTAAAAAAGTTTTTACTGATGAGCCGTGCTAGTGCAAACCGCACAAATGATTTGTAAAGAGTCTGTGCTAAATCTATGTTTCACTTGACATGTTTAGAGGGCTTCATCTTAGGTTGGAGAACATGGAAGACAGGGAAGCCGGTGTGGAACAAAATCAAAATCATAAGATTGTGATATGAGCTCGATAAAGCTGTAATCATATTTGCACTATATTTCATGTTTTTGTTTTTTTTTTCTTTACTAACAAGTCAGGCTTCTTATTACAGTATTTGCTGACCATTGTCGTATGCAGCAGGCCCATCAAGGCAGTAAATGTGGGAGGTTTTAGCTTTTTAATGCAGTTACTTGCCTTTTTTTCAAGCATGATTAAATATTTCAACTACAAAACATGCAACGGAGAATCCTCCAAAACAAAATGTAAGTAGTCTCTCAAGTCTTAATGATTTAAATAAAGACAAACAACAGTTCATGCAGCTGCAAACATTGACAATTAAAACAGTATCAAGGGTGTGGCAGTTTCCACCTTGGAGCTTAAACCTCATTTCATATTTTATGAGATGACACAAAAGACTTCACTGTTGTGTATCCTGAAGAATAACAGACTGAAAATGGACACCACATTTTTTCAGTAGACCTACTGCACATCAGGATTACCTGTTACAGTAGTTTAGGGTGCTTTAGCGCCTGCTGTGTTTGGGAGGGTAGTTTAGTTTCAGAACAAGTGGCTGTTCTCTGTTTGGTCTGGCTCATTTAAACACAGCAATCCAACTCTGTTTTGTAACAAAACAGCCAATAAAGATTGTCTGGAGGAGGGGCTCTCAGCTACTTAACGATCAAACACAGTGGTGTAAAAGCAACAGCGGCAGCAGCAGTGACAGTAAGACCGACAAGAAAACTATGATCACAACTAAGATGATTTAAAAACATTTCCTATTTAATATGGATAAAGTTTGGAAACTTTTACCGTTTCAGTTTTGTGAGACCTAAAAAGTATGCTCATTCGTCAAAATGTTGTAAAGCTTTTAGCTCCTTGCTGCTCCAAGTTAAGTCATGACAAATTTTGTTGATAGGTTGGATTGATAACTGCATCACATTGCATATTGTGACCAGAGAGCATGGTCTTATTTTCCTATTCTGTGAAATGAGCAGGTGGGGATGAAGTGACATCAAGAACAGCCCTTCTTTGGTGTGTGCTTTGGCTCACTCTACAATACTGCAGAGTGAACATGAGAGGAGCCAAAGGAAAAATGCAACAATGCTCCCTTTTCATTTGTAACAAAACAAAGTAAACCAGCTGTAGGTGTGGCATAAGCCTCAATTTGCAGCTCTTATAAACAAATTTCTTTCATCTGTCTTTCCCATAATCCATATTTATTTGTTGCTTTTTTATGGGCTCCATCTTTCCATGTTTTTGAATGCATCATCAAAGGTTACAAGATGAAACCTTTGTTGCCAAACCTTTGCAAAAAATTGATCTTCCAAAAATGCCAGGTTTGCAAAACCTGGGAATACAAAAGCTGTGCCAAAAACTGATAAGGCACAATCTCCAGCATGAACTCTGAAATGAACTGCAGTGGAAAAGAACAGGAAAGAATTTTACCTCTGTGTTGAGCGATGATTCTAGTGCTCTGTGTTGATTCAGCTCTGTGGGTTTGAAAATTATGTACTTCACAAGTTGTATTTATCACTGTGGGGTTACCTCAGAGGGCATGGCTTTTATACTAGTGTTGCTGCGATCCTGTCTCCAGTTTTTAAGTTTTAATGCAACTTTTGTTTAAAACCAGAGAAACATTTTGATGCTTTTGTTCTAATGTTCAGAAGCAGTGAATTCAAAAATGGCACAAATGAATGTTTGTGCCAGATATTGGCAAAAATCAATAAGTATGTGCTGTTTTTGCTTTCAGATATTTTATCCTGAAACTACAGATGTATATGATCGTAAAAATATGCCCAAGGTGGTGTACTGCATACATGCTCTAAGGTAAGAATCTCACACTCAGGTTTGGTTTGTGTTTATGGAGTTCTTTTGCCATGTGCATGATTGTCCACTGACATTTTTAAGAAATTACAAACAGCTTGTTGTTTTAAAGCCCTGAATCAGTTTAAAATTTATGGACACATACATTTCTTAAAAAGTCTTATTTTGGACAGAGAAGTTTTGTATTCAAATGATGCTTTGACAAAGGTGTCATAAATTCTTGGTGTAGTAACTTTTCTTATGAATGTCTTTTTGTTTTTTTTTGGTTTATTGGATGGCTGAACTACAGGTATTTTTGCCAGTGATTGAACCGGCTCATCCCCCAGTGTAATCAGGGAGAGGTTGGGGCATCCATCAGGGAGGAGAACTCAGTGTTAGAGAGATGGTAGAAAAAAAAAACAACTAATTGACAAATTGCTTTTAACTTTACAAAGAAAGGTCATGGCTTAGGACTTCTCGATTTCTGTTTTAAAAATAAACTGTAAACAATGAAAAGTCTGTAAAATTGAAAAATAATGATGATTAAAAACCAGGATCTTTTTATCAATTTAAAGAGTCATTTCATGGAGGGACTGCCCTGGTAGAGAGGGGACCCACATTAATCCGCTGACGTCACTCTTGTGTTCTGACAGGGGTAACCTGCCAGTCACAGGGAGAGCTCTCTGTCTAGGCACTGATGGAGCATGACACATTTGTAGATTTGTTGGTTTTGGTCATGCATCTTGCTCTCTGATGTGTCCTGAGCTGGAGCCAGGAAATGCGTTAGGCAACGTAGTCCTTAACGGGGCATCTGTGAACTTTATTGAGCCAAAGTAGCTTAGGTTAGCTGTGGAAGTTCCAGTTATCTTCACACAGGAGTAAAGCGAGAGTGATTTAAAAGGTGTAGGCCACCATAATATAATAATTTGATCTTCTGACTTGGTCACAATGAAGCAATATCCACTGAAACACTGAATGAAGTTAGGAAATAACGCACATGCTTTCAGTCCCATGCTTTTTTTTTTTTTTTTTTGTCTAAACATCTGTGAACTTTGGGCTTATTAAAAAATGTAGTTATTTATTACTTGAATTGAATCTGATGAGCATGGCTTCTTTATTGACATGGCTGTGTGGTATGAACCTCTGTACAACATGTCAGCAGGGGGCCTTGTGACAAAATACATGTGTTTACTGATGGCCTCACCACAAACCGTTAAATGTTCCTCATGTCTGGGGTGAGAGATCATGTGATAACACTTAAAAAGAAAAAAATTAAGGTCTCACAATAATGCGGGTGGGGTCCTTGTTTTTCACCAGATGAGAGTACTTTGAATGAACCGAAGGGGCTGTTTTATCTATCTGACCCATCCAGCCAGCCAAACACAGATTCAGGGAGTGGCTGTGTGAGCTGCTGGGATTGTTTTCTCTCTCGTAGTGTTTCAGTCAGGTCCTTAGAGAATTGGTTTCCTTCCATGCTTATGCACACACGTGCTCTTCCTTCCTGCTTGTCCAGCTTCAGTCCCACAAGGATGCAGCAAATACTCTGCTTCCCCAAATACACACACATGCAGACATGGAGACACAATAGGACATTCAGTGTGGAAAAAATGAAAGGGAAGACAAAGTTGAGGATGAAGAACATAGTTTAATTAAATTTGAATACTCTTATGATAAGGTAGTGAAGGTACAGAGCTCCATTTGTTACAGAAAAGGGGAAAGCATGAAATTAAGACAAGGGGAAGGGGGGTTCAGTCCACAGTCAGTAGAGAGTTATTCCCATAAAGGCTGCTGAATGTCAGTAACCTCCAAGGCTCATATCGGCTTTGTTATTCCAGTCAGCTGTTACGTGTTTGCATTTCAACTTAATCAGCTGTGTGAATGTTATTTGCATAAGCGCTGTTTAGATAGTGTTCTGAATCTCAAGGACAGGGTGCATTTCATGTTTACACACCATGGGACCAAAGGGCCGACTAACCAGCCATCACACTTGCCTCATCGACTGCTGCGTTCATGCTAGATCTGCCCCAAATATCTATAATTCATGACCACTTATCAAGTACCTGCGGGAAAATGAAAGTTTTATGAAGTTTCCAGCCACCTGCCTGTTGAATGCAGTGGACTGAGCCTGCAGGCTGATTCACAAAGAGCTTGTTGTAATGTGAGCCAACACCCCCCTCCTGTGGTGCAAGTGTAACACAAGAAGAAATTACTGAAAATCATGCAGACTTTGATTATCAGACATGTTTAAGGGTTCAGTATCTTCTATCTTTTGTTAATAAACCTTTTGTCCAATATGGTTCATTTCAGCTTGTACTTGTACAAATTGGGCATTGCACCACAGATCCAGGATCTATTGGGGAAAGTGGACTTTACAGGTAAGACCAGCCAAAATCAGCTTTTTATAAAAACAAAACATTGGGCAGAAGGTGTTTGTTGAAAATGTTGAGCTTGCATACCTCTTTGGCTTGAAAGGAAGCAATGACATTGCCATTAATTGTTGAGTATAAATGAATGATAAATGCCTTAGAGCCTTCCAAAACACTGCTGTGAATTAAAGTAATGTGCATGTGGTGTTTTAATGTGAATATTCTCTCTGTGCAGGTGTTGTGTATTTTTTCTTCCTGATATTTAGTTCAAACATAATGAAGGAAAGCTGTTTGTGCTTCCAACCATATACTGTTTTATGAAGATGTCTTTAAACAGCTGTTCTTTGATTTTGAAGCCTGAATCATCAACATTTACTTAGCAAAAACATCCACCCAAAGCCATTTCAATTAAAACAGTTGAACAATTAAGCTGCAAAGCGTATGGCATTGGATATTCCTAAAAAGGCCTCAGGGCTTTCTCAGTTCCTTCTCTTTATATTTGTTTCTTCAAACATTCAATCTCAATCCAGCTATCTCCAATATCATTACTTATAATGACAAATACGCATTTTAAAAATAAATAAAACATATGTTGTAGTAATTGTCATTTTGCCCTTTTATTAAGTTGTTGGCCAGTATGTGTCATATTATTAACAAATAATCCAAAATCAAGCCTAAATAGAGTTGCATGATTTTGTCTGTGGTTAGAATGGCTGGATTGTGGCAGTGTGTACTGTATTATCTTATATATTTAGCTTTTTACATATGTCTCCTGTTTTTTTTTCTTTTCACAAAAACTTGAATCTAAAATATTATTTTAAATAAATAATTATGTTTGGGAGCAGAGAACTTAACAAATTAAACATCATAGACATCTCAAAGTGCACTCCAACCTGCACTCCTATTCACACCCAATTATGATTCCCCACCAAAGTGTAGCCCGAGTTTATCCCAAGAGAACTCTGTGCTGACTAATACAACCTATTCTTTTATTCATGTATTTATTTATATCTAAAACTCAGAGCCTGTGTTAAAAACACAACAACAAACAAAACAAAAACTTCTTGTTATTAATGTGAGCTTCTAAAGGTGATGGAGATGAAAGGCGTTGCTGACAGCCTTGGTACCATAATACAGTAGTTAAAGGATTTTAGTAAAAGGTGTGCATTATATAACCCTCAAGATATCAATATAAGCAACAAAAGTTGAATATTGGTTTTGGGTGAGATTAAAATTTCTGCTGATACATACAGGAAATACATTGGCCAAACATAATTGCCATACAGTGTATACATTGGTCATAATATTTGCAGATGGCCCATAATAATTTTACTCATAACCCCTTAATGTCTACATCAAATAAATCTAACAGATGTTTTAGAATCTTTTTTTCCTTGTATTGATATGGATTTTAATATCGGCTAAAATGACCTGAGAGGCTGACTATACATATCATTTGATAACTTTTAGCGATTTGTGCTCACGTATAAAGAAGCAGTCCTTCTATTATTGGCTTATTTAATATTGGAATAATTAAACTGAACTGCCAAAAAAAGAGATGGTGAGAAGAATTTGTATTGCATGTCCAGCAGTATGTTTGAATGTTTACTCTTCAACTCTGTGAAACTCTTATTGTCATCTTTAATTTTCTGTCCTCCAGAGGAAGAGATCAGTAACATGAGGAGTGAGCTTGACAAATATGGTATTCAAATGCCAGCATTTAGTAAGATTGGAGGAATCCTTGCCAACGAGCTGTCAGTCGATGAAGCTGCCTGTAAGTCCTCCTACTTTTTAACTAACTTTGTCAAACCTCAGTCCTCCTTTGTGATGTGGAATTCAGGTCTAACAGATGAATCATATTGCTGATTTGTTGGGACTTCTATCTTGGGTGTTCTTTATAATTGTGGGAGCTGATTGTGACAGCAGCAGAAATAGTTGGATCAAAACAGTTGACAGCTTCTGATAAAGTTAAAGTAAATCTTGCATATTTAGCACGGTTTACTAGTATATTGTTACTTTTTTGCTAGTTAGTAGACCTGCACAATAGCTACCACATACTTTTTGAATATTCTTACCTTCACTAAAATTTTGTTACACGCTCTCCTGTCCTTTAGTGCATGCTGCTGTGATTGCAATCAACGAGGCTGTCGACAAAGGTCAAGCCTCTGTGACAATGGGAGCCCTCAGCAATCCCAACGCGATGCTGAGGAACACACAGAAAGCCTTGGCTCAAGACTACCAGGATACGCTGAGCCAGGCCAAGGCTCGTAAGCAGAGTCAGTCATCAAGCAGGGTAAGAAGCCTCACAACAGTGTCTGTGTCTTTATTTATTTATTTTTTGTTTCTATGATATCTGCTGCATAACAGGCTTGATCAGACAGTTAAAAATGGCGAACAAATAAAAAAATCGTTTAATTTCTATTTTTTCTCACCTATTCATAAATATTTTTGTCTTCTCTTGGTTATTCTTAAGTACTCTACAGATAACAAGGTAATGAGTATTTGGTTGGACTTGAGTATCCCAGAGTTATTGGGCTTTTTAAGATCCCATCCCGTGTTTGGGAAAGGACGAAGGGATAATCCTTTTACCTGGATTCAAGAAAGAGGATTTTGTCTCAAGGAGAACTCAAAGAAAATGTGATATTGTGTTGTATATTCATCTTGTGCTGTTTTTTGACAGCTGCTGACTATCTGACGTAGTCTCAGTCAGATAATGTACCAGCAAAACAAACATGCTGTTTTTCATATTATGCCTCTGTTGTTTGGAGTCCTGAAAACATTTGGGTTGTAGTTTGGTTCATCATAGAGCTAGTCGATCCTTTGGGAGTCCATAAATTTACTTTTGTACTGGCTGCGTGTAGAGATACAGGAACATCGCACATACATATGAAATGCTTTGGCTTTTGGAATAGACTTGTATGATCAGAGACCTTTTACAGATATTTTTTTATTGAGGATTGTCTTCATAGACATCCCAGGACAAATGAGTTGTGATGGTCATGAGGACTGATATATTGACAGCTGAACTGTTGAACCACCATTTCTGTTGTCTTGTAAACCAAATGTGATCTGGGCACTTTGAGTGCCTGGCTCATAAATTAAGTACAATTAATCAATGCTCATATTTTATACATTCAGTGGTAGTGACAAACTGACATTAGTCAAAGATGAGGACATGTTTGATTTTTTTCAGTCACTCTCTTCTAAGTTCTTGGAAAGGTGGGTGTACTTTATCATTGATTAAATGCTAAGATCAACATGAGTATTCATCAACCCACAGTGGTATTATTTTTTTCAGGTTTCAACCTGTCTGCAGTCTGTGCTGTAAAAAAAAGTAAACATCACAGGCACCTGTAATCTGTACACAATGTACACTGACAAATACTGACAGGGAATCTAACTACAGAGATATCCCTAAAGCCTGAAAGGAGGGTGGTCTGCATGGTCTCATTTTGATAAAGCCAGCACATTCCAGTGGCTGCAGCGTCAGCTGTACTTCACTGCCCCCCCCAACACACACACACACACACACACACACACACCCACACACACACACACACCCACACTCACACACACACACACACCCCTTCCAGTTGCTTTACAAGTATTGTACATACAGGCACCATCCACTTATCCTAATGCTTGAAAGAAACATGCCAAGTTTGCAACTTCTTCATTCCAAGTTGTGAAGAAATAATGATAAAAAGGTCTTAAATTTCATATGCTAAATAATATTTATTCATCCTTCTCTACATTGTGTAGCGGTCTTCAGTTGCTACAGAAGAAAGAGATGTTTATGAGGAGCTGCTGACTCAGCAGGAGATCCAGGGCTGTATTGACCGTGTAAATGGTAAGATGTTTCCTCTCGTACATCTCCTTTTTTTTCTGACACCTTACCAAGTGTCAATAATACAGGCTTTTTGTATAAATGCTGCCAGTATCTCTGAAAAGACAGTGTTGGTAATATAACAAGTTAAACGGGACTAAAGCATAAAGAGGTTACAGCCTCATCTGAAAGACTCTAAGGAGAAATGCATTAACCTTTATGCTGTTTTTCTTCTCTGTATCTTCCAGTCCAGGACGCTGTCAGGCAGGTGAATGCATCGGTGTCGAGCAACGACAAAGCTGCTCTGGTGGCTGCACTCAGGCTTGAAGCTCTGGCCCTACTTGGTGTTCAGGAGTCAAACAGTCACTGGTACCTGGAACATTTTACCACCTACTGTCAACACAAATCCAAGGTATTCTGATTCAGACCTTTGTTCTTGGCCCAACTCTTGGGGCCTTGCGCTCAAACACAACTTAGTTTTTTTTTCATAGCAGTTTCATAAATATGCACTTGTTCAAGGTGAACAAAAGACAAGCAGGTTTTGAAAAGTCTTGAGGCACATAACTTACAAGCCACAGTTTAAATGAATTCGTTGAAATTAAATGGTTCAAAGTTGATTATCACCTTGTCAAGAAAAACAGTTATCAGCTAACTGGTAGACCAAATCACTTGATAAGTCTAAAAACAGATGAGGTGTCAATGTGTGTCGTTAAAGTAGGGTCCTGATTGAGGGATTGGAGGGTGTCGCCAGGGGACCGCAAAATCTTGGAGAAAAGGGGCGGGAGGGAGTGGAAAAAAAGTAATCAACTTACAAATTCATTTTTAACTAAGCATTTTGATAGTGTTGCTGTAGATATTATCAATCACTTTGCATTTAAATTTGTTGTTTTTTTTATTTAAATCTTGTAAAACACAATAGACACTAAAAGACTTTGACTAGTAAGACTTAACATCATGACTGAGAAATTCTAAAAAGGAATACATGCTTAGTATCCTGCTGATTCTTGTGAAGACAACATATTAGAGATCTGCTTATAAGACACCAGTGCAATGATTACCATGACTGTGTAATGTAAACAAAGCAAAGTAAATATATAAAGAATTTGTGTGTTTTTTTTCCATTATTTTTGGGATAATACTCAAAAAATGTAAGAAATTTGGTAAGAGGGGGTCCTTAGCATCAGTTGGAGCTAGTGGGGGGTCTTTGGCATTATAACACTGTGTTGTAGATCTGTAGCTGTAGTTTGCTGCTACTTTTAGGAAAATTCAGTTTGCTGTAAAGAAAAACTTAAGCACTTATAGACAATAATATTTTGTTTTACCCTCCTGTTCATTTATGAAAAATACTTAGTTACACTGTGATCATATCATATAATTGTTAAATTTGATCTTTGTGCTGCAGGATGGAGGGAGGGCCTTGATGGTGGACAAAGAGGAGATTCAGAGAGTTGTCAGCTCTTGTAATGACTTTGCTGAGGCAGAGAAACGAAGTAAGCACCTTCTGTTTACTCTGTCTAATCCCTGGTCCGTTAAATGTCCCATTTCCTCATGTTGCTTGACTCGTAAAACACACATGTAACAGTTCAGATGATACTACCTCATACTATACAGTTAATGGTGCATTTTTGATGTGGGAAATCCAAAAGTATTTTTGTCTCATTGAAAAGACATGACTATCTGTGATCACTCTCTTGTCCAGAACTCGATGCAGTTGCAGCGATCAATGCAGCCATACGTCTTGGAAATGCAGCAGAGACGGTGGAGGAGCTGATGAACCCTGAGGCACAACTGCCCATCGTCTACCAGACTGCTGCCAACCTTTATCAGGCTGAACTCTTCAGTTTGCAGCTGCAAGGGGGTCGGGTAAGACATCCTGTTTGGGAATTTGACATGAGACCCACATGCTGATACAGATGTTGTGGGTATCTTTGATGGTATTTACTGTGTAACTGTCTCTTCATACATGTGATTCAGACATTTATTCTCTTTAGTCTGGCCTGAGCCACGAGGAGCTGAGTGTAGCTGTAGAGATGCTGTCAGCTGTAGCAGTGCTGAATGAAGTGCTGGACACCAAAGACCCTCAGGCTGTGATTGAGCAACTGACCGACTCTCCTCTGGGCTTCACAAACATGGACCAAGACAACCTCAACAGGTGAGACGGCTGTATATCTGATGTCTGTGGCCTGATACTGACAGTGCATAGATAAACTGGGCAGGGTTTGTCACTTTAAACATAGCAGGCTAAAATCTCTTGTGTGAAGTTGTTCAGTTGCCAACTTCAAAAACATCATGTCCTGCTGTCAAATCTGTAAATTCTGTGGTGATTTTAATGATTACCAATATGTCTATTTCCAAACAAATTTTAGTTAATACCAATAGTGACACCATAAATGCAATCAGTTTTTTAATCACAAAGAACACAAAATCCTCTTTGTACTATAATTCACCTGTTACTCCTATCATGACAGTCAGGGGCTGTAAAGAATTTTCTGTTTCCTCTTGTATGCAACTTCTGTCACTACAAGATACTTGAGGGCACATCAGAGAGCTCAGGTTGTATAATTACCTGTTGTGTGGTAAACTACAAACATGGTGACCACGAGGTTAATTCTTAGATATAAACAACAAAATGATCATTAACTAGAAAAGCACTCGGAGAGCGCAGACCTCCGCCAAGCAGCTTCAGTCCACTTAGGCGAAAATGGTCCTATCTGGCAATGTTAAAGAATCCTTTAAAAATGTCCTGTATCCGGATGGTGATCCTGATCAGTCCCAAAATCTGATCATTTTTTCCTTATCCCATTCCACACATTTCCTGAAAATTTCATCCAAATCCGTCCATAACTTTTCAAGTTATCTTGAACACAAACGAACAGACAAACAAACGAACAGACAAATTAACCAACGCTGGCAAAAACACAACCTCCTTGGCGGAAGTAATAAAATCATCATCAGATTTGTGTAGGTGATTGCGGACCAGTGGACAGTGGGAATGTAACGGTTACTGGCAAAATGATAAACCACGGTAAAATTTCAGACGATTAATATAACCGTTTTCCATTTCAAATACCATTAAAACTGTGTCTTATTACCTCACTTTGTCAATAACTCACGGTGACGATGCTCATTGCCTGGAAAAGCCAGAACTTATGTGTCTGCTCCTCGACAAACTGCTTCAGGGCCAATCATCAGTAAAACAAACTCATGGACATGGTCTAATATATCCAGCTGTAACATGGACACTAAATGCTGTAGGCCAAACAAAAATGACTGAGTTTATGTAAAATAGGTTAAGTTTATTTTTGGTCATCTCATAAACTTTGAATATGTTCATTTACAGTTGTTTGTAAAAAGAAACCTGTTAAAAGTTCAAATTCGTTTTTTTTCTTTTACTTGCCAGAACTGTTTACTTTTATTTCTCATGAAAAAGGGTGAAAAAATTTACTCAAAGACATTTCCTGACACATTTACAGAAAAAAAGACCAAGCAGCCTGTTATAATTATAGTATTGAAAGGGTTTAATGATCTTAAGTGTGTATATAACAACTTTTTAAACATTTCGAGCACATTGTAACAATACCGCAGTAATAATGATAATCGTGATTATTTTGGTCATAATAACCGTGAATGAAATTTTCATACATTACATCCCTAGTGGACATATACACCATCAGCACCGTCTGCACTCCATTTTTACAGTATTAAGGGCTGGACAATTAATTGAGTTTTAATCTTAATTTATTTTGCAAACAAGATAATTAATGTGCAGCATGCTGTAATGGTCTTTTATTTAATACATTACTAGATTATTTAAAATAAAAGAGTTTGTTCTTTGCGTTGTGTTTAATGGAAAACTAACACAAACACAGATACGCCACGAAAAGTCACCTGCTCACATTGTCACTGTTTGAACCGTTACACCACACATACTTCCATTAATTTCTTCCTGCTGTATTTGTTTACACTTGAATTGCATTTGATCAAGATTACAAGCTGGTTGTTGATGAGCGAGTTGGTTGGTATGTGATTTGCTATTTTAATTTTTTATGACTCTGTACACACTACAAGAACAAAGTTGTTTAATCTGCCATTCATTGTTTTCATGTGTGGGGCCTCACAATATAAAAAATCGTTAAATGAGGCCTTAGGGAACCATTTCGCAAACATGCTGTTGTACTCATGGTTCTGATGGTTAGGTGGATGTTTAAGGCTCATTTATTCGTGCCCTTCCTTTAGGTATGCTGACACTCTTATCAAAGAGCGGGAGGAGGCCCTTGCCAAGGGCCAAGAGTTTCTCACCTGGAATGATGTTCAAAAATGCATCGACACAGTCAACGTGCAGGTCCATGAAGAGCATGAACGTGAGTGTTTTTTTTGTGGATGATAAAGAAGCTTAAGCATTCAGTTTTGAACCTTTGAGGGGGATTTTAATTTGGTTTTATAGAAACCCACATTCTGTAAAAATCTTTCTTTTTACAGGCATTATAGCAATAGCAGAGATCAATGAGGCAGTGAGCTCAGGAGATCATCCGCAGACTCTTGCTGCGCTGCTCCTTCCAACAGCAAAGTTATCTGGGGTGAATCCAGCAACGTCCAAACACTACCATGATGTACTTCAGTACACCAAACAACTCCTCTGCCAGGTACCACAACTTTGACAACAGTTCAAGCTATACACCATTTATTTATGACGAATGAAAAGTATTTACAGATAGTTGATTAACACAACATTCAAAACACATTTTGTAACTTTTTATTCAGTTAAAGTCTCATATGGGACTTTCCCATTACATGGTATCAGCTCAACTTCAATTTACTTATTTTGGTTTTTCATCAGGGATATGGCACAGTTTTCCATATCCCCTCTTGTGAGGTTTCAAGCAAGCTGAGGGGGGACAATTACAACAATTTAAGATGGATTACACATTTTTCTTATTAACAGTAACATACTCTTGTGTTTTTATTGCCTTGACATGTTTTGTGTGTGAACTTCCTACAGTACTTCTCTAAAGTGTAGCAGCAGTCATAATGCAAATACTCATCTTAAAGAAATAGAAAATGTTCCATTGGAGACAGTATTTACCTTTTGTACTGAAGAGGAAATATGCGATAGAGCCCATCAGACAGAGATTCACTTTGGTTGGCAGGCTGATTTATGCTTTACATGCTAAGGATTCATTTTCTGATCCTGATTCTGTTAAAGATTTCACTTCACACATACACAGGATTTCACAGTGTCTAGCTTGTAGTCTTTATGAGTTAATTTTTTGGTGTGTGCTTTCTGTGGTGGTTTTTAACAACCGTCTTACATGGAGATACCTCTTCTTGTGCACACACCCAGTCTTACATTCTAACACCCTGTCTCTGAGGTGTCCTGTGGAGTGATATGAATTGTAGATCTGAAGCAGCCATCTTGGAAATGAGCATGCACAGGAAAGGGTCGAGACAGCTGTGGAAGCAGCAGAGACAAACCGCTACCTTGTAGTATGCATACAGTCTGTCATCCCCATTCCAAAGCAGGCGGGTATAGTGGGCTATGTGCAGGATGCCGCTTGGCAAGAAACACACCACAAAGATGATAAAGACCAGGGTGCTTACCCTGATGAATGGTTTCCAGTTACAGTGAGATTGCCCCAGATGGTAAACCACTGATACATGGGCGAAGATACAAATCATGAAGGGCACGATAAAGCCAGTAAAAACCAGCAGTAGTCTGTATGGCACCAGTGAGGAGTGAGATCTGTCATCCAGTGGAAGTACATCATGGCAGGTGGTGACCCCCAGCTGGGTTACATGGTAGCTTTGTCTGACCAGGAGCTCAGGGATGATAGCCGCCACAAACAGGAACCACACAGCAAAACATGTCCACGCCGCCAGAGTGGTCTTAGCCAGCCTCCTGTACAGAAACGGTCTGACCACACCCAGGTAGCGCCGCAGACTGATGCAGGCTATAGTCTGAGCTGAGCTGTAAACATTGCCGTAAAACAAAGCTGTGACAAGCCGGCAGGAGGTTTCTCCAAATATCCAGTGATTCCCGTTGAAGTGATAGTGAACCCGCAGTGCTAGGGAGAGCAGGAGGAGCAGGTCGGACAAGGCCAAGTTCAGGTAGAGAACTACTGTGGATAAGGACTTTGCTCTAACTCTGAGGAAGGTTAGAATATAAGCATTTGAGGGGATTCCCACCAGCATGGCCAGGATGTAAGATGATGGTATTACCCAGGTGCTGAGGACTCCTTTGGTAAAAGCTGCCACTGGATCCTCTGGGTTTACATCGAGCACAGGGTCTGTGCTGGGATAGAGCATCTGGCGTGTGTGGTTCAGTGGGTCTGTCCTTCCCTTAAAGGTTTTTGGTTCAGCAACAGATGATTTATTGCTTTTGGTCCCAATTTTTGGTCCTGCGGAGGAGACAAAAAAACAGTGTTTATGACCTTTATATAAACTCAAGTTTTGTTACTGAAGTACATTCACGTAGAACATTAAATACAAGAATAAATACAGGAAGTAGAGCTACACCAGGGGTGTCCAAACCGCTGCTTGCTTAAAGGCCAGCTTTGGCCTGTGATCCACTTTAACCTGGCTTGAAGCAAGTTTCAAAAATGAAACAAAGTATGGGATTATTAGAACATGAAACTTTTGCTTGACTGATGAATAAAGGCAAAATGGATAACAGCCACAATTGCACAAATAGCATTCATTCACTCTGCACCATATCAAGGTCTCATCTAAAACAGCTCATCATGCCGCCTATACTGTATAATCCACAAACCATAGTTTAGAATTTTCCCAAAAGAAGAGTAGGTGGTTTGGCTGTCTTTCTCTGTTGATTTATTTTGTGATCAATTAAGTCCACAACATGCAAGTTATGTGCGACATTGTCATATTTTCAGTATTAATTATTTATTGACCGGTGCAATAATGAGTCCTAAAATCTGAAAGTGAGCTAGCATTTATCAAACTACCATTTCCCGCCTCTCTTTAATAGTAGTTTGATAAATGCCTGAGTTAAGGTTCATGGTGAACACGTGCATAGATTTTGACATTTTTTCAGCAACATAAAACACATTTGGATTTTCCTGTGTTTACTCAGTGTTATTGAGTCTTTTAAATAATGGCAGCTAACAAACTGCCACCAAGGACTACATAAATGGCCGCAATAGCCACAGTCATGAGCACCAACCTGGGCTGGTCAAACCAAGCAGACAGTCTCTTTAACAACAGGTAACAGCTTAAGATATAAGTTGGAAGTGTAGTACCACCATGTACTTCTGTTACAGCCTGACAATAGCTTTTTACTCTCATCAGTTACGTTTCTGCTTCAAAACTGTGAAAGTTGTGTCTGTTCATGAAGATTACTATGATGTATCCTTGTAACTTCTTTCTGCTGTAGACCTCATAATAAGGGATGCATGATATTATTGGTACAATATCAGTATCGACAGATATTGACCTAAAAGTCCAATATCAGTGTTGGTCATATATATCCCTTATATCGACTGTGATATAGGAAAAGTGTCCCATAATGCTTCTCCTTATCATCACTGCATGGCAACATTTTAAAATCAAGAGCTTCATTTTTTCAAGAGGGAAATGCTGCTTTTTTTGTTTTACATATTTTTCTTACACAAATACACTGTCACATTCAAACAAACAAATCAAATTTTGTAAAGTAAAGACTTCACATCCGTAATTATCAGCAGAAAGCCAAAAACAGATTCACAAATCCTATTGGCAATTTGTCTCGGGAATAAGTTCAATGCTAACCTCCGGGCTAGCCTACAAACAATGTGATCCTCGCACTACATTTTATGCTTGTGCTTCGGCCACCTTTACTACCTTAACTTAACTTAACTGTCAGCACTTAAAAGCACAGCCTGTGAGAGTTGTGTTGCCCAGTTTCTTGTTGTCATAAGCTGAGAATTCTCTTTTACAGCTAATCGGCAGTACACACTGTAACTTCAGGTGAGACCAGAATTTCTGAAAATGAAGGATTTTGACTTTTGAGGAATAAATGCTAATAAAATGCTACGCTAAGCCTTGCCAGCTCTGTTACGCTGTGTTTCTGGCACATTTTAAATGGCAATGCTGTCACTTCAATAAAGCTGCAAGAATAGATGCAAACTTTCAATATTATCAAGTTGTGTTTACTGTGTGGCTGCAGCAGCTGCTCTTGTAGTCATAACTGTGCATATCCTAGTATTTTAAATTGGTGTATGGGCTGCATCCCAGCTTTTTGTATAAAATATCATGTTGTACAAGTGTGGCTCAAAGATAATATTTTATAATAGACCTTTGTAAAGACTGGCAAATGATTGCAGTTTACTCTAGTTTTGTCTCTGAATGAAGAGATAAGCTATCAGTGTCTCCAAATCCTCTCCTTGCTACATGTGGTGTTATAGTCCTGACCAGCCATGGATCCAGGGATAGCCTGGGACAACCAGGTACCCCAGATTCTGATTGTGCACCAAAATCCCTTGAATACAATTGGCTATTTGTTTTGTAAAGCTGTTGATGGAAAGCTATGATGTATAGACTGTTCATTTTTCTTGACACATGCACAGGAACTGAAAATGTCTAAACCTACATTTTATGGTTATAATGTAGATTAACTCTGATACAGGAAAAGTAAGGTATTTGATGTTGCCCAGTCAGCCTTATATTTTTCTTTTTGTGGCTTTCAATGGAAAACATTTTGACATCCCTGAGGTATGCTCATGTTGTGTGTTTTATTGTTTCCTGATTTCCAGGCTTTTCAGTTCTGTATGTTATTTTCAAAATCAAATATTGGCATGATAAAGCTATAGAAAGTAATGCAGTTATAAGAATCAAGCCTGGTCAATTCTGATATGTATATGTTTTAAAATGTAACAAAGTATTAGCTCTGTTATGCATCATGGTATATTTAACACGACCAAATGCAGGTTACTGAGTAAATGCATCTGTCCCTTTGTAGTTAAATGTTCTGTGTATCAATATTCTTACCATCATGCTGGAGGGCCTGCACTGCCATTAGAGAAATGAGTAATCGTGGCACGAGGTCAACCATGTCACTCTGCTTCTGTATCCCAGGTTGTATTAAAGTATTTAGTCTTCACCTCTCCCCGCGTTGCCTCTGCTCAGTAAACGTAGTTTTCCATCGGCAAAAGTTGCTGTTTTTCATCTTTGGAGAGCGACAGCATCGACCTGATAATGACATGAACTAAAGCTCAGCTTCCCGCTTCTGTTTCTGGGGCACTTGTGTTTTTGCATGGAGCACTAAGCACATTTCCTGTCCAGGCTTGAAAGCTGAATTCCCCTCTGCCTGCGTCAGTTACTGCCCACTGACTCACCGGGGAGGAAACCTCACAAAAGTTTATTAACAGCTTCAAATCACTGACAAATGACATTGATTTCTGCCACAATAAGGGATGTATGTAGTATGTTTTTTGTTTATTCAATGTTGGTATATTTATTGGTTGCTTGAATCAGGAGTTGAGTACTTACTGTTGTGACAGATGTTGAGGGTTAATATAAACATCTCCCTTAGTATGGAAACAAATGCTTCTCCTTTACACTTTTCATAATACCCAGAGGCTATAGCATGGGCACTGACTAATGTGTTCTTGGTAGTTTCTGTTTATTAAAATGGAAAAATAAAAAACAAAAATTACATTAAGCTTTATTTAATTTCTATTTCATATTTTGAAACTCATTTTTGTTTTAAACTTTATTTTGGACATTAAAACTTTACACAATGCAATAATGTTTCATACAAAACACAGAAATGCTCACTAAAACAACCAACTATATGTTTTGATTTATCCCGTTCCTTTAACTGTACACAGACCAACTGCACTTCTTGCAACATATGACGTTGCTGGGAAACCATCGGTCTGATCCAGATTCCCAGAGGCTTGGTTTAGTCTGCTCAGTGTGTTTAAATTGCTGCTTCCTTCCTGCTGGCTCTGTGGTTAGGGACACTCATGGGTCCACACTGGAGGTCTCTAAAATTAGCCTGAGAACAAAGAAAAAATTCTGCCTGGAAAAATATTGTTGTGATCTTTCAAAGTGTTAATATCATTCTGTGTTTGTTTTTTTATTTTTTTGGTACCAAGTGTTGTTAATGTAGAGGTATGGATATATTTATGATTTAAAGGTTGACAACACATTTTTACCTTTCCTCAGATCTTACAACTCTACACAAGGGTAATGGTACAGTCTGTTATTTCCTGCTGCCTGTGTTGTGATAGTTTCTAAAATGTAGTCCCTCCGTAGAACAATTTGTATATTCATTAAATCTCTTACAACCCTGACTTGATGAAGGACTTATCATAACTACAAGACTCTTTTTGTCATTGACTTTACCGAAAAACGTAGGAATAGGAATTCAGAACTAGTCCCATTTGAGAGTAGGTTCCTTCATAGAAACCATTTACCTTTAGGCTCAATAACTCCCTTATTGACACCTTCGACTTAATCCTACGTGCTTTGTGAAAGAGTAACATCAGTCTTACAAGAGGCTGTCAGCTGGAATGACTACAAAGAAGCACAGGAAGAAATCATGGAGAACAGGAGAGCGCATGATTTCAAGCAAGAGAGGAAAGACCAGTATCATGCTGACACATTTGCCAATGCAGCGTGACACTAGATGTAAATAGCGCTGTGTGTTTGTGGTTAAAATAAAGAAAACCTGTGCAGATCAACTTTTTATCCACATAATAAATAATCCACAAGAATTAATAAGTGATAGGGATAAAGAATTGGATCTGTAGAAACGATTACTGAAGGCATTGGTATGAAACAGGGATGTAAAATATTTGGGTTTTTTTTGCCAATGTTCAAATCTGCTGAAATTTAAAACCCGTCTCACCTAGTGTTGACAACTGATATATTAAAGGAACTGAAAGTAATTCATTTTTATTACACCTGCGTACAGTTTATAAAAAATGTATTTTTAACGATAACAGCAGTCTCAAGCTTCATCTGCACTTTAAATTGCCACAAATACTGATTTACCAATCTGATGACTGAAAATCATCCCTACATTTTGGAGGTAACACTTTCAGATCCAAACTATTTTGTAAAAACTCAACAAACTTAATAATAATATTTAAGGCTGAAATACTGGGGGAAACATCTGCAGAAAGTTTCATATCCTATTACAGATATGTAGCTTTTGAAGCATCAATCTGCTGATAACAATATCAGCCAATAATATTGTGCCTCCCTAGTTTAAAAAGAATCCTGTTAGTTCCCATCCCTACTCAAGTTGCTCCCATCCATGGGTACATTTATATCAGGTTTGATTGTGGACAGTTCCTTATGTGCCTGATTTTTTAGTTTAGGCTCTCTGTGTTTTTAGAAGAGAATTGACCTTGAGTTTTTATCTGATTGTAGACGTCTGGAGATGAGTCTGCGGTACTGTGGCTGGACCAGATCCAAGAGGCCATTCACACAGCCAACCGGGATGAAGAGGAGGCTCTCACATGTATGTAGCTTGTCTAAATTCACCGAGCAGAGCAATAAGAAAGTCTTCCAGTTGAGCCTTTGTTAAGCCCTGCTTTCCTGGGTTACTGAGTCAAAGTTAAATTCTTCTGATTCCTGACTCCTTCCTGTTCAAATAGTTAAAGAAGCCTCCTGATCTGACAAACTTTTGTTCATGTGGTACTGATTTTATTTTTAAAAATCTGGATCTCAGACACATCGACAAAGTGTCCTATTTTTGTTAATTTGAATAATGAGATGTGTTGAACATTTCAAACTGTAATCTGTAGCCTTAGTAAAATAATAATGCAGAACATTAAATTATGGTTTAAGTTTGCTTTGAAGTGGTTTTATAGCTACTGATATTACCAGAACATCACATATTTTTTGTCATGCTGTGTGGATTATTTTCTCTTTGCTGAAGATGTTTGTATTTGCACATTATATACTGAATACATAATGCAGCTGTTATGAGCGTCTCATTTAGACAACCTGACTCTCTGAAAAGTCTTAGATAAGGTGAAGGTTGGCAAGCCCAGAAGTGTCATAGTAATGGATGGGAACTTTCGGATTGCTGTATCAGCAGACCAATAAGAGAGCCAACAAAGTGTTAGTAATAATGAGCGCATCAAATAAAAGATTTGAAAGTCTAAAATCGGATTACGGTCATTACAGTTCAAAATGAAAGTTGTCGCAAAGTTGAGAATTTTCCTCCATTTTCTTGAATGATTGTAGTTTTCTTTTGTCGTCACTGACATGCCCTTATTGGTGTAATTTGCTATCATTATACATAGTTGGGATGTTTTTAATTTTTTCTCAGGTTCTTGTTTTTTTTTTTAATCAAGATAACCCCCCCCCATTCTTGCTTTGTTAAAAAATACTTTAGTGGTACATTTTGTATGTCAGTTTTATCTGGCCATTTAGTGGTACTGAAAATTTTTATTTGAGTCCTTAAATTTTATTGTAAATGCGGTTTTCAGTTTTGTACCAGCAGCTGTTTCCTCATTTTAACCTTCATCACTTTGGCAGTGGCTGGAGCAGTAGCTGATATTAACAAGACGGTGGCAGAGGGAGACTCCCAGAATACTTTGCAGGCTTTGCAAGCTCCTGAAGCAGGACTGAGAGCAGTGCTTTCTGAATGTGCAGACACCTACCAGTATGAACTACAACAGAGACAAACAGACAGAGCCACTAAAGGTACCACATTAAATAAACTAAGTCCTACATTGATGAGAGCTGATTTTCAATTTTTGAAAAAATCATTCAGTGTTTTTAAAAGATTGTTTTCTTCTTTCATCTAGGCAGCACTGACAGTGTGTGGGTTAAGCATAGCATCAAGGACAGATATGACTACTACTATAACCTGGAGACTGGACAGGGTACCTGGGAAGAGCCTGAAGGATTTCAACACAACTGTGGTCATCTCAGTAAAGAGGAAATTCAGGTACATCCTCTTGCACTAAATTGGTGTTGATTTCATGTCTAGATGAACAGTGGATTCAGCAAAAAGCAAATCAAACAATACTTGTTTGATAAGATAATACCATTCTGTATGGTCATTTTCTGTCCTCGTTCTTTACAAAAAAATCATTTTCTCCCAGGGTGTTGTCAGCTGTGTGACTGCAGAATATAACAGGGAACAGTTATGGTTGGCCAACGAGTCTTTAGTGACCCAGCTGCAGGCGAGGATCAGAGGTTACCTGGTCAGAGAAAAGCATCACAAAAGGATGGAGTACCTCCAACAGCAAGAACCACAAGTGGTCAAATTACAGGTGAGAAGCACCTTAACTTTACAATTACAAAAAAATGCTGTCTGAAAATAAGATCAACCTCTGGGATACTTACAGTATCTGTTGGCTTTTAGTTTATGAACTTAACAGCGGAAAGAAACAAAATCTCTGACGAACCTGATTTTACATATCAGTAAATGTTTGTCCCTCAGAAAAGTCCTAAAGTGTCAACTATCAAAAGTATGAATCCCATGCCCTTGTAATTGAAGAGTTATTTCATCAGCATGCCCTGGAGTAACAAATGTTATTTGCTTCATTAAGACAGATGGACAGCTGCAGAGAACAGGAGAGAAAAAGAGAGATGGCAGGAGTAGAACAAACGAAGAAAAGAGAGGAAGATATCAGATGATAGAGCCCAGTTGTAAACTGAGTTAATGTCATTTAAATTGGAAAAAACAGCTCAGTGCATTACAGCACCAAAAAAGAAGTTCTTATTAAAAAGGAAAAATGAATTTATGCCAGTTTGTGCCCATGTTATTCATTTACCACCTAAACTGACTGATTTTTTGTGAAAAATACAGAGCCAAAAAATAATAGTGTGGTGGCAAAGATTCAAACTTTAAACTAGATAGTCTGTCCTTAACTATAGTTGTTTCACTCAGAAAGAAGGATGTCAGATTCTGCTGATTGAAATTTGTAATCACAGATTAAACATCGCTCAGTAATTTTCTCATTTTTGGGGTGTGTAAAGCTATGGCAAGTTTCCCTGATTTATTGTGATATACTCTGAAGGCTATTTTACCCATTAAACCTATCGTACCTGTCTCAAATTTGCTGTATATACACTGCGTTCCAAATTATTATGCAAATGATATTTTTCTCTGATTTTCCCAAATATCTGAAGCAAATGACAGTCGGTATAATTTTTATGTCATCAACCATTTAAGTATAATTTAAATTTAATTTAACAAACCTTCCAAAAATAACAAAAAATAAATAAAAATAAAAAAACTCAAAATCCACTGTTCCAAATTATTATGCACAACAGGGTTTCAAAACATTTCATAGGCTGTAAACAACTAGAACAGGTAATTGTATGAATTTGCAACATAAGGAGGTCATTTTTACTGAAACTAAAAGTTTTTTTTTTTTTTTTTAACATCAAACATTGAACATGCCAAGTTACATGTTAACATATGACCCCTTCTTTCATATCACCTTCACTATTCTTGTATCCATTGAACTTGTGAGTTTTTGGAGAGCTTCTGCTTGAATTTCTTTGCAGGATGTCTGAACAGCCTCCCAGAGTTGCTGAATTGGTGTGAACTGCCTCCCACCCTCATAGATCTTTTGCTTAATAATGCTCCAAAGTTGCTCGATTGGGTTGAGGTCAGGAGAAGATGGGGGCCAAACCATGAGTTTCTCTCCTTTAATTCCCATCGTAGCCAATGACACAGCGGCATTCTTTACAGCATGAGATGGTGCATTGTCATGCATGAAGGAGATTTTGGAATGGAAGGATTGGTTCTTCTTTTTGTACCATGGAAGGAAGTGCTCAGTAAGAAACTCCACATACTTTGCCAAGGTCATTTTCACACCTTGAGGGACCTTAAAAGGACCTACCAGCTCTCCCCCCATGATTCCCGCCCAAAACATGACTGGGCCATCGCCTTGCTGATGCCGCAGCCTTGTTGGGACATGGTGTCCATCCACTGACCATCCACTACTCTATACATCTGGACCATCCAGGGTTGCACAGAACTCATCAGTAAACAAGACTGTTTAAAAATGATTCTCCATATATTTCTGAGCCCACTGCGACCCTTTCTGCTTGTGAGCATTGGTCAGGGGTGGTCAATAGTAGGTTTATGCACAGTTGCAAACCTCTGGAGGATCCTACACCTTGAGGTTTGCTGGACTCCAGAGGCACCAGAAGCTTCAAATACCTGTTTGTTGCTTTGTAATGGCATTTTAGCGGCTGCTCTCTTAATCTGATGTATATGTCTTGTTGCGATTATTTGTCTGGATATTAATTAACATTAATTAAGAAATTAATATTCATTTAATATCTCATTTGCTCTCGTTAATTAAAGGGGCACCATCCTTTTTATACAAAAAAAGGCAAAATTTAATTCAATAATTGATTTGTTAGTTATTTTAAATTAAAATCAGATAAATCAATTAAATCAGAATTTATCACTTTCGTCAGTCTAAAGTCTAAAGACAGAATTCTCATGCAGTGATGTCAATCTTCCAAATAGAAAACCAACAGACAGAACTTTAAATTTAAGGGTGATTTATTAAAAGCATATGATGAATATATAAGACAAAATAAAATAAAATAAAACACTTAAGAAGGAAGAAATGTCAGAGTCATACTAATCAATGATGCTGTGAATAAGGAAAGAAGTTATGAACCCTCAAGAAACATTTGAGTGTATTGAGTGGTTATGAAAGATTAATTTAACGAATTAATCTACTTTAGAAAGATCAAATCAGGGGTAACTAATGGGAAATTAAACCAAGACACTCAAGCCCATCTGTAGGAGTTCAGAACCGCAGTCTTACTATGGCGTTGCTTCTGGTGTCAGATCTCAAACTGGTCAGGGATCCAGAAAGGGAATTTTGCCGACATGAGCTGGTCCCGTAGCTTTCACGGGAGAGAGGTGCCGTCTTAGATTGGACTAGCAGGTTCTGTTAAAGGTGAAGCTGGAGCTGGAGCTTTGAGGTCTCGATTAGATGAAAAACGATTCGTAATTAATTTCAAAAACTAATTATTCGTTGGCCTGACGAAAATTATACCGAAATTAATAACAAAAGTCCATTTACTATGAAACAAATCTTTGTAGTCTTATAGCTTGCTGGCTTATCAAGAAAACCGGCGGATGTGTTGCGTTACTTAGACAAAACTTAGAAAAAGATATAAGAGAGGATATTGGAGGACTAGGAGAACTAGGAGAAGATATCGGAGAGCTATCGGAGAGCTATTGGAGAGCCGCGTTGACAAAAAGAAAAACGGATCAGACCGTCGAAGAGGACGTAAAAACAAAGTGTAGGGATGAAAAGTCAAAGAAGAAGAGGTCAACGAAGAAGAAGACAAAAAAGAAGAGAGTGAGAGGACTGTGTCTCTCTGGTTTTGACTTCTAAGGAGGGTCTCACAGGAGGAGGGCCTTAGACGAGTAACAAAGACTTTATCAACTTACATTTGGCCAAAATATTAAGTTGTACTTTGATAACCACCCAATATAAACACTCCAACTGAGTACAAAATCTTACAATAATCGATTTGATACCAAATAGTCCATATCTAAAAGATAAGAAAGAATAAAACATGAAATTCTTCTTAAAAATACAACCAAACAAAATATATGTGGTTAAAACTTAGATATATAAGTTTGTATGTCTTTGAGATGTTATGCAACCAAATCTTAATGTGTAGAAAATGTATAATAAACATTTCATCAATAGAAACAGGCAATAATGCAGATATAACAGATGCATTCCTGGATAAAGTTCTCTCCTCAGTCTTCCACTGAGGAGCGCTCTTGGTTT
This sequence comes from Cetoscarus ocellatus, assembly GCA_037902135.1. NCBI lineage: Eukaryota > Metazoa > Chordata > Actinopteri > Labriformes > Labridae > Cetoscarus > Cetoscarus ocellatus. The sequence continues at coordinate 2,107,526 of JBAMNC010001392.1, read as the reverse complement.
GTCGCTTCAGAGGAGGATTTAAGAAGGTTAATGCATTATATTCATAACTTGGGCATTTGTAAGGTTAGAGAAACAGAAATCACATCATCAGAATGCATTTTTCATGACAGAATTAAATATCACATTGTTAGATGTGTCCATTGTTTCATTAAAGAGTTTATAAGGTTGTGGTTTTCTGTTGGCTGAAAAACATCTGTTCTCTAATCTTGGGCAGCAATGAGGGGTCCACTACCCAGGAGGTCAAAAGTCATCTTAGGTGTCACAGAAGAATCCTCAGAGAGTAGAACAGAATTATTTAAGTCTCTGGGAACGTAGTCTGTTCGAACACCTTATCAGGTCTCGGCCAATCATTGTTTAGGCCAGGAAGTTCAGGGCAATAAATACATCTTTAGTGTCAACAAAGTTGTCTGTTGGTCGTAGATGGCGGGAAATAAAGAGAGACTTTATGGCTCCACATGTCTCTAGTAAGTTACAACCAGGCCTTAGAGAGAGGAGAAAGGAAGGAAGGCATTCTTGGCCCTTTGGAGGAGTTGATCTTGCTACAGTCTGGCAGAAATCTTCCTCATTGTGCCTTTATCTGCATGAGCCCGCTTGCTACGACGGTCACGCTTAAGTTTTCGTAATATATCTAAGGATTTCATACCTTGTCCGAGGCATTCAACTATTTCACGCTTTTCGGCAGCAGAGATATCCTTTTTCTTTCCCATATTGCTTGAAAATGTTAGTCTGCTTAATAATGTGGAACATCCTTCTCTGGATTTTTTTTCTTTAATTGGGCTCACCTGGCAAACTAATTATCACAGGTGTTTGAGATTGATTTCAGTGATCCAAAGAGCGCTGAGACACAATACCATTCATGAGTTTAATTGAAAAACAAAAACATTTAGTCTTTATGACACCTAAGTACAATCTGCATAATAATTTGGGACGCAGTGTACTGTGTGGGCATTGAAGAGCCTCTATTATGCTTTTTTGGTATTTCACACTCTTTCCCTCACAGTACCGGTTGATGTTGGCTCCCCCAAATAGACCCACCAGGAAGATGCCCTACCTTTGTTTCGTCAGCAGTTCAAGTCCATTTACTCAGAGTGGCAAATCCAGAAAACTCTTAAGTTTTTTTGAACATAAGCGAGTTTGAACATACTCTAGCAGTCATTGAGATTAAATATATGAACCCCATTTAAGGAGAAGTATGGTCTATTGAACATGTCTTCCTGAGGCAATGTCAGAGTTTGCTTTTGCCTTGCCTGTTTCCATGCTTAATCAATGAGCTTAAGCTAAACTTGATGAATTTAACATTATGTGCAAATGAGCCTTGAAGAAAACCTGCCTTACTGTTTCAAAATTGGCAGCAGCAAAAACGGGAATTTGACTGCGTTGTTGATGACGAAGGGCTTCACAAAAGGTTTACAGTTTTTGTGTTGCTTTGAGTTGTCAACTTGTTAAAGACAGTACAAAAGTATAAAAGATATTGTGCCGATATTGACTCAAACAACAAAGCCATTAAGATTTTCAGATGCATGTAACAAACACAACATTGTTGTCTTTTATATCTTGTATGTTTTTGCAGGCATGCTGGAAAGGCTACAAACAGAGGAAAGTATACAAAAACAGGATGAATTTGCTCCAAAATAACGTGGCCTCCATTGTTAAGGTAGTTATTTGTTTACTTTTTTAAAATGTTTAAAAAAAATCACAATATTCAAAATGGCTAAAGACATGAATGCCGTCTTTTAAACAAATGTATCATTTTTTTAGTCATGCAACAAAATAACCTTTTAAACACTTACATTCATCTTCATGTACTTACCATTCATATTAGAGTTACCACCTGAATGCAAAACGTGTCTTTTCAGATTCAGTCCATTGTGAAAATGTGGAAAGCCAAACGTAAATATGACCAGAGGTTGCAGTTCTTTAAAGATCATGTAAGTAACTTTGTCAAAGTCATTGAGCAGATTCATCCATGTTCCTGTTGTTTCATGATTTTTGAGACTCTCGTTTATCCGTGTTCAGGAAAAAGACATTGTCAAAATTCAGGCTTTTCTCAAGGCAAACAAAGCCAGAGACGACTATAGGACCCTCAGTAAGTCAAAATGTATTTTCAAGCCTGCATTATTTGATTCATAGGAACACCACGGCCTTCAAGGATCTGTAACATCATTTGGTTGATTAGTGTTTTAAGCTTTTAAAGACTCTACTGTGGTCACGAGTCAGTTATTTTTAAGCTTATGTGACAGTAAAATTATTCATTGAACAATATTAATATTGCTGATTTTAATTTTCAAAATTTCTTTAAAGTAAATATGTGAATTATTCTTGGTCAGCAGTTTTAATTTTTCAACATGTTGACACTTGATGAGACATATATGCTGCTATAGAGGTCTTATGTCCTAAATATAATAAGGAGATTAAATACCTTTGTAAAATTTCCCTTTTTAAATTGAAGCTGGGGCCAAAGACCCTCCTCTGTCAGTGGTTCGCAAGTTTGTCCACTTGCTGGAGCAAAGCTCGCTGGACCTTCAAGAGGAACAGGAGATGACACAGCTCAGGGAAGAAGTGGTCACTAATATTCGCTCCAACCAGCAGATGGAGAAAGACTTGAACCTGATGGACATTAAGATCGGGCTGCTTGTGAAGAACAGGATCACTCTGCAGGTTTGTTTAACCTTGTTTTTATGCGACCAAGGAAAAAAAGACGTCATGCATGATCTCATGATTGTTGACATACGTAAATCATAGCTGGTAATGGCTCAGAGTTTGGTCGTTGGTTCCTTACAACTGTGATTATATGCCTGTGATTATATGTTCTCATGCCCACTTTGTCTGTGTTTATAATGTGGTGTTTGTGTATTTGTAAAGGATGTAGTGTCCCATAATAAGAAAATGAAGACCAAGAAAAATAAAGCAAGTAAAGATGGCTTGGCCGAAGGAGAAAGGCTGGGTATAAAAGGCCTAAGTAAAGGGAAAAGAAGAAAACTTGAGGCCTACCAACACCTCTTTTACCTGCTGCAGGTGACTCACAAACTCCTCTACAACATAAATTACAACTTACGTCTATTGAACTCAACTGAACTTCTATTCCTCATTTAGACCAATCCACCATACCTGGCCAAGCTGATCTTCCAGATGCCCCAAAATAAGTCGACGAAGTTTATGGACACTGTGATCTTCACATTGTACAATTATGCTTCTAACCAGAGGGAGGAATACCTGCTGCTCAAGCTCTTCAAGACGGCTCTGGAGGAGGAAATCCAGTGAGACTCTTGCTTCTTTTGCTTGTTCTCTAATTGTAGTGGCTATGATTTATGTTGATAAGTTAAGTAACAGTTTATTCGTGTATTGGTTTAGTTGCTACTCAGGCAGAAAAGGGTCTCTAGGAGTCCACCCAGAAGATAGTAAAACAAAACATGATGCTCAAGAAAAAACTGTTAGTTCAACCATCAAACAATCTTATTCACCCACATCCAGAGTCTCATGACCCAGGGATCCCCAAACACCAAGCTGCAGTTCATTGGTACCAGGCCGTAAAGAAATAAAACAAATTAATTTAATGATCCTTTTTGGAAACAGAAACTGAAGGGTGTTTTATTTTGTAAAATATGAGCAGCTCCCCACATATCCATGTGGAGTTTGACTGTGCAGACTTAACACACAGGCTGTATGTCCCTGATGAATGAAAAAGACCTGAGATAAACTCACTGTTTAGCCCTGTGCTTGTGTGCTTATTACCTGTACCATGACCATGGTTGTGAATATTTTTAATTCTGCTTGATTTATGTAACTAGTGCACACTTGAGGCATATCAGAACATTTAACTTTCTAAATTGAAAGGACACAGTGCAGCACTAAGAAAACACCAATCAATGATAAATGGAAACATTAGATCAACTTTGACTGTGACGTATAGATGAAGCAAAAGCCTTGAACTCTGTAAGCACACAGTTTTTCATACTCTGAAGCTGTTACAGTTTAAGAAGACCATGTCAGCTGGTGACTTTCCTCCAATTGCGCTCCTAAATGTCATGTTTAAGCAGTTAATGCAAACCGGTTGTCTCATTATTTTGGTTTAGAATCAAGCCCTTGGCTCTCTGACTCTGTGTGTTTAATAAGTGTTTGTCAGTAACCCCCCTTCCCCATGTCAACCAGTTTGCAACTATATTGTCTTACATAAAATGGTACAAAAAAAGTTTGGGACCGCTGCCCTAACCCATACACTGTCATATATCACCCCACCCCTAAAAACAGCAGCAACTTCAGTGATCATAAATCAATGTCAGGGGCAGAGGAAAGATTTCCAAGATTTATTACAGTCCTGTTAATGTGATCACAAGTAGTAACTTCCAGCGTAATTTTGAAGTAACTTGTTCATCCTGATCTAATGTGTCTCAGTTCTAAAGTAGACCAGATCCAGGACATAGTGACAGGAAATCCAACTGTCATCAAGATGGTAGTGAGCTTCAACAGAGGTGCACGTGGCCACAGCACACTGAGGCAGCTGCTGGCTGCAGTGGTCAAAGACATCATTGAGAACAAGAGTCTTGGCATCAACACTAACCCGGTGGACGTGTACAAAGCTTGGGTGAACCAGCTGGAGACCGCTACAGGAGAGGCCAGGTAGGAAAATTGACTTTATGAAAGATTTGTTGACAACATGCAGTAAACTGCTGTGATGAACCTTGCACAGCTAAATGTTTTTTCACTCTTGTTGTTGAAATCCCTCAGTAAGCTTCCATATGAAGTGACCCCTGAGCAGGCTATGTCACATGAGGAAGTACGCAACAGACTGGAGGCTTCAAGTCTGTCACTGCGGGCGGCCACAGATAAGGTCCTGAACTCCATTGTGTCCTCGCTGGATAATATCCCGTAAGTTTGTGGACCTGTTTGATGTCAGTGTCAGCTTCTCCTCTGTGCCGTCCGTGAGAGTTTGCTTGCTATGATCATGTTGGTCAGCCTGATGGTGTAGATTATTTTGACATTTTTGCAAATTCCTTATCATTTGTAGCTTTCTTTAAAATTAATTAAACCAAATGTTTAATCTTTCAAAATCAAAAACAGTAGCAAAGCTAAATGCAGTAAGCTTAACACATGGTTAAAGCCACTTTGAGCAAAGTGCAATAAGTAATTACCAGTAACTATGCAAGTTAGACATTTTTAATAAGTTTTCTGAAAAAAAAAAAAAATGCAGTCAGTTATCTACTGAAAACAAAACTTGAACCAGTAATCAAAGATTCTAATCGAATATGTATTTTACTGCTCTTTATTGTCTTTGGAGTTGTAAAAATGCAGATTTTGTCTTGTTTTATGTGTATTTCACATTTTACAACTTTTCCACCCCTTTTACAAGCAGTCATTGTTATTGTGTTCCCCATATAAATCGTGTCCATAATTTCCCTCCATATACTCCTGTTGTGTGTTTAATGTACTTTTATTTTTTAAAAAGTATTTCAATAGCAAAGTGATTGTGACAGCACTAGACAGAGTATGATTATATGCTTTGTCATGTTATGAGTCTCTCACTCTTGTGTAAAGTTTACAGTTCATGCAAGTTCACAGTCATTGCAAAATAACCATACTTTTATTCAAACAACCAAAAACACACCCTATCAAAACAAAAAAATATGCCTGTAGCATTTAATCAGCGCAGAATTAACCTTATTCATTGTAAGGACATATATACTCACTGTGTTACTTTAAAAATGTAATATGTAGAAAGCCAATAATTTTGAACAAGAAGTACAAAAAAAGCTTAGAGAGGCCACTGGATGGTGCTCATACATCGTGATGTATTTTCTGCGTTCAGAGCTGGCTGTTTCATTTGTCATATCAAGGGTGAATGCATGTTTTTTGTTTGACACCTCAGTGTTTTTGTTTGCATGTAGTTATGGCATGAGGTACGTAGCAAAAGTTCTGAAGAACACTCTCCATGAAAAGTTTCCTGATGCCTCAGAGGATGAGCTGTTAAAGGTACAGACGCTCTCACATGTACAAACAACATTATTTTTGAATTCCTTTATTCACAGTACAGTATTTTAAGAATACAGCCATACAGACCCTCCCTGCATGTTAATATGCTGAATTAAATCTAACAAATGTATCATAATGCTGTTCTGTTTTTCATAACAGGTCGTTGGAAACCTGCTGTACTACCGGTACATGAACCCGGCCATTGTGGCCCCTGATGGCTTTGACATCATTGACATGTCAGCTGGAGGGCAGCTGCACTCAGACCAACGCCGAAACCTGGGGTCTGTGGCAAAGATGCTACAGCATGCTGCTGCTAATAAGCTGTTTGAGGGGGAGAATGCACACATGACTCCGATGAACAACTACATATCTCAAACATATGAAAAGTTCAGGTAAGAAAAATGAATGAGTTGTTGAAAAAGGTTCTTTAGCTGATAAAAATGATCATGAGAAACGTGTTGATTTTCTCTCAAGGCAGCCTTAAGTGTAAAAGTGTCATAAAAGTATTGTATGATGAAATAACAGTTTGCCCTAGTTTGTGTTCAAAAACAAAACGGTCAAGGGAAAAACACACTAGGTCAGCAGTTCTTTCAGGAAAAAGTGAAGCTGACATGGTGAAATCAGAGGTGATACCAGCAAAGACTGAGGCTGTAATGTGCTTTGTCAGCAGTTATCAGACTTGACCTTAATACCTGAACTCCACAAGGACCATGAAATATTCAGTAATGAGGAGGGCTGGCCTCACTGTGTGTACAGGAATCAGCCTCTGCCAATTTTTTGACTCATTGTTTCTGTAAATCCAAGCCCTTGTCTGTTTTCTGAAAATGATGAGTCTTGTACTGAGTGTAAAAAGGTCACAGTCTCACGAGAGACATTGTAGCTTTTTTGTTGCTATTTTTTTTTTTTTGTTATTTTTACTCAGTTGGACAAGAAGTGGACACAAAAACTGATAAAATACTAACCTATGATTTTTAATTTCCTTTTCAGGGCTTTTTTCCAGGCAGCATGTGATGTCCCTGAACCTGAGGAGAAGTTTAATATTGACGAATACTCAGACATGGTAACTCTAAGCAAGCCGATAATCTACATCTCAATAGAGGAGATCATCAACACTCACTCGGTAAATCTCTTAAAAAGGATTCTTTGCCCATTTGGACAAGATTAAGAGGCGGTCCTGAAAGTGCACACATGATCATTGTTGTAAATTCAGTCTTTCATATCGCTGTAGCACATTTGTCACAGTACTTAAGTGATCTGCAGAAGTGTTTGGCGAAGAGTAATGAAATTGTTATACTAACTTTATTTATACCTTTAGCAAGGTTTACATTTTTAAAGGTTTTATAGAAGGTTTAAAACAGATGTCAGCACTTTGTCAGACAAAGCAAAGGCAAGAGTTAAGGAAGACAGCACAATAAGCTTCAATAGTCAAGCCAAATACAGAGGAGTTTAAAGGATTAAACCAAACGGCAAGATCACAACGCAAAAATAAAAGATAAAAACAACCCCCAAAGATATAAAAAAACCCAAAAATAAATGCACATGGAAGGATAAAATAGGAACGGTGAGTTTTAAGAAGCTGTCACAGTAGAGAGTTGCATTTGAAGAATTCATTATTAAAAAATGACCAAAATAAGTTAAAGCAATAAAAGAAATATATATTATTACTGTTGTAATTATTATTATTAGTAGTAATATTATAATTAATATGCAGCATTATAACACAGGAGATCAAAGCAAAAGATCAAATTAATGAGGAAATGAAAGCAATAAAGGGAGATAAGTGACGGATATCATGTACAAGCTTTATAAATGAGAACCGTTATTAAAAGAAATAGAATAGCAAATAAAAATAAATTAAGGAAAATTATCACATGACAACAAGTCTGTGCAAGTGAGTCTGAAGGGGATTAAAAAAATAATCTGACATTTTTACTGTTTTGTTCCTTTGTCTTTCTGTCTCCTCTCATTTTGTCATTTTATCTTTCTTTAATTTACTTTTCAATTTGTAGACACAACTGCTGAAGTTTTGGTGGAGTCCACTTGCATTTGTTTTATGAGTACAAGTATGCTTTTGATGATATTCCTTTTAAATATATTAATTAAAGTATCACTATCAAAAGCCTTACTATTGCTCCTCACACTATGAATACCCCGCCATGCACACAGAGAAAGCAAAATATGACTCAAATACCTGTGATTTTAAGTAAAACTTCACTATTTGTTACTTTTGGTCACTTGGACAACACTGAGGGGTTGAGGGCAAAAAGAGTGTAAGCTAACATTGAAAACTGTGTAGAGCTTTAGCACAGGCACACCTTTAACAAAATGATACATCCCATGAAAATGAGATTGAGATATTCATGTTACATATAGGCGTTAGCCACTATGAACCCTTATGTACAGTAGCTATGACATTTGAACCACCTTAAATGGTGCAGTCTTTTTTGTAAATATTATTTTTGGGGGCATTTCATACCTTTATTGATAGGAGAGAGAGACATAGGCTTGTGAAAGGGGGCAAGAGAGAGAAGGGGGACAACACTCTGCAAACAGGCCACAGGTTGGATTTGAACCCGAGCTGGCAGAAGAATATACATGGGTTGTTCCTGGTTGCTCACCACTCTGCCAAACAAACACCCTAAATGTTGCAGTCTTTACCAGAGTTCATTTTAGGTATGTTTCCATGCTGTAACATTGGAAAATCCTTCCTCTTACACCCTTGCTACAATGAAAATCTACAGATGAATCTGCAGTTGAATGTATTTTGGATTTGTTTGGATCAATAAGTCTGCTGTCAGTGAACATTAACTTGTCAGTGTCCTTCATTGATAGTATCAACATTACAGTTAGCTGTGATTTGAAGTTAGTGTTAAGTTACCGTGGCAGTAGCGTGGCAGTAACTTTATTAATGAAGGTGATATTCTGACCAAGTTAAAACAAAAAGAAAATTTCAGTATGGGGAAAAGTCTGTTTGATGTTACTGTCTTGAAAACTTACTGGCACACAGTTGAGCTCCTGCCAGCATTGATCCACTAATGCTCCTTTTGCTCCTCCTGATTTTGGTATTTAATCTGCAGTTTTTTGGGGATTTTTTAATAGGATGTTTCATCATCTCCTCTTTCTTTCAAAATTTTTTCCACTTGTTCTTCACACAGCTGCTTGCTGTCTTTCCATTATCTCCTTATTCTAGCTCACCATATTTCCACACCACTTTCTCTAAAAGGGGTCTTGGGTTGGACTTCAGGGCAGTTATAGTTAAGTCAGATTTTATATATACCCCCATTTTACAAATTAACCCCTAGGGGTTTTACAATCTGAGCAACACGTCGCATTCTGTCATCAAACCATCCGACTGGAGGAAAACCTCCACCTATAAAAACACGTAAAAATCTCTAAAATAGAAAAAAGTTCTGAGGAGGAAGAACTCTCCCATTGCAGGAACAAAACTGCAAGAAGCCATCTGTGTCCTTCTGTCATCAGTGTTATTCACACACATTATGTGGACTCAGCAGAAGTTCTCTCAGACATTTGTTTGCCATGCTAATATCAAAAAGGTCACTAATTGTCATTTATTAGCTTTGTATTTTTACAAAATGGTCACAACAAGTTTGCGATCAGTCTTTAATGACTCCATTTTCAGCAAGTCAACATGATGGTTAATGCAACAGAAAAAGTCAAAGTGGGCATTGTACTAAACACTTATTTGTGTCGATCTGATGTTATTAACACAGATCATATTGATCCCTTTGGGGGATTTGCAGGTTTCTGTATTGAAGGTCAATTTTCCATCTTTAATTTATATGGCATGTTATCTGGCAGAATTTTTTTTTTTTCTTTTATAAACTTTTTGATAAACATTTTTACTTTGAACCGATGTGTGTAAAAGTACATTGGCAATCTGTTTTAATTGCCAAGTACATATACACATACAAGTAAATTGGTGCAAAACACAATCAGCATACTGCAAGAATAACAATAAGAATGTAAAGAGGAAGAAAAAAATAAAGTGTATAAATAGCTAGAAAATAGTGCAAATTGAATAATCTCACTTAGCTCATAAAATCCAAAAATGGCACCATTTAAACCCAATATTACTGTGTATTTTAATCATACGGATGCTGCTAAATGAAAACGTCAAGTTTTTTTATTGTGTCTTTTTAATTAGCAGGCCAAACTTGTTTTTACTTTTTTTTTTGGATGGTCCCACTTTCATATTTTGGTACCCCAAGGCCAAAAAAAATAGGTTAATTTAGTATCATAAATGAAAATGTGATATAATTTTGGCACATCTTTATGTGTCTACTTTTGAGACCCAAAGGGCTAAGTGTGATTTTTTTTCTTTTCTGATGCAGCACAAAAAAATAAAACTGCACATTAAAAAGATCATCCTAGAGATACTGCAGTTTTGTATCATTCACTCAAATATGGGTTAAACAAATAAAATGTTGTTTCTGTTTGTGCACTGGGTGTGAAATCTTTTGATGTAGTGAAAGTCAAAAATAATACTGATATCCCAAATCCTGGTGCTTTTTTTGTGTCCACTTCTGGGACACTGTGTGCCAAATGAAGCTTTTTAAAGAATCATGAGAGTTAAACAGAGGAGGATTGGTTTGAGCAACATCAGCATCTGTGTTCATAACATCTGTTTTATTTTTTCTGTGGTTAAGTTGTTTGTCTTCTTGGGATCTGTATTTTTATTGGCTGGTTACACGATAAATAATTTAGATTCTTGTATCCTACATGTCACATCTGTATTTGTTCAGCTGCTCCTGGAACATCTGGACGCCATCTCTCCTGACCGCAGTGACCTGCTACATGAGCTGCTGCAGGACCTGGGAGACGTCCCTGATGTTGAGGCATTGCTCGGTATTATCAAACTTTTATCTGCAGAAATCACGAGTTTATTTCAACATGTCTTCAGTCGATTCAGCCTTTTACAAACTGAGCATTTAAATTTCAGGTGAAGGAGCGGTAGACTCAAATGACCCAAACAGAGAGAGTGCTCTTAGCCAGCTGGCCAAAACTGAGATCTCCCTCACTCTGACCAGCAAGTTTGAGCTGCTAGAGGGAGACGACAAAGACTTGAAGACTCTCATGACAAAGTGAGTAGTTTTTGAGGATGTGGACAAAACTGCTTCTCACAGGTCGCCAGTTCTGTCTTTTGATGTTATAGTCATCCAGCTTCTGAACACTCTGTAACGTTTTCTATCAGCACCTTTCGGAGGACTCCACTTAACCCGTTCTGACACAGTGTGTGTCTTTGTGGTTATCATTCAGTGGTGTGTCATTGTTGCTTTTCCTGCTCCTCTATCGCTTCCTGTCCAAAGGGGAAGACTGGTTGTTGTTCAGAACTATCTTGCCAAAAACATGCATCCGTAGGAAGTTTTTTTCCACCTTACTGGAGACTAGTGGCAATCCTTTAAAGCAGGAAGCAGAAAACAAACGTCTAAATGTGATGTAAATTAAGGACTTGACAGCAGAAGAAAATGTTTTTTTGTATCTTTTCCAAAAAATGTTAAAAACCCAAGGAAAACTGAAAACATGTAGTGATATTTACTACATAAATATGCACATTGTAACGATAGAATTAAATGTTGCAGAAAGAGAGGGCCATGTATTTTATTCATTACTTTTTGTACCAAATGCTGTTGTTTCTATGGGATAAACAAGCATAACTTGAATGTGAGGCAATTTTCAGGTAGTTTTTGACAGAGGAACAATTATTTTAATGTCTTCTTTAAAAAATTGCCCCCAAAACACTCATTTTTTTCCTCCTAGGGTTTATTATGTACTAGCTATATAGCCTCCAGTTAAATGTGTGCTTTCTGCCTGTCAGACACATGACTGTTTTGAAAGTCCACTCCTTGGCCTGTTGTCCCTCCTCCCACCCCCCATCAGGCATAGTTTGGGCAGCCAATCAGCGCAGAGCTCATTATCATAACCTCCTCGCCCCCTCAAATCTGGGCATTTCCCAAAGGGAGGGAAAAAGAGCTTCATCTGATCCTTTATAGAGACAAGTTTTTCAGTTTTCATTCAACTTAAATCGAATCCTTGCTTAACATACACTCAGTGAATGAAAAATAAAGGAAACATTGACGAAAATACTTTACTCATAACCTACAACTAAAGCATTGATAATTATTCATATCGTGTCACAGGGAATGGAAATGAATAAGACATTATTGATAACAAACCTGTCAGCAACTTGTGATTGAAACAGTTCCCTGTTTCATTTCTGTGAATTCAATGAATTTTAAGTTTTAACGCACACACCCTGAAACTTACAGCGCTCCTGGTGTTCAATACCATGCTGCGAGACAAATGTTTCCGTCTATGACGTTTCCACCTTCTACTTGATGCTTTTGTGTAGCTGGTGTCATATTCGGTTAATTTAGGCCACACTTCTGACCGATCTGTTTCCTGTTCACCACAGTTACTCCCTGAAGTGGATTTATAAATGTGAATCCATCACTGATAATGTGTGAAAATATAACAGTTAAATTTATTGTAGATGAACACTTGATGCTCAGTAGTTTCTAATAGTTAAAAACTGTTGGTAGAATATTTTTTTAGGTCAGGTGACAAAAAAATAAGACAAAGTGTATTTAAAGATGATCATTTAATCTGTGCGGCTGTTCTTTGTCTTCAGGACAAAAAAGCTCATTGTGGATGTGATTCGCATTCAGTCCGGTGAGACCTTACCTGAAATTATTGAGACCCCTGCTACAGCCCTACAGGTAATCCTGTCTTTTGTCTCTTTATAACTGTGTTAACAAAAGCCCTTATTATTTGTCAATGGATTTTATGCACCATCTGTAATATTTGTTTGCTTTATTCATATTTCTATGACTTTGCTTTTGAAGGAGTCAGAGCATAAAAAAGTTATAGAGCGCCGGGCTTTCCAAGATGCTCAGACACCAGAGGGCCTGAAGAGCAGCCTCGCAGTGCTAGAGGACAGCCAGCTGCCTCTGGAGCAGAAGAAGAGGAAGATCCTCAGAAACCTCCGTAACCTGGAGCAAGCGGGCCTCGTCACTGCCACTAACAAATACCAAGATCTGGTCAACGAAATATCAAAGGTACACCAGAAGCTCTTCATTCACTGGGAACGATTCATACCTGTGATCTGCCTTTTGATTAATAAAATAAATCTGTTACTGACAGGACATACGCTACCAAAGACGCTACAGGCAGAGGAGGAAAGCTGAGCTGGTGAAGCTGCGGCAGACACTGACGGCACTTAACTCAAAATCAGCTTTCTTTCAGGACCAGATGAACTACTATGACACCTATATTAAGACCTGCCTGGATAATCTCAACAGAAAGTGAGTTTTCTCATTAGTCGGTCAGATAGTGCATGTGTACCGGGCAAGGACAGTGGTTGAATCAAATTTCTTATCCAGTCGTAGCTGTCGCTTGATTGGTCATTATGCTGCTTTGTCTTTCCAGGAATTCACGCAGATCTATAAAACTAGACAGTAAGGGAGACAGTAAGGGCAGCAAGAAGGTGAAGCCACAATCTCTGAAATACACAGCAGCAAGGCTTCATGAGAAAGGAGTCATCCTGGAGATTGAAGGACTGCAGACTAACCAGTGAGTTGAGCTGTTAAAAAGGCAGGATGTCAAAGATGCTGTCAGGTCTGATACTGTGTTATTAGAACAATCTTGCGTGATTTTATAACCGTGTATGCATTTCATTTGGTTGTTCACCTTAGAATTATGAATCCCAATGAGTGTATTCTTATTGGACAAGAAATGTGAGTCACTGTCTTTCTTGCACCATGAGAGTTGAATTTTTGCTAGTTTTGTATTCACAAAAGTAAGATCTGGCTTTGTCAGCTTGACTCAAGTGGAAAGAAAAATATTATTTTGGGTTTTGTTCAATGAGCTGAACTGTCTTTATCCTGACCTTGTGAATTCTGGTCCTTAAACCCATGGAAATGCTGACAGTGTCTTTATCCTGCCAACAACCAGAGGAAAAGTAAAATGTCTGATTTATAGTGTTCTTTTTGCAACATTGTTACTTTTTGTTGCCATCCTTTTTAATTGCTTTGTCCCTTTTTAGGTTCAAAAATGTCATGTTTGACATCGCACCAACTGAGGAGGTTGGGGATTTTGAGGTGAAAGCCAAGTTTATGGGAGTGGAGATGGAAAAGGTCCAGCTGCATTTCCAGGTGAAGTTTGTTACATCCTGAATCAAGAAGAATTCTCCATAGGGATGGGATCTGAATACCTATTCCACTTGACAGTTGATAACAATTAGCATAAAGAATTGATATAATTTGGCTTAATTTTGACAATTCTTTTATCAATTCCTCCCTCTTTATTCTGCTTGCCTTGCAAAATCAAGGAGGTCATGTACTCATCAGACACAGCCAGCAGAAACATTAAGAAGTTAAAGATCTGTTAATGGCAGAGGTGGTCAAAAATGCAGTCAGTTTTGTACAAAATGACACTAAATGCACGAAATCGAGTGTTTGTGATTTCAAACAACAGTGAAAACATCTTAAACATGCTGAAGCTTTTGTCTATGGCATTTAATCAGGAGTTCAATGTGTGTGACAATAACCAGTGTAGGACACTACATCAACAGGAATCAATAAGGGAATTGATTTAGAATTGTATCAATAAGAAGAATTGTTATTGGCATTTTTATCAATAATATCTTATCAATTTCCATCCCTAATTTCCTCAACATCAAATGTTGATCATAGACAAATTAAGCTAAATGTGCCCTCAAATTAAACAAGCAGGAAGTATTTTGGATTTGAAGTCTTGACTTTTTCTTTTTCCTTTTTAATCAGCAGTGTGCATCTATTTATGTTAAGAAATAAATACAAAAATATAAAGTTAGTATATGAAGTCAGGGTCATAGCTGTTTTAGGATTCTTTTGTTTGAAAGTGAATTATAACATTAGAAATCTTTCTTTCCTTCTCTGCAGAGCTTCAAGTAAGCCCCTGTTTTTTGTGACTAGAACATTTGTCAAGCAAAACTCTGATGTAATGATGCCTTTTTTTCGACACAGGACCTCCTACAGCTTCAGTATGAAGGCGTTGCCGTCATGAAGATGTTTGATAAAGCCAAAGTCAACGTCAACTTGCTCATCTTTCTCCTAAACAAAAAATTCTATGGGAAATGAGAGAGATATGAAGAAGAGGAAGAGCTTGCATGGTGGAAAGAGACTGTGCCTTCAGACAGAACTGTTTTTGGAAAAAAAAAATAATTTTGGCATATTGTAAAATGATGCAGGAGGGGTTTTTTGTTCAGAGTCTAATTTAAAGGGTCTCACTAAAATGAAATGTTATTGTCCACTATGTGTATCTGTTTTGTCTTTTTTTTCCACGTGATGGTGATTGTAAATTTAATGTATTTTAAGAATTAAATGTATAATTTTCATGTTTTCTATGTAAAAGATGTAGTTGATGAAGCTACTACAAGGGTTTTGATGAATAATTCAAAAGCAGCAGAACTGTCTGAATTTTTTGATCCACCTGCATGACAAGTGCCTTTTTATCCAAATGCTAAAAGAAATATGTTTTGACAAGTAAAATATCCAAAATTTGAAGCTACAACTGATGTAATTTTAATGTTTATAATATTTGAACCCTGTTCACAATAAATTACATGTCCCTAAGATTTTATCTAATTACATTTGTCTAATTATTTCATATTCATAAGCTGCCGTTTTAAAGCATATATCAACTTCAGTCATTTAAAAAAAGCTGTGACAGGAAGATGTAGAGCACTGACAGGGAGGCGGAGTATCTACCCTGCAATATAATAACATGTTCGATGCCAGCAGAAAAACACTCCAGTCACTCATCCAGCCAGCAGATAATCTCTGAACACTTGTTTGTGTCTAATATTTCTGAGGACAAACGGCTGAGCCATGGTTCACCTGTCTGTTGGCCTGGTGATTCTGTTTTCTCTCCACTGCTCAGCTCTCACCTCTCTGAATGGTAAGTCAGCCTAATATCTCAGTTATAGGGGATAATAGATAGTGGTTTTATTTTATGACTGTAAATTGTACTGAACCACATTATTGCACATTATATATTTAAGGTTATGCTGCTGCCTAACATGTTACAGCATCGATTTCAGGAACTTAGAGTTATTCTTTAAACCTGATGACCATGACATGCCCATTTTCCCTCTGTGGTTGGGTTGGAGGTCACAGTGGGTCGGACCATCTGTGGTGGTTAATAACTCATTATTAAAATAATTTATAAGAATGAAGGGGATATCAATTTCCCCAAAAGACCTTAAGCTTTCATCTAAATTAGCAATTATCATTGCAGGATATACTTAGGAGTTGTGGGCATGAGGGTAAAATGTGTGAAAACCTACCCTGGTCTCCTCCACTCATTTCCCAGAGAGTGTAGCAAAATCAACGCTAAGCAACAGTTCCTTCTATAGAATTTCAAGTATCTGAAAATATCTCTTACTCTGTATATTGACAAAGAAATATGCCCTGTGAAACTGCTTGATGCTTTAATACTTAGACTTACTGGTGGAAAAAGAAAGTTTCAGATGAATCCTTTTGGGAAAGCTTCCCTGCAGGTACAGAATTTGGCATAAAATGGAGATGTGCCATTGCAGAGCTATTGGTGCCAAAAGCAAATGTACATTCATGTGGCCTAACAAAAAATCAAAAGTTAAAAAACACATTTCATGAAACAGAAAAAAATGAAGCACTCGGTACATAAAAACTACCACCAGGGGGCTCGTAAACATACAATTACAAAAAAGGACAAGTGATGGCTGACTTGATGTCAACTCTGCATCTGATTCTTGTTCTGAGCTAAGGACAGTACTCAATAGAAACTACACTCCATACTGTCTTTACTCGGTGTATTTACTACATGTTAACCAATGTCCTTTGATTCATAAAAAAAGTTTTTGCATGCAGATGAATTTTTATGTTTGACTACCATTGTTTCCCTTGAGTTTCTAACTTTTTCATTTGGCCATTTTTTGGGATCCATTTAAGTTTGTTTAAGGACATCAAACCAAAAGTAAGAGACGCATATAAAAGATAGTCATTCAGATCCAGGTAAGGACAGGGAATTCAGGAAGAAGTAGACATGAGTCTGGGGTTTAATGGCTTCTGTCTGTAACTTCCTTCAGGGTTCGTAAAAGTGTGCTTGGTGTACTTAGACCCTTATGGAGGGTACGGTGGAAAAAAAAAGTCTCACCGAAAGCTTTGAATAGAACTTCCAGATTCCAAATGAGCGAGGGTCCACAGAATTCGACTAGTTTAGAATATCTCTTTGTGAGATATAAAGTTTTCTTAGCTTTGAGGCAAAGAAGTAGGTAAGCAGGAAAGTTAAAGATGAGAGATTTAAATGTGGTATTATTGACAGTGGCAGCCAGGGATATGTGGTAGATTATGTAACATAATACATGGGGACATGAGTGACATTAGGGTTCTCATAACTGAGGTCTTAACCTTTAATCATGGCACAAGTGTCTTGTAATTAAATTAGTCAAAATCAAGCCACATGAAAATGATCTTGGAAAAACAAACATTCACTTCTTAACATGGAAAAACAGTAAAGTAGGATATTTTGATGCATGTCCTCTAGCAGCGTCCCTGGAAGAGATCTCTAGTCTACTTGTAAATGTATGATCTAGGATAGCATCGGCCAAATTTCAAAGACCACATTACTTTCAACTCTCGAATTATCTGTAGACAAGAAATACTGTTATGGCTGATTTGCACTGAGCCAGTGAAAAAAGCAAATCTGACTTTTGTTTAAAGAAAAAACGATGTGCTTTGCTCGTTCCCTCTTTTTCTTTAAAGGCTCAGGACTCCTCCCTCGGACCTTTGCTGGTCACTATGTCATTTCCACTGATGATCCTGTGGACTATGTTGACCTGTCTGTGTCAGAGGGCAGGGACGAGGACCCTGGCTCGGGGTCGGAGCTGCAGCCAACCAAAAAACACATCCACCATGGTCCACACCCCCACCGCCAGAAGAACTTCCATGTCTCGAAGGAAGCCAAACATTTTCTGAAGGGTCACCTGTCAACCAAGTTTTTCCCCACTGTTTACACTTTAGTCTTCATTGTCAGCGTGCCATTGAACCTTGTAGCCATGATGATGTTTGTGCGTCGCATCCGCCCTAGAAAACCAGCAGTGATCTACATGCTGAACTTGGCCTGTGCTGACCTGCTGTTTGGCCTGCTCCTGCCATTTAAGATCGCCTACCATTACAACGGGAACAACTGGATCTATGGCTCCATCATGTGCAGGCTGGTCACGGCAGCTTTCTACTGCAACATGTACTGCTCCGTCCTGCTCATGACGTGCATCAGCGTGGATCGCTTCCTGGCTGTGGTTTACCCCATGAACTCGCTGACATGGCGTAGTCCACAGACTGCCTCAGTTGTGTGTGCCACCATGTGGCTCTTAGCTTTTGGAGGAGTCTCCCCACTTCTCACCTCCAGCCAAACCATGTACCTATCTGACCTGGGCATCACCACCTGCCATGATGTGCAGGACGTGCAAAAACTACAAGCATACTATATCTACTTCTTCCCCATCTACTCCTCTGTCTTTTTCTTTGTACCCCTAATCTTCACTGTTGTCTGTTACGTAAGAATCATTCAGGCTCTGCTTGCAGCCAACATAGACAACCGCTCTAAGAAGACCAGAGCTGTGGTGATGGCTGTGGTTGTAGTGCTGGTTTTTGTGGTCTGCTTCACCCCCACCAACATAATCCTGATGGTGCACTACATTCAACTGTCCCACAAGTCCAGTGACAGCTTATATCAGAAGTACCTGCTCTCCATGTGCTTGGGCAGTCTGAGCTGCTGTCTGGATCCTGTCCTCTATTATTTTGGCTCCTCTCAGTGTCAGAGGCAGGTGTTAGCGCTGTTCAGGGGTCGCAGACTGCCTGGAGGAGAGAGCAGATCAGAGACACAGAGTACAAGAAGCAGCAGATTGACGAACAGCACCAAATCGTATAAGATGGAGAGCCTTCAAACAGACCTGGGGAGTCAGTACAGTAGGCTGGTGGCATGAGGAAGCCTGTTTATCAATGGGAGACTTTAAAAACTAGAGTCTGCACGTATGTTAGAAATGCTTGGGCTGGATCATAGATATGTTTGTCCTGCCCCTGGACTGATTTGCACTTAAATTACCTTTTGCATGAAACTATGTTTACATTGAAGAATCTTTCCTTGTCTTTTAAAAATGAAATATATAAAACCCTTTGAGCTTCTTTCAAACTCAACAAAACAGTGCTTTCTTGCATTATTGTTTTAAGCCCTGGTTTCTCTTATGTGGATGGAGTAAATGATATATGGACTTGAGCTTTCATAGCACTTTTTAAGGTTTTTGACATAGAAACCATTTAAGTTTCCCTGTAAGTTGTGATCAGTATTGGCTGATCACATTCACCATTTTTTATACCCTTTTACACATACCCTTTTAGGTTACTTTATTAATAACTTAGAGAAATAGCATGTAATGGTACTTTTGCATCATAAAAATTAAAGCCCCTCTGCTTATTGATTCTTTGTTTGGTTATGAATATGACACACAGCTGACATATGCCTGCCTTTGGCATGCAGCCTATATCATCATCCTACAGCTGAGTTTATGGTTCATGATCTGATGATGATCACGACAGAGACACTCTGTTTTTGTCTGTTCCAATGACATGATATAACAAAGTTATGAACTTACATTTCGTACAGATGTTATTCATTTTATTTCGTCCTAAAACAACAAAACAAGGATATTTCCACAGTGAATTGCAGTCCTTTCTGTCATATCTTGAATGGGAACAGCTGACATCCTGCACGCAGTCACATGCCTTTATTTGCCTCTGCTCGGTAGGAGAGAGTTCTGCAGCAGCAAGTGAAAAGTGATATATGGCATTTTATTTCAGAGAAGGAGCTACTTTCATAAAAAGGCAACAGCTTACTTGGACTTCCAAAACTGTTTATGCATTACCCTCAACACTGCTATGGACACATTGACATGTGACTGCGGGAGTTTGGTTTGAACCCATAGGAGTGCCAAGAAAACAACTCCCAACAGGGTCACTGAGGAAATTTGCCCTTTTGTCTTATCTTGCCTTGTGAGTAGTGTTTTCTGACAAATAGATCTCTTCTCTTTCATTTTAGAGGCTTATAGTGTGACTTTCAGAGCAGACTGTGACTGCTCTTGGGTCTTCAAAACAATTTACCAGGTCTGGTGTCGTATTGTCGTATTGATCAACATCTGAATGTAAGATTCTGTGATCAGTTTTGACTGTGTAAGGTTCAAGTCACCAAAAAGTTTATTTGGTTTATGCTAAAAAAAAAAAAAAAGCCTTTTACAGTTCAGAACAGTTGATTGTTCCTATGTTAGAGTTAAAGAGCCTAAACCTATAGTTTAGATCAGGGCAACTGGTGGTCCAGCGTCTTCATGTGGCCCCTTCACCTCACTAAATGTGGCCTGCCAGTCATTTCCAAAAATCAAAAAACATGACAACTAACCAAACCTGAGACACCAATACAATGATATGCGCAAATTTGAAAATGTAATAGAAATATTTATTTACAATTTAAAGCAGGGATGGAGCTATGGCTTCCAATGTGCAGCATTAAAATTATCTCTATTGCCAGAGGGACACATTTTCAAAGTCTGAGGGCCATTAAAAGAGATGAATTCGCATATAAAGCTGTCATAAGGATATGCATTAGCGACAATTATTGATATTAGAACTCCAATGCAATTTGCAATACTTTTTCTGATGAGCTTTTTACATACTTCAATCTTGTTTTATCTTTTTTCTAATGCAAGTAATAAAGAGTATGTATTAGTTATTAAAATAGAGTTTACTCACTTTTTAATATATAAAAGAGTTTCACAGCTCTTTTCTTTAAAAAAAAACATGACTACTTTTATGTTTTATAGTACATTTTCTCAGGTTTTTATCGTGAACATACATCTGTAGTATACCTCAAACTGACTGGAAGGCTGCGTTAAAAGAGAAGGAGGGCTGCATGTGGCCCCCACACCACCAGTTGCCCACCAATGGGCAACTCATGGGGTTGCTGTTTCATGTGTTTTTTTCTTTTTCTTTTGCAAGTAAGACAAGAACTTACTTTGTTGTAGTTGTTTCTCAAAACCTCTTTTGTGAGGTGTTAGAATATAATATAATATAATATATATATATATATAAACTGGTAAACATTTATTGTTTTGTAAATTTGCTTTAATTCTATGTCAAATAAAGCATCATTATTTGTTTTTGAGTGTAATTAATGAATGTTGGTATAATGAGTTTTTATAACAGCTTCATATTTGCTTTTCTATGTTTACTTTGAGAGTATCTGACAGTTTGTAACACTGTAACTCCATGCAGTGTTGATGGGTTTTATGCCACCCTCACGGTAATCTAAGTAGCTGAACCCTGGTTTAGTATAATATTTCAGTTTTTTTGTGGTTTTCATGGGGTGTAAATACTTGTTTTGTAGAAATTAAATAAAAAAGGTGTTGCTGCTGCTCTACACAGTAATCAATGCTAGCTGACACTTTTTGTCATTTTGTCCTCTGTGCTTGTCATATCACTGAAAATGACCAGTAAAGGCATACATACTGTCCCTCTGACAGTTTTGTTTACTTCTGCATGTTTATCATTTATTAATCAGTAAATCACTATTTGCTTTGACACATTATCAACTGCTACTCTTCCTGCGGTCCAGAACATCATTAAAACAAATTACATACAAATGATCCAATAAAAAAATAAATACAAATTACATACATAAAAGTTAAACCATTATGTGATATAGATGCTTCATTACCAGTTCAAGTCAATTAATGATCAGTTAATCATGAGCTTAAAACTACGGGGCAGAAGCTGTAAGACTTTAAAGTTCTTTAGTTTTCTTGGTGGAAAAAAAACAAACTTAACTGTACAGTTTAATGAACAAGTTTAATCTAAATATTAATACATGTGCTAGAATAAAGACATTATATGACAAAAATAGCTGTTGTTTTCACACCATAAGGCACCTTTGTATCACAACCTGCTGAAGCACACAAGCAAGATTTGAAAATAGTAAGCAAAGATTTAGTGAAGAATTACAGGAACCATTCTTTAACATTGTACACTTTCATTCATAAAAACAAGTGTTGTAGTATCTTCTTTTGTTTTTAATTCTGCTCACTTTCTTTGTCATCAGGACACAGCTCTGAAAAACAGAAAATAGAAAAGAAGTGCATTAAAGAAACAAAAACAGCAGGGGGCAAATTTGACCTCAGAATCACAAAAATGTTTGCACGTTATACATTTACCAACAAGAAAGCATATTATATTGAAAATACTGTTAAAGCAGAATATGTCTGGAGCCCAAGTTTGCAGTACTTCTCATTCATGAAGGTTTTGGTTCTCTGAACAATGTCTCCACCGTGTGGCTGTCTCACTCACTAAAGTCCAGCTGCATACTTCTGTGCAGTCTCAGTCACTGACCTGTTGTACCATCAAACCTGTGGAAGCTCTCCGAGAAGTTCAGACACCCAACTTGCTTCTTAAAGATCTCAACATCTTTGGGATCTATTTTTCCTGTCCTGGCTATAAAAGACAGCAGATTTGTTTCACATTTATAAATAGGACTTTTTACTCTTGACAAAAAAAAGTTCAAAGCTTTAAAGACAGAACTTACTGAACTGCAGGACGTATCTGCCAGTGATGTCTCCATTTCTAAAGGTGTCCGTCCACAGCAGGCAGTCGGAGCATGTCTGCAGAATATGTCCTTTATGGTCTGACAGGTTCTCTTCAAATAGACAGAAATATTACCAAATAATTTCATTCACACCGACTGCTTGTGTGCTTTCCTTTTTATACCATGCCAAATACATAAGCTGCTTCTTTTACCTGACATTTACTCACTTCTAAATGTGGTGGCGAGTCCCGAGACTGTTGCATTAACCTCTCCAGTGATGCATCGATCACTAAGACAGAAGAAAACGTTGTGATGCTATATTCACAAGCTGAACATTCAACATACTGCCTGCAAAACATTTTTTTTACTTACATTCACCTTGTAAGACTTGGTTTTGACATGTAAAAGGAACAAAAATAGGCTTAAATTTCTTGTAATGAGTCAAAATATCTGTCAGTGCAGCAAGCAAATATACTTGTTGGAAATGTTGTCTTAGGGTCAAAAGTGCCCCCTACGCAATCTTGAAGAGTTGGAAACCTGAGAAACAATTTTTAGGAAATTGAGAAAAAAATCTTTAAAATTTATCAAAACATTCATCCGAGCTCTGGAGTCGTATTTGCTCATTTGCTTTTACTTACTCTTTGAAATGGACAACTAGACGTAATGCAACTAAAAGGAGTTGCACTGAGTTATAAATAATAATAATAAAAAACAACGTCCATTGATCTAAACTAGAGCCAGAGAACACAATCCTATTTAGTGACTTAAACTGATCTGATGATGAAAATATGTATTTTTAAGCAGCCTCAGAGTATAAAGAAATCTTTTTTTTTTTTTTTTAATTTCTGCCTTTTCTTTGTTTTAACATTAAAAATCAAGAATGAAATATTGTAACAACAGTTATAAGACATGGTAGATAGATAGATTGCAAATTTTTAAAAATATCTCTTTCATTTGAATGAATTCAAAGCTAAATAAGTGTCTTTTGTATAAAAATATTAGTTCACAATGATCCAATAGCTTTAATCATGATAATAATAAAAGTCTCCAAGACAGTGCTTACTGTCTGTCGTGCCCCCTTTCCCTTCACTCATGAAGTCACAATAAGGGTGAGGTTGAGATTTTTCCAAACATCTCAAATCATATAGATACCAATTTCCCATTAAGTATTTATCGTCTTAACCCTGAAATCAATGGTTCATAGTGACTGTTTTCATTTCCAAAACATTTAGATTCTAACCCTCTACTACCTTAAAAATAATCAAAAACCACAAGGTGGCAAACTTACACACTTATTTCTTTAAAGACTTTAAAGAAAAGATGTAAGTTCAGAGTCACAAAATTAAAAGTTCCACATTTAACAACATTGATAAAGAAAAGCAATATAAAAAGAGGGGGGAGATCCCCAGATCAAAATGATTTTTACATAAATCCCAGCACTAACATGGCAAATAGCCAATCACAGGCAGATTTTTGGTTTGGCTTCTGGGGTGGCCAATCAATATTCTAGGGGGCCTAGGAGCAAATTTGGCCACACCCCTGCCCAGACAAGTCTGACCCCCCTCTGTCCTGTGACCATCCGCCCTAAGGTGTCGTGCTCCACTTTTTGAGAAATGTTTCTTTTGGTAGACAAAATGGCATATATGCTGAAACAAAAAAGGATTAGTGACCAGCAATTAAATGTAGTCCACTGTGAAGAGGATATTGACTAAGTTAGAGATCAGATAGTTTCTATCATGCAGAATAGAAAATTAAGCCACTTCTCTATTAGGCAGTGGTCCATAAATGATTTCTTTAAAGCCTCCCTTTGGCAAAAAAAACACAAAAAACTTTGTGAAGAAAG
Source organism: Cetoscarus ocellatus (assembly GCA_037902135.1). NCBI lineage: Eukaryota > Metazoa > Chordata > Actinopteri > Labriformes > Labridae > Cetoscarus > Cetoscarus ocellatus. The sequence continues at coordinate 2,083,054 of JBAMNC010001392.1, read as the reverse complement.
CTCTGTAGGAGATGTGAGTGGGCCGGTCATCTTTGTAAAAAAATGCCAATGTGCAGCTGTCCTTACTCTATGGGTAGGTGATATCGAAGGAAAACAGATATTCATTCTAACCTACACAAAGTCTGGCAGCTCAGCAGGAAAATTTCTGATATATTGGATTAGCACCAGTTCAGCCCTGAAACAAGATGAGTCCACTCATAGTTCTTGTCCATGTTTTAGTGCATATGATGTCTGGTGCAGATTTTTTTATTGACCTACATTAACCTGAAAGACCTCTCACAAAATTTGCCATGTTTTGGTTGCAGTGCAAAATAATTAGCATTGATTTCACTGAACTCTGATGGACCCTTGCCATTGCATTATAGCCCCCCCAGGCCATGGGACCCACATTGGGAACAACTGCTTTAAGGTGATCAGTAAAGCATGTTGTCTTTGATCCTTGAATCCAGGCAAGTATGTAGAATATGAGAACTACACAAAGGTGACATGAGATATATTTACATATTTATATTTTTTAAGAATATTCATTTAAGTCTTCAAACTAGTCAAATTAGCTTGCTGCACTGACAGATGATGTCACTGGACTGTAAATGAGACAAATACATGCCCTCAAAGCCAAAACACAGCCACAAACTCTGAGGATCATTTTCCTTAACTTATCAAATAAATCAATCCACCCCACTTACAAGCAGTAGTCTCCCCAACGTAAAGTCAAAACATGACTTTGAGAAGTGGGCGTCAGCTCGATCCAGGAGCTTTTCAGAGACTCCAGTGCCTTGTGGTACGGCTCAGGGTCACCAGCTCCCATCACATACACCCATTTACCCAAAACCTTGACATAAAAAGTCAAAGTGAAAGACACATGTAAAGAAAATGATATTCTGAATATCACAGGGCAATTAAAGGATCGTAACATACCAGTTTGGGGTCATCGGGCATATAGGGTTGGATCAGCTCCTTACAGTCAGGTGCTGCAGCGGCACTGAGGGAGACGAGAGCCAGCAGAAAAACTCCACCAAACAGAGCCATGTTCAGAGTGAGGGTGAGACAGCAATACTGCAGCTTCAGCAGAAAACATCTATCACTAATCGTTCTCTCTGTTGGGTATCAAACAAGAAAAAAAAAGAGTTGTGTAAGCACAGAAACACAGAGGAAGAGTTGGAGGAGGTTTGTGGATGCTCAAATGCACCAGTGAAGGTTCTGAATCGGTCTATCCATGCAGAAACCTGCAGTTCATTAAGGAGGGGACAGCTCAACAGCCCTCTGTTGTCTGTTCTCAGCCCTGAATGAACTCAGGCAAGGTGCCACTGCTTGTCTCGGCCAGTGGAGACATTTAAATAAGGCTTTGGAGGCTTTTATTCTCCAGGACTGTGGTGGTTTCATGGTGAGACTGAATAAACTCCCTGATGGTGACGGATTAAAGTTTGATATCTCTTTTGACTAACATAACTGTTACTTAGCTACAGAACTTGCAGTGTCTGTTATTAGTGATACAAATATGATGTAACAGACTCTACAATGTGTTTGATCTCACTGCATGGAGTCTTGTATCTTTTTGTTTTAACTCTGGAAAGGTCATGGCAGTCATGTTAACACTGTGTTAAACTTTGCTGAGGCAAAATTTTTGAAGTTGTCAGCACCTGGCTTTTCCTTTAAAGTTACTAAAAATGAAAGTACTTACTTTTTACCAACAAGTCCTGAAAAATAACATCTAACATTATTATTATAATCCATCCATTATCATACTGCATGTCCCTTTTTTGGGGTTGTGGGGGGCAAGAGCTTATAGCTGACACTGAGTGAGAGGCAGGGTACAGCCTGGATTGACACAGAAAGGCATCCCTCGGACAGGGGAGTGGAACCAGCAACCTTATTGCTGTGAGGCACCAGCACTACTACTTTGAATCAAAAGTAGGTAATATATTTTGAGATACTAATTTTTTTTTTCTTATAAAGGCCCCATGTCCCTGTGTGTTTGACCATTTATCTTGGGTGTCTGTTAATCAAGGATTTGATTTAAAGTGAATAAAAAAAGAGAAAAATTTTGTCTGTGAGTACAGGATCTGGTGCAGCCCTTTTCCCCTCCCCTTTAGAAATGCTCAGATTTGAAGGGGTGAGGAGGCTATGACCATGAGCTCTGAGCTGATTGGCTGCCCAATGTCTGTTGGCTGCTAGATTTTGCAGGACATCGGACCTTTAAACAAAAACTGAGGTTTACTACAGATACGTACTTTTCATCTTTCAAGAACAGAAACGCAAAATAAATATAAAAATCTCAATTGTTTTAAGCATAAATCATACTTTTCCTTTCATCCTCGGTGCTGTGTTTAACTTCTTAGCCATGTGTGCATGTAATCCCATCAGGCAAAGATCAGAGTTGGGGGAATTATGTGACAAAGTTATCTCTTAAGCTTTGAGTGAAAATAGTTTGATGTAACACATTTCTTTTGCAATGTTGTAAGTAGATGATTTTGTTACAATTCTCTTCTGCATGGCTTTGGTGTTGAGAAGAATATTTCTTTTGTTAAAAACCTGACAACAACAAAACATCTATTCATGAAAATCAGAACAAATAGCTCTGTGCTGTGAGACGGAAAAATTACCTCCTGGTGAAAAAGTGTGGCAACTGCATCGCTGTACAATTTTTTTAAAGTCACACTTAAATCTTTTGTAAAGCAGTAAATAATTCTGTCTGTATGAGAGCAAAACAGCAGAGAGGGATTGAAATACGTTTTTATTGATCTCAAGCAGTTTAAAACAGACAACTATTTACAGATTGTTAGAATGTCTATAGGGAAGTTTACCATTCATTACTTCTCCCATATATGCCATAAACTTCTTACATCTCACATTTCCTACACCATCTTTAAGCTTTCAATCAGCTTAGCAGGCAGAAGAAAAGCAAACAGACTTCTGCACTGAACTATCCACACATCTAACATGCCTTCAAACCATCAGGACTCATCACTGCTCTACCTGTCTGACAACAAATACAAGGTTAATAAAGCAGGGTGTTAAATCCGCATTTCAGATCACATTACAGCACTATTTAGAGCAGGTCAAGCTAAATGTCATAGGAAGTCTATTTCTTCTGCATCAGTTGGCTGGAGCCTCAACTTCAGCTTCAGTGGTTTCTCCAGCAGCTTTCCTCTCATCTGGACACAGGTCTAAAACAAAGGCAATGATTTAATTGTAAGAAAAAGAACATGAAGAAGATGATGTGAGGGGAACAATGTTAATAAAGGAGAGCTGACCTGTGGTCCCAAAGTGGTACATTTCAGAGAAGCTGAGACACTCAGCCTGCTTCTTGAAGGTCTCCAGTTCAGATGGCTCCAGACTACCAGTCTTTGCTTAAAGAGAGGAGTCAGCAGAGGAATAAAACTGCCAACAGAGGGAAAAAAACTGAAAAAACTGAAATAATGAGGGAGCCAACTTACTGAAGAGGAAAAGGTATCTCCCTTTTGACTTGCCGTCAGGGAGGAGGGTGGTGTCTTCAGACAGCAGGCAGTCAGCACAGGTCTCATAGTACTTCCCCTCATGATAAGAGGTGTGACCATTGATGTTAACTGTAAGACAAGAGGATTCAAGAAAATATTTTTGTCAGTTCAACACTTGTAACATTCTGTGGGATCTAGAACTTTTTTATTATCAGACCTGTAGCTTTAAAATCATCTACAACAAATAAAAAAAAAGATTATAAAATGATTATAACCTTTATTTTTACAATACGTTTCACAACCTGTCACTCAAAAAAGTGGTCCTACTTTTTCATTCTTCTCCTCTCGTTTTCTGTTAATGAAGCCTAAACTTTGGCTTGGCGCAGTTATACTAAACATGTTTAACTATATACTGCATCCTCTTGGGAGTTCTTAAGCTTCTTAGCCTCAAAGAATAATTTCATATCACATAATATATTATCATATCATAAATAGTATATCATGTATCAAATATATTATATCACATCAAATATCATTTTATATCATATATATTACATTATATCCTATGAAGTATTATATTATTTGATATCACATCAATATTACATCATTTCAGAAAATATCCTATCATTCCATTTTATTTTATATCATATCATATCATATCATATCATATCATATCATATCATAATTTTCCACAACTGATCTAAAATATGCACTTCTAAGTCAGTATTATGTTGCTGTTTCTCTGAATAGTACCCATATTCATAACATTATTATTGGTACTGTAGTGATAAACCTGTTGCATGCTGTTGTGAAAAGTGCAGAATAGATCGGCCGTTATGTAAAATATTTAGAGGTAAAAATTTGGTGCAATTAAAGCACAACTGATGGTTAGTTTAATGCAACATTATCAGAAATCTTGGGTATACAGTGACATACATACATGTGGTGTGGCTTGTCATTCCAGACACAGTGGCATTAGCAAGACCCTGGAGACATTTACCCGACCTTCAATGAAAAAAGATGCAGCAATCAACTTTTTTGCTAACACTTTTAGCAGCATATTGTTACAGACATTACAGTTTGTATAAGAGAGACTAAACTATTGAAGGTAACTAAATAATCCTTAAAATTATTAGCAGTGGAGTCCTTACACTCTATCAGCCCAGTAGACACTGATATGGTTATGGTCAGATGAGGATGAGATTTCGACCCATGAGGCGTTCACTGCCACCAGATCGTTCTTCAAACCTTCCTCATCCCATGATGCCACGTGGAGCACCCACTTCCCATAGATCTGTCACAAACACAGAGGCCTTATTCCAAGTGTTTTCCATCAAATAAAGAGCTTATTGAGGTTATGTATGAATTAAAAAGAAAATCAATTATGGCTAAGACCCAAATTAAGAACAAACAAATTAACTTACATTGAAACAATCTAACATTTGTATCAGTCATTACGTCCATGACTGAAAGACTAAGAACAGCTTATTGAGGTAGTTGTGGTTGATGTTACTCAATATTGATACATTATAACGGCATTCATAAATAAATAAATAAATAGGGCAGGGCGTCGGTGGCGCAGCTGGATAGTGCGCTTGGTCAGTGATCGGGAGGTTGCAGGTTCAAGCCCAGCTCCGGCCAACACATGGCGATGTGTCCTTGGGCAAGACACTCAACCCCAAGTTGCTCCCACTGCTGCGTCAGTGGTGTGTAAATGGGCATGAAAGGGCATGAAAGTGTTAGCTGATACTGATGGATAATTAACATAGAAACTCTGAACCATCAGTGAGTGAATGTGAGAGTGAATGGGTGTGAATGGGTAAGTGTGACCTGCGGTGTAAAGCAGCTTTGAGTAGTCAAAGACTAGAAAAGCGCTATATAAGCTCAAGTCCATTTACCATTTACCATAAATATGTATTTATTTTGTATGTAGAGAAAATGTGAAAACCCAATATTTAAACAAAACCTAAAGTTTTTTTCTTGATATCTTTGCTTGGACTGCACCCAAAGCTCCTGTGATGTTAAGTTGATCTTAATACTTCATATGAACAAATTTTGATGGTTTTTCTCTTTTCTTTGTCAGCCGTGAACATAGATCAGTATTTTTCTCGCAAAATTCTGCTGTTCTTTCGATGATGAAAGAAAACAAATCTTTGGAAAAGAAAATTTTAGAGAGACTGCATGATGTTTACAATCCTCTCTGACATCAGTGATGTAGAGTATACTACAAGACAAGACAGCTTCCTAAAATGTCCTCTAGGAAAACACTGTAGCTTTAGAAAATAAATATTTTATCTTGAGCCAAACAGTCTGCTTTTTGTCCCTTTTTAAAATTACCAACCAACTACTTGGCACGTGGAACTGGAAATAGACCTTAAAGCATTTCTGTTACAAAAATATAATGTAACTTTCATTAGAAAGACTCTGCTTCTGGCAGGTTTTTTTTTTAATTATTGATTATGAACACTGACATTATATATCATGACCCTTAGTTGTGGAAAAACATGGCCTCCTATGAAAAAATCTATTGTCTGCTAAACATTTTTTTTCTTGGTAAAAATAACATTTTATTGCCCAAACAAGTCCCAGATTGTTTAGATATTTTAACCTATATTTGAGTGTAGAATGGCTTGAAATTGTGCTTCAAATTGCCTGACAGAGATAAAAATAACATGGGGAGCGTGCGTTTTATACCCGCCCCCCTGCCCCCATATCTGCTCCTTCTTGCTCCGCCCCTGTCAAAAATGATAAGCTAGGATCATGAACATGATTTTATTACTTTACAGATGCTCCCTATGCCAATACTTAGTGACAATCTGTATGTTATTTACTCTTGAATTAACTATCCAGTTTGTAAATGACACATGCTTGCTATAACAAATGTACTAATTAATGAATTTCGATGAATAATTTTAACATATTTTTACAAGTCTAACTGATTGCTTAGTTGATTGATATTTTATATGTATTTGTTTATTTCGTGTCTCTATGTCTCTATGTCTTTTTACCTTACAATCTAATATGCTCTGTATTTTGACATTTATCCTTTGTAATGTCGTTAAATGCTCTCACTATGATTATGCCTTTAGTTTTAACTCTGAAAAGCTCTGAGTTGCTGTTGCTGCTCTTTAACAAAGTTGCATTGCGATGCCTTAGATTCCTCTCCCTCTCATACAGTAACATATATTAGATAAGTAACTGCGAAACAATAAAACATGAACATACTGCAGCATATTTCAGAGTCTCCACACACCTACAACCAGCAGGTAACAGATGATGAGAGATACTCACAGGGCTGTGGCTGTCCAGGACCAAAGGCTTCACCAGCTCTTTACAGTCGGGCTGAGGCGCAGCAGCACACAGGGAGGTGAGAGCCAGCAGAGCGACAACCAGCTGTGCAGCCATGACTCCAGACAGCATGCAGCCACAGAGCAACACTACACTCTGTGTCCTGCCAGCTAGAAACCCCTCAGAGGGAAAACATGGGGAAGAGTTGTGTAAGAGGAGGCTGGGCCACACACACAAACACACTGCTGCACACACAGATACACCATTATTCTCCTGGAGGGAAGAGGCTAACTTCACTTTTCAAGTCCACTCTGTGAGAGTTTGTGTCCCATTTATCTGGTTACATAACAGGCAGCTGGCAGGGGCTGAATACAGGAGCCCCACATCTTTTGGTATGTGAATGACCTGCTAATGCACACAAAGAACACACACACACTCACACACACAAACAAGCAGGACATCTCATGATGTTACCTTTTTATTAACAAACAGAATTTGCTTTAAAACAAAAACAATACTTCTAAAGAGTTGAGTCATCTGATACATTTTACGAACAGTAAGATTTTCTTTCATACATTATTGTCTCTATGGAATAGGTAATTACATAAGATATAATCTCAACCTCTTCTTTTCCATGCAAACTTCCTCTGTCTTTTTTAAATAATTTGGGTCAGGTGTAAATACTTCTTTGTTCTTGTAAAAAAAGTCACCTGCTGATATACTGGTTATTTGGAAAAATCAAGTTGCAGAGGCTCTTTACATTGCTAACTGCCTTCACAATATTTGGACATATTTATTTTATTGTGTTTTATTTTATTTTATTTTATTTTATTTTATTTTATTTAATCTTTACTTGACCAGGAAAACCTCATTGAGATTAAAAATCTCTTTTGCAAGAGTGTCCTGGCCAAGACAGCAGCACATTAAACAGTTTTACACAAACACATGCAGTCATCAAACACATAAAACAAGAAATCAATACATTAAGAAAGAAAAGTCACAATTTCAGACAGCCAATTTTGCTTGGGTTGTCCACACGAGAAAGATAAAGTGTATCAGTCAAAACATCTGCAGCCAGATGTGTCCAACTCCAAGTCCCTCAACATCGTCTTAAAGGTGTCCAGTGACACCAGATCTTTTAGTTTAAGGTCTTTTTGTAGATCATTCCAAGCATGTGGAGCCGCAAACCTGAACGCCTTTTTTTTCCCTGCTCAGTTCTGTACTTTTGGGAAAGACAATAAGAAAAGATCCTGGGACTGAAGATTATAAAATGCTGTGCTCTTCTTACTGATGTAGGCCAGAAGGTAGGATGGAAGCAGACCAAGAATACATTTATAAATAAGAATACGCCAGTGATTGAGTCTGCGAGTAGACAAAGAAGACCTTCCAACACGAGCATACAGCAAACTATGATGATTAAGAGATTTAAAACCAGGGATGAACCTCAGAGCTCCATGATGTACAGTATCCAGAGAATGTAAGCTTTGAGAGGAGGCGTGCATTTACAAAACATCGCTGTAGTCCAGCACAGACATAAATGTAGCAGAAACCAGCCTCTTTTTAGATTTGAAAGAGAGACAAGATTTTATTCTAAAGAAAAAACCTAACTTCAGTTTTAATTTTTTAACAAGCTGCTGAATATGGGCAGAGCAAGAAAGGGAATCATCAATTAAAACATCAAGATACTTGTAAGAAGAAACAAATTCTATCTGAGAACCCTGAGCAGTGATCACTGAAGGCAGGTTAGAAAGTTTGGACCTAGAATTTGAGAAAAGCATATTATTTGTTTTGTCTGCATTTAAAACCAGTTTTAATTCCTAAAAATTTTGTTGCATGGTGTTAAAAGCAAATTGTAGTTGTGTAAGTACTTGGACTAGTGTTGAAGCAGAAGTGTACATGACTGTGTCATCAGCATAAGAATGAAATTTTGCATTTGATATATTCCAATTGATATTATCGATATAAAGAATGAACAGGAGTGGTCCCAGGACTGAACCTGGTGGCACACCTTTAGTAACAGTGATAGAGCTGGAAATGAGGCCTTCCACCTGTACAAACAGATTTGCATGCTTGAAAGAAAAATTATAAAGGCTATTTCTCAGGGAAATTATTTCATTAGATATCTCTGATATCTGTATTGGTTTACAGTGATTTGAAACTCATTGGAGCATAGGATGGTTATTTTCTACACAAGCTTTAACTTGTGTAACTTCACTTGCCTTAAGCTTTAACCATTTCATGTATTAATCTTTTAAAAAATCACCTTGAAATGTTTTATTTTTCAAATTTAAAATAATGCCAAAATCATAATCCATTTTCATAAAAAGTTTTCTTGTTCAAAAGACTTTAACTGTAAAGATTCACAGATTCAAGGTAGCTCACATATTGCTGTTACATCTACAATCAATAGTTCCATGATCAAGTTATCAACACAATATGATTGATTGACCCTGAAAACCCACACCTAGCACTCAGAATCATGTTGATATCATTAGTAGATAAACAAAAGTGATTGTTCGTTAATGGCGGTTATCTGGATCACCATCAAAATCTAATCAATTTTAAGTTGGGCCATTACCAACATTTCAAAATCAATCCAGTAGTTTTTGCATAATCTTTCTAACAAACAAGCAAACAAACAAACAAACAAACTGCCATTTTGTTGAAAAGAGGTCCCAATTTAGAAAAAAAGGTTACAGTAAGGTAGGGCAGTGCTCAGCAGCCTTTGAAATAAAATCTGTCATTTCAATGGCATCGATAAACATGTTGTGTCTTGTCAGTGTAGTCAATCATAGTGGTGTTTAAATTATTACAGCTATAAAATGTCACATTTCTCTGGCTTTTGAATCTGTTGGAAACATATATATAAGCAATGAAATAGTAGTTTTTCATTTATTTAGAAAGTGTATATATGCATTAAGAGAAGTATCAATTGTACTGGAACCATTATATTTTGTATGTTGTTGTAACTAAACCCTCTAATGCTTTCTTTAGGGGGCGAGGCTTAGCTGAGGGCAAAGTAATCCTCAAGCCTCTCTCATCCTTTTTACCCTTCTGACTTTCCCAGGAATGCCTATAAATTGTAAAAACAAACAAACAAACAATGGCCTCGATAAAAAGAGCAGATGAGGTTTGTTGTGAGATATAGAAGAAACAATGTGATGACAGCTATGTGTTGTAAGGTTTTATCTTTACCTATAGGATCCCTTATACAATCATTACTACATTACCTTTGTGAAGCAAAACTATCAAATCCATTCACATATTCTGGTAAGCTTCTCAAAAAAACTAACAAAAACTCATCAAACAACAATGAGCTTCAGATATATTGATATAAAATGTTAAAATATCAGATATGAAAATGTCAAGGAATTTTGCTTTAGACAGTTGAACTAGTGTTCATTTTGTTTTGGTTGACAAGTGGGAACAGACTGGCCAAATCCCTGCTGTGAGCAGTTACTGTTACCCCCTTTTAGGACCATGTTTACTTGCATGAACACAGATTTACATCCAGTTTGGGCATTTGGATAATATTTTGACTTCATTTAAGCGTGGACAGCCACACCTTGCATGACTAGTACATCCTCAGTAACCATCTGTGGTCATTAAGGTCTGTCCAGCCTCCACTGGTTAGATATCAATGAATGAAAAGTGTGGTAAGAGGAAATCATAGGGAGGAAATTAGCCACACGTAAAAAACCTTTTACAGCATTTAATTTTCATTTTGCCACAAAACACACTATTAAGCTCAACAGTAATATATGATGTCACATTTAAATTTGAGGGTTGCTGATTAAAAAAAAAAAATAAAAACCTCAATTAAAGACAAAGAGTTAGGGGAATGGTGGCACCAGAAGTTAGTGCATCTGTCTTGCAGCAAGAGAGTTGCTGGTTTGGCTCCCACCTATCAGCCACGACCTTCCTGTTTGGAGTTTGCACGTTCTGCCTATGTGGGTTTTCTCTGGGTACTCTGGTTTTCTCCAATGAGCCAGATACATGCCTGTTATGTTAACTGGTGACTTAAAAGTGCTTGTAGGTGTGAGTGTGAATGTATGTCTGTCTCTCTGTGTGGTCCTGTGATTGGCTGGGGGCCAGTTCAGGATGTACCTCCGCGGCTCAGAATATGCTCCAGCTCTCACGACCCCAAACAGATAAGCAGTATAGGTTATGGATGGAGGGTAGGATCTCTAAACCTACCTTTAAATAAATCAAAGTACATGTTCAGAGTTTTAGTTGAACCTGATGTAGAGAGAAGGACTTACCGAAGAGGTGGAGGTTTTTGGCTCTTGTGAATTCCATATTCATTGTAGATGCTGAGTACTGTATCCACAGGAGGCACTTGGAGCAGGTCTCCAGAGGTTTAGCACTGAAGTCACTGGGGTTGTTCCTGTAAGCTTTTTACATGGGGTTCAGTCATTGTTTTAATACAGTAGGAACTTGACATCAATGATGTTTGAAGTTTTAGTTTTTTTAGTTGACAAATTTTTATTTTTTTCAGAGGGAAAATTTAGAAAATGTTTTGTGAAATTTTTTCTTAACGTTCGTGAAATGCCTCCTAATAATAACCCCCAGTATACAACTGTTTGGACCATACACTAGTCTATAAATGGGTCAAAGGTGAACTGTTATACAAATAGTAAGCCACAGATAATCATGCATAACCAAATGCATGCAGGTACTTTTTTGCCCCACTAATGGAAGCTTAGGGTAGCGATACTGTATAAAAACTATAATTTCTCAAAATGTATACAGGTGAAACACTGAAATGAAATATTACATTCAAGTTTTTTAAATTATGCCTGGAATATGAAAAGTGCAAAGCTATTGGACGTAAACAACGTCATGTTTGGCCTGCTTATACATGTTTAGCTTGAGAAAACTATTGTTCTCTTTCAGAAGAAAATAATGTTAGAGATATCAGATAACAGTAAAGTTAATCTAGAAAAACATTTTTGCAACAGAATTCTTTGGGGTAATTACTGATTATAACTGAACATGTAACTAAAATGTTTCAGAGCATTTTATAATATTGCATTCACAAGCAGATGGTGAACTTGACAGTCCATGACTTTTGACTCATGACCTACAAAATGCTACTATTTCATCTTCTAGTCAGGAAGGGCAAATGTGCATCTACAGTGGCGAATGTTTAAAATACATCTACAATTAGTCAGGGGCCCTTGGGAAACATCCGACTCCACCAGCACATTTCTTTCTGCTTTTGATTCATTGACCTGTGTTGAACACGGCAAAGTTGCATGCTGATGTGTAAATGGGCCTCAACCGAGTAACTGACTGAAAAGCATGTACAGTTCCCACAATATCATTATCATCATGTCCTAATGTCATTAACATTGACATCATATTAAGCATAAACATACTTCAACGTGTGCTGTTTTGACCCCCGCGTTGGTCAGGGCCTTTCTGTGTGGAGTTTGCCTGTTCTCCATGTGCATGTGTGGGTTCTCTCCGGGCACTCCGGCTTCCTCCCACAGATGTGGGGTTGGCTGTTCAGGGTATACCCCGCCTCTCGCCCAATGTCAGCTGGGATAGGCTTGTGACCTGTGTTTTTTTTCACCATTCTGAGGTCACAAGAATAATAATTCTGAAGATGTGATCCTTCATGTTGTACAGGGGTCAACCTTGCACTGCATCTACCCTGTAGTTAATTCTGGCAAATTTTCTTAACTCGTCAAAGATTCTGCTGAGGAGAAGACTTGCAGACACACTCCAGTCCAGCTGAAAAGACTGCTTAGGGGTTACAGGAGACCTGAGTGGGCGGTAAAGAGAGAGGGACCCCCACATCTCCCCAGACAAATCAGATAGCATTGAGAAAGATCACAGGAACAAATTCTTTGAATAAGGGAAGAGAAGCTTTATACTAGCATATTCAAAACCCATGAAATACTTCTCTGTGTATTTACAAAAACATAATACAAGAATAAAAAAGAGAAAATCAACACATCACAAATGGAGTCTTGTACACTGCCACAAAACAGAAAACATGATCCAATTTACAAATGTGTCTTCTTGAACTCCCACTTATGGCTTCAAATCTAACACATAAATAAAAACAATAAAAAAATATCTAAGCTCAGAATTGATGGTGCATCGTAAGCCCATTCCTCCCTTTTGTAATAATTCTCTCCAAGTTTGTCTTTAAATAATATTATTATCAAATACACATACAAGACAGAGGAGCTACATTGTGAGCTGTACACTTTGCAATAAGAGAGAGGGGAGAGGAGAATGTTTTCAGCGTATTATTGACCTTTTGTACATGATGATACATCCTGGGCAGTGAAAAAAGGTGAACATTTTGATTAGAGAAGAACTTATTTTAGCTTCCTGTGCCAACAGACCTGTAAAATCACACTAATCACAGTTTATCCGGGTGACAATGAAGAAGTTTGTGTTTGAAAGTGTAACCTCTAAACTGATAGATCATTTGGTCGGGGCTTTCAAAAGGCGATGAGGCCTCAGGTAGCAAACAAATATACATACACAGATACAAGCTTTTCCCCCCCTGAAACCTCCACCTATGCCTGTGCTCTAAAAATCCTCTAAAAAAACATCATTCAGGTGTCTTCATCTTCATGCCTTCCTATGTGGTGACTCTAGATTTGAGTGAGAGGGATGTGTAAGCTGATTTAAAGCATGACTATGCAACTTTGAAAGGAGATGATCAAAAGAAAATTAAACCAACCAGCTAAAGGGTTTCACTTCCACAGCCTCGTTCAGTTTGGTCTGACCAGCTGCGTAAAGATGTTAACTATAAGTCATATTCAGAGATCAGTACAGCTGATGTCAGAAGTATGGTAATGACTTCATATAAAAAGAATGAAGTCAAACAGCCACTTGGTTTGTTATTCTCAGTTCTGTGCTCACACTCTCATCAGCAAGCCTAACCCTACTTATTTAGGCTTCTCTCAGGCCTTATCCACCATTAGAAAGATATTTTTTGAAAGTTTAGCATTTTCTGAGTGTCTTTTCTTTGTGTACAAATGCAAATATGGGCCTAAAACATCACACTATGTGCCAGTTTCTGCGCTGTGATGCCACGAGCTACATTATCACCTCTTTTTGTAAGAGTTGTGCTAGAGCAGATGTTTCTGGTTTCAACAATGCTAAATGGACTTCTTACATGCCTTAACTCTGAGCTGCTCTCTCACTATGTTCCTGCTTTAAACAACAACTTCAGTAGCCCAATTCAGAGTGTCTTTATGCAAGAGTGCTGTAATTAGGCTCTGTCATATTCATATCTAGAGACATAAAATCCACAAGGCCGCATGATCTGTGCCAGTTCATGCTGCAATACAGCTTGGATGCACACGGCACAGCACGTGCCCTCACGTACACACAGAGGTGTTCATTTGCAGCGCTCCTGTCTCCGGCTGAGTCCTCATGCCTCCCTATCTTTTTCAGTATCACACCTCTGCTACTACCTCTGGAGACAAAGGTAGTAGGGTGTCAGGGACAAAGTTGTGTGTTACTCATAGAATTACACAGTGTGATTATGTGTATTCATGTGGACAAAAACAGTTTTGAAAACTTCATGTGTATGAACAGGAAAAACCTTTTTAAACTGAGGAGGGCCTGACCTAATTCAAAAGTATCTACCTTCATGTGGATTAGGCCTCTAAAGCTCAAACATGTTTCATACATATTTCATTTTCCTGTGAACCTCTGCTCCAAAGTAAATTATTCTGAATGATTGTCATCAGAGATGTGACCTCTGTGACTTCATCATTAAATTGATTTGGGGCAGCTTCTGGTATGCAGACCTTTTTGTGTATTGCACAACTGTCTTCCTGTCTAGCATCCATTAAGTTTTTTTCAACGTGCTCCATGCTATGGTCTATATTGCCTAACCTTTAACCATTACACAGGGACTAACAAAAACCCCCACCCATGTAAGGCTGTTGTACATAGAAGCATGACAGCAGAGTTTGGAGGAGTATAATTCAAGAAGCACCAACCGCAGCCTGTAGAAAACAATGTCATTGACGTGAGCGGTGTTTGATTACTGAAGGGGCTTTGGAGATCAATCCACAGCTGCTGCCACATTGTAAAGACTGTAGATCATCAAGAAACAGCCAAAGAGGGACCAGGTTGTAAACACTGCATACATGAGCATTTTAACATGGGGTGTATATTTAAATTCTGCAGCAAGGTGGGCACTCAAGGGACTGCCTTATTTTTTCTATTTTTTTGGACCTGCCAATGGGCTCCATTTGTCAAGACTGCTTGAGGCTGTCAATTACCTTTCTAAACAGAAGGAACATTTTTTGTTTTTCCACATAATTTCAATGAAATAAGAACCAATCAATCAAAAGAGGTCTTTCAAATGGCTTCACTCAGTCGGACTACTGATGCTGCTTTCAGTTTACCTCTGAACTTGTGTGTCAGGGCTGGGAATTACATCACATCCCAATTAAATGTGTTCCAGTTACCAGCTGGGAAACTCAGGGTACCTGAAGATCATCCAACCTCCTCAGTAGAAATTTTGACCTAAGAGGGCATTCTCAGCAACGTATCTAATTTGCAACACTCAGACCAAATGGAGCGCACAGTGAGGGAGGAGTGGAGAAGAAGGGGGAAGTGGGGCGCTGAGGGACTACATTGTTTTGGTCTGTGAGATTGGAGATAAAGAGAAGTCTACTTGGCATTTAAACTGAAAACCACATAGTATATCAATAGGCATTAAAATTATCCTGCAATTGATACTTTTAGCAACATGATCTATGAACAAAATCAGCTACATAGTCTTAAGCCTTTAAAGCATTCGGCTAGATACAATGAAACTTGGCAATTTCTTAAAGCAAACATTGCGTTAAAAGATAAACAACAAATGGTTGACTTTGATCTGCCACTGATTTGCTTTATCTCGCTAACACATGATGGAAACAAGGAAAATATTGATGCTCTCATGGATAAAGGCAAAGGACAGATTTTAAAAAAGAAAAGCTTGATGATAAGAAAGCCTCAAATGAGTCTTGTGGTAACCCGATTGTTACTTCACTCCAAACCACTAAGTTTTGGACAAAATCCTTTGT
The DNA here is from genome assembly GCA_037902135.1 of Cetoscarus ocellatus. Lineage (NCBI taxonomy): Eukaryota > Metazoa > Chordata > Actinopteri > Labriformes > Labridae > Cetoscarus > Cetoscarus ocellatus. The sequence goes on along the minus strand of JBAMNC010001392.1, from coordinate 2,067,273 downwards.
CAGTAAAAGAAAAACAATAGATCCACATAGCCAGTCATATTTCATTAATCATACATGAAAAATGTATGACTATCACCTCAAGTCCTTAAAATTTTAGAATAAATAGGAAACTGGCCTTTTGTTTTGGACTTGAAATCTGTGATATGATGCAGAGAGCACAGATGTCTGTCTGTGACTGAAGTGTGTACGCAGTCTCATACACACGGTGTGGAAATATACAGAGTTCTCCTCTGGATAATTTCAATTTGGTTCCTTTGTACAGTCTTTAAGTTGCAGACGGAGAGCTCATGGATGTATCAGAGTCACTGTGTTGAAGAGAGGGAGAAACAAGACATGTGGAGAGAAACAAGTGATGGGTCAGTTGGAGGGGTGGGGGGAGTATAAGGACAGGGCCAAAGGGACTGTCCTGACTCGTCCTGTGGTGTTGGTCTTGTTGACATCATATCCAGTCTCTCTGGTTTTCACAGATCCACACCATCTTTTCACTGAGCGAATGATTGATCCAACCTCTTGGTCTTTCACACGCTCATCGTCATGTTTGGAGAATACTGCAGAGAAAAGAGAAATTGAGAAAACCTTTTATCTATTGTTAAAAAAATAACCCTGAAGAGTTCCTTAAATACATTTGTTTATTTGTCCCTGATGACAAAAAATGTCACCTTATCAATAACTGCTGAAAAATAATATAATAAAAAAATGTTCCACTTTAAATGAGTCAGTCTTCAAAACTACTTTGGCCAGAAATGAATATACAAAATATGAATTATATTTTGGTGAATTTTAACCCTTTGAAGGTCAGTATGTTTACATAACTCTGCTGTTTTTTTTATTAAAAAACTCTCAAATAATTTCTATAAAATAAATTTCAATGAGTACCTTATTATTTTTATTATTAGGCCCTGAGATTGGTCATTGATTGACAGCAACACTGATTTTGATGTACTGTTATTCTCTATGCAGGCGTCCTTGCAGAAAATTGTAAAAAGTGTGGAATTTTGTGGCAAGCTTTGAATGAGAAAAGTATCACCATTTGGTGGACTAATATGAAAATAAATGCTAGTTGTCCAAAATGAAATCCTAACATATAGGAATGCATTAGTTTATGTTAAGATTAGTGTGGGATCAAAAATGTCATTTTCAATGGTTTTCAGAGGGATATATTTTGTTGTTAGGAACAAATGAGTCATTTTTTATGTAAGATTGCCATTTTAGGCTAATTAAAGGAACTGAGATGATCCCTGGCAGATTTGAGCTAAATTCATCAAACACAATCATGACTTGAAAAAAAAACAAAAACAAAAAAAAAACTGAAAGGCACAAAATATCCCTAGGAGCTCTCAAGAGTTAAGAATTGAAAATGCTGAACAGAGTCCTTTAATTTCATTCATGTGGAAAAGGAAGAAAAGCAAAATGACAGATGAACTAACAGATGACTGACAACATGAAAATGCCTTAACATACTTTGAACTTTAACATATAAACTACTTTCAACTGTTTAAAAAATAGTTATGATGTGACATTTTCATTTAACACTAAACAACTGAGATTCTTCAGTAATTTTTACAAATATGACTTCACTCACACTTTCATTCTGGAAAGGGTTGAGGAAGTTTCCTCCCATCTCTCCATCCTCTCTGGGGGTCCCGGGCTGGTTGCTCATACTGAGGTTACCAGGAGAGTTCTATGGGAAAAATATGTGAGATACAACTGAGTGATCTCTGCATCTTACTAAAGCTTCAAACATGTTAAATTACAGAATAAAGATTTAAAGCGTCCTTTTCCTACCTTAGGGAGACTGTCCATATCACCTGACCCTGAGTGAGAGAGCACATGTATTAAGACCAGTAATAATCAAATAATTAGACAATTAGCTCAGAAATATTTTGTATCACACAGCCACACTGTCTAAGTGACCTGCTCTTGTACCTAATGATCCGTTCATGTGATGGGGCTCCATCCCAGCCATCCCACCTAAAGGACCGTCACCTCCTGCACCCATGGGGAACTAAAGAGAAAACAGAGCAGATAATAGCACATCTGTTACAAAAACTACAAATAACAATTCCATTTCTCTCTGGGCGCTCTGGCTTCCTCCCACAGACCAAAAACATACTCATTAGGTCAGTTGGTAACTACAAATTGCACTTGGTTATGAGTGTGAGTGTGAACGGTTGTTAGTCTCTCTATGTGGCCCTGTGATCAGCTGGTGACCAGTCCAGGGTGTACCCCGCCTCTCGCCCAATATCAGCTGGGACAGGTTTCAGCCCCTACTGGCCCCAAAAGTGATAAGCAGTATAGATAATGGATGGATGAATGGATGGATGTTAAGCAAATCAGGAGGTTTCAGATGGGGGTTAAAACTAAAGAGTCGAATGGTAATGTGTGCCTGGAAAAAAAAAAAAGTGGCACAAAGTCAACGATGAACAGAAGCCCTTAACAGACATGCATATAATATAATTTATTCTAACCTCTATTGTGACAGTGAGTAGGTTGTTTACTAAAAAATCTAATTTGATTATCTTGTTGTCTGTGGATAACAAAGCTAGTTTTCTCTTAATAATCCTGAAATTTCTCAACATCTTAAAAAAATACATGTAATCACAGTAAACATATGCACACATGCTGTCTAAAGACCTCTGGACCAAAAAAAAAAAAAGTCAGTTGAAGGGTGCTTTCATCCCTGCAGCTTGTTTACTTTGTTAACATAAGGACAATAAAATAAAACACAGCTGCATTTTCCACTGAATAGTTTTTTTCAGTAAAGCAAACCAAAGTGCACACAACCAATGGCTGTCCACATGTCATCATGTCACAGCCTGCTTTTCCCTCTCTGAAAGTAAACAAATGCCATGCTTACTGGTTGCACTGTGCATTATGAGAAGTCGATTAGCAAGCTAAGCAACCAGCAAAATTAGTCATCATTTAACTTTCAGCAGACTGAAGGTCAGGTGCTGCATTACCGTTTTGCCTGACTTGAATGTTTTTCAAATGTTTGTCAAGACTCATGCTATAAAAGTTAAACCCAGTGCAGGAGCAGGAGTGGATTTTAATGCTTGTTGGGAACTATTAACATTGTAACACCTGTTAGTAGGGTTGGCATAAAAGCTCTAAAAAATAAACAGAAACTTGGGGCATAGCTTGATAGAAATGGAGATTTAAATGATGGAAAAGAATGAATTTTCTATGGTAAAAAGCTGGAAAAAACTGAACAGAGTGATTTGTTGAAGCAGTCAACATGGAGTTTGGTGATGTTCTGCTGACAAGATGGTTGGTAAGTAACGTAAGCCTGGTGCTGTTATTGTGCTCAGTAGTTCCCAAGCACTGAAAGCAACCCTACTGGAAAGCAAATGATCTTTATTATCTGTGATATTTACTGTAAGTTGTTATAAGAAGTGCCTCATTACTTAAAGGTGCAGTGTGTAGAATTTGGCAGCATTTTGCCAAACAAAAATGGTGAATATAGAATATAATGTTTCTATTTGTATGTGAAGTCCATCAAAATAGGAGTACAATCATCCCCATAAAACGTTTGTTTTATTTTTATTTAGTTAGAAAAAGCTTCAAAAAATTTACATTACCGTGTTCATGTAGGTCGATATGACGATCCGCCATGTTGTTTACGGGTGGATTTTAGGGACAAAAAGAACGAAACGCGAATCTGTCCGCCGGTTCTGAAATCTACCTGGAATGCAGGCGAAGAACAGGAGAGAGGACGGCAGTGGATGTAGAGACAGTTGTTACTCTGCACTAGGGATTTAACCTGAACCCAAACTTTGTCACTTTAGTAAATAATGCCGTGTTCACGATCTCTTTTGGTCTTCACAGGCTTCCGTTGCTCAGCGACATGACGTTTTGGTTACGGTTGGGCTCATTCTAGAATCTATTGGATGTCGCTCAAATGCCAAATTCTACACACTGCACCTTTAAGTAATGTTGCTACTTGTACTACTACATCAGAGTGATGAGTTAACCAGTTGGCCTTTTTCAAGTGGATGCAAATAGACCAATTCAGGGTTTGATTGAAAGCATGCCAAAACCAGCTCTTCTGGACCATCTATGCTTACTTATTTGTCCCAAAACAGAGTCTGATTGCTGTGTTTACATGTCAAAATAAACTGAGCCAAATGGCATACCCACTTATTTGGGAACAACTATCCAAAACAATTAAGGTGTGAAAGCACACTCAGAGCTCTGAAACATGTTCTCAGAGTTTACAACTATTTCACTCAGTCATTCTGAAAGACAGAGTTACGGCTTACGTTTGGTCGACTTCCAGCTGAGGGAACTGTGTTAATCATTGTGTACATGTTGTCTCCAGAGTTGGTTGAGTCTGAAAAACAAAAAGAGGAAAATAAAAGCATAAAAAGAACATAATACTGTGTCTCTTAAGAGAATAGAGACACACTTAGATGTTACCTGCTGGACTTGGCATTATTGGTGTCCCTGGTGCTCCCCCTCCTCCTGGGGCTCCCTACAATGACAGGTATGGTTTCACAGAACCTCTTATTGCACGTTTTAGAGGAAGTCTGCTCGCTTCACTAACACCCTTCAGAACTATTAGTTTAATAAAAACATACTCACCACATAACCATACCTGTCATTGTAGGGAGCCCCAGGAGGAGGGGGAGCACCAGGGACACCAATAATGCCAAGTCCAGCAGGTAACATCTAAGTGTGTCTCTATTCTCTTAAGAGACACAGTATTATGTTCTTTTTATGCTTTTATTTTCCTCTTTTTGTTTTTCAGACTCAACCAACTCTGGAGACAACATGTACACAATGATTAACACAGTTCCCTCAGCTGGAAGTCGACCAAACGTAAGCCGTAACTCTGTCTTTCAGAATGACTGAGTGAAATAGTTGTAAACTCTGAGAACATGTTTCAGAGCTCTTTCAGAGCTCTGAGTGTGCTTTCACACCACGTAACTGTTGTCAAAATAAACTGAGCCAAATGGCATACCCACTTATTTGGGAACAACTATCCAAAACAATTAAGGTGTGAAAGCACACTCAGAGCTCTGAAACATGTTCTCAGAGTTTACAACTATTTCACTCAGTCATTCTGAAAGACAGAGTTACGGCTTACGTTTGGTCGACTTCCAGCTGAGGGAACTGTGTTAATCATTGTGTACATGTTGTCTCCAGAGTTGGTTGAGTCTGAAAAACAAAAAGAGGAAAATAAAAGCATAAAAAGAACATAATACTGTGTCTCTTAAGAGAATAGAGACACACTTAGATGTTACCTGCTGGACTTGGCATTATTGGTGTCCCTGGTGCTCCCCCTCCTCCTGGGGCTCCCTACAATGACAGGTATGGTTTCACAGAACCTCTTATTGCACGTTTTAGAGGAAGTCTGCTCGCTTCACTAACACCCTTCAGAACTATTAGTTTAATAAAAACATACTCACCACATAACTGCCAGGAGACGCAGAGGAGTAGGGGGTCTACAAAAAACAAGAAGGAACTCATTAAAAAAGTGATGAAATTTTGAAATGTTTCATAAAGGTGTCTACTAACATTTTGGCTCAATCCCAATACACACCTTGCCCCTACCATTTGGCCTTACCTCTACATATTGCACGTTCATGTGAAGGGCTAGGCTGTCCTGAATCTTGAACAGAGCTGTAGAGTGAAGTTCTAGGGGGTACATGACCGGTAAAAAAGAGTTTGGCCCAAGGTATACTCAAAACTAAATGTCATGGTAAAACTCATAGAATAACTTACAAATCATTGACAAGATGGTCACTTCCCTGGAAAAGGAAGTGCTCAAATGAAAATAGCTTCTGTCTTAATAACATTGAAGGGTTACAACAGCTGCAGTTATATATTGTTGAAATGCCTGAACCAATTGGAAATGAAAACAATTTAAAAATAGACAACAGCTTTGTAGAAGTCACATTGAAGTGCAGCTGGATCTGCCTAATTCAGTGTCTGTAATCAGACAGATCCATCTTGCCAAGCTCCAATTTGCAATAATTGTGAGTGGTCCAAAGTGGCACGGCCCAATCAGTGTCTTTTAGTGCAGGAAGAGGTGGAAGAGATGAGCAAGACGATGGCAGGAAGTGCCTGCACTTATACAGATTAGCATAGATGCTTACAGTTTCAGCAGCAGTTTTTATCTGATTTTGACTGGATTTCTTTATTAACTGAAAAACAAATAACACCACAAACTTCTCAGTAAGGAAGGATATTTTCACTCCACTTCCGACATGTCTTGACGAGAGTTTATTTTATGAAGTGTCTCACGTAGAGCTGTAGCACCCAACTACACCATTATCTAATCTGCCCTTAATAAAGTTAATTGACAGAATGATCGTCCAGTTGCCTGCTTTAACCAAACACTTTCTATGGGCTGTTGCCTGGATGGATAAGTAAAATATCCATCCAGCCCATCTGGTGTTCTGGGTTATAGCATCCAGGGTTCAACTGAAAACAAGCTGAGACCACTTTCTATAAGCAACCCTGTCTATTGTTCATGAAAAAACAAACCAAGCCAAAGGGAAATGCTTGCTTGTAACACAGCAAATCTCCCAAACCATGCAGATGTGAAGCACCCCTAAATAGGACACATTTCTCTGTAGGACTACATAGAAGGAAAGATTACATTGATTGGTATTAACCGAGCGTGACTGCCCCCAACCTAACACCACTTTAACTAGTGACTTTCTTCCTGTGGGAAGCACTTGATATCAGATTTGTATTTGTATTATGCTGCATTCTGTTCTTGTTTACATGCCATTGTGTCTGCTGCTCTTGAGTTTTATATTTTGTGTTGTAGTTATTTGTGGGTCCTTGTGTCATTTCAAAATATGAAAAATGACTTAGAAGGACGGGAGGAAGGAATGAATGTATGAATCAATTAATGTATCAATGACTGAATGACTGAATGAATGAATGAATGGATGAATGGATGAATAAATAAGGTTGAAGTTTTCTCTTGGTGTCTTTCTCTGGAGCACTTACAGAATTTGAGTTCGGAGGATTTGGCCAAGGTCTTCCCCCTCCAGGTCCCCTGGAACACACACAAACACACACTTTAGTTTTCTGCTTTTGGCAAGCTTCTTTTTTGTCCAGTTTATTTGAACAGACTTGGCAACAACAAGTCCCTCTGCTGCCTGAGAAAGTAGATGGGAACATTGAGTAGAATAGAAGATGGAGAAAATAAAGGAGAGCTGGCACAGAGTTTCAATTTCAGACCTCTAAGAGCCAAGACCAAACACTGAAGGTTTAACTGAAACTTAAAGGAGAAAGGCCTGACAACATTTACTGTAGTGAATGATCAGAAATGTGCTCATTTGATGCTGAGAGGAATTTAGATAGACTTCTTGTGTCTACTACTCCAACCTGAAGTCCAAACTCGAGGAAAAAGCACTCACATGTTCATGCCAGGCATCCCAGGACCAACAAGTGCATTCAGTGGTGGTCTCATCCCGCCTCCGTAGCTCTAAAATAAAGAACTTACATAAGTAACTATCAGAACTATCAACATGATTAATCACCACTGTTTATCTGGTCACATACCTGGGGTCCGAGTGGTACCATGCCTCTGGGTGGAGTCATCCGCTGCATCGGACCTCCCATATTTGGATGCCCTGGAACATGAAGAAAATGTCAAGCTTCCAGAGTCAGCAGTTATCAGACTGTAGCATTCAGTCTTTATTCTACAACCTTTATTACCTTTATTTAGAATTTCCCCCTGTGGGACTAATAAAAGAATATCTAATCTAATCTAACCTCTATTCAAACAGATTCATATTCATGTTCCCAACCACGGTCTTTGCATTTACATCTCAACTGAAAACTCTGTTGTCTCAGAGATAACGATACGGTCTTTGTCTTCACAAATCACAAATCACAACATACTTCACTGATGAGTGTGATGATAAAGTTGATGGCTAAGATTCAAAGTTAGGATGTTGGCTTGTTTTGCAGCAGCTGCCTATGGCACACACTCCAAATACAACTTCCAGCTTAAAAAAGCTATTTGAAAAATGTTTATTGATGTAAGAAAATTTTTTCACTAACATGGGTATCAGAATGGCGGTTTCAAGAGTAAGGACCTACGAGATAATTTTGTCTCGAATCAATCCATGAAATTTCATCGATTCTGAAGGCACCCGTGTCAACGTCAGTAAGCACCCCAGAGTGCCCTGTCACCCCTGTTGAGATGGACTGGTCTAATGTTTTATTATATTTTCAGTATTCATTTGTTTCACATCATGATCATATGTTTTTTTAACCTTTATATATATATATCATTTTACAATGTCTTTTAAAAATTTTAACATGATTTTGATATATTATAAACCTTTTTATTACTTTTTGTTGATTCTTGGTTTTATTACTTTACCTTTTCTCTTGTTTCTTTTACTTTAGCTATATTGCACACGGAATAGCAATATGGCCAATCCTTCTTGACATTCTACCTTCTATTAGGATTACTGCAGGGGTACTACTGGGTTAATGACCTCTGATGAGAGATTATTTGCTGAGTAGTTTTACAAAAATTCCATAATTATTATCATTTTAATTAATTTTTTTAATCGGTTGTCAGTCAGGGTGGCATGGCGACGCAGCAGGTAGTGCACATCCTTCACAGCAAGAAGGTTGCTGGTTCAATCCCCAGACTGGGCAGGGCATCTCTGTGTGAACTTTGCATGTTCTTCCTGTGCATGCGTGGGTTCTCTCCTGGCACTCCAGCTTCCTCCCACAGACCAAAAACACGCTCATTAGGTTAACTGGTGACTCTAAATTGCCCTTAGGTGTTAGAGTGAATGGTTGTCTGTCTCTCTATGTGGCCCTGTGATCGGGTGGCGACCAGTTCAGGGTGTACTCGCCTCTCGCCCAATGACAGCTGGGATAGGCTCCAGGCCCCTGCGACCCCGAAAGGGATAATCGGTATAGATAATGAATGAATGAATGTCAATCATTTCTCTGCCTCCATGTTAAGCACTTAGTTACAATTTAATTTGTATGACATCCTATATAAATAAAGATTGACTGATGGATTGATTTAATCCCTAAACTTCCGTAATGGCGGGCTTATAGGGCTTATTTTGTATAATGCAGTCTTTAAAAGACAAACAACAGAATTTTACTTTATCATTATGCACACAACTCTTCGTTACATTGTTTATTCCACGTTACTTCGTTACTTTGGTTATTCCAATTCTTTCCCTTTGACTCATTCAGATTTGAAGTTGTCTACTACTTTCAGTTTTCCTTTAAGTTAATTGCTTCATAATATACATCTCAGAATGCTCAAAATCACAAAAAACATCAACAAAACAGCATTTGAAAAAGAACATATTAATGCAGACAAAGCATCCCTGAATCACTCAGTGACTGGCTCAGCTTTAGACACGTGTCCTTTATTCGACATTTATGATTCCAGTCCCTCTGCTTTGTCAACATGGAGTCGAGTGATTTAAAAAAGCCACTGTTATGTGCTGAGTTCTGATTTTGTACATGTGCCATAAATCTGTGATGTGAATATGTTTCTCAGTGTGTCTTTATGAACACCTTGCTGTCTTGTGGGGTCCATTCCACTGGGTAACATGGGTTGACTTCCTGGGACTCCTCCAAGTCCCTGCAGAGAAAAGAAGAGACACCATGAGCATCATCATCATCAATGTAACACAGACTTATTTGCATCTGCACCACCCACACTTCTCTTTGCTGCCTGCAGGTGTCAATGTGGCTCCTACCTGATTGGGTAATCTGAGAGGGGGTCTGGGTCCTCCGGGGTATCGTGGTGACATGAATGGCTGAAAGAAAGCATGAAGGATAAATCACTCTGGGTGAAAGACTTGATCCTGAAGATTATCCCTTAAACAGAATGTAGTTGTATTTTCTTCTTATTTCTGCTTAAAGGGACAGTTCAGTTTATTTGAAGTGGGGTTGTGTGACCTTCATATGGCCACTAAGTACATCAGATGCAGTAGAAAGTCCTGTCCTCCCCCTCAGTAAGCCACAGTTTGAGTGGCTGTTACGCAGAACTAGTCACAAACAGGGAAGTATTGGACCAAATACAAAGGGTATTTTTTCCGCCTACAAGAACTCCCATCAAAAAATAATACCACAGTTTAAGAGCACGCTACCTAGACATTTTTTTTAACTGTTTGGAAGAATAAAGTTTATCTGGAACTAATCGATTCACGTCATGTATTCCTCCGTGCAGAGTTGCCGGGAGTCGCTAAATCACTCCGCCTCCCTCTTAGCTGTTTGTGTCAACTAGCTAGCGACTTCAGATGCTGATTGTAGCCTAGTGTAACTTTTATCAAGTATTGTAATTCTTTTGTTCTGACTCTTAGTGGTGTGGGGAAGAGACAACGTAAGAAATTAAATATGAGTGATTATGCGGCGACAAAGAAGTTCCATTGTCTTTGGAGCCAAGAGGATATCTGTGTGAACCAGAGTTCACTGAAGAAGAGCTGCTGCAGGTGGAAACCATCACACCGTCTGTATCACTCATACAGATTTTCCTGCTCTTCTGACTCCTGGAGTTTTGTGGACATTCTTCAATTTCTCAAAGATAAACTTGAATAAACGTCCCAAACCTGAAGGACCTAATGACAGTTTATCCTCAAAGTGAGTAATAATGATCTGTCAGAGACAAACAAGCAGAATAGAGGAGGCTGTTTACCTTAACATTGCAGACTACTTGTGTGTATGTGTGTGTCTCCCTCTCTCATACACACACACACAGCCATTACTGTTGTGTATTAGCACTGGGCGGCTCGCGGCAGCGCTGCGCAGAGGAATATGTGACGTGAGTCGTTTAGTTCCAGATGAACTTTATTTTTTTCGAAAAGTTAATGCACTCAAAAAGTTTCTAGGTAGCGTGCTCTTAAACTGTGGTATTATTTTTTGATGGGAGTTCTTGTAGGCGGAGAAAATACCCTTTGTACTTGGTACGATACTTCCCTGTTTGCAGCTAGTTATGCGTAACCGACTCTTACAGACTGTGGCTTACTGAGGGAGAGGAGAGAACTTTCTACTGCATCTAATGTACTTAGTGGACATATGGAGCTCATACAACCCCACTTCAAAAAAACTGAACTGTCCCTTTAATGTCATCTTTTAATTCCATATTTATTACTCTTTATTTAAATTTTCATACATTTAATTTTCATTTTTCATGTATTTTTGTGTCTTCTTGCAGCTATTTATGCTTGTAATGATAGCGATATTATGTACAATGTATTTGTATCAATGTGCTCTCCATCTCAAGTAGCCTCAACTCGCCTATTCTAAGAAATGTATTCTGAAATGGTTTGAAACAATATTATGATGACAAACCAAAAATACTAACACTTTAAAATAAAACCAATTTGAAAAAGACTTTTTTGCCTTGTCAGTTTCTTTTCTGGATGAATTTACTTAACACAGAGGTTCAAACCTATTAGAATCAGAATTAGAAACACTTTATTAATCTGATTAATAATATAATCTGATGTGTAATTGGGCTGACATAAAGCAGCAGGCCTCAGTCAGTGCCCTTTAAAGCAGGAAGAGGTGGGGACAGCAGGGAGTGACAGTTTGTACTGAGGAGATGCATAGATGCTAACAGCTTCAGTGGTATTTCTCCATTAATGAAAACCAAATAACAACACTGACAGCATTTCTCGATAAAAAGAATATTTTCACTCCACCACTGACATAATTAGGCAAGAGTCTGTTCTATAAAGTGGCTAACATTCTGTCCTTTACACCACGGCAGCAGTGCCCACCTACTACATTACCTGATTGGCTGGCTGGATATGCTTTGAAGAGGTTCTGCCCATTTCGAAACACTTTCTATGGGTTGTTGTCCAGATTGACTACAGAGGAATATATTGAATGGTCTATCTGGTGTGTCAGGTGACCAAAAACATGCTGATTGGTTCATTAGTGACTCTAAATTGCCCTTAAGTATAAGTGTGACCATGAATGGTTGTCTGTCTTTCTATGTGGCTCTGTGATCGGCTGGTGACTGCCTCTTGCCCACTGTCAGCTGGAATAGGATCCAGCCCCCAGCTTGAAAAGGATAATCAGTAAACACTGATGAAGGATTGATGGACAGAATAGAAATAAACCTGCTGAAAACACATGGATGGCAGCAGACTTCTGTACTTCTTTGTACAGTAGACAGAAGCCCACCAGAGGATTGTATGATGTCTCTTGAAATTGGTGCTATGCAAATAAATAATAGGTTAATTGATTAAGTGAAAAGCAATGCTAGCAATAAATCAAAGCTAGAATTTTTATGTTTATTTGCTCAATAATGGTCTTAAAGTTCAGTTTGTTAACTCAGTTGAGCACACTGAGTTGTTTTATGTATGCATAATGCTTTCTAAATGAGCTTCACAGGACCTTTTGTGGTGTTGTAAAAACAATGCTGAACCCCGAGGTAATTAAATCAAACCCACAAATCCTGACTGCTGTTCCATGACAACAGTCAAGAGGCAGACCCTATTTCATAACAGAGGTGTGTACGACTAAAGCAAAAATACTGCACAAAAAAAATCAAAGTTTTATCTTTGATGATGTACAGTATGTGTTATCTTTGAACAGTGAAAGAAGCATGTACGGAAAGCTGGCTTGAAGAAACAAAAACAGTAACAAAGCTGATGTCTGCTGAACTGACATGTAATACAAAACCTCACCACAAGAGGGCACTACAACAGCTGTTTTGATCGAGCACTTCTCTTTAATTACCCCATATCTTTTCTCCAAGCTGTGCCAAGACTCATCAGAGGAAAACAGCTGCACTACTTTTAACTCGATTCAAGCACCATCATACTTTAAATTCTTTATTATTCATCCATTCATGAACAGTGAGGGGCACAAATAATTAACTAGAGCAAGTTACTTGAAATTAATAACTAATTTTGAAAGCTAGATGTGGATATCTTTACTGACAGGACAGCATGTTGCCTGTAATCTGCTCTAATTTTGCCAATAAAGCTCTGTTAATCAGAACACTCCGAGGACACTGTGATGTCCACTGATCGGAAACATGTGCGTATGATTCTATCGAACCTGAATAAAGAATTTGCAGCTGGAAGTTGTTGCAGTTCTAGGACAAACAGGTCTTGACAAGAGCTTCAATGAACAAATTATCTTCAGAGGGAGATGGGAAAGGCCGTTCAGCCTTGGAGTTTTTTAAAAGTGGAGCAGAGAAATGCCTATGAAAGGTATTGATCCGTGTGTCAGACACATGCTTTGGAGTTTGACCGATAATGACAGGGTAATCAATAAACAACCAGCAGGGTCATTCTGATGAAGAACAGGGATGATCTGGAGAGGAGGATAATGTGAGACTTTTTTGCATGCAATACTTGTTGTTCAGCACTGTGTGTACCTTGCCTTAAGACTGAAAGAATCCCTTTTTACTCTAGTTCTCTTTTGCTGTGTGTGAGAGTGTGTTTGCGTGTTTGTACATCATACCTGAAAAAATCCTGGAGGAACTGGTCCCACTGGCATCCCCTCTCCTGGGGGAAGATTCCCAAGGACAGGACTCGGAGCTGCTGCAGCACTCTAAAAGACACAAGCACAGTAACAAATTCTGAAGTGTAAGTAAGACTCAAGACACAGAGGCTCTGGACATGCACTGACCCAATAAAAAGAAAACTAAAGTAAGCAGACTAAATCAGAGTCAGAACCAGAAATTATGTTTTAATTGTAGGATGAATTCAGAGCACAAAAGGGTAATAACGTTCAACTAGAATATTGTCCATCGCATTTCCACAGAGCACTCCAATTTCCTGCTTAAAGCACCATGTAATCATGGATCTCTAAAGAGGTGTGCACTGGGCTTTATGGCTGTAGTTTACACACCTGCCTTTAGCTAAAAAGAAGCCAAATCTCCACCTTGGAAATGTTTAATTTGGCTGAAGCAAACAAACAGAGGACAATGACCTGACTTATTACAAAGCGACTATTTACTTTACTTCTAATTTACTCAATCATTTTACACTCAGCACTTGATCTAAAAAAGGTTTGCCACAAATTTTACACAGACAATGTTTTTTCCATCTTTTATGAGCATAAACTCAAAATAGAAATAACATTTCGGGTTTTTAAAAGCTCACTCTTTCCCTCTTATCCTCCATGCTGTGTTGAATTCATGAAATACTCGTTTTATGTACATGTGATCATGATAACAGCCAAATAGGACACAAAGTAACTTAGAAACTAACTTTGATAAGAACTATAATATCATTACTTTAAAAGAAATGTAATTGTAAATTATAGGCCTAGGTCCTTCAGACCCTTATGCAGTACCCAGGACACAACTGAAAACATTTATCACTTACACCATTGCCAAAATAAAAATCTACAGATATAAAGTTCTTTTATGATTTATGATGTGTCTAGGTTGATATTATTAGTGTTTAGATTGTACAAACATGATTTTTCCATCAACAACATTGGGGAGTACTATGCTGTCATTAGCTCTTCCATTTTATTTGTTGATCAGGATCACTACCAGCTGTCACTTTCAGTTCTGGGGAAGTAGCTTTATCTAAAAAGATGATTTTTGTTTACCTCAAATCTTGTTTATATATTGCTGATGACTGCCAGGACAGTGGTTTCTGACCTTTTGTCTCGGAGCCACCTTCAGTTGTACTTGACAAGAGCTGAGCTTCCCCTCGGACCTTGAATATGATGTGTTGCTTTGCAAATAAACATCAGTTTTATTTCCAGTGGCCATGTAAATCCATGAGGAAAGTATGAGCCAATTATGTACATTATTGTTTTGGCTGATATGTGTAAACCAAATTTTGACAACCTCAGAGCTGACAGACCCCTGCGTCCCCTCTGAGACCCTCTGGCACACTCATGAGGGGGCCCAGACCCTTGGTTGAGAACCAAGGTGCTAGGGTATGATCACAATCACTCACGTCAAAACAACTTTGATTTTTTCAGGAACAGAGTACTCCTGATAGTAATGCATTCTCTCTGTGTCTGAAACGCTCTGTTGGAGCTCCTACCACTTAGAAGGCTCCCTTCCCCACATGGGCCGAGTCCTCTTTGATAAGTTGATTGATCTGCTCTCTGGTAACTGGTAGGTTCAGCACTGCTTGGCTCCATGTTGTCAACAACTTTACTTTCATTCTACCATCTCTGCTCTGCACAAAGCTTGCTAGTGCATCCCATGAGTGTATGATGTCATGTGAAAGCTACCAACTGACAGGCAGGATGTATAAGGTACAGTAAATCTGCTTCAGCTCATGCTCTCAGAGCATCTATGGCTGTACTTCATCTTTACAGTGAAGTATGTTTACACTCTTGTTCATGTCCTGGGGATTACATGGTTAACCTCAAGATTCTCCATAAATGTAGGCACATTCAGGACAACTGTGGCCAAGATATCTTCACAACTTTTATCAGTTAAAAGATAAAATGAAAAATTACATGTATATTTCAGCATAATATACAGTTATTTTGTGTAAATAATTAAGCCCCTGTATGCTGCTGCACCTCTCACACAGATAATAACAATACAGTTGTATTATAAAAAAAAGAAAAAAAATTGTTAATACAGTATCATCTCTCTTGTCTCTCTTGCTGTTTCTCCCTGCATGGGGCATTTCCTGTTTCTGCAGATGCCCTGCCATGCCAGTCCAGGTTTATTTTTATACCTTGTGTTTTTGTTGCGCTTGTCCCAGACGGGCGGTGCTGGCACATTTCAGCACAGCCTTTGTCTGCTTCCTGTGGCATTGTACTACTAACTTACCGGGGGCTACCACCCAGCACTGGCCCCTTCCTCATCCTCATTAGAGCAGATGACGGGCAGTGTGGGAGAGTGTACATCCATATATATGATAATGTGTGAACAGAGAGCACATGAAGCCAGAGCGCCTTTGTCTGTGTGGATTTTTCTTTTTTAAATTCACTATCTGCCCACTCTGTTCTTTTCCCTCTGATCTCCCCTCTTGCTTTCTCTCTCTCTTTCTCTCTCTCTCTCTGAAGGCATTGGCTGGGTGTAGAGCTCCAGTGAAATTCACCCACAGTCTCTGAAGTTTCCGCCATCTGACTTTTTAGGTCAGACAGGAACAAGGTTTAATCAGAGCTGAGATAAAAGCCGACTGACGACACTGCTGCATCCTCTTCTACTCCACCAGCAAACCTCCCCCTTGCCCCATCCTCCCTCTTCCTCAGTCATATCACCCAGCCGTTAATGTTCTGCCACAGGGAACAGCATGCCGCACAGCTTTTTAAAACCCAGATTCTGCTGCAAACAGAGCCCATCTCTGTCCCTGCAGACGGGCGTACAGATGGACACAGATGGATATTGTATCTCCATGCTTCGCTGCTGAGAGACTGGATTTACTTTGTTTGTTTTGTGCGTTTGTCTCACTGTTCAACACCAAGCACAGCATCAAGTGTGTGTTGTAACATTGTAAGTTTATCTTCCCCTCTTTCCCTCTGCATTTCTCGCACCCTGGATTACCCAGAATGCCGTTGCTCCCTGGCAGCCTGGAGGTCTGCTGAGTTTGCCTTCACACTTAGTAAAAGAGAGGGAGAGAGGAGAAAGGAGGACAAAGCAGAGATTAGGAGCGTGCATGGGAGAATGTGTGAGTGTGTGTGAGTGTGTGCCGGTATGTGGAAGTGAGTGTGTGAGTGCACTTTGTGTTTGTTTGGGAAGGAAAAGTAGAGCTGGGGGAGGAACAAAAATCTACCTGACCTGCTGACAAAGCAGCATTTTCCAAATACAGCAAAAAGAATGAAAAACAACAACCTGCAGCCTGCACCACCAAGCTCCTGTGGAAAACAACACTGAAAACAAAAACAACGTGTCTGTTGATTGTGATAGTCTGACTTAAATAACAATAAATCAGGATGATTCACAAAGACAAAAACGTACCAACACTTTTAACCCTTTAAGGGTAAAAGTGGGTCAAAAATGACTGAGTTCATTTTTTTTGGTCTAACAGTGTCTTTGTTGTTAAAGTGTACAATTTTTCTTTTTCCAGGTATTCCTTAAAGAGGTCTTATCATGATTTTTAGTTTTATATGCACTTAGGTATGTTTAGGTATGTCTCCTTTGTGTGATAGGGCACCTCTATGAACCAAATACAGTTCCAAGGATTAAGACCTCTGCCCCTTTTACGGCACAAGCAGATGCCTAAATGTTTTATTCCCCTGGCTCTTCTGCATAGACCAACCAGTGTGATGTCCAACCACTGTGTTGTCATCAAGCCAACTGGCTCATGGTAGCAAGCCCATTCAGAACGTAGACGTTAAAATCAATGCCCAACTGCTGACAACATGCACCAAGTAGTGCTAAACTGAATCATCACAGAGTAGACCTGTAAACCAGTCAGAATGGACTGGGTCAATGTGAAGTAGGGAGATTTAAAGGGGCAAGAGGTCCAACAGAGCATCTCAGACAGACAGGGAATAAAGGTGGATCAGGGGTACTCTTTCAGCCTTGTACTACTGGATTTAACTCCTTTTTAAAACAACACAAACAAAGAACAGTTCAACACAGCACTGGTCAACATTGCTGCCACAGAGACCAGCCACAATGTACAGATGTGAGAAACATAACAACACTACAATTTATAGGGGCATTGTCTATAATTAGTCAATCAAACTAATTGAAGATGTTGAGGCCACGGTACTGGCCACGGTACAGATTTTCTTTATGACAAATGATGTCTAGGTACTGTACCCATTATAAATATGCTTGGTTTAAAGCCAGAATTACCTGAAGTTGTAATCAATCGAGGCATATGACTAGACCTCCCCTCAAACTTTTGCGTGATAAACCAAGCCTTTAAAACATAAGAAATTATGGTCTTGTTGTTATACACATTTCTGGTTGATTTTAAATGATCAGAAAACAACAGGCCAACAATGAGCAGGAGGTCTGTGAAGATTCAAGATCAAACCAAACAGAAGAAGAATTCTCCTTCACCCAGTCTGCTGTAAACCTTAAGTGAGATGCCAGCTGATACCATTTCATGTTGGGAACATCCAAACCTCTCTTAGAACTGGGGAGCTGCAATTTTAGTATTTTAAGTCTTGTATTTCTCTTGTTCCACATAGTCACTCAACCAGCTTTAAAGGAGCTTAAGTACTTTGTTTGATAATAACAAGGGAATCATCTGTAAGGGGCACAGTGACCTGGGCAGCACTTACATTTTAATGACAGAGACTCTACCCAGTAACAAAAAAGAAGTTTGCTCTATCTATGACTGTCTTTTTTGTGCTACTCAGAAGAGTACCATAAAAAAACCTGACATGGACCACCAAAAAAAGGAATGAGGCTAAGGAGCTTGTCTCATAGTACTTCTTTGGTCTCGCACTGGCATTGCCAGAGATTAAGCAAAACAAATTTTAGAACCAGAGAAGGTACAAAACAAATGAATCATCCCAATTAGACGAGGGACCTATGTCAGGTCACATATAATAGAACATCATCAGCATAAAGCAAGATTTTAGAGGTATAGGTATTTCACCTCTTATTGCTAAACCCTGCCTAATCTCCTTGGGGGGGATTCCACTGTGAAAGCAAAGAAAGCCGGACTGAGGGGGCAGTGGTGTGTTGAGTGGAAAGATGTCTGATCTATAACTATGGTGATGACTGAAGCTTGAGGTTATTGTACAATAATTTAAATATTTTATAACATGTTGACCCATTTTAAATTTCTGCAAAAAATGGAGTAGATAAGGCCATTCAACACAACCAAAGGTCTTATCCGCATCCAGAGAAATCACCATGCTGTCATTATCTTGTGTTTGCCATGAACAATTAATATTCAAAAGCTGCCTGCTGTTCTGACTGGAGTTTCTGGCCTTTATAATGCCAGTCTGGTCTTTATTAATGTTGGAAGGCAAAACCCTCTTAAGTTACAATGCTAGTATTGTAGAGATAAATTTCATATCCTGATTTAGAAGGGCAACAGGTCTGTAGGTCAAGAGTTGTTGCCTTTGTAAGAACAAGGGTGGTAACAACCACCCTCAGCGAAGAAGAGTGCCAGAAATGTTTTCCAGTAATGAGTGCTCTAGCATCTCTAAAGAAGGATCTTCTTGTATATAGTGAAACTCCTTGTAAAATTCACAACCCTGGCCACCTGGTCCAGGTGATTTACTTGACTGATGGCTTTTAAGTGCTAAAATGGCCTCTCCCTCAGTGATGGGAGCATTAAACTGATCTCTGAGCGTTAAAGATAGTAGGGAGATCAAAACCTGTCAGAAAAGATTCCATCTTTTCTGAAACCCCCATTTGTTGATACACTTTATAAAGCTGCATGCAAAACTGTTTGGGGGTCTGTTCTAACTTTGGTTAAATGAGATGGTACTTACTTGATTTATCACCATGTTCATATGGATGGTATGTTTGGCCTGTAGTGTTAATCTATACAGCCTGAACTGAGCATTTACTTTGTATCAGTAAGGGGACAGATGGTGAGCCAAGTGTTTTCTTAATGTCCAATAACCATTTTCAAGTTTAGTTGTTGCTCCAATTGGTTTAGTTTTTATGTGGCTGTTCAACTCTTGATAAGACCCCTGATTAAGGCCTTACTGGTCTCCCATAATAAAGGGGGATTGTTGGTTGACTGAGAATTAAACATATTTTAGATTCACTTATCAAATAGGTTGTACACCTCTCACCCTTCAAAAGCAATGCTTCAAACTGCTTGTTATAGAACTCCCACTGATAGCTAAGTCTAAGAGTAAAATTGGATGATCACTATTGTACCAGCGACTATGATGTCATAATATTATAGGACCAATTAAAATGACAAAAGGTCAACAAGTCCTCCTACCAATATATGTAACCATAACCATCGGACTAACATTATTAATGTGAACAAACTTAGGGAAAATGATATAAAAACAGCCATATCAGACATGGACTGCCATTTACATGTCCAAGAACTACACACTGATGGAAAAGACAACTTTTTACAGCTTTATGAGCATTGAGTCATTGTCAATCATTCAACTAATCATCAAATAAAATATTACCATGGAAATCACAACTAGTACACAAAGCTTTATATAACCTTAGGGTAGTTTTCCCTCTTTTTTGCTAATAACACAAAAGTTCTCAATGGATTTAATTAAAAATTTCAGGGAATATTGGTCATGGCACAAGAAGGAATGGGTTAGATTTTGGTGGTGATCCAAATACTGATGCAGATTATGAATATTTCTTATAGGATTTGTTAACATTGCGCTATAGGGCAGTTTTCCACATTTTTCCTAATAACCTAGCTAAGCATGTCAGAAGTCTAGTTTACACTCATATACTATTACAGTGATTCCCAAACTGGGGTACCCGTACCCTCAGGGGTACGCAAAGTGACGGGGGTACGGGAATACCTGTCAGGTTTCAATCAGTTGTTTCAGTAGTTAAAGTTCAAACCGGCAAATGTTTGTATGGTGAGCTTTGATAAAGGCCTGAAGTGTTGGCAGTGAGGCTATAGGCTGGATTGGTGAGGCATCTTGGAGAAGGAAATCTGTCCTGAATTGTCTAAGATTCTTATAGTAACATAAGTTCAGTCAGACACCCTTCACATTAAAGCTGTGGTGAGTTTGTACTTTACAGTTTCAAGTTCATTAATGAATATGTGCCAGAAATGTAAATATCTTTTTTTGAAAGTGAACTGGTGTTACCCACTGAAATTGCTGGTAAATAAATCTACTTTGTGAGATATGACTCACTTGAAGATATTTTTTTTTGGTATGTTATGCATGTTAAATGTGGGAGGTGGGGGTGGCGGCAGGCTTACAGACACATTTCTTTTTGTAGCTGCTATAGGTGTGTTAAAGTAGGGGGTACATGGCTGGAGGTCGAGTGTCTGAAGGGGTATGGGCTGTGAAAAGTTTGGGAACCACTGTACAATTAGAACTACAGACTGAAAACTGTTATATACAGTCTCAGTGTGGTGAATAAATGATCAATTTGTTTAAATGTATTGATTGGTGTGATGAAACAAGTATTTATTAAAAGAAAACTTGACCAATAATTGGTTAAGCTTAAACACTTCTTAGACTCGATAAGATTTTGATAGGAATTTACTGAGCCATGGTTTTAATTTTCAAATTTCAACAACTTAAAATATCTCTGAAACACTTAGACTTTAGCTCACTGTAAATCTCTGCAGCAGCATGTCTGTTAATTACTGTGTTGATAAAGAGATTGTACGGTGTCCCCTCTTGTAATGTGACCATATCAACACAAAGCAATTAGCCCAACAGCGTATAGTGACCAGCAAATTAATGTTTGTCCCTCTTACACTGGTGTAAATGATCTCTTGAATTAGACCCAGTGATTCACTGCCAAGCTCGACAGATCCCAGCACTTAACCTTTGTAAACCTCAAATAAACAGAGATTATTACACACTGTTAATGAGGCCATCATTTACACTCCCCACACATCAGTGTTTACACTTTTCTGACAGGCTGTGTGACACATTGGGTGGATGTATTACAGTTTTCATTCTATTGTCTGCGTGTTATTGTCAACATCTTTGTGGTGAATCTTTGTGCACTTATGACTGAAATTCAATACATCAAATAATTATTATTTTTGATTGACCATATGGAAAACATTGCTGATTCTCTTTGTGGACAAAATGTCTTTTACTTATTGATCTAACTCTCAGTTGATTTCCATATCAACTCCTGTGGATTTTTTGTGTGTTAACCAAGGAGATACAATAGATGAGTTACTGTTGTTGAAATTGCTGAAGAAGTTAAAGGCAGGGTTGGTAAATCCTGGAAAACCAGCATGAATTTGAATGTAGCATCTCCTCAGGACTCCGTCTAGCCCCTCCAATGACAATGAGCAAAATTTGTACCCAAGTAATATCAGGTGCTGGTTAGAGGTGCCTGAAACTGAGGTTGTGGGTGCAACAAATGTAGACTGTGGATGGAGGCTCTAAACTTGCAGGAGCACTTGCTTACTGTCAGCTCATCTTTCTTATATATACTCCAAAAACTCCACCGTGTTGCTCTTTTTCATCCATCTCCTCTCTGCCCCTCTGTCAGTGATAAAAAAGAAAAATGTTCTTTCAGTGATCTCATCACCTCATGATCTCATGGTTTATCTTAACACTGACATGTTTACCTTTTTGTCTTTTGTATTAACAATCCTGACATTGTGGCAATTTGTTTTTAACCAAAAAAGTGTTTGTGATGAAAGCTGAGGCAGTAGCGCGGCTACCACATGTCCTCAGATGAACACCTGCATCTTGTGGCCAACTCATTTGTTGTATAAATTATTCAAACCTACAGCCGCAGGCAGAGTGATACAGTACACCAGACATACACAACAAGATGTAAAGTGCAGAGATCAACTACTGAACTACACCAACAAAATAAAAGAAACAAGATGTCCAAAATGAGGGTTTACTATAACCAGCAACTTCAGGAGAAAATACAGAATTCACATTACATAGAGAATTGTTTTTAAAGTGTAAATACATAGTTATTAATAAGTACAGGGGAAATTGTTTTTTAATTGCCTCTGATGACAGCATGATGTCCTTGACTTGCAAGGCATGAAAAAGAGTGGAAAGAACTGATATGAGAAACTGACAAGGGAAATGATTAATAATATAAATTCCTTGAGGATGTTATCGATTCTCGGCTGAAATTTGTTTTTGATTTCCATCCCTAATTATTAAGGACGATAACCATTTGACTTTACAACCTCTACATAACATGCATATATCTAAACCTTTGTACTTGTCACAATTAAACATTCTTCTTTGAAAACAATAATTCAACGATAATAATCAAGAGAAAAATATTTAAACATTTGAAATAGTCTTTAAACAATTTTTAAGTGCAACTCAGCCTTGTTTAATTTTCAGTATTTTGTTTTTGTGATTGCAGGGAGTACAAAGTATGAGTGAAATTGAAATTCTAATCACTGTCCAGCCTTACAGGAGATCTTCAAATGTAAGTTTTACTGTAAAAATCATTGATGTGTTTATTTGTCATTTATTTAACAAATGTTTAGCTTATGGCTGTTGCAGCGTGCAATAGTTTCACCAATGAGAATCAAAGGGCATGGACTTTTAGTGATGAATAGCATAAGTAATACTCATGTAAAATGTATATAACTGTGATAATAAGAAAACACACTGTTTGTAAGCAGCAGTTGAGGTAATAAATAGAATTTAATGCTTAAGTTACATTCTAGGCTATGTCTTCTTGCCCCTCATCTAGCAACCTCTAATTTTTAACTTTGAAAACATTGTTAGAACTACCACTATCCTAAAAGTTCCTATAGTTGTGTTGAGAGACACTTGTGCTTATATTAACAATTTGTGGGAATTTTGGTGTGTGAGAGCTTTAATTGATAGCTTCAATTCTTCATCTACTGTATTTCTATATAAATTGTGTTGAGTCACTTTGCGTTTTAAATTCAGAGGGGATTGAAATTGTTGCAACCTTCAAAAGCCGTCCTTGAGTATACTATACAGTAGCTAGCTTGCCATTAAGCTAACCACTGTTTAAATCACAAGAGAAAGAGTAGAGATGGTCCAGAGCTCAATGATCTGCCTTCTTAACGCAATACCTAGAGAAGATTCTGCCACCAGTTAGGCTCCACCCACAAAACTTATCACCACTGTATACAAACAACAGGATGGTCTATTGATTGTTGACAAAAAAACATGTAGATGAAAAACACAATTTACATGGAACCAGTTCAAGACAAAAGACCTACAATAATACTAAACATGATTTATTTTATCATCAAACCAAAACTGGAAGAAGACTCTCTTGAAAATTCCAAACTCTTAACATCAAGTCAAGTCAAGTCAAACTTCAAGTCTTAAGGAAGCACCTCCCATCACCGGCAAGACTCTCAAGATATATTTTTATTTTAGCTTTAGAAATATGTTTCTTTGAAATGGCTTGAAAATTTTTAGGTGGTCATAACATGGATTATTGTGGCGATAATGTAAAATCCAACTTTACAAAAGCAATTGAAAGAAGTTGTGCTTTCCCGTGAAAATAAAAAAAGCATGTGAACAAGTGCTTTAATTAAACAAGAGTTTTGGTCTTTACAACCTAATCAGAGTTTCTTCGTTCTACATCCACAGTAGACTAATCCCATCAGACTAAAAAGCTTAATGAGATAACTTTCAAACTCTTTCATCCCTGTATGTTTACCCGTTGTGTTCCTCATTAATGTGAGCGCTTAATGCATGCATGCTTTGTGTGTTATTCAGTGTATGTTTGTGTGTGTTTGTGAAGGTGGGGAGTCATTTTCATTCAATACTTCAGAGACCAAGAGACACTCAGAGGTTCGTGAGTGGAATCTCAAAATGCTGTCTCTCTCTGTCTCACACTCTCTCCTCTTCTCTCTCTCTCTCTGTCTCTCTCTACTTGCATTACTGTCTGTGTTCTCCACCTCACTGTGTCTCAAAGGCAGAGGCTCTGTCTCTCACTTTCATCGGCTCACTTTTCTGGTATTCATATTCTGGTATATAATGATACAATTCCACCACACATCAGGAGGTAGACTCAGAATAAAAATCTGTTTTTCTAAGTTTTTTATTTTTCTGGTTTCAGAAAACTCTGAACTCATAATTGGCAACAACATTAGCTTGACATTGGTAAAAAAAAAGAATGAAAAAAACAAACAAAATAGCTAAAGGGAATAGTAAAAAGGTGAATATCTAACACCCCAAACTGCACATTCATTTTAACCCATCTACTGAGCTCTTTGAGATATTTCTAGACATTCAAAGGCACAACAGTGTCCTGACTTTTCAGCTCTGTGAAAGCTGAAAGTTGCCATGATGAGTAGCATCAGAGCTGCTGCCCCTTTGACGACCTAACCATGATGCACATGAACAGCAGTCGTAATAAAAAACCCTTTATTTCAGACCTTAAAGAGCCCACTTTGTCGTAACTCAGGTTTTATTTGATTTTGATGACTGCAAGAGTAAGTTCACAATCCCTATTATTTAAAAAAAAAATCCTTTTTGTTTCTGCATCTGAGTACTCCTGATCCAACTGTGTTCTCAGTCTGTCTAAGATCCTTTTTAAGAGCTCATGCCTCCCCTCCCCACACAGGTCATACAGTCTAGGGTCTATGGCAGCAGTTTTTAAAGTGTGGAGCAGGCCTCCCTAGGGGGTGCGCGAGAGGACTTCAGGGGAGACACAGAATGAGTAAACAAACCATAAAAAGAATCTTCCACTCAGATAAATTCTGCTATTCAAGTAGCAAATATTAAATATTGGCCACACAAATAAAATACAATACAATACAACTGTGATGAATAGTGAAGAGAATAAAGATATTTTGCTATTTAGAATTACAAAAGATATTGATTAGTAACTGCAACCGTATTTTTTGTGGGGGTATGTGGGGTAGTGTGTGTGTAGGGGGAAGCTCATTCTACACTTTGAAAACCCCTGGTCTATGCTCTACAATTGACTTGCAACCCAAGTCAATGGGCTTAAACTGCTGATGAAACAATGCTATGATGTAACAATGGGGGACCTTTTAGTCAGGGGACAGCCAGCTACTGGCGGTGTGAACAGGGGGAGAGAGAAATGTAACACTGCAGATGTTTTCTCTTGTGCATAGATATACTCTGTCACATGGAGATGCGTAAAACACACTTCAGGGAATATATAACTCAAAAAAAGCAAATTTCACATGATGCCAGTTATGTTATGTTACCCCTGATCAAGCATATTTTCAAGGGCAAAGAAATGAATAAAAAAGGGGACAGAAAAAGGATTAAAAAAGATTAAAAAGGAAGAAAGGCTATCCCATTCATTTGTATTTCTCCTATTTTAAAGGACCTTTTGGTGGGGGGTGGGCTGTGATGTGTTGTGGGTGTGGAGGAGTTTCTGCTGACACTCAAGGCCACACAGTTTCAAACAGGATCTTAAAAATGACAAACAGGAAGGAACTCCATCCCTCCTCCCTCTCCCTCTTTGCTCCCTCCATCCTCTCAAATGCCATTAGTCCACTTCCTGAACATGGGAGGGGGGAATGGAAAGAGGAGATGCTTCCATACTGCAGAAAACACACCCACACATGCACACACAGTCATAAACAAAGACGCTTCAGCGCATGCATAGAGAAATAAATAAGAATTAGAGCGACTTCTGTTCCCTTTGAACTGAAACAACATTTTAACTGAAACACACAGTCAGGGTCCAGAGGAGTGAGAGGGAGCAGGGGCGTGTGTTGGAGAGATGGAATGGGCGTGCTCTGCTTTTCACCATGTATTATTCACAGTTTCCCAACCAGAGACAGATCAACAACTCTGCTGTCTAATCCTGAGACAAAACTTGCTTTTCAGTTTCAAAGCAGTCATATGTAAAATCACCCTCCGCCATTTAAAGCTCCCTTTTTGACAAAAAGATGCCCCATGTCACAGCAGTGCAACACAGCAGCAAATAAAAAAAAATAAAAAAGAACCCCCTTGTTTATTTATCCCACATCTCTGTTGTTATGCAGTGATACGTAGGATAAAAACCCTTGCAGAGATCTTACGCTTGTTACTAAGCCTAAGTTTTAGCTTTACTGGAAAATAAAGAAATAAAAAGTGAATATTAACGTAAAGTACTTCCAAATCAAACTGGAAATATAACTGACACTAACAACCTAACAACAGTTTTAAGTATTTCTTAAAACTTCACTGGCCTTTGATTGTTAAAGTATTCAAAGGTCTTTAAATTTATAACATCAATATTTAGAGTAAAACTTCACTATACACGGTTTGTTGGTGTTTGGGCTCTGAATGGTTTAAGACTGCAGGAGCCCGAGGTACTGTGATGAGTCAAGAGAAAGGGACAGGATGTTTTTTTTTAATGAGTGATAAAAAAAAAAATAAAACCCAAGGAATGGACATGAGGCCAAAATTAATCAGTTCCTCCTCAAAGAAAATTCCCTCCAGTGTTTTTGACATATCTCCAAGATATTGGCCTTTGACCTCCAGATTCTCATCAGATCAACCAAGAGTCAAATATCTGACTCGTGGTTGACTATATATTTCTATATCTTTAACTTTATCTATCTATCTATCTATCTATCTATCTATCTATCTATCTATCTATCTATCTATCTATTTATATTTATATATATATATATATATATATATATATATATATATATATATATATATATACACAACAATACACAATATATAAACATATATATTGTGTAATATATACAAAATATACACAATATATACACAACAATTTAAATACACAACAGAAAGCCCCACACAAAATCAAGACAACATGACAACAAGAGTGAAATAACTAAATGAAAACAAATTGAAAATACAACAATTAAAAAAATATTTTATTGTGTTTCTAGTTGTGTTTTTATGTGTCGTTTTGTTTTTTGATTTTCTGCTGTGATTTTTATTTAAATCTTGCTTTTTTATGTATTGTAACTGGAGGACTTGTGTATTCCTATCTCTATGAATATAGTTTCAGATCACAAAAACCTTGACCTAAATATGACTTCATATTCTGTCTCTGCACTGACTGAATAGATTCCCTAGTCCACTCTCACTGTTGAACTGATGCTCTTAAATCTCCCTCTGTGTCTCCAGTATTTGCTCTGCTGTGTTCAGTCCATCTTCTTTATCGCCTTCAGTGTCTTTAAACATGGTGAGATAGTGGTTGAGGAAGTGTGTCTCTTCAGCACCAAAGTGACGATCATTTTTAGCCCTGTGTGTGTATCTGACAGAACAACACAGCTCCTCCTCTCACATACAGAGCTCTGTGCAGCCTCAGAGGTGTCTACATAGGTCAATAATGACATCAGTGATAAAGGAAACACTGTCAACCCCTGTGAAGCGGATATCACCTGACCTGTGATCACCAAGGGAGTGCAGATACATCGGCACTAACGTCTATTTACCGCTGGCTCTCCTGTAGTTTTACACGAGAGAACTTGGTAATGGAAGGAACTCCATATTGTGTTGTATGATCTGCTCTTGATTAAAAGGATGGCCTCTTCCTCAATCATTTTTATTTAGCACAGATTCCATTTTTTCTTTACCAAGGCTTGTGACAACTTGGTTCTAGTTGTATTCTTAAATCTTCTCCTCTGTGAGCTCTAATAGCACCACAGAAGTGCCTGATGATGTGGGACTGATCACCAAAACCAATGTGTCAGAGCGTCTCCTGTTTATCTCTAATCCCCTAGATAATGCTGGAAATAAAGTTTAAAAAGTTCTCTTGCCAATTAAAATGTGTTTGATTGACCTACAGTTTTTAGAAAGCATAACTCGTTTACAAAAACTGCACATTGAAGTTATTTTCAGCAGTGGATGCAACACTTTTAAAGCTGTGGGAAGTAGTCTATGACTTGGTGTCAAAGTCATGTGATGCTTGCTGATGAGTAATGTTAACCTGTTGCTGTTTCTATGGTGTGTTGTCCCTGAAAATGACCCTATGACAGGGGTCACCAACCTGAAGATCCTGATCTTCTGTGAGATCTTTAAGACATTTCCAGTAGATCTTAACAACTAGGTGTGCATTAGGTCTTAATCAGATGCACCAGATGGACTGTTTCACTTAACTGTGGCATTAATGAATCCGGTGAATCCAACTGTTTTCCAAGGGTCATCAGATCCACTTGTCTTCCCTCTCCCAAGAAAAACTAAAAACAGAGTTACAAATGAAGTTCTTGTAGGGGGAAATTAACTGTGTAGTGCTGCTGGATCCACCTGATACATTGTCTGTAATCAGTCAGATCCAGAGTTTAGCATAGATGCTAACAGTTTCAGTAGCAGTTTTGTCAGATCTGGACCCCCTCTCTTTGTAAAACGAAAAACAAATAACAACACTGAAAGCATTTCTCATAGAAAGAATACTTTTGTTCCATCTCTGAGTGAAAGGGGTCCACACAGAATGTGTCTGTCGGTCAATGAAACATATTTAAATTGGCAAGTAATTTTTTCAAACTTTTTTTTTTTGAAGAATTATACCTTCAGTTTTCGAGGGTAGGGGGCTTATTAAGCCTGTTAGTATTAAGAGACACACTGACGCATTGGTTTTGGCGATCAGTCCCACATCATCAGACATTGCCGTAGTGGTAACAGAACTGATAGAGCTCAAGATTGACTTTAAATTAGCAGAAAAACAACTACCAGCATTTCCCAACAACAGGGTGAGGAGATACAGTAGACAGATAAACCAGAGTATTTTAATTTTGATGTCAGGGAAATTTGTCTAAAATGGGATTTTAAAAAAAAAAGTGAAATTGAACGTAAGAATCTTAAAATGATATAAAAATAACACAAAAAAAGCACTAGGACTTAAAACCTTCTTCTAGGTGACAATCCCCTTCTTTGATGAAATAATGACAATGCTGTTAAAAGAGCCTTTTTAGCAGCTTCATGGAAAATAAGCACTTTTTCATCAAAATTAGTGCCTGTAAAGCAATTAAAACCAAGAATCACTGTATGTAACAGACATTCAAAGACAAAGTTTAGTTTGAAGCATTTTGCTTCATTTTCCACACTGAAGTACGCTGCTTTGGTAACCTGCTGGTACACAGACTCAATAAGGTGGGCAAATTAAAATTAGTCACTTGCTGTGACTCATCTGTTAGTTATTCTACTGCTGGAAAATCAAACACAGGGGGCAGTGGATTAAGATATCAATGTGTCTTACAGCAAAAACTTGGGGTTAGTTGGAGGACTAGCTGATATATCAATTTAACTGATAAAGTCAACTTATTTGTGACAGATTTTTTCTTTGACTTACTATGTCAACCATTTTGCTTCCCTTGGACACCAGAATTAAAGGGATATTTCAGTATTTTTGAAGCTGGGTTGTATGAGGTACCAGAAAATAGTCAGTGAATTGGATGAAAGGGATTCCGGCAGTGCGGTGCCTTTAAGGAGGATGCGATAGAATACTGGTAAGGTACACTGCTGTGTGTAATTGTGTGGGTTTTATGTAAAAATACGCCACAAAACTATGTTGGGTCAAATGTTCAATTGGTTGAAAAGCTTCAAAGTGCTTTACTTTTCCCCCTAGAAGTCTCTGTATTTGGCACTATTTTATGATGTAGCCAGTGGCTATATGCTCTCTTACGTTTGCGCACTGATTTCAGCCAATCTGCTGTTTCACTTCATGGACTCAGGAAGACACGACAGAGGACGGTGACACTGAACCAAACATGAGTGATTTTGACTCAAGCGACAATGACGTTCCTTTCACTGTGAATGCACAGAGTTACCTTATAAGCAAGGGAATACAGAAGAAGAACTTCTTCAGAACAAGAATCAGCAGGGTAAAGGTGAGAGGGGACAAACTTCTGTGGAGTCAATGTGCACAGGCAGAAGAACACAGAGCCATTTGCTGCAACATAAAAAGAGTCAAACAGAGACTTCCTGGAGGAAAAATTAGGTGGTCTGGTATTTTGTTGCTCAATTGTACATTTGACCCAACATAGTTTCGTGGATTGTTTTTATGTAAAACTCACACATATATGCAAAATAATTGTACCTGCCCACAACCGTGTACCTTAGTAGTCTCAGTGCATCCTCACTGCTGGGAGCTCCTGCAGCAACTTCACTATGTTGTCAAGAACCTCATACAACTCAACTTAAAAAAAAAGAAATATCCTTTTAAAACTTTCCCTATGTTTCTTTCCAACAGAGACAAAACAGTAATTTGTAAATTGTGGAATTGTTTGAAGATAGAAATACAGATTTTCTGTAGAAATACAGAAAATTGTCCACAGGTTTATAACAGCAGGCCCTGCCATTTTATTTTATTTTTTTTTGCATAGGAACATTTTTTGGCTTTTTATTAGATAAAAAACTACCAGGGACGTTCATGCTTATGTACATCATGTTCCTTTGATTACCATATTACCATATTACAACAAGCACTTCAATTGTAAGAGTAAAAAATCAATTTAGTCTTTTAACTTGTTGTAAGAAAATATAGGCAAGACTTGTTGTATGTAATTTCTTTCATTTATGTTATTTTTCTCTTAGAGGGGAAAAAAATCCATTCAAATCATAAATTGAGTTTTGTGAGAAAAAAATCTGGGACTTTATTTTCAGTCCATATTTCCCAGCCCTAGTTATATGGGGTCAAAAATATGATGTTTGCTGGTCTAATTATATCATCAATTTTATTTTATAATAATCCCATTCATGTATACAAGGTGAGGTCTCTGCTGTGTAAGCGTTGCAGTAATCCAATGTCTCTGCTCCGGTCTCGGGTGAATAAAAGCCTTAAAAATTAATAAAGTCAGAAACTACTTTATCACCCCTCCTTTTACCCTAACAGGCAGACTGCACGCGCCCCTTGTTGAACCCTTATATTCATAATCAATAAAAATAACCACAGGAAAACTAAAATACTTCAGAACCTCTCTTCAGTATCATGCTCTTTTCTGCCCTAAGTTAACCTCTTCTACCCACTCCATGCCCTTGTCCTCTTCCCCTGCCCGCTACATATGTCAACATTGCATTAGCACTCCATGTCGGCATGTCTAAGCATGCATGTGACATGACTCAGCGTAACACAGCAGTGGAAAATCATACTCCTCAGAGACCGCGCAGGCTGCTTGCAACAGGCCGGGAAAAGAGGAAGGAAGGTCATCAGATACAAAAAGGAGTGCAAAAAAGACAGGAATGAGAAATGGGGCGCTAAAAAGAGGAACCTTTTCTGTTGGGAAGGAGAGAGGATGAAGAAGTGTGGGCAGTGAGGACATTGAGCAGGAGAGGGAGAATGTTTTTCCTGAAGGAAGGTTTAACAGTGCTGAAGATCGTGACAGCCATCTCTGCTCAACCTTTGGAAATTCCCGTTCTTTTCCCCTCTCCTCACTCGCCTCGTTCCTCATCGCCATGGCAATGATGTTACAGTGAGTCACCTCCATATCGCCCTCCTCCTCAACACCGCTGAGAAGGAACAGGAGAGAGTTTCAGAGAGAGAGCGAGGAGAGAGAGACAGAGAGCAGAGAGAGGGCTCTGTTTCCCTGGAAACAGATGGGGGTCTCCCCAGCCCCCATTGGTTCTCAACTGAATCAGTCTGTTACCCACAATGCTTAGAGCAGACTGAGTCTATGTTTCTAGGTTGTCTCTGTCCTCCCTGTTTTTCTTTGTCTCTTCAGATCCACGCACTTGTAAACAAACAGAAGAAGACGAGTCACAAACAAAATTCAAACTAATTTCTGTAAAAACAGAGTGTCAGTCCAAAGTAGAAACAATTTTTTCTGTATTTGTTTCAGAAGGAATTACTTAAATAACAGCTGCTTTTGCAAAAAGTCAGCTTGGATCACTTTATAAAGGAATGCAAAATATTGCCACTAGCTGATAATGGCTAAAAAGTTGATCACTGGCATCAGGATGAAAGTGTTAGCAGATATACAACCACAGTGTTACAGCTGACAAATCATGGAGGACTAGAGGACAATAAGAGTGTCAGCAATCATTGCTAACTGTGTGGAGCTGCAGTACTTGCTTTTTACCACAGAAAATATTTTAATGTATTTGGACCCTTGTGTAATATTAAGGACATCATTTAACCCATTCCTCATTTCAGGAACTTTAATATCTTGTAATATTGGAGACTTCTTCCCGTTACATCACTGCCAGGATGAAAATTTAAAATAATATACTGCAACCTTGCATTTTTTTTTCATGTTTGGATCAATAATTCTGCTGTTCAGAAAGTAAAAGAATGAGAAACTCTTCATGCAAAAAAAAGAGAAAAAGATGGTGATTAATGGACTAAATTAGCTAAATTATTTTATTTATTGATAGAATCAGGATTCAACAGGGTCAGGTTAATCAGGATCAACTGTCACTCTCAGTCAGTGTTCTGGGGCAGTAATGTTATGTAGGGATGTCATACTCCAGTTAAGGCAAAAAAAAAAACAATTAAGTTTGAGAAGTCTTTTTGTCTCATCTGTCTCTATAACTTACAGTCATAATGAGCACTGATGGCATTAATCCCCTATTCGCTACACTTGGAGATGGGGCTCTGTATAAGTATTGATCAGATTAGTCTTTTTATTGGTTGGGGCATACATATTAGAAATAACTGTTTATTATAAAAAACAAAACAAATCAATGGATTAAAAATGTAACCCAGGTGAAACATATATTTTGACACAGAGATTGTTAGCTTTACCATAAGTATAAAGCAGAAGGATTTCATGTCCTCCAGGGAAATGTTCCACTATAGTGTGTAACCTGTTATGAATGATATCAAAGGGCCATATTCAGTTTTTGCATATTTTACGTATGTATCATTAATGTTGTAAAGCTTAAGCATGCATACTTTAGATTGATTTTTTTTTTTCTTCTGAAACTTTTTACTTTGCTCTGAGGACTGAGTTTTAGGTATGAACTATAGAGCTTTATAAAAATAAGAAAGTATCACGTAAACATGTTGTTAATTTGAAAATCGATTTTAATGTGAGAGTACATGCTTTTTGATTTAGGGACTGTTGTGCACTTGTTACACACTTTCACTCTTCATTTTTGCTGTGTTCATGCAATTGGCATGAATTTGGTAAGATTGTGTATTTTAATTTGATCTTATATTTCCTCCTCAGCTTTAAAGTAAGTCTAAAATGCACTGTGTACTAACAAGTGTTACACTCATACTGTGAAGTGCAAAAATGTGTCAAACTGCATTTTTTTGATCTCATTTCCATTAAATACATAATAAATGCATAATACATGCAATTTATTAGATCTGGGAGTCAGTCTGGGCTTTTGCCTTGAAATTTATCATATTTACTTTTCTCAACTAATTATGTCGTTTTAACCTTATGGAAATGAGTGTTAGAAATTGACATGACACAAAAAAAGCCAAGAAGTACTAATTCAATACAAACAAATACTTTGTATGTCATATACTGATTCAGCTAAAACATGGTGGCATCGTGACAAAACCCTGGCATTAGAGTTAGAATATTTTTAAATTCACGAGTATTTGATATGTACAGTATGATTAGGACTGTTGCTGGTTTAAAAATCAAGCCTAAAAAAGTTGGAAATAGCATCATTTGATATATTTTTTTTCAAAGCAACCTTATGATTTTTTTGTACTTTGTAATGTGACTGTAAATAAAAATCAGTGTTACTGCTAATCACTGACATATATGAGGCTTTAACATTCCAATTCAAAAACATTTACTTTGTATGGAGTATATAGAAAATAACTAGTTTTTCTGTTTAATTCAATCTGAAAACATGGTGGCATCATGACAACAGCCTGTCATTTAAAGGGTTAAAATATTTAAAAATAAATCAGTATTTAATATTAATAAAAACGTCAGATGTAGGTGAAAAAAATGCTCAAAGAAAGCAGAAATTTTTAAAATGTATATTATTTTCTTAGCTTACTTTCATAAAGCACTTTTTTGTGCTTTGCCGTGACAGTGTGACTAATAGACCAAGCCCCAAAGGTTAAAGAGAGGCTAAATTTTTCTTTAGTGCACAACAGAGCTCACTGTCCGACAGCAAGTCATTACAGTGCTATTTGTAGCTCTCACAGAGACACATAAGGGTTAACATATATCATTTTTGTTGGCATACAGTGTTCGAGTAATCTTAAGACAATACATCCAGTGAATTTTTACTTACTGTCCATATTTAACCCCTTAAAGCCTGTTGTATCATATTTATACATACTTTTATGATACCTCTATCTAATCACTATGATCAACAAATTACAAAAAATATATATATATATCTGATTACAATTAGATAAATGATAAAAATGTCAGTTGCCAAACACATCTAATGTATCAAATGAGATACAAAAAATATATATGTTAAATTTTACAGAAATTTTGATTTTTTTTTTTATTTCAGTAGAAAGTGAACTAAACATCTCAGCCCCCAAAAAGTAGAATTTTCTGGCTATAATTTGTGTTTTCATGCTTTAAAGGGTTAAATATCATTATAGCAGGTTTAGATGCTGTTTTTCTTTTTTCTTTTTTTTTTTTTTTAACACAAATTGACTTTCATGGTATGAATACAAGATAAAATATAGTACATGAGAGGCTTGATATTCTTCAGCAACAAAAAAGTGTGTATGTATTTTGATGGATGAAATAAGTTTGTTTATAGTAGCAGATCAGATATGAGCACAAATCTAATACTGTGCATCTTCTTTGTGATGAATTACAGAAATGTTGAAGATTGGTAAGTTCACAGGAAAAGGCAAATAAAACAGTTCTAGGAAATGACAAATAATCACCATGTAATTAGTTCCAGAAAGAGGTAAAAATATCATCAAAAGGTTTAAATGCAGCTGGTTGTAATTGTTACAAAGAACAACAAAGCACAACAGAAATGTCTCAGTTTAGACTAACAGTCAGAGAGGTTTCGGGTAAAATGAACAAGTGGAGCTCTGCTTATGCAGACAAGTTTAGACAAAGAAAACTCATCAGCTCAGCAAAAAGGTAAACAGAGATGTAAATTCTTTATCTTATCCATCCTTAGCTGTAAACAGTGTCTCTGTGCAGGAATGCTGTATGTCATGCAGAAAGAAGCACTGGTTTACAAAAAAGATTCGCTGTTAAAACTGTTTTGATACATGCAGTGGACACCTCGGCCTGTTTGACTCAATCCCACTTCCATGGATTTAAAGACTCATTTGTAACTACCTCTATTGTGGACTGTCCTCATGTCTGCATATGTGTGACTTTTGCTTTGGGACTTAAAAAGAGTGCACTGCAAACTTGGTGACATTAGGGCATGACCGTCCAGCCCCTCACTCAATGAAAATAGGTGTTGTCTATTGAAGAAATAACCAGTTCATCAAAGTTAGAGAACAAACAAGCAGACTAACAAGAAAACAAACTAACAAACAATCATAAACTGTATTCAATCACAGAGAGATTACTTTTGACACTGTCTTATATCATTGCTTTAAATATTACCATGAACGAAACATGTACACCTTGGAAACAGTTTTATCATCATTGCATCTTTTAACGCTATATCTAAAGCAGCAGATAAACCATCACAGCCTTCAAAATCAACAAATACGGTATTAAAATACTGCAATTTTAACACATTGAGAAGATTATTCTCTTATTATTGCAAAAATATTACATCCTGTACCTCGTTAGTGTTTGCCAGTTTTAATACTGCATTAAATGCCCATATTTTCTTTGTCCGGGATTTAAAATTGGCTGAGACAAATTGTTAGGTGATTGAAGGGAACTGTGCCTCACCTGCTCTGTGACATTCTTTCCCAGGTATGACTCTTGTATCCATGATGTTTTTTTGGCTAAAACAACAGCAGCCTCCACAATAACATTGATGGACATATACAGTATGTATAAGCAAATCAATGTCACAAGTATGGTGACATGATTCGGTGTCCTAATTCATAGACTAAAATAGAACTGTCCAAAATGGGGACGTATCAATATTTTTGTCAAATTTTGGGGACACGGGACCAGAGGCCTAAAAATGGGACCGTCCCATCTATGATGGCATGTCCGGTCATGATTCACACATCAGGATTTCTGATTGTAAATATTTCAGGTTGGGGCAGCCTCATCTGCTACGGAGAAGATAAAATGACTGTTAACATACCAAACACCAAAGGATTATCAGGTAAGATCTTAAGGACCACTTGATTGGGCCGTTTCTGACTTTGGTTTGGTTTGATCTGAGCCAAAGCTAAACCTGATTACCTTGTAGTGTGTACAACACTTAACTAGCAAAACAAGATTTTCAAAAAAGAAATTAAAAAACAAAAAATAAAAAATTAAAATATGATCACATGTGTTAGACGGCCTACATTTATCCTACTTTACGTCACAGACAGGAGCTATTTACATCAAACCTCGAGGTCACAGTCCTGTCCTTCATCCACACAGACAGTGTGCTGAATAAGTGCTTGCTGCTGCTCAGATCAGACACAGCTTTATTGGACAAGTATGGAGTATGCATAGGAGTAATTTGATGAATTCACTTTGTTTGCAGTCATTGTGTTTGCCAACACAAAAAGACATGCCAGCTGCAAAGAAGAACAATAATCAAACTGTCAGAGTTCTTCAGGATGTAAATAAATAAAGTGGTCCTGTGTCATTTCATATTTACAAATGTGTGTATCCCTTAGCTGTACAATGGAGACAGAGCGCGTATGCTGCTGTTAAATTGAGCGGTGTGAATTCATTTCCATGCATGAGTGAGAGAGGATGAATGTAAGATGTAGCAGCTTGAGACGGAGCATTTTTATCAAAGGGGGTTGCTCTTGGCGCTGCCTCTTGATCTCCTTTCCCTTCTAACTGCTGTGAGCCCGCTATCTCCCACAGTGATGCCACACAATGATACCAGGCTGGCCTCGCATTAAGTTCTTGCTTGTAATGCTACTGCCTTTCTACTGCACTCTTTGTGACTACTGCTCGTTGTCGACTTCATCCATCTGTTATTCTGCCTTGTGCCAGCGGGGTATCGCTAACAAAAAGCCTGACTGCGTCATGTTTGACCAATCTACAGCATTTGGCAAAGTTTGAAAACCTCACCAGGATATATGATTTCAAAGATCTTCCTTCCATAAACAAAGGGTCACAAAGCAAAACTTAGATCACTCCATCCCCATAAGGAAAAATATTATCAGCACAACTTTTCAGCTTAGAAAAAGGCATCAACACGTTTAAGTACAATGGTATGTATTGAGTAAAGCCCATTATAATAAATTAAAAATCATTTAATCTGATAAATTTCTTCATTCTTTTACTTATATGATGCACAATGTTGATGCACCATTTTGCAAAGCCTCAAGCTAAAAACAGTGGAAACAACTGAAACAACTGTTCCCTCTCAAAAAAAATGAGTGGACTTATCAGTATCCTTTTAAGGACAAAGATGCAGAACCATCAAACATGGGTCAGTTTGTGCTGAAATGGTGAGAAGAGACTGCACAGCTTCTGACTGATGGGCCAGAAAAAATGGTTGTCTAATCACATCCCTGTTTGTCTTGAAAAGTTCTGGCATTCCCAGTCATTTTCTATGGGATATTGCTCAGGTGGACTTGAAATATATCGCATGGACATGTGAAACAGTCCATGTGGTGTATCAGGTTAGATTTAAGTGTTTTTTTTGTTCAATACAAAGTTCATTTGAGCACAGACATGTTGGCATGTTTTTCCAATTTTTTTGATAACATTGAGCTGTGGAGCTTAAAACTTTGAAATCCTTTTTTTTGTTCATTAAAGAAGTGCGGTGTCCTTACAAATGGCTTTTGCAGTGCGGGGTTGTATTGGTCCCTTGCTGAGTCAGCCAGCATCCTTTAAATTTCATGTCCATCTTTGCCTGTCGTCTGTGGGGATTCATGCTCAGCTGATCTTGTGTCAGTGACCTGGTTTCCTGATGCTCTTCCACCATTTTTCTGATTTAACATTTTTCTTCTAAGTAGTCATAATCCAAAAAACAAAATAAATAATTATGTGGAGATAAAGGTAAAAAAAATATGCATAAATTAGTTTTCAAAACAAAAGAAAACTATCTAAAGAAAGCTGTAACACCTTCATTAACATTGCTCCTTTTTCCCACAGAAAAATCCAGATACACCCAGTATGAGTGATTGTTCAACTAGCGTCTGGCTTCAGTTTAAAAGCACACTCTTATCTGGAGACTGCACAACACAACCAGTACAACTGCTGGTCCCGATAATCTCATGAAATCAAGAGTGGGATATCTGACAGTGAAGTTTTTCATTAGTTCTGCCAAACTCACCAAAGTATTTCAGCCTTTTCCCACCACTTCACATCTTTATCCTCTACACTGGGCCTCACAGAGCTTTCAAGGAAACAGGGAAATTAAACACCTATATTGGACAGGCTGAATTTCCCTGCAAATATGTGCCAAAAGATGATTGCTTCTCATTTCAGTGGGCTTTTTTCAGTTCAGCAGTCATTTGTAAGAGGTCTAAATGTCACCAAGTAGCAAAACAAAAGCAGCATTTAGGCTCAAAATTATTTCTACAGGTCTTACAAGTAATTTCATGCTTCTGTGATTCTTCCTTGTTCTCTTTTTATTGCTCGTACTTTAATAAAGATCGTAAAAATTAGGGCTTTATCCTCTGACACAAAGCTTAATACCTTAATTTTTCAACAGAAATCAGTTCAAAGCAGAAGATGAGCATTACTCTCTCTGAAGTATCACTTAACTGCATGGAGACACAGCAATAAAGCTAATAATCACTAATGCATATATATTGGCTAAATTTATTGATTGAGCGGTTCATACAGTGGGTGGATGTCTCTGGACAGTCTTAGCTTGATCTCTATATATTTAACAAACAGAACATTTTCAATAATTGCTGAATTTTTAAATCAGTTATAAACAGATGACATTCTTCTGTACATGTTTTTAGACCTAACAGTGTCTGTGACTTGTCTGTTCTACTTTTCTGTATTAACTCATAAAGGCTTGAATAGCTAAAAGTCCATCCAGCTTAAAATGGTGCACCAGAGGTGATGAGAGGTCTTGTGTCTTTTTTATCCTCGACTATGCAGAGGTTGTTTTTTTTGTCTTGAACCAGAATCATATATTCATTTTTGATGACTCATAGAGTATGTTCACAATCACTAATGTTCAAAAAAAATTCATCCACCTGGGCAACAGCCCAAAAAATGTGTTTGGGAATGGGCAGAACCTCTAAAAAGCATATCAGGCAGGTGATGGGATGATCGTTTCATCAGTCACATTCAACATAGGCTGCAGTGTGAAGGACAAAATTGAGTCACGTTGTAAATAAAACTCTCTGCAAAACATGTTGAAAGTGGAGTGAAAATATCCTTTTATGGAAAAGTATATAGTGTCGATATTTGTTTCTCATTTACTTAAGAGATGTGGTCCAGAGCTGAAAAAATGCTGCTTAAGCTGTTAGCATCTATTCTAATCTCTTTCCGACCAGTCTTTTCCTGTTGTCGTCTGGCTTGTAGCTCCCACCTGTTCCTGATAAAGGACATTGACTGGGCTGTCCCGCTTTGGGTCGCTCACAATTGTTGTAGATTGGAGCTTGGCAAGACAGACCTGTCTGATAACAGACACTGAATCAGGCTGATATATTTGCACCGCAAGCTTAGTATTATCTCTCTGTTTGAGACTCTCTGTTAGCGCTCCTGCCTCTTTAAGGCTCCAGCATTGCTCTGCACCATGTTCTCAACAGCTGTAAATTCAATCTAGCATCTCTGCCTTTCACTGGGTTTGCTATTATAAGTCAATAACCTTAAACTGCCGACAAAACAATGGTAGGATGCACCCTGGTAGGTCTGTTCGAGGGGCAGGGGTAACAAGACATTTAAGGCAGCTACTGGTACCATAAAATGCAGAGAAGAAGTCCTGATGCTGCATCCTTTTTGTCTTGGTCACAGAAGTGCTCTATCATGCTGAGTAACATGTTAAACACACTAAAGGGCATATATAACTCAAAAAACATAATATGGCCTCTTTAAAATGTTTTTTGAAACCCAGCTGTCCACATGGATCAGGATGTAAGCCAAGACCAACATCTTAAGACTTAGGACCATTCCTCATTTTTTCATTTGGGAAACATTAATACTCAGGCCTTCTGTGTCCAGAGCTGACCTTGAGATGGTCTTCAGGTCTTTTTTTCATCAAGGCTTGATCACTGTTGCTCTCCATTTACTTGTCTTAGAATCACATTGTTGAACCTCATGCAAGTTGTCAAAGTCACTGCTCCTAAGGTTGCGACAAAATCACTCTTTTGCTAGAACCATCTGTTTTTATGTAGTAATCAGTTTTTAATGTCTTTTCTATTTGTAGGTTTTTATGAACACTTGATGATATTTGCTCTTAAAGGGTGCTATATAAGTAACTTTACTTACGTACATACGTGATAATGTTTATACTTTGGAAGTTTTTCTATATTTCCAACTTTAAAACTGAGAACATGACCAGAAAAGGCCTGAAATGACAATACTGGATTGTTGTCTCATTCTTCAAACATGGAAAAATGACATCACTCAGCTGTTGTCTTTAAAAAAGCCCTTTACAGGCTAAATGCAAGAATTCAATAACAACATTTTTTATGACTTCACTGGCTTTCACAAATGGAAACAGCTCATTTAGTGTCAAGAAAACAATTTACAAAGCACTTAAACTGAGAGCAGCCTCCCTGATGCCTAGAAAGCCTTGCGTGAGGATAGAAATAACATTGTGTCTCTTCTCTCTTTTCTTCCACTTTTATCAGTATACTACTGAGATAATGTCAAAGAAGACCATCACACAGACACACATATCTGCTGATCTGATGGATAAAAATTGTATGTAACACGGTACATAATTCTGCTCTTGTAAACACACATTGTCAAGCAGCTGCTTCTTTGAATCAGTTCATGATAAATCCAGGAACACTGTCAGGACTTCTGGGCCACATGATAAGATATAAAGCTGGTGCTCACCAGCAAAGCCTCAGGTAACCCTAATAACCCCAGCCAACCCCAACCCAGCAAAATACATGAATTGACAAAGTTTTAATCAAATTTTTTATCTAATTCGCCCTCTTTACAGAGCCTGCCTCACTCTCCATACTCGCCTGTAACACCACTGCCTCTCTGTACACTGTTGAGGTCATCCATCTTTTATTCTGCCTTGTGCAAGAAGCCAGCACAGTATCACTGACAGAAGGTTGACTGCACTGATCCTACACATTTTAACCCCCGTGACCCCACTTGTATATTTATAGAGATTACATTATGTCCTTTGTGCACCAAAGTACTTAGTTCTTCCAAACGTATGGCCCTTTTCCATCAGCACGTCTTAGCCCTACTCTACTCGGCTCGGCTTTCCCCGACTCTACCCGGCTCTACTCTACTCGCATTGTGCTCCTTTTCCACCAGCCCGGTTACCTGCCCAGCGAGGGTGGGGTCGCCATAAAACAGCTGGGCGACACTGCGTTCATGTCATTTTGAGCGCGACACAACAATCAAAACAATGGAGGACTTGGAGGCAATAGTATACTTGCTGCTCGATCTGTGGCTTTTTGTTACAAACCGAATGAAAGAGGAAAGCAGAGGAAGGCTGCAGGCGGCGAGAAGAAATACTGAGGACGAGAGCAATCGAGCTGCAAAGAAAAGACATATGAGGGTAAGCTAATGGTAGCTACCGCTAGCATGTTAGCTAGCTCGTTGCGCTCATGACTCATCGGTGGCGACATTCTCTGACCAATCAGTAGCCGGCAGTCGGTCGACGTCACCTTTTAGTATCAACTCAGCTCGCTTAGAGCCAGAGCAGAGTAGGTACTAAAAACCGGTTTGTTTTAGGAGGTACCGTGCCGGTGGAAACGCAACGTAAACCGGGTAGAGCCGAGTAGAGTAGAGTAGAGTAGGGCCAAGGCGTGCTGGTGGAAAAGGGCTATTCCACATGTTGACCTTCTTCAAAGACAATTTGTCCACCACTTTTGCACATAACACTAAATGTTGAGTTCATTACATGGATATTACACATTTCTGATATAGGTGCAGTGGCGAAATCATAAAAAAACCAAATAAATCTCTCATCAGACTTGTCTTAGTCTAAAAATGGGTGTTAGTTTAGTAGCACTGAGCTACCTTTAACTTTTACTTTCATGACCAGAAATCAGCTAAATGATTGGGCTGGGGAGGGAAAGCACACAGGTTTGTTTGCACAATTGAAAGACATTTTTTTCTGTATATGTGTTTTATAATGTTTTTTTTTGTACATTTTGCTGTTGTGATCAAAAGTTATTCCTATATCTACCAGTAAACAAAAAGAAGAGGAAAAACCAGCATGTCTGGGAGTAGCACATTACGAAACAACAGTCATTTGGAAGTTACACTAAATACTACTTCCAATACACTATGCTTATGGGTAGTTGCAGTAGTAGTAGTACGTAGTAAGTGGTTGCAAGAATTTTGCATCAATGTGTTATTCAAGTAATGATTTTTGACAGTACAACCTTTTTTTTTTAAAGAAATGTAAACAGTTAAGGATGATCAAAGAATCAGGATTAGTTTATCTTGATAATTTCACATTTTCTGTTACAGTTTTGATTAATTGGCAAACAAATTTTAAAGTTCCTCCACTGTAGTCACGCTCATTTTTCTCCCACTGTATAAGCTCAATTGTATCTACAAAGGTGTCTCACACTGTGACAATAGTAAAAATCAAGTCAAAAGCCTTGTCACAATCCCATCAGTTATCAAAGGAGAAAGGACCTGAAGATGATGAGACTAAGCTCCTCGGCTCCAAGGCATGAATTAGGACTTCACTCAGTAATTAGCTATCTGAAAATAATTATCATCAAAATGTCTGATTAAAATCTCCATCATTCTCAAGTCAGGAGACTGAAGAGAGAGACATCAGCGTCGAATTAAGGCGTGATACTTTTTCTAAAGACAGCCTCTGCAGTCGCCCCCCCATTTGGTTTTAATTGAGCAGCAGATACGTAGGTAGAGGCTCTGATTGGATCTGTGGAGCGATGTAGCGGTAGAACAGTTGATTGAAAGTGACCTTGGTCTAATTACAATTGGTCTAATTATAATTCTCTGATTACCACCCTACAGGAAATGTTAGAATAAGTTGCCGGTGGCCTCTGATAATGACGTTAAGATACATGCTTGATAAGTGAATTGCAGTTATCCTGATCATATGTGGAAAAACAAGAAGGAACTGATGTCTTAGATGCAATTTGGAATCAGGCATTTTCTTTTTGCTGAATAGTATTTAAGATGAGTGACCAAAGAAACTGAATTTTCTACCTTTTAATGTCCTAAGCAGGCTGCCTGAGGAACAAGCTTAAAATCCTAACCGATTTCAACACTGTGGGTGATCATTAATTGTAAAGATAGTTTTTACTGGTTTTTAAC
Organism: Cetoscarus ocellatus; assembly: GCA_037902135.1. NCBI lineage: Eukaryota > Metazoa > Chordata > Actinopteri > Labriformes > Labridae > Cetoscarus > Cetoscarus ocellatus. Next base: position 2,023,471 of record JBAMNC010001392.1, on the reverse strand, counting down.
ATGATAAACTTCTACATGCACACATAAGACCAAGGACAGACAACTTTAGTTCCCAAGAGGGCGACAAAAGTTTTATCCTCACTGCCTACAGGCCAATTAATAAAATACTGCCACTTTCCACTTAAGAAAAAGTAACACATGTAAAGCTCCAACCAAAATCTATGATGCCATATAAAATGCAATAAGTTAAAATCAGTTTTGTTAGCTTGACACATAATTCAAGAGGGATGAAGCCATTCTTTCAATAGAAAATCACAATAATACAGAAGTCATATTTTGCATTTATTTGGATTCATATATGCAATGTACATGATTGCTAGATAATTGGCACAAATACTTGTATTGGAAAAAACTTTCAACCTTTCACATACTGAGTACCCCTGAACCAGCTGTATTCTCTCTCAGTCTGAGATGTTCTGGGACCCCAACCCCATGCAGTTTCAGTCTTTTTTGATCAGTCAACCAGTCTACCAGCTTGACCCAATGGGATTAAACTGCCCCCAAAAATGATGTATTTTTTACTTACTAATTTATTATTAATATTATTACTGTCATTTTAATATTTTTAGTCTTGGCTAACTACTAAATGTTATTACGTGCTGTCCTGTGTGGTTGTTGATGTCCTATGTTGTGTGCTTTTTTTATGCTCTCTGTGCAAGACAAAGTCCCTCAGGGGCAATAAAGGTTTTATTTATCCATTCAAACAACAGTAGGATGCCACAGTGGTAGATGTATTCTGAGGGGCCAGTGGCATGAGCTGTTTCAGGCTGCTACCTACACTGTAATCAGGTTAACTGGGAGAAGTCCTAATGTTGAGGACTGTGTCTTGTGTGTAGGAGTACTCTATCATGCTAAGGTGACATGTAAAACACACTAAAGGGTATGAAACTTGAAAAAGCATAACACAGGTTCTTTGGTAGTATATTATTTTGCTGACTAAAAGCACCTCAGGAACAAAAGTCATGTTCCAAACTCACTATGACAAGAGGCTGCAGCGCCTCGGTGCTATAGAGGACCTCAATTGTGTTTGGTATTAGCTCCAGCTGGGTTCCAAGCAAGCTGAGCCAAAAAATAATTTTGATGTGGAGACACTGCCGACCTCTTACTGGTGTGAGTATAGCCATGAGTTGGGGGTATTGATGCAGAAATGAAATGCCCCCCATTGTCTGCTCCATTATTTCAAATTACTTCCCTATCTCTCCTCTGCTTTAATAGCAAGTTGTTTTGCTGCTTGCAATTGTCTTTGGGACAAAATTCATCTCCTATCTGTTACAAAAAGCCACAAAGGGTCAGACAGCTCTATCCCCTTGGTTTCCTCCTTTATTTTTGTGAGGATGCCAAATAGACGGTCCATCCCACCTTAAAAGGGGTACTGATACAATCTATACTGTAATGTAAATCGGAGCAGATGGCATTGTTAGCTCATAACTGACATAAACAGCACACAACAAGAGGATTTTGTGCAAAAGTCCACATCACAATATGTCCACATGACATATCAGGATGTTGACTGGGACGCTGGAATTTTTGACTACTGACTTGAATGAAACACACCATTATTTTTATAGATATTTTACCTCTATGTGTGTGTGTGCAGTAATACAATAGTTTGTCAACAATATAGTCCAATGGGAAGTAGAAATGCACCTTAAAGCTGTTAATTTGCCACAGGCAGTAAACAATAAAGGGAGGTTTTGATAAAAACACCAATGGGGCTATGAATAAATTACAAACTTTTCTTTTTGATTAAACAATGGACAGAAACTTAAGAGTTTTAAAAGCATAAAAACAATCAAACAGGCTGCCAGTAACAATAAACTGATTACTCTCCAAGACCATCCCAGTGCCATTGCATGTATACTGATGCTGTTTTGATCTCATGGTCTGTGTCAATTCTTGTGAAAAAAATCAGAGTTGTTGTAAGTTTTTAGAAACACTGGCCCTGATTTGTAATTACAGAAGTGGTTTCAGTTCAGTGAAGAACCTGGTTTAGTGTACAGCTACCCAAACTCAATCTCTTCCTCTTTCCACTGTCTGCAGTTCTTCACCCCACTCCTCTCCTATCTATCCGTCCCCCCCGGGCTGAGGTCGTGTTGCCCTCCAGCTCCCATGCTCAGAGCCAAGATGACATCATCACACAGCCCGCCATGTCCTTGGGAACGCCTATTCATCATTCTGATCATCATCGCCAGCATCAGCAGCATCACCTGTGCACACACATTTACACACTCCCATACACCTTTGCTGCCAGGCGATAAAAAAGAGACGAAGAGAAAGAAGACGTCCCCTGTTCTGCAGAATTACAGATCTGGAGTTTAAGAGGGAGAACCACAAAGGTATAGAGAATGTGAGGAAGAGAGGGAGAGGAGTGGGGAGGAGGAGGGGGTTCGATCCTGCTGGGGTAGGCAGAAACCCCTGACCTGTGCTCCTCCAACAATACATCTCAATAAACCACAGAACAGACAAATGTGATGAGTCAGACTCCAGCTAAGGAGAGAAAACAACAACATGAGAGAAAACCCTCCTCCCCTCCTTCCTCTCCCACTCTTGCAACTTTCAGCTTCCTGCGAGGAGAGCTGCAGCTTCTCTCTCTTAGTCACCGGCTAATCTGAAACTTCTCTCTGGCAACACTCACTGTATTCCCTTTTACTGGATGTTGCATGACTGACTCAACTCATGCCTTTCAACAAGCAGGCATTACTCAGTGAAGTGGGGCCATACTGAGAAAAACTGTAATAAAAAACAGTTCCAACAATGTGAGTTGCTGCCTACCTGCACAGTCTGCTCCACAACTAAATCTGCTTGCAGTGCTTTACAAGAATCTGAGTGTTTAAGTGTATAAGCAGCATCAAGGATCTGTGAGTAAAACACGAGTAGCAGGTAGCGAAACCTGGGTCTACTTCTTCTAAACTTCTTTTACACAAACTTCATATCATAGATCAAACACCACTTTATATCAATAAATCATGACAGGGTTTAATTATTCCACAGAGCCCCCAAAGTTCCAAAAACTTAAAACAAGATTGTGCTCCCAATGTAATTATCATAATGTCACATATTGCCTCTCTTACAAAAGCTGGTAAAAAACATTTGTGCACAAAACATGAAAACATGCCTATTTGAGATTTCAATGCCTCTATACTCTTCTGTGAAGGCATTCAACCAAAAGATAACCAGGGTTCAGTATTTGTTCTGTGAGAAACAGAAACTGTTCACTTATTATAAACACAAACCATTATATAGTAAAACCAAGTGTCAGTACTGTTTTAGGGCTGTACAACCATGGGTTTGTGAATCCAAGTCTTTTAAAAACTCTGTTAAGAAAGTTGTTTCCTCTTACTTTTTTCTCCATTACTTTAATTCACTACTTCAGGTTACATTGTTCACATCAACTGCAGCTTTTGTTCTGTATTTCCTTCTCAAAAACTTGCCATTTTTGATGATTTATGGCAGAGGTGTACAAACTTTTGCACCAAAGGCATATAAAAAAAGAACAATAAAAAGATGGATGGGCCACCTTTGATACATCTCAACTTTAAGGTAGTGAAGAAGTAAAACCAATGTAATATAAAGGATCACATATTTTTAGCCAATCACTGAAACATGTGGGGCAACCTATTTAAATTTCAGAGGGCCTGATTGGGCCTGGTTGCCACTGGATCTATTCTTGATCAAGTGGTGAATTACACCCTCTGCAATGGGTCATTTCTGCATTCAAAAAGAAAACAAGAACAAAGTGAACAACGCTAACAAACTTCAAGAATAATAGGGCAATATGTTTTGGTAATTGACTTTGAGATGGAACAGAAAGAAGGTACATTTTTTAACTTGGTTGTAAATTTTCTTACCATTCATGTTTCTCCTCAATGTTGGCCCGATTATATAACTAAGAAGTCAAAACAGTCAAGAGCAAACTTAGTTTCCTAATATGGGCCATATTTTGTTTTATTTTAAAAAATTGGCCCAGGTCCAACAAAAAACGACTCCAGAGCCATAATTGGCCCCTGGACTGTAGTTTGAACACAAATAAATTAGGATCTTGGTTTCCAACCTGGGGTCTGGACACCATGAGGGGAAACCAGCTTTGAGGTTATCAAAATTTGGTTTACATATATTGTCTTAAACAATGATAACACATTCATTTTAGTAGTAGTAGGCAGGTGCTACTGCCTCAGCTTAAAGTACAAAACATGAGCCACTTTGTAGCACAAACTATCGCCAAAACATGTTGGTAGTGAAATGAAAATATAATTTCTATCATGAAATGCTTTTAGTGTCATTATTTGTTTAACATTTAATAAAAAAGGGATCCAGATCTGACAAAACTGCTGCTGAGACTGTTAGCATTGCTGCTAATCTCTTACTTGCTGTTTTTGTCATGCTTGTAGCTCCCTCCTATTCCTGCTTTTAAAAACTCTGACTGGGTTGTGCGTCTGCAGCTCAAGCTCAGTCATTTGACTTTGAGCTTTGCAAGATGGATCTGAGTGATTACAGACAATATATCAGGCTGATCCTGCAGCACTGCAAGGTTACATCTACTGTGCAGCACAGAAGATGAAATGAGCCATGGATGGTATTTAGGGAGACAAGAACTTTAAGAATTGTCTTTATAATTTTACTTACTGCCTTGTACACCACAATCAAGCACAGTTGCATATTCCTGCGTACTGTGCACATACACATAAACAATGAGACCCAACACCCAAAAGCAGACTCAGGCTCCATGCTTGAGCATGATCTGTTTGTGTTCATACTGATAATATGAACTGGATTTTGAGGCAAAGCAAACTCTGCTTTGTACTGGGGTCTTTAGCATGAAAAGTGCATATTCTCTGCAACTTCTACATATTGAAAAATGTGTTATTGTCAAACAAGAGCAAGTCACATAACTTATGTCTTCTGATCATCAGACCAAAGAAACATCTAAACCTGTGTGTTTACTTAAAAATTAGACTTTCCATATACACCAACATCTTCCAGCTTAGATAACAGCGCTGTGTGCTGTGAGGCTGAGAAGAGAAAAATGGAGTGTCATTCATGGAGACTCACATAGTCATGGAAAGCCTTGGCCTCACTGGAGTGTTCACATGTGTCTCTTCTCTCTGGAGCTGCACAGTACAGATCCCAGAAAACACTAGAGAGAAGGACAGTGACAAAAATGATAAGAGGATGATGGGAAAAAACATTAGATAGAGTATTGACCGTCTGTTTTAAATGTAAAGCAATGCAGCTACACTCAATAAGTGTAATTTTATTATCTCATTTGAAAGGCTGATTTTAAGATAAGTAATTTAATGAAATGATAATCAATGAAGACCCAATAATATTTAACATAACCATCAAAGGAATAAGGAAACAGTATGAAAAAGAATGTAACTTGAATCATTAGATATAAAAACACTCACCACCACCATGAGTGGAGGAACCCAGGAGGTTCTCCTAATGTGATGTTCTTTTCCCATCGGATCTGCAGAAAGAGACAGAGAGAGACAGAGAGAGACAGAGAGACAGAGAGGCAGAGAGAGAGAGACAGAGAGAGACAGAGAGAGAGAGAGAGAGAATGAGAGAGAGAGAGGCTGCTTCAGAAATTTAAGTATAGGAACAAGCCTGATATTTGAATTACAGGCTTTACAGGGTTTGAGAGGGTTCAGGGGAACTCTCACAGCACATGCCATTATGTTATTACATTATGATTCTTATGCTGTGGATTCATAAGTGGATAAGTGAGTGTATGTGTCCCTGAAAGCGGCCTTTTCACAAGTGTGGAGCTGAAAATAAGTTTGTGTGTGTTTACTAAATCAGGGGGTGTGCAGGTCTGAGACATGTACAGGCCTGAGGGGGTAAACCAAAACAAGTAATCCCTCCTCTTTTATCATCAGTTTAACATGTTTCATTCTTTCTGTCTTGTTCCCCTGGTCCTCAGTGACTTTTACTTGGAAAGTGTAAAGTAAACCCCCCAAACATGGTCACCATTGAGGAGATTATTGAAGTCTTACATCTTAAATTCAATTTAATTCATACTTTTTATTAGCAAGTATGTATATATATCTATATATGTATATATATATATATATATATATATATACAAAACCCAAAACCAGTGAAGTTGGCACGTTGTGTCAATCGTAAATAAAAACAGAATACAATGATTTGCAAATCCCTTTCAACCTATATTCAATTGAATACACAGCAAAGACAAGATACTTAACGTTGCGAACTGTTAAACTGTGTTATTTTTTGCAAATATTAGCTCATTTTGAATTTGATGCCTGCAACATGTTTCAAAAAAGCTGGCACAAGTGGCAAAAAAGACTGAGAAAGTTGAGGAATGCTCATCAAACACTTATTTGGAACATCCCACAGGTGAACAGGCTAATTGAGAACAGGTGGGTGCCATGATTGGGTATAAAAGCAGCTTCCCTGAAATGGTCAGTCATTCACAAACAAGGATGGGGCGAGGGTCACCACTTTGTGAACAAATGCGTGAGCAAATTGTCGAACAGTTTAAGAGCAACATTTCTCAACGAGCTATTGCAAGGAATTTAGGGATTTCATCATCTACGGTCCGTAATATCATCAAAAGGTTCAGAGAATCTGGAGAAATTACTGCACGTAAGCGGCAAGGCCGAAAACCAACATTGAATGCCCGTGACCTTCGATCCCTCAGGCGGTACTGCACCAAAAACCGGCATCACTGTGTAAAGGATATCACCACATGGGCTCAGGAACACTTCAGAAAACCACTGTCAGTAACTACAGTTTGTTGTTACATCTGTAAGTGCAAGTTAAAACTCTACTATGCAAAGCGAAAGCCATTTATCAACAACACCCAGAAACGCCGCTGGCTTCGCTGGACCCGAGCTCATCTAAGATGGACTGATGCAAAGTGGAAAAGTGTTCTGTGGTCTGACGAGTCCACATTTCAAATTGTTTTTGGAAAGTGTGGTCGTCGTGTCCTCCGGACCAAAGAGGAAAAGAACCAGCCGGACTGTTATAGGCGCAAAGTTCAAAAGCCAGCATCTGTGATGGTATGGGGGTGTATTAGTGCCCAAGGCATGGGTCACTTACACATCTGTGAAGGCACCATTAATGCTGAAAGGTACATACAGGTTTTGGAGCAACATATGTTGCCATCCAAGCAACGTCTTTTTCAAGGACGCCCCTGCTTATTTCAGCAAGACAATGCCAAGCCACATTCTGCACGTGTTACAACAGCGTGGCTTCTTAGTAAAAGAGTGCGGGTACTAGACTGGCCTGCCTGTAGTCCAGACCTGTCCCCCATTGAAAATGTGTGGCGCATTATGAAGCGTAATATACAACAACGGAGACCCCGGACTGTTGAACAACTTAAGCTGTACATCAAGCAAGAATGGGAAAGAATTCCACCCTAAAAGCTTCAAAAATTGGTCTCCTCAGTTCCCAAACGTTAACTAAGTGTTGTTAAAAGCAAAAGGCGATGTAACACAGTGGTAAAAATGCCCCTGTGCCAACTTTTTTGCAATGTGTCGCTGCCATTAAATTCTAAGTTGATGATTATTTGCAAAAGAAAATAAATTTTCTCAGTTCGAACATTAAATATCTTGTCTTTGCAGTGTATTCAATTGAATATAAGTTGAAAAGGATTTGCAAATCATTGTATTCTGTTTTTATTTACGATTTACACAACGTGCCAACTTCACTGGTTTTGGGTTTTGTATATCTATCTATCTATCTATCTATCTTTATACATATATATATATATATATATATATATATATATATATATATATATATGTGTGTGTGTGTGTGTGTGTGTGTGTATATATATATATATGTACATATATATATATACATATATATATATACACACTCGAGACATTCTTTCTACAATAGAAATCAAATATTCTTCAGAAAGTTCTTCCCGCGTCTTTTGCAGAAGTTCCCATAAATGTGTGGCACTGGTAGTTTGCTTTGCTTTAACTATTCTGTCCAGTTCATCCCAAACCAGCTCAATGGGGTTCAAGTCTGGAGACTGTGCTTGCCACTTGATGTTTTCAAGCTTACCATCTTGTTCTTTTTTCCTGAGGTAGTACTGGCATAGCTTGGACTGATGTTTTGGGTCATTATCTTGCTATAGGATGCACCCCTGACCAATTAGACGCATACCAGAGGGTACTGCATGGCGCTGCAGAATGCTGTGGTAGCTGTTTTGGTTCAGGGTGCCTCTCACTCTGTACAAGTTACCAACCCTGGATCCAGCAAAACAGCCCCAGACCATCAGACTTCCTCCTCCATGGTTGACAGTTGACGTCACACACTGTGGACCATCCTTTCACCTACTCGACGGCCTACAAAGATCCTGCGTGATGAACTGAATATTTCAAATTTTGATTCATCAGTCCATAATACCTTCTTCCAGTCTTCAGTAGTCCAATGGTGGTGTTTCATGGCCCAGGCAAGCCTCTTTGTCTTATTCTGACGTCTTAGCAATGGCTTTCTTGCTGCAACTCGTCCTGTCAAACCTGCAGCTCGAAGTCTTCTCCTCATAGCTGAAACTGAGACTTACTTACTACGACCACTATTCAGCTGTGCTTGAAGCTGTTGTCCTGTGAGCCGCCTGTCATGCAAACTGTTAACTCTCAGAAACTTGTCCTCTGATTTAGTTGTGGCTTTGGGTTTGCCAGACCTCTTCCTGTCAGAGTTTCCCCCAGTTTCTGAGTGCCTTTTGATGGTGAAGAAAACTGTACTCACTGACACCTTGACTTTCTTTGCAATTTGTCTGTAAGAAAGACCTACTTTTTTAAGTGTTATGGTGGTCTGTCTCTCTTCATTGTTAATTGCCTTTTTTTTGCCATTTTTGTAGAAACATCCGACTTTCTGCAGTACAATGCTGTTCAACTGATGCTCACAAGGGTATGGTACCACAGGGTATGCTTTTATGCAGACAGAGGGGGTTGTAAGCAATCAAGAAAAGTTGGAAGACCTGTAGTAATTAGTAGAGCCAGCTTTCAAGGCTTGATCAACCTTCATTGCTGCAGAACAGCTTTAATTGTTAACCCATTTCATGTTCCCTGAAAGAGGCCTTTCTGTCTAATTCTGAAATGTACATAATACATAATTTTGAGTACCCTAACATTTTCTTTTACACTATGCCAGTACAGCACTTACCTTTGTGACATTTCAAACTATTCATTGGACTTGCACGACTTGAGTTGCAATAAAGAACTAGAAAAATTGGGGTGTTGTAAAACTTTTGACCGGTAGTGTGTGAGAGAGAGAGCTAGCGATAGATAGATAGAGACATTTTTTGGGGGTTTATCTGTTTGTTTGTTTGTCTGTTGTTTTGTTTTTGGTGAGGAGGTAAAAATCTGAGCTTTACATACACTGTAAAATAGGAATCCATCTGGTCATGCTTTCATATTTTATCTTATTAAGTCAACATTAGTCATTCTGTCCTGATCTAGCTGAACAAAATTGGATGTAATGAAATTCATCGGCTCTGTTATCCCTTACAGAGATTACATTTTAGAAGCTCATATCCGATGAGTAATACGTAAACAAAGTTTTTATACAGCATCATTCAAGACAGATGTCACAAATAGTTTAAAGGAGAGGAGATGATTCATCATAATACACTATTATATATGAACATATATTTTCAAAGGTTCATAAAAAAATAAGTCACTGAGTTTACAGAATGGATTACATTCTGTGTGATGGCAATAATATAATTTGTATTTTTTGGCTGTAATGGATAGTATTACATTTTTCAAGGTCAAATGAGTAAAATTGGTCAGTGTGCTATATTGAGCAAACACGAAGTTGCTTACTTTGCAAACATTTATGTCTTTTACAGTTCTTATTTTTTTAACCACCAGGATGGAAAGTAAAGGTTCAATGGTATGATTTTTATTTTGTATTAAAAAGTGCCACCCCTCCCCGGGTCTGTGCCCAGCCTGAGCCCCTCCTACTCCCACCCCACCCCAATCCACCCCTCCAATTTCTCGACCTTAAGGTATTACTTTGCAAAGAACACAAGAAGTGCTTTCTTATGATCATTTCAGAGCTGTTATGTCTTTGAGGGCTGCAAACAGCAGCTCACAGGATGAAGTCACACACAGTCTTTGTGTCGTTTCAACTCTGTAGTCGGAGCTCAAAACTTGTGGTGTCTCTGTAAGTACAAATGCTTGTTTAGAGTCTCCATGGTGAAGTTGATTTACGTTTTGTCAATGGGCCGAAAGATAAGCACAAAGTTCAATGTTCACCAAAAGTATGTTTGACCTTATTGCTAAAGTCATACATGTGGAGTTGACTGATGCTTGCACACAATGTCAACTGACATGAAGGACACACATCTTTCACACACACCGCCAGCAGACATGCATCTCTTATCTGACCTTGTTGTCATTGTTGAGTCTGCCTCTTTCTTTAAACACACCTACATCACTCTGACCTTTCAAATGACCTCATGCTCATATTTTAAATTCCATCACTGTACAGTTTTTATGAGTCAAACATAAAGGCTTTTGCACCTGCAGATCCATCAGAGTGAAACTGCTCTAAAATAACAGGAAGGACTGTATCACTGCACTTTCAGAGCATCCTGACCTCAGCTGCAGATCAGACGCAGTGACTTTTAGAAAGAATTCCTGACTTTGAAGCTTTTGCAGGAGGGTCAGGAGCAGCCTCTCTGTTTATCCCACATGGTTTCAGTCTAAGTTTGCAGGTCCAATGAAGACATCAGTTCACTTCAAATGCTTTGGGCACAGCTCCCATATACACCAAGACAAAGAAGGATTTTCTCCCTCATAATTGTGCACATAGTACAAAAGAAGAAGAATGGGCTCGACATCCCTCATTTCTCACTTCTAATTGGCTGTAGCTCAATCCAAACCTGATTGCACACAGTTCAGGTCAGGACACTTTTTATCCAGCCCCTTCATCTGGAAAGCGTAGAAGAAAATAACGTTGGCTGTGCCAGCATATCCTGTCTTCTTGTGGTCTGCATTCCCCGGAGGTTCATTCATTTACCTTCAGCATGCTACAGCGAGATCCTTTAAGCCTGATTACTGGCAGATGGAGGCTGTGTGTTACAGGGGTTGCTTTTCTGAAACTCAGGACTAAGATTAAGAAAAGCTTTAACTTTTAACTGCTGAAAATTTTGCATAAAAGAGTAAAAGTACTTATAATATCAAAATAAACTCTTATTGACTGGTCAGAATACCGTGGTTGAAAAAGGTTTAAGACCTCTAGACCCTTTACACACATACAGCCCACATTTCTGTAAAGCTCCAGGATAGTTGCCTCTGAAAATTTTCCTGAATTGGCACCTTTCATAAGGAGACCGGACAATGTGAAGATAGTAAGCAGCTAAGGGCACAATAATGAATCAGAACTATGAGAGGTTTGACTTGATAACTTAATAAATCAGAGAAAGAGAACATGGCAGAGTAGAAAAAGGATTTATATGTTTCATTGCATGCAAGGAGCTTTCAGCAACTGAATGATGTTAAACAGTGGTTTTCAATGTGTGGGGTAGGCCTCCCCAGCAGGATGCAAGAAGACTTCAGGGAACTCACAGAATAAGAAACAAACCAGTAAAATCTGCTAAGACACTTTATGTTATTCATGGAGCAAATATTAAACTGCCCTGGCAAATACAATATGGATTATTTTGAGAAAACTGTTTCTGAAGTAGACAGATAAAAGAGTTAGTGGACCAACAATCACTACAATTTAAAGTTTGTATTTTTGTAAATTAGTCCTGTAAAACACTTGGTGGTCGCAGTCTGTTACTCACTATGAGTTGTTTGCTTTTAGTTTATTTACAAAAGAATACAGGCAGATGATCTATGTTTGATTTAATTCATTCAGTCATGTTTGGGGATGTTTTTTTTTTGTTTCTTTGTTTGGATATAAATGATGCAGACAAAAATGTTAAAAAATGTCATGAATCTTAAAATTTTTTAAAACAGGACAAAAATTTTATGATTTACTTCAACTTATGAACAATTAAAACTAAAGCAAAAAGACAGAGATATAAAGAAGTGCAAAAAATGTCTAATAAAAAAGAAAGGGATGTCTGAAGAGAAGATGTTTGAAGAAGATGGTTCAAGAGTAAAAAAATTTTAATATTTAAAATATGAAAATACAATTATTAATGACTAATTTAATTTTGAGGAACAAGTTTTATTGTGGCGTGTAAATTACGGAATTGTGTGTGTGTGTGTGTGTGTGTGTGTGGGGGGGGGGCACAACAGATGTTAGGTTTTTTCACTCACTCACTCATCCTCACTTTGAAATACCCTGATGTTAAATACAACTTGCTGAAAGGACCTCTTTCACAATACATGTAATTTTGCCCACAGCCCAATTTTTTGTTTATTGTGTGGTATTTGTAGTACACCCAGAGACTCCCAAGAATATACCTTCAGAAAATCCAAAAGTCATCCAGGGCCTGTACTATGACCTATTTTATGATCATTGCCATAGGTGTGAGCCAGGGTGCACACTTTACCCCAAAACTTACTCAAACACAAATAATAAATCATCAAATTGGGTCAAATCACCTTCACTGAAGTCTGGTGCATCTTTTGAAATCAAATGTAAAGCTAAGTATTACAATTGAAAGAAGTTATTGAATTTTAACTGGAAAAAAATTAGTTTGTTTTATGATTTTTTCAACAAATTCAATTCTTTGGAGATGTGTCTGACCAACTTACAGTTGCTGTACACCTAAAATACTTACAAATTATTTGGCCACATATATATTCTCAAAGTGGGAAAAAAATCATCAAATTCTGAGACCGGTAAAGTTGTTCAATTAACAGGTTGGGTTACTGTGGTAGAATCAGGATACTGTTCCATATCTTGTATATCAGGGAACCTTTAAAGATTTGTTCAGAATTCATCCTTTAAGTATGATTTCTTTTAGAATTTGAATGCTAGATTCAAAACAAACATTTCACATGAAATGTTATTCATTTTAATATTGAACAGCCACAAAGGGCCTGTATATTATGCCTTTGTGATGAGATAATAATGAGCCATTGATACAAGTAAAAACCGATGCAGTTTTGGATTGTTGTAATCAGATTGTATATATCTACAATGACAGCAATACATAAACATTACTTCTGTCAATTTCTGTTTCTAGTACTTATATATACATGTAATCTGTTTTATGGCCTTCGTGTCTTTTTGCATAGCAACGGCTTGGACAATTTTAATTTGTAGACTGGAACTATAGTGAGGGAAAGGGGATCTGAGAAATCCATAAGATGTATGATTGGCTGGTTATTTCATAGAATGGAGTCTTTGAATTTGCTTGTGTATGGTTGGAGGGGTTTCTGATTTTGAAAATGTTTATAATATCCCAAATAATAGATTACAGATGCAACATGTGCACACATGCCAGAGGTTCTCTTTCCAGCAGGACAGAGACAATAATTTGCCTTCACAGGATCATCTGATGCATTCTTGTCAAATATATTTTCATACAATTGCAGATATTTTGAAAAAAAAAATGATGGTATATATATATAAAATACAATGTTTGGATTCAATTTGACAAGAATGCATCAGATGATCCTGTGAAGGCAAATTATTGTCTCTGTCCTGCTGGAAAGAGAACCTCTGGCATGTGTGCACATGCTGCATCTGTAATCTATTATTTGGGATATTATAAACATTTTCAAACTCAGAAACCCCTCCAACCATACACAAGCAAATTCAAAGACTCCATTCTATGAAATAACCAGCCAATCATACATCTTATGGATTTCTCAGATCCCCTTTCCCTCACTATAGTTCCAGTCTACAAATTAAAATTGTCCAAGCCGTTGCTATGCAAAAAGACACGAAGGCCATAAAACAGATTACATGTATATATAAGTACTAGAAACAGAAATTGACAGAAGTAATGTTTATGTATTGCTGTCATTGTAGATATATACAATCTGATTACAACAATCCAAAACTGCATCGGTTTTTACTTGTATCAATGGCTCATTATTATCTCATCACAAAGGCATAATATACAGGCCCTTTGTGGCTGTTCAATATTAAAATGAATAACATTTCATGTGAAATGTTTGTTTTGAATCTAGCATTCAAATTCTAAAAGAAATCATACTTAAAGGATGAATTCTGAACAAATCTTTAAAGGTTCCCTGATATACAAGATATGGAACAGTATCCTGATTCTACCACAGTAACCCAACCTGTTAATTGAACAACTTTACCGGTCTCAGAATTTGATGATTTTTTTTCCCACTTTGAGAATATATATGTGGCCAAATAATTTGTAAGTATTTTAGGTGTACAGCAACTGTAAGTTGGTCAGACACATCTCCAAAGAATTGAATTTGTTGAAAAAATCATAAAACAAACTAATTTTTTTCCAGTTAAAATTCAATAACTTCTTTCAATTGTAATACTTAGCTTTACATTTGATTTCAAAAGATGCACCAGACTTCAGTGAAGGTGATTTGACCCAATTTGATGATTTATTATTTGTGTTTGAGTAAGTTTTGGGGTAAAGTGTGCACCCTGGCTCACACCTATGGCAATGATCATAAAATAGGTCATAGTACAGGCCCTGGATGACTTTTGGATTTTCTAAAGGTATATTCTTGGGAGTCTCTGGGTGTACTACAAATACCACACAATAAACAAAAAATTGGGCTGTGGGCAAAATTACATGTATTGTGAAAGAGGTCCTTTCATGAATATGAGCTGATATTTTCTCACATTGGTCCACCCCAATAGCCTTGCAGAGCCTGATTCTGAAATCCTGCATGTCCGCCTTGCCAGTCTCCATTGTCCAACGACTTCACTCGGCTAAATGCAGAGAAGAGAGGCGGGAGCTGCGGACGTGACGACAACAGGAAGTGTCTGCATGTTTGAAAACAATGGCGGCTTCTGAAGCGGTCTCAATAACTGTATTTTTGTTTTTATCAGAGATGGACTGAATTTTTTCTTTAAAAGAGGAGCAAAGAATGTCACTTGAAGCTTGTCTCACAAGAAGTCATGTTTTTGCTCTTCTCCTGACCGGGGATCACTGCTGGGAAACTTGGAGAGAACGCGGAAATCCTCCACCGACAATGCCGATTAGTCTGTGGTCGTCATGGTTACTCAGTGATACTCGGCGAAATATGCTCTCCTCAGAAGTTTACCGGGAAAACTTGGTAGGGATTGTATTTGACGAGGTTCATGTCACATATAAGTGTTAATGATACATAACGGTTGTTAGCCATTAGCCGCTACGAACATAGCAGTGTTGCTTGATATGATTGGTCTGTGATAAGTGTGACGAGCCGAACGATCGTCCAGTAAGAAGCTGCTGTTGTTTTTGAAGGTTCTGCCCCTGAAAACATTTTTGAATGGCTCTTTCCCAGATGGATTAGTGAAATATTTCCGTGGCAGATATATGGAACTGTCCATCTGGCGTGTCAGGTTACCACCCCAACAACAGGTGGAAAATTTTCTTGGTGGGAAAAATTCGGAGTAAAATTTTCGTGAAAAATACCTGATTCGTGTATAAATGAAATGTTCTTACATTTTAAGGAGTTTTGTGTATGTTTGAAAGAGCAAACTCATGTGAAAGGTAAAAATATCTTACTCCTTTAGCCCTAGAGTTTCATGTTTCAAACCAGCTCACTAAAGCTGTCAACATTTAAATGGAGGTGTCGTCATACCACTTAAGTGTGACACAGGGCACTACTCTCTTAAACCCTGTTTTTGTTATTTTCTTGCCACTCTGGGCCTATCAACACAGTGCACTGTGGTCTAAATCAGTGTTTCTGTTTGGTAAGCCCAAAAGTGGGATGCGAAGCTCTTTTTGTTGGGTTGCAACTGTGTGCCTGGTAAAATAGTAATGATAATGATAATATGGCAAAAATTTTGTATGGTTTTCTAAAGACCTTGAATTATCCATTTTTTCCATCTTAAGAAAATAATTAAAATGTTATATATCACAGATGTATGATAAGTTTTATGCATGCATGCCCTCAAAGGGCTTCTGTAATGATGAGCTTTTAGCATGTTAGTTTCCTGTATCTTTTTTTAGTCTAAGGTTAAAAGTTCAACATTTTTCCTTGAATACATTTTAGAGGCAGAGGTGTTTTGAATATTTGAATCACCAATGGATAATGGCATTTGGAACCACAGATGAAGACACAGCAATTCGTTAGACCAATCAATAGCTGGCAGTGTGTTTGGCTCCACCCTTTGGAGTTTGATCAGTACCCTGCACAAGTGTGACAAAAAAGTGAGAGGGTACGAGTCACTTAATTTAGGTACCTTTACCAACTTTGCCATTGCCAATCTAAATGAACAGGACAGATCACAGGAAACACTCCATATTGGTTCCAGTGGCAATAATAATCAAGCTTGGTCTGTCATGGTGGCTCAGTCACCCAGCTGTCACAACCAAAAATGCAAACTAATATGTATATCAGAATTTTAAGTTCAGAAAAAAAATAATTCTTTTTTTTTTTTTCAATTAATGAAAATACATATCCTGGCTCTCATTTATCAAGTGTGTGTATGTTTAGAAAAACTGTAATTTCTCTGTGCAGATCAGCACATATTTAGATCAGTGAAGGTGAAGAATAAGCTTAAAACCAACGCCAGGTCTGAGCTCGGGTACCCAAATATCCAGTCAGTGTAGAATCACACCAAAGAACATAAAACATCTGTAAAGATGAATAATCTTATATGATATGCACGGTGTATTTTCAGACTGTATGTATACTACACTCCAACTCTGAAAACATCTTCTATAATGTTGAGCAGCACAGGCTCTCAGCTGATTCCTTTGTTTGGATTACATGAATGAGTATTTGCTTTATAGAAACACTCATTCCATCACAATTTTCTATATTCTCGATTACAGATGTACTTTTATACCAGAGAAAGCTCTGCAGAAAATATTGTGGAAGATCTAAGCAGAAAACCAACAACTGTCATATTTAACAGTAAACTTGTATCTAAAAATAAATTTGCCAAGTGAATCTGTGCTTGGCTCAGCGATCTGAAACGCCTCTTATCTGGTGTTTGTTTAATAAAATTGCACTGTTTATACTTCATACTTGAAACATTACACCTTTCTTTACACATAGGGAGGCAAAACTTAACGATTAAATATTGATGCAGCCTGGCTGCACTGCAAGAAGAGAGGGTCGGGGGATGAGCCAGGGGCAAATGAGAATTGGGAGATGGAGAGAAAAGAACCAAAACTTCAATAAGTGTTTGTAATGATGTATTTTAGTTTATTCAAAAGGTGTTGAAAATCCCTGCAATCAACAGGTACCGCGTGTTTTGCCGGTCTTCCAGTTCCCATAGCAGATTCCATCATATTCAATTCAGACCTGTTGACTCGACAGAAGTTTCTGTTGTGTGTTATCTAGTATCTATTAGTGGCAAAAATCATCAGCTTATCTTTTTTTTCGGTTGTTTCCCCTTGTGAAGCAAACATGTTCAGGCTCATGCCATGTACCTCAAACAACCCCACTTCAGAAAACCTGAACAATCTGTTGAAGGTCTGTTGTAAAATCCACACTAAGCCCAATGTTGAAGCTAGTTATTTTTTTTTACCTTAAGTTGTATCTTAGTTTGGTTGCACCACTGAGATTTAAGGTTTATCTTAACTAGTAAAGTGTGATGTTCAAAGTAAGCAAAATACAATTGCAGATATGTCTTTTACACTTCAGTTGTCAGATAATTTGTGTACAGTACTGCCTCAGAATTCCAAGGCAAGAAGAAAGTACTGTATCTCTGGGGCCGACTAATGACTCTGCAACTGATGTTAATCAACATATAGCAACAACAATATATATGACAATAATGTCAAAATATGAATTGACTTAAGCTTACAGCCTTGATCTACAGGCAGAGTAATATAAAAACTGTGACAAGATGCATGATGCAAGATCAATAACAACATAGGATACTTTAACCATGCTTTTTCACTGAACAATTTTCTTGCTGACAGAAAACAACAGCGCTAGAAAGAAAGTCCTCAGATATTTCAGTGGTTGATTTCTACCACAGAGAACACACTGACACCAAACAGCCTCCAAGACCCTCTACTCCTCCTCATTCTTCAATTTATTCCACCTTCAACATCAGTAAATCATTGCAACTGTGTTTTATGGAGGACTTTACAACTACTTGGACCTAGGTGCAAAGCTGACCCCAATGGGAAAATTGAGGGGAAAGCTTCCTGGGGCACCAAGTCATGTAGGGGCCAATGAAAGGCTGTAAGGACACCGTCCATCCTGAATTTAGAAGATAATTTCCTATTCATTATTTCTTATTAAATCTAGATTTTCTTTTCTTTTAATTTGTTGCAGCCTGCTTTACAGAGTAAAGCACCTCCTGAAATGGTAAAATCATTATTTTTGTGATATTTATGGAAGCCTTGAACTCCACAGTGGTAAATAGTAATAGCATTATAACATTGGTGTGTTTAGCCATGCTAAGACCTGAAACTTTTTTGTCAGGTCCAAAGCTGCCCAGAGGGTGAATGTCCCAGGACCAATGCTACTTATCCCACATTTACATATTGATACTATTGTTTTTTATTGCATTTATTTTATATATGTGCTTTGTTATGCTTTATTTAAGTGACAGGGCAGTGGACTGCATTGAAAGTTGGGGAGAGAAAGTGTGGCATGACATGAGGTAAAGGAGCCACAGGCCACATCTAAACAGGGCCAGCCACTCTAAGTACTACAGGCTACTCATGGGGTACAATGAGGTCTTCGACATTTCCTACTCACTGATACTGTTAAATGAGGCTAAGAGGGGCCCAGCCATGTCTATGGGCGGCCCTGGGTAGGTGTAAGATTTCAGTTGTAACTAGAAAAGCACTCAGAGAGCGCAGACCTCTGCCAAGCAGCTTCGGTCCACTTTGGCGAAAATGGTCCCATCTGGAAATGTTAAAGAATCCTTTAAAAAATTCCTGGATCCAGACGGTGATCCAGATCACCCCCAAAATTTAATCAGTTCTTCCATATCCTATTTCTGACAATTCCTGAAAATTTCATCCAAATCCGTTCAGAACTTTTCAAGTTATTTTGAACACAAACAAACAGACAGACAGACAGACAGATAAACGCTGGCAAAAACATAACCTCCTTGGCGGAGGTAACTAAGCCTACGCAGAAACTATCTCACCTCAAACGTCAGTAGAGTGGAAATTCCATGGTAAGAATGAGCCTATGTTTAAAACTAGGCTACATGTATACGCACAGCTGGTGCACATTGTGTGTATACATGTAGTTCATAAACCCTAAAGTGCATATATCTGTGCATTCAAGTTACTTTGTTTAAGTTTTCCTGACATTTCTCCTTCCCTATTTTCATTCTTCTTCTGTGTACCTTTTAAGTTTAAATATACTTTGGTTGAATAGTAAGTGGTTACACTTATAAAAGTTTAAGTTAGTTTTTTTCCAGGCTTTGTTTCCTTTAGAGCCTGAGGACAGGCAGTAAACACGTGGAGGAAAAACAAAGATAGATATCAGGCCTTTAAAGTCGTCTTTTCTTACATAAAATTCCGGAGAGATCAACATAATGATGTAATGTTTACCTTGCTAGCATGTCTACACGTGCATTGTACACAAGTGGCCGTGTTTATACTTGTTGCACTCTTAGCTAATGTGTTCCCACACTTCAATACGACACTGCCTGTCCTTTTCATCATTCACATCAGCGGAAGAGCGAGCAAGTGATATGGCAGAGAGGAGGGGGTGTCAGAGAGACAGAGAGGTGTGTGTATGTGTGCGTGTGCACCGTGACCACATACACACACTAAGTCAGAGTGATGAGAACTGATGCCAGCTGATGATGTAACCTTTTCCACTCCCCTCTCTTTGTTCTCCTCTTCCTCTGGCACATGAACAACGAGCCTCCAGCCACTGTCTTCTACATTGTAATTTACCATCATTTATGTCGGAGCACCAACATCAGGTGACCTCATTTTCACCCCATCACCTTTTTCCCTCTGCAGAAGAGGAAGTGATGACGAGCTGGCTGCTGAGAAAGAGTAGTGAGGAAAGGATCAAAAAGGGAGCACAAGGATCATAATGAGAAAGAATGGGACTGAGAGAGAAACAGAATGAGACAGAGAGAGATGGACTTAGACAGAAGCTGCTGAGCGGATCACAGAAAGATGTCAGAGAAAGACGTCAGCCCCCGAGATGAGCATCATACTTCTTTGTGCTTCAGCTTCAGTACCACTGAATTTTAAAAAGGCCGTCTGCTTCTACTAACCTATTGGCTCAGCTCGGTGCGGTTAATTAAATTAGTGTCCACACTTACTGGACACGTATGAAGGTCAGACCAACCTTCAGAGTAGACACATAAAGTACATGGGCTGTAAAATCAGACAAACACACAAACAGACAAACAGCATCTGCGTGACTTACCTCTGAGAGGAAGGTCTGTGCTGACTTCTGGGCTCCTACATGCAGCAGGTACTCGTACACATACAGAGCTAACCTGCAGAGAAGATGAAAGAACACAAAGAAGAAAAATGAGAGAGTTCACTGAGATCCAAAATCAAAATTGTGGTCATGGTTAATTATATATACCCCGTCTACCAGTGTTAATTTTGACAGCACTTTTTAATTCATTTTTACTGATAGT
Source organism: Cetoscarus ocellatus (assembly GCA_037902135.1). NCBI lineage: Eukaryota > Metazoa > Chordata > Actinopteri > Labriformes > Labridae > Cetoscarus > Cetoscarus ocellatus. Next base: position 2,002,840 of record JBAMNC010001392.1, on the reverse strand, counting down.
CTTTTGCCTAAAATATCTTTTAGTTTAGTCATAATTTAGTCATCAAATTGTTTTCATTTTAGTCTAGTTTTAGTTGATGAAATTTCATAACATTTTAGTAGACCAAATCTACTGTAAATTTAGTCGACTAAAATATGAATTGCAAAGTGTAAGGCACTTTTTAGATTTCCTTGAATTTCTGAAGTCATGTTTTACACTTGGATCCTGCCACCATGAAGCTAAGGCAGTTGTGATTGGATGTCCCTCTCCACTCATCCAAACTTTCCACACAACCAAAGTAGCTGTGATTCCTAACTTGTCCCTACTTTCTGCATGGCTTAATTAGGTCTAATTGGATTTAGTCTCTGTCAAACATTTTAGTCTAGTTTCTATTTGTTGACGAAAATGTCAGTTTATTTAGTTTTAGTTTTTGTCAGTGTACGCTTGGTTTTTTGTAGTTATAGTCTAGTTTTAGTCAGGGGAAAAAAGGTTGTTGACAAAAACTATGACAAAAATAATTAGTCGACCAAATAAACGCTGCTGTTCACCTTTCTATGCATGTAGGTTTTTTTTGGACCTGTGTGTTAGTTAGGACCCTGTTTAATCCTGAAAACCTTCTCTTCCACCAACTAACATTTACAGCCTGTACAATAAAAAGTGATTTGATATGCTTTAATTTTATATATTAATTATGATGTAGCTGAACAAATTGCTTTTCATCTTTTTTCTTAGTAAAATCACTCCCATTATATTCAAATAGTTTTTAAGAAAATGCAGAATTTGTTACACAGACGTGGCTGCACCTCAACCCCAATATGAATCATTCGCTTTTTTTCGCACAGATGTAAAATCAAGTGAGTTATCATGATGAGTAATCATGTGTAGTAGTTGCGATCTCATCATCAATAAAATAATTTTAAATAAAATTGTTTTCAAAGTCCAACAGCCCTTGAGTAGCAAATACTGATGGGCACTTCAGATAGTAAAAAAAAACAACCATGTGAAAAGGCTGTGTAAATGGGTATGTGTAAACCAGAGACAGGACTTCAGAGACTTGAATTCAAGTCGCACCTAAAGATGATTCTAGATTTTAGGTTTGAGACCCACACTTAATAATCAGTTCTGTAAATCTGGCTGATTGTAAATAAGACCCACCTTTAATTCCCACATATCACCCCTCATATCAGGTGCACCAGTGGTCAGTCTCACTATAGACAAGCTGCCACAGATGGACAGGCCCGAGACATTACAGGGCACTGACTGGAGCGTCATTTTTATAAGGGCGCTGCCTTAAACCCTGACCTTTCACCCCAAATGTTTTAAAAAAGGTCCTCATATAATGAAACAGACAGTTTAAGTCACTCCCTCGCACCCCTCAACTTCTTTTTCTCTTGCTCACCTGCACTTTCATTACGCATGGTCGTCGAAGGTTACAGCGATAGAAATGACAGAGCGGTTCTTCCAGCTGAGGGCCTCTGAATACATAAAGTCCTGTAGAAGTCCTGTGTATTTACTCTTTAATACAAGCTGATTTAGTACATGACAGACATTTGTCTTCTTTGATATTTCTGTCGTTTTAATAACGGGACAATAAGTCTGCATAAAACTTCAAAATCCTGTTACAGACGGACAGGTGCTCAGACAGCCAGACAGCTGTGTATGATGGAGCGAGAAAGATGAAGTAGAGACAGTGACTGGAAAGATTAAGAAAACATCTGCAGCCTCACTCTTGTTCCAGCTTGTTGCAAAGGGAAAAAGTCTAGGAGAAATGTAACAGTGAGAAGTTGTAACATTCTGGATTTATCCAATAAAAAGCTAGCTAGAGACATTAAGTCTGCACATGCTCATTAGTGCACATTTTTGTGTTTAGTTAATCAAAAGATGAGAGCAGTGTGTTAATGCGAGAACATGTGAAAAAGCATTGCAATTGCCCTGATCACCCCAAAATATTCAACATCACTGAACAGAGAAACTTTGAATTCCTATCAACAGCTTAATACTTGACACCATCCAAAGGCAAGTAGGTATGTAATATAGTTTTTCCAGCATGCTCTGTAATTATTGCTCTTATTGACAGGCTTTTTGTCATATCCAGTACATTTCTTGGACTAATTATACAATACTCAAACTTGTGCAGTTACTATTATATGTCTAGTAATGGCAACAATACTGCCCTTTTACTCTAGTTAACATTATTTTACATCCATTTCACATTTTAGATTTTTTTTCATCTAGATCAAGAGAGACTTGTTGCCACACAGAGACTTGAGACTGGACTTAGACTTGCAACAAGTGACGTGCCCATTTCTCATGTGACGAGCACATATAGTCTACTCTTCATATACCATTAAAAAACTCCATTAGGCATAAAGTGTTTTAAATACAATGCACAATTTCAACTCTTTCCAATGCACTTTCACTGGTTTAACAGCTTCAGCTGGAGGCAAAAGAAAGCTAAACTGGAAGCAAACATGAATCTCCATCACTGGCTAGCATGCAGCACAGGAGTCTGGCTGTGTTTACCTTTGCAAAAAGGGTGCTCTTCTTCCATTTTTCCAGCCTCACTAGTGGTGGTGGAAATTCCAGAAATTTTTATTGATCTAAGTCATTTGGCTAAGCTCAATACTAGGGTTAGGGTTAGTTGGTCTTTTGGCCTCCTGGGGGCTCTTCACTTGGACCAATAGTGAAACTATCTCTTATATGGTAGCCAACTCGAGTTACTCTTAGAGGCAGCTTATTTGCAAATAGCATACCACTATTTGCTTGTTATCTTTTGTCTTAAAGTGTGATAATTTCAATCTAATCAGAACCACTTCAGCTTACATGCTAAGTTATTCAGTGCTGTTTCAAATCAGGGTGCGAATGCTTTTAGACAGCAATGCTAGCCACTTGGCTTATGGCTACTTCACCCCAATTTATTTCACTCTACCGCACATACATTAACACACAGGGCTACTTAACAAGTGAAGGCTTGATAGATGTTTATAAATAAAAAGCTAAGCTGAGCTGATATCTCAAGATACATGACAGGTAATTATTGCATGCTGCTCTGGCAATTTTACCTTTAAGCTATTCAGGCTGTATTTTTGGTACCTTTGCACTGACAAGGGCAGGGGGGATTACATTTTAAGGTCGTCAGCCTGGGCTATTTTTTACAACTCAATATTTCAAAAATGAAAGAGGGAATTGTCAAACTTTGCATGCATGTTGTCTCTGAGTCAAGAATAAACTAATTAGATTTTGGAGGTCATGTGTAAAAGGTCAAGTTCACTTGGCATCATGTTCACTCAGTGATTGAGAACATGATGTGTGAAGAATGCTTGGAGGGATCTTAGTCAGTCTTTTCACAAATGTCCCCTTTGAATTAGGAATTGGACTGATTAAGTTTTGGAGAACTATAGGTCATTGGGCATCATAGGCATCCCTTGCTTATGACTGTACTGAAGGTTCCTGTTTGAATCATTCATGAGCTTTTCAATTTTGGACCAAGATTTTGGGTCTTATGATTATCTTGCTTTTAAGTTTTGGATAGATCACACAAACACAAAACTACCCCTGTCCTTATTTTTGACCCATCACTAAACTGTGACTGTCTGAGAACTGTACCTCCTAGCGTCATGGAAAAAAAACAAACAAAAAAAGAAACAAAACCTATAAAAAACAAAACAAACAAAAAAAACCCAGCAAGGTAATAGCTCTAATTTGTGTTGTTTGTCTTGAAATGTGATGTTTATCATATGTTTTCAGTTAAATGTGGCTTGAGTCACATGAAGTGAGGCATTTTTCATCTGAATTAAGTCAAAGACACACGCTAAAATTTTTGCTGTTGCTTAAACTTCATGTCACGTCCTCTCAGTTAATACATTTTGAAGTACCAGTTGCTTAGAATTTATTCCCCCTACCTCTGTCCAAACTCAAGTTAAGCAAAAACATTTTTGGGATCTGAGACAACATCACTTCCTCCTCATATTTTCAAATCGATATCAGATTGTGAGTTTACTCAAGGACAACCTAAGATAAAGGTGAAGGAGCCTACGCAAGGAAACCAGTTGCCAAGCAGCTCCAATATCCGAAGTACAGGGATATGTGAGGGCGTCTTATTTCCTCAGAAATCTCCTGTTAAACAGAATGAACATACAACTACAAGCATGTCCTATTTATACCAAACAGTAACTACAGCAATAACATGGCAAAACTTTTATCACCTGTTAAAAGAACAAACAGCATGGTTAGGATAAATGTCAGCCTGGTTGTAGTGCAAAGGAAAACACCTCCACCTGGAGCTTCAGGCTCTCCACAGACTTCCATTTTGATCACAGAGGGGATTAATTACAGGCCTCATTTGTTAATCAATTCTCCTCCCAGTGGGTTTCTACTGGTAAAGCTACTTGGAGAAGTGTGGCTGGTGATCTTAAACACTGATTCACACGGAACAATAGCAGATCACATTAAATCCTGATGGCACCAAGTAGATTTCAACAGGCTTTACATCACATCCAAGTCTTTGTAGTGTTTTCATTAGCTTAACACCTGCGTAGCTGTATCATAGTTCAAGAAAAAAACTCCTTAAAAACTGGTATGAAAAGAAGGGTTATGATCCTTTGCTGTCATTCTTGTTATAACAATGACACCTTGTTTGTGATAATAAGCTCAGCAGATGAGACAGAAATGAATAACAGAAAATTTACCAGTTAGACAAACAAATTAAAAAGAGATTAAATCAGCAGAGATGCTGGAATTTACAGTAATAACCCACAATAAAGACTTCTCACAAATATATAGATGGGGAAGACAAGAAAAAACAAAGAACAAAAAAACAAGACCCTCCATGCATGTGTAAGAAACACAAGGTACTTGTGCCTCGATGGACCACATTAGAATCCACATACATTTCTGTGGAGTTACATAATCTATCACATGACTCGTTAATGCCACAGCATAACCACCTTCAACTGACCCTGGCTCCATACATGCACCTCAAGTAGCGAAAAGTTTGATGCCTACCCTTCCACATGGCCATTAAAGCCCAAACAGCATTGTCACCATCAACAGGCCCAGGCTACGTACATGCAAGCTCCAGGTAGAGACATGTTGATACTACCTTCCCTAATCCCTAATCACCCCACTCATCAGCAGTTACTGAAAACCAACATTACTTGGATGAGCACACGTTTTGTCCTCTATAAAGTTTCATGTTTGGAATCTACAGAAAGAGCAAAGTGTGATGGTGTAAGTGAGGACTGATTGTGATGGAGGGAGAGAAAAGGGGGTCTGAAACCTACAGTTATCTCTGCAGCCACTGCTGTCACTTAGACATGTGTGACAATATCCATCCATCCATTATTATATGTCTCTCCCTCTCAGGGTCGCAGGGGGTGCTGGGACCTATCCTAGCTGACAATGGGCAAGAGGCAGGGCACACCCTGGACCGGTTGCCAGCCGAACACAGGGCCACAGAGATGGACAACCATTCAGACTCACACTCATACCTATGGACATTTAGAGTCACCAATTAGCCTAAGAAGCATGCTTTTGGGTCTGTGGGAGGAAGTCCAGAGAAAACCCATCCATCACAGGGAGAACAGGCAAACTCCACACAGAACGGCTCTGACCGACATGGGTTCAAACCAGCACGTGCTGTGAGATACGCTTGCTATCTGATGTACCACCATGCCTGCTTGTGTGACAATTTGCATAAAATAATCCTGCATGTTATAGAACTAAAAACAATGATGGACAAAAGTTTCATTGTCTGAGTGCATGCCAAACATGACTAACATGACATGAAAATGTTTTTTTTCTATGCTAATGAATTCCAAATGAATGAAACTGACTCACAGTGCAAAGTCTTCTTAACATGACAGCAAGCCCTGCCCTGCATGTTGCGGACATTCGTTTGAACATGTGTGTGGTTGTATTTGGTCATGTGTGAAGGATGGTCACCCAGGTAAAGCAGCTGTCCTAGCCCCCTCTGAAAGGTGTTATCAGTCTGCTGTAGTCCATCCAGACTCCTCCTATACTGAGGTAAAAATAAACTCTCCAGACAGCACTGTCTGCCTGTCTGCAGATGATGGACTGCACACCTCTCTGCCCTACACACAGGTACTCCTCTCCTTCACTTCCATCTCAGTTTTTCATCACTTTTATCCTCTGTCTCTCCTTCTTTTACTTCTCTCTTTCTTCTTGCCTTTTCTGTCCTCTGGGCTCTGCTTTCTTCTTGCACTCATTTTTGAGTGAGAGGCCATGTTTGTTTCGACAAGAAAGGGCTCACAGAGGCAACAGAAGTTCTTCTCTTCCTCTATCCTCTCCCCGCGCTTTTCATCCATTGCTCACTCTCTTTCTTTCTCTCTCTCTCTCTCTCTCTGTCTCTGTTTCCCCTGGTGGCCTGGCAGTAATGTTTAACCAAAGAGATAGAGACAGAACGTTTCACAGGGACAAGGTTAACGGAACAGTGAGAGGCTAGACAAAACTCTTGACACCTAGACAACTGAACATGAATAAAAGATGCTAAAACTTTTTTTTCTTGCGAGGCACTGTACAACCCTGAACATTTCTAGGAACAAACTATTTCATTCGCTCTGTTCTGTCACTTCTGTGACAGGCTGTGAAACCCAGCATCAGTGTCACAGCAGAATAAATGTTTTTAATTTAGATTGATCTTCACCATCAGGCCTGATGGACTGCATGAAATAAATAACTCTTTAACCTTCTGCTTGGCTTAGGGTCACATATGACCCAAAAGAATTTTCAACAGGTGCAGAAAAAAATTAAGTATATTTTTTGATGTAACACAACACAACTTACCATATTTGAAGTTTCAAACATTTATAATAAAATTTCTTGAAAACAAAAAATTACCATTGGACAATTAAGTCAGAGGGTGAAGCAGCCTCCCCTTTTATAAAAAAAAGACCATACCACACTAAATATAGTGCATTTCCTCACATTTACACTATGTTTAAGAAAACATTTCATCATACCAAATGTACCACTTTGCCAAAATCAACATGCTGTTGAAATATTTTCAGGCCATTGTAGCTGAAGTTTTGACACTTCTGGTCCACCATAATCCTCTTTCCATGACTTTGTTTTTGTGCTACCTCACAGATGATGTTACGGGAAAACTGCAGGTCCACAGGTAGAACTTATGCATATGCCAGAACTCTGTCTGAAGTTTATTCAAAGATTTAATAGGCTTATATACTTTCTGTATTATATTGGTACCTGCATATAATTGCTTAAAAACTGAAAGTAAATATCAGTATTAGCAGATATAAATTTATTCTACTTATATTTATAGCCTTGTCTATTGGCATTTACATATTAATTTTAATCTTTAGGTTTAGGTTGTAAAAAATGTCAGATTATTTTGCCAGCAGACTGATAAATCTGTGTATGTTGCTCTGTAAAGGACAGGTGAAAGTACATTTTACTGCTACTGTTAAAAATACATTTGGGCACACAGTCTAGGTATAATAGAAAAATACATTTATTTATTTCCATATATTGGTATTGGTATGGGCTGAAATAAGATTTGAAATATTGGCACATTGGCATACTGGATATTGGCAGAAGGCTTGTTGTGCTTCTTAAGATAAAGGAACCGAAAGGCTGAGAAAGAACTCTCCCACCTTGTCAAATCCACAAATTTGTAACAGGACTACAAATGATTTCATATGAGCTGTGAGATGGGACCTTTGGTCCTGCCATTCAGGAATGATATAAGTGAGAAAATGTTGGAAGAATCAAAGTATCTGAGGCCAGAAAAACGAGCTGATGGAAAAAGGCCTTGACTTTCAACAGGCAGAGGGGGAAAGTGCTTGGCCTCATCTTTCAACAGAAAGCATTGCTACGTGTTAACATTAGAAAGGTCATGACTGCCATTTTGACCTTTTTTCACATCTGTATTAGGAATAACACAGCTGACATATAACTCGCATGCTGTTGGCTTCTGCCTTTCCAAAATGCGTCTTTATTTCACTTTAAAGTGTTGTTTATAATAACTCCACTAAAGACATAAAAAATGACTATTTTTACATTGAGAGTTCAGAGGTGATAATTTTCTACCAAGACAAGTTGATGACCTCAAATTTAGACTTTTTTTTCATGATGGCAGCATCTTAATTGTAGGGCATTAAATAGTGTCCCAGTCAGAAAACAAAGCTAATAAATTAGTGTGTAGTTTCCTGTCAAAATCCTAATAATAAACTAGGACAGCACTGATTCTTTGGGTAGCTAGCTGGAATATAATACTTTAATACTTTGACAGTACAGTGTTGAATTTAGATGAGATATTTTCAAAACTGTGGAAAACTGCCCACATTTCATGGTAATAAATACTTCAGAAAATCCTGGATCCACATCCAGATTTTGGTCATGACCAAAACTGTATAACTTCTTCTTTTTGCCATAACCAAGCTTTCTTCTCTGAAAATTCCATTAGCTATTGAGAACTTTTTGAGCTATTGTGCTCACAGAAAGACAAACGGACAAATGCCAGCAAAAACATAACCATAATAAAATGATCATTGGTGATGATCAAATTAAAATAAATGTTTCACTGTCAAATCAATGACAATCAATTATCTGTTCTGAGATTTTTTAGATAAACTATCTATAAAATAGTCAAGCATTTCTGTAAACTAATGATAAGTTCCACTGATATTTCACTGAATTTGACAACATGAGCCCAAAATGTATACACCTGCATCAACAGGTACCCTGAATGTTCCCATAAAGGTTTTAGCCATTTGTCATTCAAATCATCTAAATCTCCATCAGCAGACATTTTCTTTCCCGTGTGGACTCCTTGTTCATACAAGTCTTCTCATGTGTCACAAATGACGGTGATATTCCCTGGAAAGATTTTCTTTCTGGGCAACAGTTGTTTTGAGCCTTCCTGTAAGCAGCCAAGGCACAGTCTGAGTGCTGCACATCAGCTATTTAGTCTGATTTATGCTCAGTTATCTGTGTGTGAGGCTTCTTAAAGCGCCAAGACTGATTTGATGGACTCAGTTAAATTTTTGTCCTTCATTGATGATATTTTCTCTTACGTTAGTGGCTCAAAAATGCATCACTGCAGTAATTACTGGCTGGACTGCATTATAGTTTATTGACAACAGCGGTACGTCTGTTCACAGAACTTAGTGACATCATGTTGGTCACGTGTCTGCATATGGTCAATAGGAGCTGGTCTGCAAGGACAGCAGTTGGCTTGTTTGCTTATAGTAGCTGAAAGACCAGGAATGAGCAAGTAGGTTCAGTGATGACACTATGAATTCAGTCATGTTGGTCGTGGGCAGTATTCTTGAAACAAACATGGTCTCTGGGTGAGGGGCCTTTGTGAGTTCCTGCACAGGGCCCCAACAGACCCCAGAGTCCTCCCTGCTGTTACAAAAGAGGAACACATGAGGGTAATAAAGGAAGGCAGGCAAAACAAGTTTTGGAGTAAAGATCAAGGGAACGAGAAAAAACAAGGAGGCACTACAAACTCTTTAAAGCATTTATACTTGCAAAAAAATCATACGAGTCAGACTCACACCACTCGTCTCAAATCTTTCATTTATGTAAGACACACAGCAGTCTGAAGAGTAGAGACAAGGCTGATAAGCAGACAGCAAGACAACAGAGGACACTTTAATATTTACTGAACTTTAACTCCAAATGACTAATTTCTTCAAAGAAAAGTGATAGGCTTTGAAAAACACAAAACCCCTGCAGCTGATCCCTCATTGTTCAAAAACCACTTGTTCAGCTGAGCCCCCTGCTGATATTAAAAAAGCACCCAACTATGTGGAACTCATCTGAGTCAGAATACAGAGCAGAGATAAGGCTGCAGGATTAAAGGACTGTTCAAGGTTAAGAATCGTCTGAATTTTACAAAAAGGTATAACAAAGTCTCTTTTTCATTACATAAACTGTCACTTTAAATAATCTTTACTGCTGGAGTTTGAGGTAAAAGAAATGACTGAGGAAGTCAATGCATTTCTCCATCACTGTCCTTTTTTTACATCAATGTTCTTTTGGCGTTTGCCCATATTCCAGAAAATTAAAGACTTGCAGTGCTTTTCCATCGGTGGTATCTACTTGGTTCAGCTCGCTGTCACATGGTTTGGTTACTATCCGCTTTGTTTCCCACAACAGCATATACTTAACCTCTTTAAGGTAGGCCATTGTGTGGTTGTGCCAAACTAAGGTGGCATCCTCATCCCAAGGGAGGAAACAGAGGCGACAGAGCTGCAGGCCACTGATTTTATTTTATTATTATTTTTTTTGTAGAGGTAAATAATTTGTTCCAAAGACCTTCCATGTTTCACACTTAAAAATCCAGGTCATATAGGCTACCCCTGGCTTGTGGTGATACTCTGATCTATACTCTAATCAATCAGAGGTCCATGTCACATTTAAATGGTAAAAATGGTTAATGGGCTTGAGCTTATGTAGCTCTTTTCAAGTCTTTCTGATGACTCAAAGCGGTTTTACACCACAGGTCACACCTACCCATTCACACTCATTCACTCCTACATTCACTCAGTGATGGTTATGAGTTTCTAAGTTATCCATCAGTATTACTTAACACATTCACTCTCTTTCATACTCATTTACATACCACTGATGCAGCAGCGGAAGCAATTATGAGTTATGTGTCTTGCCCAAGGACACATCAACATGTGACAGCCAAAGCTGGGCTTGAACCATCTATCTTCTGATTGATAGAGCGTACTACCAGGCAAGCCCTTTATGTTGTACCTCATGATCATCCCTGCTCGTAAACTTGATATGTCAAAAGTTCTTTGATCTCATGTGATCAAATGCAACTTTAATGTAAAAAAAACATGGCTTCTTATGACATCTTTGCACATCCCCAACTCCCCTTTTCAGTTTGTTGTACAGTTAAGAACTTACAGATTGTGCTGTACTGGCTCTAATGTTTTACCACAAATCAACATATTGGTCCTCCAACTCCTTTTCTGATATTTGTCTATCTTTTGGCTTCTTCTATACTCTCATTGCTACGTGTTTGCTTCGAGCTTCAGCCATCTTGCTCCCTGATGGCTGAAGCTCATCAGCCATCAGGCCTTTGCTGACTTCAGTTGGAAGTGGGGATTAGGGCCAAAAGTTGTGCTGATTGTCTTAAAGTGTGCACCCCACTTAACTTACGTTAAGGTGGTACAAAGTCACAAGCAAAGGTCATTCGGTTAATTAACATAAAATACAGTCATATGTTCTGTTGTCATCATTTATGCAGTTTGCAAACTCTCTACATTTTGCATGGTAGTTTATGTACATTTAAAATATTAAATTTTCAAGATATACATGACCTTTGTGCTTAAAGACAGTTATGGACCAGGCAGGTCACAAACAAAGTTAACATAAAAAACCCTTGATTTGAGCTTAATAAACTGGCATATATGTTTAAAAATAACATCCAAAAGTCAGAGTGTTTATTAACTCTGGCAGCTAACAATCTTACAGCTTTTTCTTAATTAGACACACACTCTTGCTTCATGTAAAAGACCTTAAAGTCAAAAAGTTCTAGAAACAGCTAAAGGAAGGAAATAGGGGGGATAATTTGACAATTAAAGAAAAAAGAATCTCCCCCATTGATTTTTGTCTTACCCACATCTCTCAGCGATAAAATCTTATTGGTGATGTTTTCCTTACTGCTACAACAAAACTTTTATTAAAAGGGTCAGGGCCACTTTGCCCCCTCATGCCATGTACGGCTTTACAAACCACATTTGTGTGAGTGTTATGTAAATAAAAAGAAATGGGCAGAGACAGCGAAACTTTAAAATTCTGACCCCAATCCCCTCACATTCAAGTCCTTTTGTCTTCTCTGAGTTACTTTTAATTAAATTCATATTTGCAGGAGACCCCCACCCTGGCTGCTGGTGCAAATCCGCACACAAGCAGCCTGCCACTGAGCTCCAGCAGCCGGCTTAGCTTAATGAAGTCAGCGGGCAGAAACAGCGGCTTCTATGTCGTTTTCCTCAGAGAAGAGAGCAGAGCAGCTTGAAGCTCAACCACAACCTCAACTGCTTTACTGAAATACATGAACTGTTTTTTTTTCCCCAACATCAGCATTTAAGAAGGACCAGTAGATCACTGCTAATCAATTTACTGCCACAGCGATCAAAGTCTGGCGCAGCTTCAAATCATTACAGACAAAGGCTTCAGTGATTGGATTTGCCTTTTAAAGATTAGCTCCACATTATTTCACCCTTGTTAAAGATAAAATGGCAGAAGGATTAGACTTCTGATCAAAATCAGCATGTTAATTGACATATTTACATGATGTGCCACTGTGCAGACATAGCCTACTGACACATTTTTTAAAGACATTCAAACTATATAACAAATAATTCATAAGATGAAGCGATAAATATTTTTTCTAAACAAATGAACACTATCACTCATCTCTTATTCGATGTAACTTGTCCTCATGCAGCACTAGTAGTAACCTTCAGGTGCAAGTCTCATTAGCTCAGGCATGTTTCTTGGGACATGACTCCCATTTCTCTAAACTGTGAACACAAATTCCTGTTTTTAGCGACCTTCACCAAACCTCAGATTTAACTGTCGGCACCAAACAATCAGGTCTAAAGTGTTGAGTCTGTGCTCAGAGCCAAACTCTGTTGTCACACTGGACACACAGCAGTGAAAATGATAATACTACAGAACAGTCAGAGCACATGACAACATAAACAGCAATGAAAGATGACCGGATCAGTTTAAGATTGACCAAATCAAGCTCAGGACCACAAGACCTTGGCCTCCAATAAGACCAAACCATGACAAATAAACAAAAAATTGAATGAAATACAGGGACCAACCCCAAAACATAACACAATTACAATGTTATTTAGCTCTAAACAGAGGATAGAAATTTACAGATAAGCTGAGAGAAGTTTAGAGTGTATGGAGACAGGTTGTCACAAAGAGTTGGCACCCAACAGGTAGAGAGAGAGCACCACTTCCTTACATCCTGCTCAAAATATCATGTCAAATTATTGACAAAGGTTTGCTTTTTGGTTTTTTTTTCTTTGGTGAAATATTTTTGGCTCAGTCAGTTTACAAACTGCACAGCCTCTCAGATTTTCTGCACTATAAAATAACAACAATGAAGCTTAGCGAAAATTCAAGCAGGAAGACCTATAGAAGAAGTCACCTTATTAATACGTCACCCTGCCTACCTGCACAGGTAATTCGAATCATAAGCTGATGGGGGGCACACACTACCTTAAGCACTGAGCCAATCAGATTCTGAAACAACCTGTCTGGCCAATCATCCTGCTGCTGTCATATTTTAAATTGTGTCTTTGCTCCCCCACAGTCGGTGTGGTGGTGTCATGCTGTGTGATCTCGGTAACCCTCCTCCACCCCAGGCACCTCCAGTCGTCTCATCAGTGTCCAGGTCCACCTCAGTTCAACACATCAGGATCCCAGCAAGCTGCTCAGAAGTCTACTACTACTACTCACCACCACTGTCTAGACTCTGAGGTGGTATCCTTTCTTGCATTTGCCCTCAGTACCCCTGAAGTACAGCAAAGCATCACAACGGAGTTGAATCGACAAAGAGATTCTAACCACAGAGACTTTGCACATTTTCAATCAAACCAACTTAAAAAGTATGACACATGGAAAACTAAAACAACAAAAAATATATTTTTAAAATGATGCAACAAAATGTATGTAGACAACATCACATTATTAGAGATAAACAAAGGTGACAAGGTAGGTTACCATTCTGTATCACAAGTGCATGGAGAAAGCAAAATATGCTTTAGAGAGTGAGGACGTGTTTACAGTGCTGCAAAAAAAATAAAAAAAGATAATAGTGAATAAGATTGGAAAATTTTGCCAACCATGAAATAACTCAAAAATTCCAAGTGACACAAAAGAAAGTGATAAAGGACAGGTTTTTGTTCAATGAAGAGTTAATATGAAGAAAAAACTGACAAGTTGGCTTGCAAAACTACAATTACGTCACTCATTTCATGAAAAAAAGTAGTCTGAGAACGCTGACTGATTAGTTTGTCACGTTACTCCCAACACTGTTAAAAATGGAGAAGCACAAAAGTACAGGCAATGGCATGTCTTCTCTGAATAAGCATCTAGCATTTATCTGCATAAATTAAACTTTAATGTTGAATGATGAGTGTTGGGAATGGTAGCTGATTAAATAAACTCAGAGAAGGTGACATGAATAATACAGTTATGGAGCAATTTCTACATTATAAGGACATCTTTGTATCCCTTTCGGTGGTTTTTACACCTACGGCTCGGTTGCTTTGTTTCGATTCAGTTGAAAAAAATGATGTAGTACAAATTTGCATATTTCCACTGGATCGTTCATGTTCACATGGCATTATTTTGAAGCAAGCCGAGTCCAGCCCGAAGGCCTCACATGATTTTGTCACAGCCAGCATATGTTAGCTCGACACATTCTGTGCATTAGGGGAAGAAAGCTGGCAGGTCAAACTACCAACAAGACAATAATATAACAATGATAATAGTGGATTTTAAATGTCCTTATGTAGGATTATTGAGATGAGCATAATTATCAGTGTGTGACACACCTAACAATTTAAGTATAAAACTGTTCACAAAGAGAGGGAAAAGAGGGGCTTTTAACACTCACTGGCAGACTATAGGGACACCACATGGGAACTTGTGGGAACTTATAACCAGGTAACACATACAGAGGTGTTCACAAATAAACTGTCCACAATGCGGGAAAGTAGAGAGCAGAACTGAAAAGGAGAAATTATCCTGCTTGAACAAGTTGAACTAATACAGTCTTAGATCGATGTTGTGGAGTCCTGTGATATTTGCTATAGCGATGGTGAGTGATGTTAACCTGTTGCTGCTTTCATGGTATGCTGCGCCTGTGCACAGAAAGTGACTCTGTGGGAGCAAAACATTATTATCCAAGCGATTGTATTTTCACAGCAAACAAAACATTGCAAGGGCCAATTGGAGACCACCTATTTCAGGTGATCTTGGTTTGGTTGGTTGTGCTGAAACAGAGATAAAGTGTTGCGTACATATTTATGCAAATGAACTGTACTCAGCGGGAAACACCCATTTGTATCGGAACAACTCCCTCAAGCAATCCAGGTGTAAAAAGACCTTAGATACAAATTTTAGACAAAACTACAGAAATAAATAAAGATTCAACACTATATGTGTTGCAGATGGGGGCAAAGAGAAATGCTGTTGCCTTACATTACCAATGCTGCTAGTTCAAGATCTCAGTGAGAGCCTCTCTGTGTGGAGTTTACTGTGTCTCTCCGTGCATGTGTGGATTTCTCTAGGGACCCAGGTTTTCTCCCACAGACCAAAAGCATGCTTGTGAAGTTATATGTCTCTTAATTGCCCATGGATGTAAATGTGAAAGAGCCTGACTGTTCTTCCTCAACATTTCAGCCCTGTGATTGCCTGGCTACTATTCCAGGATGTACCCGCCTCTTGTCCAATGACAACTGGGATAGAGAAGTGCCCTGTGTGACCCCAGATGGGATAAGCACAATAGATAAATGATGGAAGGTGTTCCTAAGTTCCTTAAAGACAGAGAAAACCAGAAGAATACAAATTACCTTTGTTTTGCATTTAAATATGTTACTTGGTCCAAAACTGGATTACACCAGCACTGTCTCACATTTATGGGTAAGACAAAATTAAAACTTTAACTGAATACAATATAAACAGACATAACCTGATAGACAAATAAATGAAAGACAGATTAAAACCAACATCTTGAGAGAGGAACCTATCCCCTCTCTGTAATCCCACTGTGGATGAAACAGAAAGAGGAAACTGAAGAGGGTGATGGCATGACAAGAGCGAAGCACGGATGAAAGGTTGCGGTGAGGAGAAGAAACAGAAGAGGGAGGATTAGACAAAAAAGGGAGACGGGTAAGATAGATGTGAAGGGGTGCGAGCCGATGAGCCCCCAGATGAATCCCCATGAGATCTGTAAACTTTAATATTCAAACATTGAGGATTCTCTCAGAGGGTTGTCTCAAACACCCTGCTGTGACCTCCGTCTGCAAATGAACACAAAAACCAGGTTATCATGTAAAAACCTCAAGACCAGACCTGATTCACACAGACAACACACTGTGCTTAAGTATAACACAAGAATAAAAATATACAGAAACCTAATGTATTTTAACGTGAATTTTAATGGGCTCTATACAGAAGTAATTTAAATGGGAAAATGATCCCAGATTGAACGTAGTCACAGTCAGGAAGTGGAAATACTCTAATTATCTCCTGGATATGCTTAAAAAGCTACACTAGTCTAATTCTTTGCTGTGAGTTTAAAGGATAGAATAATATTAGTAAAGTACAAGTGAAATGAGAGCTACAAAAGCACATTACAGCACACATCAGAATAATCCAGGAAAAATAACACACAACTGACTTTTCATAAGAGCAATAACACCTAATGAAGCCTAAATTATCTCTTCTTCAGTACAGTGGTGTCATTAGTTTGAGCTTGTATTTCATGTCGTTAATCAGATATTCTATTATATGTTTATGAGCGTTGGAGATACACCGATGCTAGTAGTTTGTTTGGGATATGCTGTGATAGTATGTGATGTCTTTTTTTCCATGTTACATAATTTTGCTGCATTAGACTGATGCAATATGGACAGTGACAGAAGTAACTGAAGGTACAACACAGAAAAAAGCTCAAAACTCAGTCGTATTAGGTTTAGAAAAACACTTAAAAATGCTCAACAGCTTTATGAGATGTCAGTTTTTATCAAAAAAGCAGTTTCTTAGATAATATGATTTTTGTTCAGTTTTAAATAAATTTTGCTGACTTGCTAAGGCTGAGTGACATACAGTATATCATTTTTGGATGCCAGGCAGCCACTTCTGCGTCATATAATATATGTGTCACATAATCAATGAAAGTCTGTCTGATATCCGCCTCTGTCATGAGAGACCAGATCACTGCATAAACCCTTTGTGAAACCACTTTTCTCATTTCCTTAAATTTGTGCATCAAAAGAAGATGGTCTGATGCCTTTGCTTGTAGTCATACTTTGGGAAGAGATCATGGGTCATGCAGGTCTATTGCATTTCCTAGGGACTGTAATTGACTAGATTTTATTAATATCTATTCCATTATCAATTCTGCTTATTGATCCAAGTCTTTGATGATTCCCTTATCAATTCCTGTGAATTATCTGTACGTGCAAAAGTTGGCCTTCACAGATTTTCAGGGTCAACAATGACAAACACATCACTCCTGATATTCAATGCAGTGCTGCACAGATGTATGCTTCTGCAAGTTGCTGGTGTTTCAGAGGGCTTAATGTGCAGCATGCATCATTTTGTCGAAAACTGAGCCATATTTTTGACTTCTTCTGCCCCCAGTCTGCCATGACTACATTTTTGACTTCTTTGTTGTTAATCCTACTTACTGCCTTTGTTTGGAGCGTAAAGCTCTTGATTTGCAAGGCATGCAGGACAAAGTGGAAAAAACTGAGAAGAGAATTGATAAGCATAAACACTAATGTTGATTCTGTGAGGGAATTGTAATTGATTCTCAACAGGATTTCCTTCGATTCCCATCTCTAGTGTTTTCTGTAAGTTAAATGTACTCATTACAAAGACATTTCTCATCAACGGTACAGCTGTGATTTGGTTTAAAGAGTAACCTTCAGTGGTTCAGTGGCTTTTCCTCTGGGTCCACTTCGGCAGATGGCACAATTTTAAACTCCTCTGCCCCCTCATCTCCAACCCTCACCATACTTTAATACATAACATATATTGATAAATCTTTAAAACCCTGTTAATTATGTGCTTCACAAACACATTCACATATTTTATGATTTGTCTCAAGCAATAATTTCAAAGAGTACAGAATAGAACAATTAAAGGTTATACTACCAAATGAAAAATTAAAGATTTCAAGATATAACAACAGCAAATGTGACTGTGGTGAAGTCAAGTCAGAGATTTGACTCCCTGGTTGTATTGTTATGTGCTTTTTTTCTTTCTTTTTAGTAGTTATGTCTTAGTTATATGTTAACCTAAGTTTATTCTGCAGGTCCCCAAAAATGCCAGTGTTTTTAGCACTGCATAACCCAAGGGAGCACAAAGTGGCACCAAGGCAGTCCTGAGATTTTTTTGCTGAAATATTATCAAAAATGTGGAAAACTGCCCTTTAGCCAGTGTTAACCAATCCTCTCTTTGGGTCAAGACCAACATTCCCAAAAAATGTCATCTAAATCATTTGAGAAATTTTTTTGAGTTATTAGCTAAAAATTTGCAGAACTTCCCTATCTCACAGTTTTAACTAAACTGTCAAAGCAAATGATCTGTTAAATATGTTTCACTTGTCCATCTGGAAAAGAGCCCATAGAAAGTGTTTGGGAATGGGCAGACCCTTCAGAAGCATGTCCAGACTGGATGATTGTTCTGTTAATCACATTCACTGCAGGGTAGCCTTAATGCAGGCATGCACTACTGCTGTTGTGTACAGTACAAAACAAGAGGCACTTCATCACAAGATTTTATCAAAACATGTTGAAAGAGGAGAGAAAATATGCTTACTATCCAGAAATGCTTTCAGTGTTGTTATTTGTTTTTCATTTGATAAAGAAATGTGGTCCAGAACTGACAAAACTGCCAGTGAAGCAGTTAGCATCTATGCTAATCTCCTCCTGCTTTAAAGGCTGCTGATTAGGCCAAGCACAATCATGGTAGATTGGAGCTTCAGAAGATGTATCTGACTTATCAGAAACACTGAATCAAGTAGATCTAGCTGCTGTGCAAGGTTATTTTAACTAATTCTTTAAAAAGAAATCCTGGATAAGCACCCGTTTTTGGATCACCGTCAAAATCTGACCACTTCTTTCTTGTAGCATGACCAACATTCCCTAAGAATTTCATCCAAATCAGTTAACAACTTTTCCAGTTACCTTGCTTACAGACAGTCAAACAAACAAAGAAACAAACAGGAAAAACATAACCTTATTGGCGAGTTAAAGGTATTTATGTGTATATGTTGAACATCTAAAAAAGCAGACATTCATTAGGACACTTTCTATCTTCAAAAACAATCTTTACTGCAACAACCACAGGTGCTCAGCAGGGCTAAATAAGACTGTTAAGAAGTTAGAAACATGGCTCCTCATGGAGAATTATCTTTAAACGTGATCAGAAGCATATTAGAATGATGGCTACTAGTAATTCAGTTGCAACCCACAAGTATTTTTTTAAGTCGATGAAGAAATATGTCACTACATTCTCCCTCCTGTGTTTCCATGTATGTATCAGTTCCCAGTAAAAATGAGCAGGTTTATGGTAAACAGAGTTAAAGATCCAATCGAAATATATCAGTTGCATATAAAAGGCACATAATTTACCTGGGAAATTCCCTTAAAAATGCAATGAGGGTCTCAGTAGGCAAGATGTGATGAAACAAGGACACACCAAAAGTCCATGTAGTGTTTTCAATATGAGCTTCTGAGCATACCATGATGCCTTTATATCAGTGCTTCATGTAATGGATGTATTGGCAAGCAGAAAAGTGTATGAGGCAGCTTAATTACATGTATGAAGATGGACATGCATGTTAGTCTACAGCAAGGATGAGCAAGTTCTCACTCTGAAATCAAATATCCAAATGCTCACCATAAAAGAAGCACCACCTGTGGATGAAGACAGCGCTGGCAGACTAACTCTGGCGAGAATAGAGAGGCTGTGTCATAAAAGAGCCGCTGCCCCTGCGGAGGACAGCCCTGTGTGTGACAGCCAAACACTTTCACTGATTAATCAAGCTGAGAAGCAGGGCTTTATGTGCCATTAAAGAGCCCGGCTAAATGACTTCACTTCATTCATTAAAGTGGAGCTTCCTCTGTGGGTAGAACTATGCTCTCCACACAGGCAGACATGAGAAAGCTGGGAGAGCGTTGGTGGTAGGGCAGAGATGAGGACGGTGGGGGCACTGAGGCAAGATAAACAACGACAAATATAGACCCATTACAGCACTGAATAATTCATATTGTACGCAGGGCTTCAGGAAAACAACAGTGGAAATAAAACTTCAACACAACAAACAATCTTTGGTATCGTGGAGCATCTTCAAATCAGAGCTATTTATGCACACACCCCGTCTGAGAAAGGCAACAGGATCGTGGTCAAATCATGTTACGTGGAAAATCTGTTTCCAGTTGACTAATCCCTGATGCATTTTCATTACAGGTCAGCGTATAGGATTAATGAATCTGCGCAGTCCTAATTTGGTGTGAGTGGATTAATTGAAGAAGAGTTCGCCACATACAGTAGACTCTTTGTTTGAACTCTGACAGGCCATGTAGCTCAACAGCAGTGATAAATACTGACAGCAAGGACAAAGGTAAGTAATGTAGCAGTCAACAGAGAGATAAAGACAAAGAAATAGAGGAAGATGGAGAGATAAAGATTTGTAGCAACAAGAAGACTGGAGGGTACAGAGGAAAAGAAAGAGCAGAAAAGGGAAGAAGAGAGGGACAGAGAGGAGGAGGAGAGAGTGAATGATTAATGAAAGGAAAAGAAGAGCACAGCAAGGGGAGGTCCAGACTGAGCTGGACATACAGCAGTGATGCTGCAGCCAATAGGGTTGTCAAAACGCAGGAGTCTTTTAAGTTTATATGTTAATAAACAGACGTGTCATGCCCTTCAATCTGGTGGAGATAAAGACAGGGTATTTTCCAGATCTTGTTATCAAAAATAGTTTTTATATTGTATGTAATAATGTCAAATAATATTTTGAGTCAAGCTGATTTTTCCTAAAAGCTGTAAACTTTCCATGGGATTATTCAGGAATTCGTGGGAATAAATGGGAATAAACCTGGCATTTACAAATCTAAAGGTTGTCCCTTAACAGGGATTTAAAATATAGTATTAAACATGCACTGTGCATCCCTCCATCACATGCACTGATGATTTCTGGACCCCAGGACTATTGAGGGCACATTTTTTAGCACAACACTATTGAAGCCACACATTTGAGCGGGTGGACTACATAAAGTGAAGTTAAAAATTGACTGTTCAATGAAATAATTAAAATTTGCTACAGTTCTACTTACAAATAGGCTAAATGTAATGTTGTACTGTATTATTTTGCATGGATGTCTGCCTATGACAAAACAAAATGTTTAAATTTATGTTTGGATATGATAAAGTGTATTTAAATTATCCCCAATGGTAATTCCGATGAATTCCCAGAATTCCCACGGTAAGTTTCCAATTGTGACTGTTTCCAAAATGCCCCAGTTTAACTGGGAAATTCCCCACCTCTCTGCAACCCTAGTTAGGACTTGTTTTCATGTGGCAATGTGTTAACAAGGTAAGTTCAGTTTAATCTCACAAACCATTGACACAAGAATTAGGTATAACTAAGTCATCTAAATTTGTTTCTAATATCAAACCTGTTAAGAAGTTTACTGCAAGAATTAAGTCATTGGCTCCTGTGAGGATTTTTAAATAAATCTGCATCATTACTAACAGTGCTTAATGACCCAAAAACACAGATGAGGTCATCAGCAGCAATAATTATTCTTTATAAAAAGTTATTTTTACTAGTGCCTAAAATCATTGCTTAAAATGTATTGGGGTCATTAAAAGTGGTGGGTGATGAGTGTAATATTTCATGTAAAATAAAATAAGATTAAAAAAGACAATACACAACTGTTGCCTGTTTTCATTAAAAAAATACATTCTACATTAATACTGAACAAAATCAGTATTGTTAGAGGAATTATTTTGTCCACATGGGGCAATAAAATTAGGGATGCATGAAACTGGATTTTTGATGATATCTGATCGATAGCAGATATTTCAGAAACTTTACCTCTCTTTATTTCAGTAGTTGCCTGACATGCTTACTGTAACAGTTTATTTATTTTAGATGCAAGTATTAAACAAGAAAAGCAATATATATGTGTATATATATATATATATATATATATATATATATATATATATATATATATATACATATATATATATATATATATATATATATATATACATATATATATATAAATATATATATATATACACACACACACACACACACACACACACACACACACATATATATATATATATATATATATATACACATATATATATATATATATCTGTGTGTGTGGGTGTAAAAATACCTTTTACCTAAATGTAACCCAAGAACAACACTTAATAAATGCTATGAATTAACAGATCTCATGTAAACTGTGTCACGTAGCAATATTTATATCCAAAAACAGAGAATAGTCGTATTTAGGCTGGTTGTGCTTGAAGAGGCTTTAGCCACACTCCACTCTGCAGACCAACCTCCAGCATTAACCTGCTGATGCAGTGATCCTGTATCACTTCTGATAATATACTACATCCCTATTGTTACATATTTGTTTGTCAGGAACTTTAAAGCAGCACTAAGTAAGATTCTGGCTTTTTAGCTCTCTAGGGGCCTCTATGGTTGTTGAGTGTAACTGCGCCTCACACCATGTGCATTTGTTGACAGAGGGAGAAGCGAGCCGACAGGACGCCCCAAGAGACAAATAAACCATGTGGACTGATAAGGTACAGTCTGATCATGTTTTTTAGTTTGTAGTTTTTTAGTGTGGAAGTGTTCCTACCATCCACATCGAAGTTACGTAGTGCCAGTGAAGGTGATACAGACCCCCTCAGACTATGACAGAGGTGTCATTCAACCTGTTGTAAGGTGAGGTACCATCACAATGATTCTAGAACAATTTTATTAGGGTGGAAAAACTATGAAGTGTTGGTTTAAAGCTTATTCCAACAAAAGTTGGTACAGATAAATGTGTGCAAAGTTTTAAAATGTTCTGGAATAAAACAACTATGAGCTTTGAGAGGATTTTTTAAATTTATGTGTCACTAGACCTTATGCAAACTTCAATTAAACTCGATAACTTCTGGTGATATCTAACAAAAACATGACTTTATTTGATCCCTGGTTGGCAGTACTGGCTGCTTGCTGATGCATTTCAAATTGGTATTTTTGCTGATGGTCACAAGTTAAATCTATATTCTCCATTACCCTTCCACAGCATCCTCAGGGGTATCTCTAATGGCTCCTGCTAAAGGCTGAGCACTCATACACATATTCATACAAGTATTCTCAGTAATGCTGACTGGCTGCTGTTTAGACTTCAGCTACAGGTCTGATGCTAAGTTGAGAGTTTAAAAAATTCCCTCCAGCTTTAAAGATTAACAAACATACAACATAATCCAATGATGGAAACACAGGAGAGACATTTTTAAATCAACTTTTCTTTATCTGCTTATGTTTCCTGCTTTGTCTTCAGCGGGATGTTCTCACATGCTGCTTTACTGAGCAAATGTTTGTTGTAGCCTTTATCCCTCTCACTTCCACCGACACGTAGTAAAGCCCTCAGTGGAGCTCTGGCTGGCTGACAGGCCTGAATGCTCCAACACCAGCTTGGCAAAGATTGCTCTGTGTAGTCTGTGCTATCTGAAAACAGAGCTGGCTGACTACAGAACTGTGTGAGAGGTTGACCTGGCGCAAAAATAAAATCTCTGTGAAGTGTTGACACAATACTTCACTGAAATCAGAGGATACTTGCTGTATATTAGAATGAAACTCCAACACCAGAGCAGTCTTAAAACATTGAAGTGAGTTAGCATTTTAGTATTTCAAGGTGCAACATCTTAAGGTCTATGGGATTTTTGGGTTTTCCCAAACTATGGCTAGTAGTGCACACAGACCTTTTTTTTTTTTTACATGAACTACTTTAAAGTATCTTAAAGTGCTTCACCAGTTGAAGCCTTTTAATGCCATACAAAAGGAGGTTGAGCAACTATGGGAAGTTGGCAGCTATGGCAACAGAGTTTGTTCAGGCCATTCAGCATCTTCATTATTGATTGTCTTTAAAAAATAGTGTTTGACATTGACACAGCCGTAGCAGCTCACCTGATGAAGCGCTGACACAATAGAAGAAGTCTTCAAAGAGGTCATAAAATGCTTTTTTGAGTTTTATGTTCTCTTTAGTTTGTTTAAAATGTCGCCCCCCTCCCCCAAAAGACCAACCATCATAATTTCCTACCATTGTCCTATCATCAGTTGTAGCCCATTGGCTTGTGGTAGCAGGCCCATTACAGAGTGTAGGCATTGGAATGAATGCAGAGTCATTGACAACATGTTACCAACCCTTAGCAAAAAGTATTTTATTCAAGTGTACTACAAGTATATTTATTTTATACTTAAACTGAGGCAGTATACTTGAAGTTTACCTTTAATATACTATTTTATATACTTAAGAATAATATAGTGAAGTAGACTTGGCTTATACTGAAAAGTATGAAGAAAAGTCTAAGATTAAGTATATTAATATTTAGACTTACATTTAAACTTAAATACTGAAACTTATACTTGTACTTTAGTATACTTTTTACTGCCAAGCAAATAACTGAGAAGAAGTTAAAAAAAAAAAGGAGCCTTTTTTGTTTCTATCGAGTTATTTACTTTTGATTCCAAAGATGTACAATTTTCTTTGACCTCTTTTTTTTTTTTTCTTCTTTTTTTTTTTTAACATGAAAGGACTTCAGTTCTCAGTTGGGGACACTATTTTGTTTACATTTTTACAAGCAAATGCACACTTTTTCCTTTACCATTTTTGACAAAGAAGGGCATGATCTTGGAGAGGCTATTCTGTTTACATTTTTACATGCAGATGTGCATTTTTCCCTTTCATTTTTCATCAAAGAAGGGCTTGATTTTATAGAGGCTCTTTGTTTTCGAAATGCACATCTTTAATGACTTAATCAGGTATTTGTAAATACACTGTATTTTTAAATGTTAAATATATCAAAGTTGTTCTCAACATTCTGCCTTGTGATTTTGTAAATACATTGCAGATAGTGTACATACAGTATGAGTTAACTTTAAGAACCTAGCTGAACCTAGACCTGACCAACTACAGCAACCCTAGATCACAGCACTGCCCACACAGCCCTGTACAGTAGCCACTAGGCATGATGGGTGCATCACTTCACCTGCCTCTCTTCTCAGTCCTCCAGAGTCCAATCTTTATGCTCCAGAGCAAACTGAAGCCTTTTTAGCTGGTTAGCCTTTCTGTTTTCTTAAGGCTACACAGCTGTTCAGTTCCAATCCCTTGAGTTCCCTTCCCATTGTGCGTGTTGAAATGCTCTTACTTTTACTATTAAATATACTCCTGAGTCCTACTGTTGTTTTTCTTCGATTTCATTTGGCTAAACGTTAAGTGGTCGCCGATCACGATCATTCAGGATATTTTTTTTAACTACATCTCTTCCTCGAAGACGATGGTTCCCCACTATTCTTCCAGTTTTTAATAATGCGTTGGACAGTTTTTAACCCAATTTTGGTAGTTTCTGCAATCTCCTTAGATGTTTTCTCTGCTTGATGCGTGCCAATGATTTGACCCTTCTTAAACAGACTAAAAGCTTTCCATGACCACAGGTTGTGTCTTTGGACATGGTTGTTTAAGAAATGAGAAGCTACTCATTGCATCAGCTGGGGTTAAATTCTTGTTGCCAGCTGAAAGATAATCGCCCATGCAGTAATTAAAGTAATTAATTTAAAGTTGCTCAGAGAGGCAAACCCAGTGCAAAACATAGTCCATTGAATTAATGCAGAGTTGTTGAAAACATGGGACCAATCAGTGCTGAACAAACCCTTTACCAAAGAGCAGACTAGTCAACCAAACAAAGTGGATGGGCCCATGCCAGGAAGGAAGTCTGAAAGCATCAGGAGCTTCAACAATGTGTCTCAGACAGACAGAGCAAACAGCTGGATCAGGGGTGTTCTTTTTTTTGGAAGGCTACATAGGCGACTCATTAGCTCAGCAATCCAAAATAGTCTGCAATTTACTACACACCATGACTCAACCACTTGTGAATTTAGAAAGTGCAGCAGTTTTCCACCAATATTTGATCATAAAAATGATAAATGACTTAACATTCCTCCTATACAATGAAAAGGCAAAAACCACAAGTGAAGCTGTAACAGCAGAGTCACTCCCACGGAAATGTTCCTCCTGCAAAGAGAGGAATTTGCCAGAAGAAAAGGTGAAATGTCTTGGGCAGTAGAGTAAGTCAAAAGAATGAAGCTCATATCCTGACAGAGAGGAAGACCCCTGTGTTCTTTGGCTCACCTCAGAGAAGACCCTGTGTTTACCTTTAATTAAGTAGAAATCCCAGAATCCTCTCCTCCTCCACCCTGCCCACAGGACAGTCCAATGCAAAGTAAAAATAAATTCTCCAAAACAGTCATCTGAGTGCTGTAAAGCTTGGGAGAAAAAAAATCAAGGATTTTATTTTTAAGTGATAAATTGAAGGAATGATCTTGTATTATTTTAATTAAATGTGTCTTTTTTAAGTCATATTTCTATTGGTTTATTTTCTTAAAACCTTCATATTCAGAAATATTGACTTTTTACATAAATGTAGGACTTTTCTGGATGCTGTACAAAGAAACATGCTTAATTTTAACATTTTCAGACAATTTGAGAAATAAACCCACATAAAAAGCTGCCCCTGCTGTGCAATGCACTCTGGGTAAGGATGTTCAACACTTGTTTTGTTCTTCTTCCCACATCTTTCCTGTTCTTTGTCAAGTTACTGTGACTGAAATTAATGCAACTGAAAGAAGCGGGAAGTACAACCACGGATGTCACCATCCGGAGTGCAGTTCCTTAGAAGTAGATCTATTTTTTAAAGAGCCATTTTTTTTGCCTTAACTCTTTTTGATTACTGCTAGTATTTTCACAACCACTAATTTTTAAAAAACCTTCTAGTTTTCACATACTGAGTGCCCTTGAACAACCTCACTCTGAGGTTGTTCAAGGTAATTGGCTTGTTCTACTCTGCACCATGTTGTCACGGGCTCTGCGTTTAGTCTTTGCTCTGCATTAGTATAGGGTTAAAATGCAGACAAAACAATAGTAGGATGTCATGCTGGTAGGTCTACTGGGGGGAGTGGGGGGGAATGAGCCATTTCAATTAGCTACTGTGCCAATTAACAGGACCAGAGGGAGAAGACTTTGTTGTCTTGTGCATAGAAGTAATCCAATATATTGAGGAGACATGTAAAAAAATTCTAAAGGGTGTTAATCTCAAAAAAGCACAATTTGGACTCTTTAAGTTGTCTCAAAATTACAGAGAGAACATTAATGTAAAAGACACTTCCATTAATCTAAAAAAGTCAATCTATTTTGACATGCTGGATTACCTCTGGCCTAACCTTGCGCAGCGGAGTGATCAGAT
Source organism: Cetoscarus ocellatus (assembly GCA_037902135.1). Lineage (NCBI taxonomy): Eukaryota > Metazoa > Chordata > Actinopteri > Labriformes > Labridae > Cetoscarus > Cetoscarus ocellatus. Next base: position 1,975,558 of record JBAMNC010001392.1, on the reverse strand, counting down.
CAGATCCAACTCGCCAAACTCAAATTTACAACAATTGTGAGCGGCCCAAAACGGCACGGCATCAGACTCCGTTAGGGCAGGAAGAGTTCGGAGATACGAGTGAGATGACAGCAGGAAGCTACTGTTTGCACAGAAATCAGCATAGATGCTGACAACTTCAATAGCGGTTTTATCAGATCTGGACCACATTTGATTAGTAAAATGAAAAACAAAGAACAGCACTTAAAACATTTCTCAATAGAAATTATATATTCGCTTCACTTTAAATGTATTTTGACATTAGTTTGTTCTATGAAGTGGCTTATGGTTTGAATTTTATGCGACTGCATTATCTGATTGGCCCATAATCAATGTGATTGAAGGGGTGATTGTGTATTAACCTGACAGATACACTTTAAAGGGTTCTGCCCATTCCTAAATACTTTCTATAGGCTGTTGCCCAGATAGACTATTGAAATATATTGAACAGCCCATCTGGCGTGCCAAATTAATAACCAGCAGCAGGGCTGAACAATATATTGTTTTAACGTCCCAGTTAAAATGTGTACATATTAACATTGCAGGACATGAAAGTTATTTGTGTGTTGTTTGATGGAAACTAAATCACCTCTGTTCCCAATTACTTAGCTAGCTATGTTAAAATACATCAAATATTGTCATCAACAGGGCTACCAAGAGACCAGAGTGGATGCAGTTTGAGTGTTTCCTGCACGAAAATGTTCAAGTTACAGAAGATACAAGGGATTTGTAGTTCAAGAATGACCCAATAAATGGTGGCCTTCTGATGATTTTTTGCTTGATTATTTGATATTTGTTAAGTTTATGAAAAAGCATGTAGCTTAACAATCCGTCCATTTTGTGCATCAAGGTCCAATTTCAGCTGTTGCACATGAAAAGACAGAGCATTTGTCTGGAAAGTACCATTAAAGAATCCCAATCTTTATCCCAGAAGAAAAAAAAATACTGCAATATTACATTTCCCAGTATTGTTTAGCCGTATTCAGCAGTAAAAATATCTGCCTATTTCATGATATATTCACACTGATAAATCAGCCAACTGACTTCTTGCAGTAACTTGAGCTTTAGAGTGAGCCGGTCACAGACTGATAACAGATGACTTGTCAAGATACTCAGACCACACTTCTAACTGTAGCTTCAAATCTCCACCCTGTGTTAAACAAACAGCACAGACTGTCTGCAAATATCACACCCAAACCTTGTTATCACCGAATGAATGATAGTAGACAGACACAACAGAAAATGTGCTAAAGGAAAGCAAAGAAGGTGTAAAGCATGATCTTGGTTAAAGCAGAAATATCTGTGGATTTCACTCTAACAGACACAGAGGGTATGCACTTGATGACACAGCCTTGAGGGTTTTCGACCAGTTTGGGTGTCATGTTGGAAATAAGCAGGAGGGAATGACAGTTAAATGGATGCTAAAACCATAAGCTTAGAGAAAGCCATACACCAATTTCATTTTGGATATGAACAAAATCACACAGATACAGAGTTATAGTCACCAAAGGGCTGAACTCTGTAGCTCAGACTAATTAAATTGCATGCAAACTTTATGGCTCCAAAAGTTTTGTAATTTTTGAACAAATGCCAGCTTAAAATCTGCATTTCCTGCGATGAACATCACCAAAATGGCCTCATGAAAATGACTATAAACACGTCTTCATTTAGCTAAATTAAAGCGTTTCACTGTTTCTTACCACAAATATTAAATATCAGACACTGTTCTCTGCCACTCATTGATTGTAACTGCCAGTTCATTGCCCAGATTGTGATGTCAGTGCATACCCTCAAAACTGTGCCAGTAATATACCAGTACCATCAAATGTTCATGTTTTTCAACCAAACTGTCAAACTGAGACACCTTGACAACTGAGTGTGACATTAAAAATATCATCTACAGACATGATGTCAGAATATTTGTTTGTACATGAAGGCCTGATTCTTTCACTCTTAAATGAATCAACTGAAATGATAGCCTACAACTGTTTTATGCCCAGTTTTAAAATGGCAAAATAATAAAACTTCCATCCATTAGTTTGAACTGAACTGAATCAAACTGAATCAGACCAAACTAGACTGGGGGACTGTCTATGGAGACAGTTTATGTATCCGCAAAAAGTTTTAATCTAATGGGTGTTTTGCCTACTGGGAACTGGCATATTGAAAGCCTGAACCCACACAGTTTTAAAACCGGGTCCCAGAGAGCATACATCTGAAAGCACTGCCTTTGCACTTCTGTGTTTACAACAAACATGCATATTTTCAGAAACAATGAACTCATAACCCCACCTCTCCCTTAAACAGTATCGTTAACCCCATCTCCTTTCTCGCTGGCACATTCATCCTCTTCCATTTGTGCACCACTTACAGGCCTGGCATATATATTTCAGTGTTTTCAGTGTTTTCGTGTGGAAAGTCACATTTCTTAAACAATGCTGTGTTAACATATGGACAGAATCAATCAATATATTAAAAAGCATCAGTGAATCAACTGTAGCCTGTGAATCAAGATTCAGATTAAATTATAGTGCAAAGGAGAGATCCATACCCCTCTGATTCACAATTCAGTTAATTTGATCTGATGTTGATAACTGTAGTTTAAAAGAAACACAATGTTCTTGTGCCATTATGGAAGGACAAGTGCTCAGTGAAGAGACCCCTAATTCCAATAGTATAACAAAGTATTTCTGAAGAGTTACATAAACTACCACAAGGCCTATCATTACCACCTTCAACTGACCCAGGCTTCGTACATGCTTCTTCAAGTAGTGACAATGCCGATACTATCTACAATAACAAATGGCCTCTTACTGGCCTCCAGACTCCACTGTTTAGATTGATAAACGGCAAGAACCAAAACATCTCTGGGGTCATAAGGTGGAGACCTCCCATCTTAGTTGTTTTGCCCCAGTTAGCCCTCATGACACCTCTAAGAGGCTGGAAAGTGATCTCTCGTGTCCCAGAGCCACCCTGCTGTGTACAAACTCCCACTGCCCACCACGCCAGTACAAACTCCTACTTCATTACTTATCCTACCACATATCCATTAGAGCCTAAACAGCATGTTACCTTCAACAGAACCAGGTTCTGTACATGCAAGCTCCAGGCAGTTTACCTTATTTGTTTTGATCCCAGAGTTAATGTTAATTTCACCATGTTTGTAGTTCGCATCCCATTTGAAAGATAGCTGCACAAAGCCTGAGCCCTTTGTGCCGTCAAAAAGTATTCTTTAGTAAAGCATGTTGCATACAGGCAATCATATTTTCATACTTTCTAATGTCAAAGCCAGACCAAAAGCAGAAATGTTCTTGGACTTACTTAGATACAGTATTAATCTAAAGGTCAAACCAAACTGAAAAAGGGTAAAAGACGTTCTGGGCAATTTCACCCTGGAGCTTGTTTAATTCAACCAACAATTTAAACACTAAAAACACAAAACACTAAACACTAAAATTTAAATAGTTAATCATCACACTTGACATTGAAAGCATCTTTTAAGAGCAAGAATAAGGTAATGTTTTGCACTTAAATGAAAATCCCTGAAGTAGTTGTTGTCATAGCTATTTAATTCCAACCTTAAATCAAAAGAATGTCTTAATTCATCCATATATTCCTGCATGTTACTGTACTGACAAGTAAAACTAACAGGTTTCCCTCAATTTTCATTAAAAATTGAAGAACGTATTATTTGCCTTTGCTTTTGGTGAACTAATGAGTGCAGCAGCAATTAAGTCTGGGGTAGGCAACACAATAAAAAGGAAGTGTGGCAATGACACAATCAGACAAAGTGAAACAGTTCTTGTTCTGTCAGCACTGCAGAGACTCGACCGTCTCACAGAGCAGACAACAATGCCCAGGGCGGAGATAACAGGAAATGCCAGCTTATCAGGGAGAGGGAGAAACAGGGGGACGAGAGAGAAAAAGAGAGAAAAAGTGTGATGGCTGGCCTGCTGTTTACCCACACACTAATTGAGCAAAAATCCAGTCATGTATTTAATATAAAAATCTGTCATTAAAACAAATGTTGTGGCCAGAAAGATTTAAAATCAGTTTGTAGAGCATATAAAGTGAATAAATCAAATAACAGTGGAGGCAAATCCATCTCTTTCTTAATTTGAGTTCCATTTCATTGGTTTTGATTTGTTTAGATTGAGTCACCTCTCATAGGGAGTTTGTTTAATTTCACAGCTGAAAGGACACCAATGATTTTTAGAAGTGCTTTCTTGTTCAACTTTCTCTACAAGCTATTACAGTAAATCTTAAATGGAACACAGCCATAAAGCCCCGAATATTAAACTGCTGTTTACAGAGAGAACTTTAACTTTTATGGCAACACTTAGTGATCATACAAGAGTGATTTACTGTTTCATACCGAGTCACTGATTCAGTGTTTCTGACTGACTGAAGGGGGAAAGAAACACATACAATTCTGTTTACAATTTTTTTTATTTTTTTGTAGGTCAGTATCAGAGATATTTGAAATCTGCACCTTATGTCCACTTAACAGTGTCCTCCTTCAATCAAATTTCATTTTTTAGCACATTGACAGAAAGTGATCGACAAAGCACAAAAAAGTAATAATGACAACAATCATGGATTTGTTACAACTACTTAGCAAATACTCAGCAGAGGTCAGTTTACTAAGTAGTATAGAGTTGTGCAGGGATGACGTATTTTTGTAGGCCGACGCAGAAATTAGCATCACTCTGGTTCCCTCAAATGCAAGCCTAATAAAAGCCTTTGGGATTTTCACTGTGTTTTGGATCATTGCTAATAAATAAGCTCAGTAGCATGAAACATTATGAAACTTAGACGTTCTGCTCTTTATGAAAATCTTGACAAACAAACTTACTTTTCACGATGCTTTCAGCTTAAATGTAATCATGTTAAATGTTATTATTAAGGTACTATGAAACTACAACATGGCAGTTCAACTTAGAGGCCACTACGATATTTCGAATGTATAACGTCTTGTTGTGACCTCTTGTTTAAGAGTTTCCTGATAATCAAGTGACCTGATCAAGTTGGTCCTCATGGCTGTGGCAGCTGTGTTTGATAATAATTGATTATTAAAAAAACAATCAGAAAAGTTTGCCATTAAGTTTGAGGCCATTTTTGTAGTCGTTGTTAGCAATAATTTAGCAGCCATCAACACACAACAACAGTTTAGGATTCAAAAGAAGGCAACATCAAATGCATTGTGCTTCTCATTAAACATGAAATATCTCGTGTGCATGTGTTCACCACAAACCTTATTTCAGACACTGATCCAAAACCGGTATTCTAAATTCCAATTACTCTGGAGGGTTGGAAACAAAGAAGTGCTAAATGCTAACTTAGGACTCATTCCTGCACCACTCTATTCAACTGTAATAAAAATAATGTCAATAGACAGGATTTCCAGATGGGTTTGGAGACTAATGCGCACCAATATAGCTAAAGTAAATTAAACAATAGAATAAAACACTTTTTACACAACGAGTTGAATAAAAAAAATTAAGGTATAACACTGACTTGCAAATCATCTCTTTTGTAATAAACTACTTATTTCTTAACAAATGGAGAGCTGTAATCTTCTGTCCATAGAGACATACTACTCTGTAGTAAGGCATTATTATACATAATTTGTATAACAGCATCTGTGCATAACTTATAAATTATTCAATACATTGTATTGATCATATTGGTATGGATATGCCGATATTTCTAAGCTGTATCAATATCCGCACTAAGAGATACAAACACTGATTTATCAATCAATTTACACACTAAAAGTCGAACATTGCCCTACAGTCAAGCCTGGGATGTATTGTCTGGCAGGATACATACTACCAGCTGCAGTGTTTTTGCTTTGACACACAGATTGAACTCAGTACCTTTAAGGTATACAAATAATCATTTTCTGTCTCCAATGGGAATTGCACTCAGGGTTTGCTCATGACTTGAATAGTTTACTGTGCCACTCAGTAAATATATGAGAGTGTTTATCCATCTTAATTAGGGTCAATACTGCATAGCAGGTGAGGCTATGAGAGTGATGGGAGGGTGCGCTCCATTTGCCACATGTCGGAAGGAGAACAACGTAGTATGTGGCACTGTAATTGTCTCATTATCTTTTTTTATTTTAGTAGGAGACTAAACTTATGACCACAACCAGAACTCTGACCAGAACTGATTGTCCAGGGTTACCCTGTAGCCCTCTTAAAACAAGCTTGCCACATGGTTATTACTAAAACCCACTTAAATCTGCACTGATAGTGAAGGAAAGAAGGAAGGAATGGATTGTTGTGTTTTCCTCACGGATGGTTGCACAGACTCAAACTGCCACAGACTCATGACACAGAAACACTGTGTTTTTACACAGCTGATAGCATAGCTTAACTGAAGATAGTAAAAAAATTACTTTGCTGTGTATACTTGTGCAATTACGACAAAAAAAAGAGAGGAGATGGTCTAGTGCTTAAGTCAGAGAGGCAAATTTTGGAGGGTATGATACACTAGTAAGGACAAATGCAGAGAAACATTATTAAGTAATTATAATACTATAATATAAAGTATATGTATATACACACACACACACACACACACATATATATGTATATATGTATATATATATATATATATATATGTTTATTCATGTCTTGTTTTAAACTATTACCAGCAGTAGCTCATCAAAGTTTGCCATCTTGGTGTTGTCTGTGCCCTCATCTGTTATAATTTTTGGGATGTTCATAGCAAGGCGAAAATCTATCTGAGAACATCCCAAAAATATTTGTCCAAATGTATGATTAGACATATGCAGATGCATCAAGCATGAAACAGACTTTAGATTAGTGAACTGTTCTGCATGAATAAAGGTAGCACTTGAATGACCTTTTTTTGTCCCTTCATTTCAGAGCTTTTGGACATTTTGTTTCTGTCAGCAGCTTTTGTGTCTTTGATGCCCACCTCTATTTCTGTCTTACAATAGACAGACGATGAGTAAAACAGAGGCCACAATACAATATAAATTGTGTAAATGGTGGTCACTGACTATGCCTTTTACAGAATTCCCAGAACAGCAAGGAAAATGTTGAAAGGATCATGCAAATCTTGGTTATCAAAGCTTTTAGAGAAAACTTGAATTTGGAACGTGAGCCCCATCGTGTAGTTTGGCCTCCACTGACACCATTTAATCGTGTTATAAACTGCATCATGTGTGATATTACCAAAAGTGTATTTAGCAATTTGTCACAGCGTTTGGGGCCACAGTAAAGAGTATGTAACAATACATATTTTATGTACAATAACCGTTCCAACTGTGCCTATGTGCCTATATCAGAACAGGCATTACATCAGAGTGTTTGGTGATTGACATTGGCAGCCAAAAGCCTGACTGGGGCATCCCTAGCTGTCACATTTTTCATGCTGTGAGTCTGTTTAATGTACACTAACAAGCACACCACAGGGCCTAAACATTTCTAAGTTGCCATCCACCATGATGACTGTAAGTTCTTTGCCCAAAGTTTCCCTGCCTTACAGTAAAAATCTGGAACCCAGACTGTCCCTCCCCTCCCGCCTACTCTGCATGCGATCCAGCAATGCACCGTCATTGTTCGGCTCACACAATGCTACATTCCACAATCAGCATCAACCCTGTCTGAATCACAGGGAGACGGAGACGACTGGTAGAACGGCAATGCTCTAATCTTACAGGATTAAAATTCCTCTCTACAGGCTTTAAGTCTGTATTCTATTTTAGCAAAAAGAGAATGATACAAAAACCTGATTCAGATGAAGGCAAATTGGAGCATTTTCAGAAAGACTGTGAGGCTATTAAGGATGGCACAGAGGAAATATAAATAAAAACAAACCATTACGAGACATAAATCTTGCAACAACATGAGGTAAAAGGATAATATCTGTTTAATAAAGATACAAATAAATACCTTAAAGTCCTCAGTTTGTTTCTAACAGAGTAAGCTATACTGCTGTTGCCCTTCTGTGCACCTCATTAATCCTCCCTGCTTCTCTATTGTTGATTAATGACATTTAGTGGACCTTAAAAAAGCAAACACTCAGTGCCAGAGATTTAATTCTAACTGAGAGAACATATACATTTAAGCATTTATGAAGGACTTTAAAGGAATCATTATACAGACTGACCGTATGTGGTCCTACAAGGACGGCACACTGAAAGAGAATGAAAGTGAAGAACTCCGTGGCTTAACTTTACAAAATAGACGAGGGACAACTGAGGCCAACACAAAGGAAATGCAGAAGAATAAGTGAGGGCTATGCAGCCACGAGGCACAGTCAGAGAATATGTATGTTTGCGTGCGTGCAGAGATAGAGAGAGACGAGAGAGAGAAAGTCTGAAGCAGTTCCTAAGCCCGGCCGTCACGCATGCTTAACCTTGCGCTAGCGCCTGTGCGATGCGGCTTGCATATCAATGATGGAGGAATATCAGCAGAGAGGCCTCGAAACCAACCTCCACCAGGCTCAGCAGGCAGGGGAGGCAGAGAAGCATCTGCAGTTACACTATGGCACTGAGAAAGAAACACAAGTTGTGAGCAGGCACAACAAGACATATGCTGACAGCTTTGAGAAAAGATGTTTATTTTATAGTACATGACAGCTTTTGTGAAGGTAATTTTCATGAACAAACATGTTAGTATACAAATCAGAGAAAAAACATCATCTTTCCTCAACTGTGAGTGTAAGAGACATTCAGTTTGTTTAAAATATGATTAAAATATGAGTGTGTAAGGCCTTTAAAAGCTTTTGGGTGATGCCGTATGCTGATAATTTGAAGCCAGCTTTTTTCCTCTACAGAGCCCCATTTCAGAGAGAATGCCGAGAGGAGCTAATACCAGGCCCATATATGAGGCCTTTAAGGGCCACAGCTACCACTGTAGGTGACCCTGAAACTATGACTGCCTTTGAACTAACATCACTGCTCCATAACACTATCTAAAAGTGATAACTGCCCTTATACTATCATCACATAATGTTTATGAGCTAATATTAGCTTATAAGCCCTTACCTATATTTTAATAATCAAAACAACATGCTCAAGCTGGAAGCACTAAGAATCCAAATGATGAAAATGCATGAAACTGTCCAGGTCTTTAAGACCTTCATACAGTTGGAAGTGTAAGGGGATGTATTCTCCTCAGTTATTATAAAAAGTGATGCAGGAATGAGTCTCAAAATGTAGCACTTATTGTTCCCAAGCCTGAACATACATGAGATTTAGAACACCAGTTTTGGATGAATGCCTGAAATGAGGTTTTTGAACACATGCACACAACATTTTAATGTTTAATTGGAAATAATAACATGCATATGATATTGTCCACTTTTGAATTTTAAAGCATTGTTGTGTGTTTTAAATGACAGTGGCAGACAAACTGCTAAAAAGGACTACAAAAATGGCTGGTGTCTGATTTTTGCCAATATCCCATACGCTGATATTTGCAAACTCATTATCGCAGATGATTTTGATACCGGTATTGACTTTTAGTTAATAGACACTTTGAGACCTTGACTCAAAAATGTATCTGTTCCTGTTATGATTACAGTCCATGTATAGGTGTGAAGAAAGAAAAACATTTTAATCTTTAACAATTGGTACTTTTGATTTATAAAAGTAGACAATGAGTGATGATGAAATTAACTATTGAGGTATGTTATATTTTTTCCAATATAACAGCCAATACATGGTATATTGCCAATTTGCATGGGCAAAATATTGGCTGTATGTATAAAAGTTGTCATATCTGCTGATACTGAAATTTGCCCGATACAATCGTGCATCTCTACTGGTGACCCAACTGCAATAATTTCTGGTTGTTTTTTGAATAATAATTCATAGACTACTGAGTGGTATACATAATAAGATTTGGAATCGACTTAAATAACCCATGAAACTTTCTTTCAAAAATACATTTCTTCTGAAATGTCATTTCATTCGTGAAAAGTTATTTCTCACTGACAGCAAAGCACAGCATACTGTTTTTTTATTCTCTTTTTTTTACCTGCATGTAACAAAGTCTGCCGATTGGTCAACATACGTAACCCAGACAACAAATGTTCTTAAAAAAATGAGAGAGAGCACTTCATATGCTAAAAGTGATTGCCTCTGTGTACAGATTTAATGTTCAAAATTTTTGTGTCATCGGTAAATAGAGATTTCCTGCATGTGTAAACAACTAAATTGGGAAGATTTCAATGGCAGTCTCTCTTATTTTTTTCTGTACATGTTCAGGAGTGCTGGCAATTTGCACACGACGTCAACACTCTGTTTCATTTTGGCTGGATGGCTAATAGGATGTTGTCCAGCATGCAACTTAATAAATTTAAGTTAAATAAATATAAATGAAAAATGTTCCCATTGTGAACTTAAACTTACATATCCTTACATATCCAACAATAATCATCTACTGCTGTGTAGTGGACCATTCTAACAAGGCTTTCAATTTTCAGTTTTATATATTTGTGAGTCATTTTATGACGCTTAAACTATCGTTTGCAACAGAAAATCTTCCTCAGCTAAGGTGTATGCTAGCAGTCATCAAGTAAACTTATCACTTAAAACATGGCTGTGTCTTTATACAATAAACGATCAGTGTAAGCCGAATACTTTCTTTGAAGATAAACTTTCATTCAGCCTTGTCTTGAGTTTGAAAAATGTTGATTTGGGCCTGTATAAATATAAATGCCCACTACAGTAAGTGCCACACAGTCCAGATTTACACACATCAGCTGCTGGTTTCCTCTGATCCTGAAATGTTTTTATCAAGTTACACTAGTATTTTACTGAATTTAACCACATTAGCTCAAACTATATACACCAGCATCAACAGTTAACCTGGATGCTCTCATGTCCTCCAGTTCCCATTGAGATTTCTGCCTTTTATGATTCAAACCTGCCAAGTCTCCATCAGCAGATGTTTTCGCTGCGTGCACTCTGTGTTCATACAAGCATCCTCATGTATCAAAAACAAAGGGCAGTCAAAATCCCTGGAAAGATTGCCAAATTATCTTGCTGGGCAGTGGTTGTTTTTACTATATTGAGCCTCACATAAACAGCTGATCCGCACACTGTCTGCTGTGCAGCAGCTTTTTTAGTCTGGTCAATGTTCTCTTTTGCGAGTCTTTTTAAGGCGATCAGACTCATCTGACAGACTCGGTGTCATTTTTGTTCGGTGTTGATGATACTTTCTGATACTTCAGTGGCTCAAAATTGCACCTCCGCAGTAATTATCAGCTAAAATGTAATATAGTCTACTGACAACAGGGGTACTTCCGCCATCCACAGAACTGAGTGACGTCATGCTAGTCAAGCATCTGCAAGTGATCAATATGAAAATGCTTCATGAACTGTTCTTCTCTCTGCTTCATGTCTCACAACAATCCACTGTGCACTGATCTGAATCCTCTGCTCCAAAAAATGTCTGTCTCTTAATCCCAAAGATTAACCTGAAACACTCACTGGAACTTTTGGAGTGAGAAGTGAGGGCAAAGAGATAGGATGTGACGGTGTGTTTCTAATTAAAACTGGAGCATTCTGGGACACTCAAAGGGTCCTTAGAGACCACTCACTCATCCCTACCCTCCATCTTTTAAGGGGAGTGATAAGAGACTTCCAGGATGGTGTGCTCTCTCTTCCTCTTTTTCCTTCATGCTATCTGATGCCGACAAGGGCCTTTTGTCATGTCGATCCTTCCCAAGGACCCCAAGGCATCCTTTGAGGGTGCCCTCTACAGGGTGCTCCCTCTTGATTGACACATCACCCCTTTTTTACAAGCTAACCCCACCACCACCACTACCACCACCAGCTCACCTCACACAGCTCAATAAGAGGCCGCTGCTTTGATATCAGTTCAGTGGCAAGTTACATCTCTGGCAGCAAGGATAAGAGAGAGACTAGGAGGGATGCCAGCAGATAAAAGAGGACTTTTAACAGCCTCTGTGTGTTCAGCAGGTTAAAAAGTGTTTTCTATCAGAGACTTGTCAAACTGTCATCATCACTTTTATTTGAAGGTAGCTCTGAAAGCCAAGAAAAGAAAGAATGAACATATCAAAGCCTTATTTTCTGCTCTGCTCTGCTTGTAATCCCACACTGATGTTAATCTAAAATGCTGTGAGGATTAAATGTATTGACAGCCTGTTTTAAGTCAATATCTCTTGCTGACCGTGGGTGTTAAGACAACAATGGAGAGTGGTGACAGTTCTGTGTGTTCGCAGTTGTTCACAGGCATCCCATGAGAGCAGAAGAGGCTATTAGCTGTGTGATAATCGCTGGACGTTGTAGTTCACTCCTCAGGCAGCATGACAGACAGATGGAGGTTGATTTTAAGGGGTGAACATATGGAGAAAGTGCTGTAAGCTGACAGATCAGATGGGTTTACATTCTGAAAACACATGCTGTACACTCTCTATTGGCCCATTACTAAACAAAGCATTGTTCAGCTACTTAAAACAGGAAGGGGAGGGGCTTTAATTCATAAAAAACAAATCTGAGTCCAACTGCCACTCTGAGTACATATATACACACACCATTCTGAGTAGATGTTTTTATTTTATTTTGTATGAGTTAAACAATAATTCTAGTCAGACTTAGATACTCATTATCTAAAATTGGATAGTGATCAGGGGCCAAAAAAAGCTGATCATCCCCACTTTGTTGTGATTTATTCATATGAACTGACATCGGCAAAGTAGTGAGAAATTGGTGCCCAACATCTCTACTGTAAATGCACTGATTGCAATGACAGTGCAGTGTTTCCTAATTGAAACTGCAGATGATGTTATTCTCCACTTTTATTAACCACTGCTGTTTACTTACCTTGCAGTGCAGATAGATCGGCCTGTAATTAGTCAGATCCATCTTGCCAAGCTCCAACCTACAACAACTGTGAGTGTCCCAAAGCAGGGCAGCCCAAGAATCCTTCAGAGCAGGAAGAGGTGGGAGATACTTGAAGACACCCTTCTGCCATGACTAATATTCTCTGAAATGCCACCTTAATCTGTTGAGACCTTTTGAGTTATTAGCAAAATGTGTAAAACTGCCCTGTTTTGCAATGTTGACAAGTCATGAAAAGTATCCTGGATCGGCATCCGGATGCGGGCCATCATCAAAATCCAGTCACTTTCCTTGTGCCATGGCCAACATTTCCTTAAAATTGTGATGGACAACAACATTTCCCTGCCCACCCAGACTCTGTAATGTAGTGACCTGACTAAGCATAAGAAAGTCAAGGTGGGACATGCAGTTAACTTGTAAGTGTATCCACCTGCTCTGTTTATCAACAAAAAAAGCACTCCATCAAATGCATTTTTTGATTAAAACATAGTTTTAAAATCCTAAGAAAAAACACTGAGTAAAGGGGAGAAAAGCTGTTAAAAGTTCCTGCCGTTTTGCACTGCAAGCAATACCAGATTGTCCTGCAAGTTACTTGCAGCACAGACCAGGAGAGCCACTTTTGAAACAGCTCTTTCACTTGTCTATCAAGATTCATCCATGTGACAGAGTGTGGTTTACTATTTCATAAGCAAACCTTGTCAAGTAAAGGTTTAATTGAACAGTCCTAAATTCAGACAAATAAACAGCCGAGGTGGATGGAGTTGACAGCTTGTCTCTATGAGTCATCTTTTGTTATTGGTTTTACTGAGAGCCCCCTGGTGGCAGACTCTTCATACTGTGCATTAAACTATATTAAAGATACACTACATTGGATTTCTGCTGACATCTAATTTGCCAATGTTTTTTTATTCATTTTCACAGCTACTGATACCGATATTTTTGATCAAGAGCACAGGCTCTGTACTTAACAAAATGGACTTGTTTCTTTTTGTGTTACAGTATATTTTGCGAGGAACTGATGTAAAACAAAAAACAGCTTTTAACTTGAGCAAAAATAAAACCCTTGATTTTTAAATGTACCCAAGCAGTTAGGAGAAGGTGCATCAATATATTTATGTAATTTGCCAATATCCCAGCCAATAAATGGACGACATGTGTGGGCTATATATCGGCTGTAAATTTCTGCAAAAATTTCAATAGTGGACGATATGATACTTAACTTTTTAGGCTGATATTGGCCGATATCAAACCAATAATATCGTGCATCCCTAAAATATATACATGTCAAGAATACCTTACATAGGTTAAGCAGGTATTAAAACTCATTTAACTGATTCAGAAAGTAAATCTAACTTGAAGTCACTGAACAAGTCAAAAATATATTTTTTACTCAGTGGGAATTCAAATTTTGGATGTTTCATGCATTATTTTAAAGTTGAATCATGAGCTTGGAGCACATGGCACAGAGAGAGAGATGATGTAGCTTTGTGTAGTGTGACGAGATATTTCTGAAAGTCAAAGAAAAATAGACTAGCATTGACTTTATCTGTTCTTTTAGAGAAACACACGTGCAGCTCTGCTCTAGGTTGAGGGGGTTTCCTCTCTCTGGGGCTTTTCACCCTGATACTGGACTTAAGCCAGCAGAACCAGATGTGACCACTTACCATTGTAAGTGATCCAGAGAGAGAGAGCGAGCGCAGAGGTCCGACACACAGCCATTATAGAGCATTAGACCATGAGGTCCTCCCGGGTATCACTTGACCTTGTCTGACCTGGACACAAAAACTCCCCCCTTTTATTTTAGTCAGTTCTTTTCCCCTTTTCCATTCAACCTCTAAACTCTTGAACCAGGGTCTGAATTTAAATCCAACATTAAAATTTGATGCTCATTTTCTAAACCCAGCCTGCAAACTTGACCAAAGACATATGTTTACCCTCAGGCTGTATTCTTCCTCTCATGCTTTAACAAATGATCGTCGGCTCACTTTGCACTAATGACTGCACTCTGTCATTTCTCAAGGACGCACAGATGTAGTAAACAAACAAAAGCTCATCAGTTGTGTTCATCAGGTGGCAGCTGGCAGCATCAAAATCAGATTCCATGCACAGCCCATGCAGAGCATTGTGAAATGACAGTATGTTGTGGGGGGATATACTTCTCTTTTTTTATTGTGGTTCTCCTGTAATGCGACTCACTGTCAGAGCCAGAGTGAAAGCCTGAATTGCTTCTGTCGGATAAACACTCCCAGCATGCACTGCTTTGCCTCAGTCTGCGCAATGCTGCATTGGCAGCCTCCTGGCAGGATTCTGAGGTGTCTCAGTTCAGAAGTAGCTGTGTGTGAGTGTGTGTGTGTGTTAGACGATGTATCTGTGCAGAATGATGATCCTTACAGCTCCAGAAACGCTTAAGTCTGCACCACATTTCAGGCTGGTACCTGAGACACAGACTAAGCAGCAGTGGCACTTATGCCAATTTTAAGTTTACAGTTTGTGCTTTAATTGTGCATGCTGTGAACGTGTGGCAGGAACATTAAGAGGTGAGAAGCACCTTCACAATCTCGTATGTGTATGTTCAAAGTCCTGTTTTCTTCATGATTTACAACAGACACCAGGAAGGATGTGTAGTATTTGCTGCGATGTATCTCATCCAAAACCACAATCCCAGAACTATGTGGAACGTGTTCTCTAACTACCAGGGACTGAAACCTACACTCGTAGAACAACTGCAGTACACAGTCAGTGGTCATGTCCTGTCACTCTGAATTAAAGTCAAACGCAGACCGAAACACAGGTGTAGCAGGAGGGAGACAGAGGAGATACCTGAGCAGAGAGCATTCAAACACACACAGGGGTAGAAAGTAACCAGTTTTATATGCTAATATTTTCATGATTGATAATCTTTTTGAGTACATGGACTTTTTTGAGTCCTTTTTATAATCGGTTTGCTGACTTTAATGAGTAGTTTTCTATAAAGTGTTGTATTTTGCCTCATTTTACATACCATCAGAGTACTGAATAAAAAAATTAAATAAAATCAATCAAAGCTTTCCAGAGACATCCCTCAGAAGTTAAATTTCAATACAGATGTCTAATTTGGTTACACAAACTAGATACAAGGGGTCTAAACGAAACGGTATTTGACCAAACCATTTCAGTACATGGTGTTTGGTTTGGTACAGACTCATACTGGAATACATGCATATGCACTAGGGCTGTCACCTTATGCTCGATATGCAAATAAATAATTGAGCATGGGTGTAAAAATTTATGCTCAAACTAGAAACAAACACTCGAATATAAAATAAGCAGCTCAACAGCACATTAGAGAACCTGGAGCAGTGAACCTCCAGATCCAACAAAAACCTGACCATCCAGTTCATTCTTGATCCCAACAACAGGAAGTACGCCCTACAGCGATACACCTTGCAGCAATACACCGTGGCTGCGTCTAGTCTGCCAGAAACCACAGAAAAATAAGAAGATGACACCTCAAGGAAATGGAAGATAGGTATACCTACTCCAGGCAGACAACGTCAACACCAAAACATCTGAGGAGCGTAGCATAAAGGAACTTTGGGCTTCACCGTGTGCCGATAATGTGCCAAGCAGCTGGACAAATTTGCAAGCTCATTATCGGCTTTCCACCCACTGCAGTCCAGCAACAACTAATGAGCATACTCACTAATAACCAAATATCTTTGGCTATTAACGTGTATGCTCAAAAGCCAATCAAGTTTGATTATGGAGAAAAGTGACAGCCCTTATATGTACAGATCCTAACTTAAATTGTTCTACATGGACAAGTAAGCTTGGCGGTGAGCCATAGGGGAGAAAAGATTCTTTGAGTAATTGCAATTATTTGATTACAAAAAAGCTTCTAGGC
Organism: Cetoscarus ocellatus; assembly: GCA_037902135.1. Classification (NCBI taxonomy): domain Eukaryota; kingdom Metazoa; phylum Chordata; class Actinopteri; order Labriformes; family Labridae; genus Cetoscarus; species Cetoscarus ocellatus. Next base: position 1,958,804 of record JBAMNC010001392.1, on the reverse strand, counting down.
AAATTCTGTGCCTCGAGGCTTCGTTTAAATCCAGACCACTATAGAGCGCACTGTGTTTGACGAGGACAGTCATTTCTATTGCGCAACACACTTGCTCCTTCCGCTGCTGATCCGCCACTGTAACATCGAAGTGAGGCGTGGATTGTAAAATCATGCAGAAGACAAGGGCAGAAAGAACAGACTCTGCAGAAGAAATGGCAGAAAGAATCCCAAGTGTGGGGTCAATATAAGTTGAAGCGAGAAGAAAACATAGTTCAGTGTGTCTATTGTAAAACGGAGTTAGCTTAGCATAATAGCACGTCCTCAATGCTGCAGCACCTCAACAGTAAACATCTGGTCTGTGAATCAAGTCCATGGACCAAACACAACAAGGTAACGCTCACGATACATTAGCAGTAGCAGTTACCAGAAATTAATGTGATCAATAATTGAGATTTAGTCTAGTAAATAACCGACTTTGATTATGGCTCCGTCTGAAGGCTGGTTCAGAATGTAAATCAATGCGGTGGCTACTTTGATCGGTATCATGTGTATCATGTGCACAGACTTTTCACATCCAATAACTTTCCTTTTAATTTGATTGCAGTGAGTAGAACAGAAATAGAACAGGAAATACTGACAGTGAGTAGAGGAAGCAGGTGTAGGGCAATTTATGTACTGAATAAATGTGCATTAGCCAGATGAGTTATCTTAGAATCTAAATATGATATTATTTGGGCCTAGTAATAAAACAAGATAAATTAGGTCGTCAATGTGGAAATTAGCATTGTTACAGCAGTAAAGGCAAAAATATAGCAAAAAGAGATAACCATGAACAAAAACAAATACTAATAATAATAATAGTATAAAAAGAGCCAAATTAAAAAACATACAAAAAGCAAGCCATGACCAAGAGAAAAAAAAATTGCAAGAACAACATAAACAAAACAAATTTTGAAGTTCAAAAATATTTACATTGCGCATAAATATCAATATCATTTGATTAGTTGTAACTGTTTTAGTGCTCACTGCAGAGACAGTTATCATTATAACTTAAAGGGCATGTTTATCCATTTAGGTTTTTACTGTTTGTATAAGTTGTACATTTTTGAGATATCAGCTGCCTTCTCTCTAGTATCATTCTAAAAATCATGACCTGGTCACTCAATACAATCTGCAGACCTTGTTGTGAGCAGTTTCATGTAAGAACTACTTTTTTTCAAAAGAAAAATATGTATTTTGATTTTGGGATCCAGTTTATGCAAAAAATGTTCAAAAAAATAAATAATTAATTGTTCACTCAAGAGACCTGGCTTATTTTCTGCTTTGTATGTTAGTGATGCTTTTCAATAAAGTCAAGTGATTCAATGTAAAAAATTGCAGCATGCGCAATGTATCTCTTATCCGATTACTCGATTAATCACCAAAATAATCGACCTAATACTCAGTTACAAAAAGAATCGATAGCTGCAGCCCTATACAGCAAACAGTTTGTGAATGTGATAAAAGTCTTTATATAAAACTTGACTTTGCAAATATTGATTCAAAGCAAGATTTTTATCAGATGAAGTCATGTTTTGGACTCTGGCAATGATTACATAGTGCTCATTTTTTATGGAATTGCACAGAACATTTTCAACCTTCTAGACATTAATTCATCTGCTGTACTCAACAGGTAAGAGATGCTAATGGAACTACCAGCTAGAAATGTAATAGATTCTGACACCTCTGGCCATTGGAGTGGGACAGTCTTTATTTCTGGGTATCCATTCATAGATAATTTAAGTTAATTTCAAGACCAGCAAGGGATTATAAAGGAGGAAAATCTATTTTTGTCATACTCTAAAATTATTTCTTGATTTTAATTTATACTTAAAAAACTAACTCTTTGAACATCATAATGACATTTGGTCTATTAACAAAAAAGTTTTTTTTTTTTTTTTCTGAGCTGACACTAATAGATAAACACAACTTATGGCAAAGTTTGGCTGTGACTTTTTAGGGCTGTTTGATTTGTTTTCCTGAAGAATGAGCACATGTTTTGAGTGAGCTGCAGAGTTACGAGAGTTTTTTTGTGGGGGCATTTTGCAAGCTGAAATTAAAAGGTGCCACATTTTGTTTTGATTTGAATCATAATGCTGATGTGCTTGGAGCTTAAGTTCTCCCTGCAAGAACTGATGAATATTTGTCCACCAATAGTAATTATGTAGGGATAAGATATACTAATACTTCATTGATATCAATGCCATTATCAATTCTGCCAATTGATTTTCTTCATGGAAAAAGCAGTTTGCCTTCAAAGGTGCCTCCTGCCTGCCATGATCACATCTTTGACGTCTTTGTTATTGTTTCTGCTGACTGCCTCTTGCAACTTCTCCTTGTGGTCAATATTTATTCTGCTCCTGGGAAGGAGTTTCATTCAATGTTTAATTAAGAACTGTTGCATCTGTACTCTTAACTACATTTACTTAAAAACCACATGGACAAACCCACTCTAAAATGTCACTGTTTTTTAAAGGGAGTATTTTATTTGAATCATTTTTTTGATTAGTACTTCTAAACTTGTCAGCTTCTAAAACATATGACAATACTGGGATTCTTTATGAAATGGGGCAGGCGAATTCGATAGTTTTAAGCAAAGAACCTGACAGTTGTAGGGTTTTGGGATCAGTTGGCCATGAAAATCATCTCGCTGGAACTGGAATAGGTTTTTGATTCCCATCCGAGCTTCAGTGTCACTCCTCAGTCTTCTGACATCATCACATCGTTCATTATGCAGTCAGTTTTAATTGTATAATCCGTCATGCTTGTCAGACAAGTTACAGCACTTTTATGGCTCTGCTCTTGCATAATCTGACACAGTGACCATTTATAACTGACAAATAAAATAAATTAGTCTGACCTTGGCATTAGGCAGATTTTACACCTGACATACATCTCTACTTAATTATCAGGCAAACAATCGACATGATATCTTCCTATGTAAGCTGCAATAATTCAGATTCATTTTATTTGTTGCCAGCATTGCCTGCATCAGTACTGCATTCTCACTTTGAATGATCCACCAGCCAAGCATTAACCTTTGGTTGAGATACTGTCTCATCACTCTTTAGAATGTGCATGATACATGTAAAAATGCAAGGATAAATGAGAAGGGAGCCTTGACGCTAAAATCAAACTTCAGAAGTTAGTGGGAACAAATTTTTTTTTATTAAGATAAGGGGTTTTAGTTTTCTAACCCTTCATTAATTGCACTATTCAGTTTGTGTTTACAGTGTTTAGCGTCAACAAAAGATTTAGAAAAGTCTTTAAAAAAGCTCTACTTTTAGTACAGTACATCTACCGCAGCAACAATTTTATGCACAAACCACAGGATAATTACTTTAAAACCTGCTGGATATTAACCTTGTGATGCCAAACAGTAAATTCTCAAAGCACACAATCAAGGACAAAGCATACAAATCAGATACTTCTCAAACTTCAGCGAACACTTCAGCAGAGACACAATGTAAACCGAACACAGGTCAACTGCATTTAGAGCGTCCCTACATCTACATGAGCCCTACGTGTACCGGGTCCATCCTCAGGTCAATACTACAACACTGTAAACTAATGATCCAGCAAATTCCCTCAGTCCTGCTCTCTCCCCTCCTCCTTAGCTCCCTCAATCTGTTGTTGCCCTCCATCTCTGATCCCCCGCTGCGCTGCAGAAATGAGAAACAAGTGAAGCCCCAGCAACGCTGGGCTTGCTCTGCTACTCCGATACACAACGCTGATAAACAAGGCTGCTTGTTAAAAGACAAATGAAACTCAGCCTCAGTTGATTTTTGGCTTTCACATGGACAGTTTTAATCCAATGTTTTCTTGTTGGTCTGTCCTTTCTGTTGCTATGGCATTGGCATTGATGTCAGTATTACATCAGTACGACAGCAAAACAAATGAATCATATTTTGAACTTGGAAGTCTAGCTAATAAGTAATGGCAAAAAAGGTAAAAAGTAAACATTGTGAAAAGTGGGGTGTAGGAAAATATAATGAACAAATATCACAATATTTTATGATGCAGGAATAATATTTTATAGCAAGACATTAACTTGAAATGTTTTTTTGAAATTGAACAAAACAGCAGTTGAATGTTTTCTCACATTAATTTACGTGAATGTTGAACACTGCATGTCACATGCATGTCTGTTTGAATAGTACATTCAACAAATTGAATGCATCGATGGAAAGGAGCAATGACTCAGTATAAGAATGATGGCAGAAATGGTAAAAAGACAGTTCTGCAAATTCTGCAAAAAAAATTTGAAAAACACAGAAGTGTGTGCCAGAGTTGTTAAAACACTCTGTAATCATTTGTTAAAAAAAAAAAAAAAAAAAAAAGTGTATTTCCTTCAATGTATTCCAATATGTTTCTTCTAAGCCGTTTACGTTTTCCCTTTGAACTGGAGTCAGCAGTTTTGGGAAAACTTTGGAACAAACTTTTCAAATAAATTTCTAACTCCTTAGCAAAAACACAAGCACTTCAATCAGTGGCTAGCAGTGAACTAAGGATTTCACTTATTGTACTCTTAGTTTGCTGGCAACAGCATTTGGATTTGCTGTTCATCATGAGACTGGGGTCCACATTCAAGATTTCCTGCTGCTTAACAGAAGGTTTTTTCTTGCCGCCATGATGGAGGGATTCATGATTGGCTATATGGATTCATGTTGGGTGTTGGATGTATATATTTGTATATATATGTATATGTGTATTTTTATATGTATATATGTATCTATGCATATATGTGTATCCATAATATGAAGAGCTTTGTGCTCTATTGTAAAGTGTCTTGAGATAACACTTGTTATGAATTGCGCTATACAAATAAAGATTGATTGATTGATTGATGATCTAAGTGTGAATACAACCAATAAAAAGTCTGTTTTGAGCAGGGCTGACACGGACTGGTTTGTGGGCATGCCAAATTGAAATATCTAAGTGGATTTTTATACAATAAACTTAATGGTTGTTGACACACATTAACTGTGCTACACAAAAATACTCTCAGAGCATCCAAGCAGACACTTGACTGCAGGCTTTTCACTCACTGTTCTCCTGCAGAGTATATATCGGATGCTAAAATAGTACTAAACAGCTTTGTAAAGCAAAGGGAGATAATTTTTTTCTGTCCTGGTTAAACTTCTGTCAATGGATAAAAACGGCAAATGTGGTCAGCAAAAAAAGCTAAGCAATCCTCCCTGGTGTTTTAAGTCTGAACTGTTGCCACAAAGCCAACAGAGGAGAAAAAATCCTTCCTAAAACTAAGAAGCTGTTAGCCTAGCTTACCACTTGCCTTTTCAAACTCAAAGGAAACAGATTGACTGGGCATAAACTGTCACAAAGTTATGCAGGGGGATTTTACAAATAAGGCTGTTTCAAAGAGACAATAATTAAATCAAAAGAGAGAGATAGAGAGAGAGAGAGAGAGAGAGAGAGAGAGAGAGAGAGAGAATAAGAGTTCTTTGACAGCCCTATGCATCATATCTTTAACTGATTTGCCAGCTCTTCCGATGGAGGAGTTTAAGGGTCAGGCATGAGAGAAATAATGTGGAAGATTTTTTTCATACACTTTACACCTCAAAATGTGGATAAAAAAAGTCAGCATTTTGAAGGTAAAGTCAAAATTTTGGAAATAAAGTTAAAAAATTCAACTTCAAAAGAGTTTAAATGAAATGTTAGTTACAACGTGAAAGTACATCAAGTAACCAGCATATAGTTTCTGAAAAAAGTTGCAAAAATGATTGTTCACTAATGGATCTGGATCACCACCAAAATCTAATCATATGTAAGTTTGGCCATTACCAACATCTTCTGAAGATGTCAGCAAAATCCATCCAGTAGTTTTTGCGTAATCTTGCTAACAAACAAACAAACATATTTCAGCAAAAAAAATAACCTCCTTGGTGGAGGCAAAAACGTGTCAAAAAACGGGTGGATAGAAACTCTGCTTTATGTCTGCTGTTTCTAAGAACACAGAAAAAAAGGGTTGGGTTAGTTGACTTGAACACCCATAAAGATAAATATCAAAAGTTTTTGGAAGATACTGCTTTAGAAATCAGTCTCCTTAGCAAAAATATAGTCTGCAACAGTCTGTTTCTGATGTGTCAGATTTTTTTTCTAACCATGAAGTCATTGCAATCTGAAAACAAAAGTCTGAAAAATCAAAATCTTTACTTCTTAAAAAAAAACTCAAACTAAGAAACATCATGCTCTCTCTGCATTTTCAATTAAGAAAAACTTGCCTGTTTTGAAAAAATAATAACTGACCACAGCCTGACCTGCAAAATAGTCTCTTTTGTTGAATAACAATATAAGTTCAGATCTACAGTGAAGTTAGTTTCAAGTTTAACCATTAAGGGGAGAGTTAGTGGAATGTAAACTTTCAGGGTAGGGGTGTTATTGAGGATGTAACAGTACATTTATTTGTATTGAACTGTCTCAGTATGGTGGTGCAACAAGTAGTGCACGTGCCTCACAGCAAGAAGGTTGCCAGTTCGATCCCTGTGTCGATCGGGGCCTTGCAGTGTGGAGTTTGCATGTTCTCCCTGTGCATTTGTGGGTTCTCTCCGGGCACTCCGGCTTCCTCTCACTGACCAAAAACATGCTCATTAGATTGATTGGTGTCTCCAAAATTGCCCTTAATTAAAAAATTGAGTGTAAGTGTGAATGGCTGTCCTTCCCCCTGCGCTTGGCTGGCGACCGGTTCAGGATGTACCCTGCTTCTTGCCCAGTGCATATCGACAAGCCACAAAGCTTCTGGGAGAATGTCCTTTGGACAGATGAGACAAAACTGGAGCTTTTGGCAAGTCACATCAGCTCTATGTTTACAGATGCAAAAATGAAGCATTAAAAGAAAAGAACACTGCACCTACAGTGAAACATGGAGGAGGCTCAGTTATGTTCTGGGGCTGCTTTGCTGCATCTGGCACAGGGTGTCTTGAATCTGTGCAGGGTACAATGAAATCTCAAGACTATCAAGGCATTCTGGAGCGAAATGTGCTGCCCAGTGTCAGAAAGCTTGCTCTCAGTCACAGGTCATGGGTCCTCCAACAGGATAATGACCCAAAACACACAGCTAAAAATACCCTAGAATGGTGAAGAACTAAACATTGGACTATTCTGTAGGGGCCTTCTATGATCCCTGATCTAAATCCTATTGAACATTTGTGGAAGGAGCTGAAACATGCAGTCTGGAGAAGACACCCTTCAAACCTGAGACAGCTGCAGCAGTTTGCTCATGAGGAGTGGGCCACAATACCTGTTGACAGGTTCAGAAGTCTCATTGAGAGTTACAGAAATCGCCTGATTACAGTGATTGCCTCAAAAGGTTGTGCAACAAAATATGAAGTTAAGGGTACCATTATTTTGTCCAGGCCAGTTTCATTATTTTGTTTATAAAATGATTCTGTTGAACCACAATTCAAAAGCAATGTCTGATTTCATTAGTTCATTTTAAGTACATTTCTTTTTATTACTTTTGTCAGTTTCAAGTTATTTCAGTGACCATGTGTATTTTTCTTTCTTTAATAGAAAGGTACCAACAATTTTTTCCACATCTGTAGATATTTCTTGTCATGACCACAAAGCCTTCAATTAACAAAAAATGACCTGTGCTTTTCATACTGACACTAAGTTTGAGTTTGAAACTGATGTTTTTCTCTTGCCACTGTTACTGTAAGCCTCTTGCAGGTGTACTGTACTGCAGGCTGGCCCAATGTTGTGCTGATGGTGGAATTGCTTTTGGGGTTTGAATCGTGTATATATGTATATGTATATGCCAATATTACAGCCAACAAATGGACTATTTATGGCAAATGTAAAATATAAACTGTAAAAATCTGCAAAAATTGTCATATCTGAAAAAATGTACTAATCTATAGTTCAAAAACAAAACAAAAACACATACAGAAAGAAAAATGTTTCATACTGTTACACCCCTGTGTGTTAGTCTTATTGGTTGTGTTGTATTAACTTTCATTTATTCATTCATTTTCTATACCGCTTATCCCTTTCGGGGTCGTGGGGGGGTTGGAGCCTATCCCAGCTGTCATTGGGCAAGAGGCGGGGTACACCCTGAACCGGTTGCTAGCCGATCACAGGGCCACATAGAGAGACAGACAACCATTCATGCTCACACTCATACCTAAGGGCAATTTAGAGTCACCAGTCAACCTAATGAGCATGTTTTTGGTCTGTGGGAGGAAGCCGGAGTTCCCGGAGAGAACCCACGCATGCACGGGAAGAACATGCAAACTTCACACAGAAAGGTCCTGCCTGACCCGGGGATCGAACCAGCGACCTTCTTGCTGTGAGGCACGTGCACCACCTGCTGCGCCACCGTGCCGCCCCATTAACTTTCATTTTTGTCAAATTATTTTTTTTCTAAAAAAAAAACCCAAACCAAAAACAAAAAAAACACCCATTTTATAACCACAGTACACCATATCCATGCCTCAACAACATAACTTTTCACTTTTCACAAATGCAACCCTGAAATGTCTAAGAACTTCTCAGGTAATTTCAGGACATTTTCAGGGATCCATGCATGTAAAGTTCCTTTCAGCACTTACAAAAGCCCTTTAAAATTTCCTGAATTCACCCTGGTGAGCTGTATGTGTGAATGTAACCAGCAGGTTTATCGTCTAGACTTTATCCTAAACTTTCCCTGCTGGCCCTCCTGTAATTTTCCTCTCCTCAAGCTCCCACTTACTGACAGGCAAACTACAGAAAAACATCCTGCTGTGAAGGACAAGTGTGAACAAGCATGCCAGGGACTTTTCTGAGAGTTTCTCTGGAGATCACGATGGTTTGACAGTGTTTTTTGGCCAGCATTGTAAAAGTAGTGCCACCTGTGGGACTGAAGAACACCAGCATTCAATGTTGTTTTTTGGCCTTCAGGAAGTTTCAGGATAGTGTGAGTGAAAAAAGCTTTCGAGTAGGGTAAAATAGGCTAAACTTTAAGAAACTCTATATTCCATTTATGAACATTTTATTCTATTTGTGAAAATGCAAAAAAGGATGATAAGACAAGATGAAAAATTGGCCTTCTGTGAATTTGGCCACTGGCCCTATAAAACCCTCTGAATTTAAGAACGTGTTTTTTAAAAATAATGACTGCAGGTATCTGACTTGAATGACATGTTTAAGTCTAAAAATCTATCCTTAAAAGTCCCCTTAACGATGGTGAACCACACTCCTCTGCAAACTAACAAAAAACTTATGAGAACACTTCACAGAGTAAGGCCAGTGACAAACTTTCTGTTTGTCCTTGCCTTTGCACCATGATGGGCTTTGTAAATACATCTGCCCAAATAAGAGGCTTGTAACTGGATAACAACACTAAGTAAGTTACACACATATTGCCAGAGTGTCAGAACACTGCCATGCAGCAATGGTTGTCCTTTTGTTGATTCAATCATGTTTCAATAGGCATTTCTATAGGCTTTGTAACATATTTTGCAAGCTTCTTTAAGAAGGTCAATTCATTCGGTTAGTTGTTTCAGTCATTAGGTTCTGTAAATTTATTGAGGCAACAGTATAATAATGCATTGACATTAAAACTAAAATGTACTTCCAATACTTAAGTATTTTCAAAAACAGGTAAATTTGACTGAACAACTTTCACTTGTATTGGAGCAATATTTGACCAAAAGTATCTAAACTTTCACTCAAGTAACAGAGTTGAGTATTTTGTCCATCACTGACTGCATGTGACGCCTGCATAATGTTCATTTTCAATAACATGCACGGATGATGTGCTTGACTATTGCAGATAGTCTTCAACTTTATTGTTTTCCTAAAGGGAATTAGATTTTCAGACAGCATCCAGACAAAACAGATACACAAGACAGCATCAGAAATACAGTTAGACAGAAAGCTCGAGTGAAAAGCAAAGGTATTTCAACCACACTGAGCCAGAAGCTGATACAGCTCAGATATGGCAAGTGTGTTCAGTCAGATTAAGTGATACACAGTAGATAAAATAAACAATAATAATCATTAGATAAAAGACAACAAGGAATAAGAGACGCTCTAACATGCCTTGCTTTTGATTCCAGTATTTTGTAACAATGGCTAGAAGAACAAACTCACCAAAAGGTGGTGGACAGGACAGTCAAAGATTAGTTGAGACATATTCACCTTAATGTGTTGCCTCCTTCAGTATACAATTAAGTATCATCAAAGCCTCACTGCTCAGATCTATTCATTTTACATCAATTAGGGATTAAGAATGAGTCTCAAGCGACGAGTCTGACAACTCACTGTTGATTAACATGAGTGAACTGGGGACAATAGATAGATAGACAGATAGCAGCTGCTGTTATCAGAGGACTGTAAATTAACCCAGTCTTTTATTAATGTAACTCAAGGATCGAAAACAACAGGAGACACACAGTAGTGACATTATTGTATACATCTGGACAAGAGAGATTAACTCTTTGCAGGGGCAGTTTTGGTCATTTGGAGGCCCCATTTAAGTAAAAGCAATCACAGCTTTGGAACAAAATATGTTTAGGGTATTTTTGAACCCTTTGAAATACAGAAATTTAAAGATTCTTAGTCATATTTTGAACTGACCCGACACACCAGATGGACTGTTAACTATATTTTACCAGTCCATCTGGGAAAGAGTCAATAGAAAGTGTTTAAGGAGGGCAGAATCTTTTGAAAGCATATCAGGCCAATGATGGAAGATAGTTCATCAGTATTCATCATGGGCCAATCAGATAATGTAGTAGGCAGGGTGCTACTGCGGTGGTGTAAAAGACATGATACAAGTCACTTCATAGAACAAACTCTTGGCAACACACGTCAGAAGTGAAGCAAAAATATTCTTTCTATTGAGAAGATTGCAGAGTTTTTTTTTGTCATTTAATGAAGAAATGTGATCCATATCTGACAAAACTGCCACTGAAGCTGTTAGCATCTATGCTAATCTCTCTGTAAGAAGTCACTTCCTGCTGTTGTCTCGCTCATATCTCCCACCTCTTCCTGCTGTAAGGGACGCCGGTTGGGCCATGGCACTTAGGGCCACTCACAGTCGCTGCAGGTTAGAGCTTGGCAAGATGGATCTGTCTGATGACAGACATTAAATCAGGCAGAACCTTCTGCACTGCAAGGTTAACTTTAAACCACTTTAAACTTTAAACTGTCTGATCAAATAGTCTGGCAATGTTTGGACAACTTGGTGAAACTTGCAACAAGAGAGGATTTTAACACCAGTTTTACAAACTTTACTAAAAGGCAGGGATGGTCTGTGGCAGATTTCCGTTTCTGCTGAACACAAATTAAAATCATGTTCCACTGATTAGTCTGAAGTGAATAAAGAAAGGCTATTAACAAACATAAAGGCTATTGACTCACATAAGCTTAACTTAAACCATATAGCTGTTTAACTTCCCTACAAAAAAATGCCAACTTATTTGTGAAATTTAGACAGTGCCAGTAGTTTCCTTGTATTGTGTTAGTTTTTCTTAAGAAAGGACAAATTAATAATTTCCATTAATTAGAAATGAAATGGCTCAAAGAAGTTGTCAGCGTTTGGAAAGGTGTGTGGAACTGTCAGTGTCATTGCCATGGCTACATTTGTTTCCTTTTCTCCCTGTTTGGCTTTGTTCTTTAATCAGACAATTGCTGACTTCGGTTGAACGCAGGGATCCGAGCTGAAACTTTTGCTGATTATCTTGTAGTATATATGCCTCTTGCATTGATTTCATTTTTAATGAGTTTTTTTTTTTTTTAATTAAATTTTTTGCCTTATATAATCAAGTAAAGGAAGACATTTTGCATTAATACTCATTTAATGTGTATGTGTCTTTGGATGGGTAAGTGTATGAGCCTGATCAATGGGTGTTATTAAAAACATTTGAGGGAAAAATATTAGAAGCTTCAAAAGTTGCATGTACATTATTTCTAACACTTCCATTGTCAGTGAATTACAGTTACCCAAGCCGCACCACTCTACAATATTTTATGCTAGCTAAAGCACTGCTTTAGCTTGCAAGCCAAAACAAAACAAGAGTTACATAAAAATATATATATGCTTTGACCCACAATAATCACAATGTCCTCTCATCTTAGTGCTTTGTATTTGTGTCATATTTTTTCAAAATAGAAACGAGGATGGCATCAGGCAAAATGAAATACATAAACATGGCACCACAGCACCCTGTGGTTTATTGACAACAAACTCATGTGACAACCAACCCTGGTCTCCCCTGTGTGCTCCTTTAGTCAGACAGGAACTTCTATAGGATACCTACTTCATAGCAAGCTGACACTATCTACTGTGCAGACATTAAGCAAATAAGAGTTGTATATTACGTTATGATAGGTAGACTGTAACAAGAAATTTAGTATGATAATAACAGTTAATGAACCATGTGCAATATTGCTTATGTTTACAATTTAACTCTTTATTGGTTGTTTGGGTAGCCTAAGCTTTATGAATCCAGCTAAATATTATTGTTGTCATTCTGTCAAATCTTCATGTATTGCTGTTGACCTCTGATCATGTAACATCCTTATTAGTCCCAGCATTGGGTCAAAGTCAATGGGCAGAAATCCCAGCTCAGTCATGACGAGCATTTCCACAACAGGATCACACTCACAGGAACACAGAAGTCCCACCGCGTTTAAAGATTTCCCGAAAATATGACAATTCCTGTTTCGCCATACACAGAGGCAAGATGTCAGTCTGCTGTCACGAAAGTCGTGTAGAAATGTAGCGGTGACTCGGTGAAAGGAGCATGGCTTACAGCGCAGCACAGTCCCATCAAAAACCCTCAAAAACACAGCGCTTTGGGAGCGTATGCATGGACTTTGTTGCCAACACACCGCCTCTCATGTCTCGGTCCATGAGTTAAAAACTGATTCATATTTACCCAGTCGACACACTTCCAACCACATGTAAGCACTAAAAAACACGCAAAATTATGCAGTAGTAAGTGTTTGAGTGAAACGTACAAAGCGAGCGCAGAAACGCCAAAACACCACATAAGAAAAGGTAATTACGAATAAAGACGCAATAAACCTGACATAAACCAGCACAGCCCTCTCTATATCCATCCCTACCTCCACTAAACACAGCAAACCCTCATAACAAAATATATCCCTCTCCTTAAAATAAACCAAGCAGCCAACTTTCCCAGCCGTGCGCGCACTGAGCTCCGTGCCACTGACTGTAGCGCCTCGTGCCTCCCCCTCGCGCAGCACGGTGTGTGACTGCCTCCGGCCGCTCGTGCGCTTCCCTCTTAGCCGCGGGTTTCCTCCCCCATAAATATAACTTACTTTTCTCTGGCTTGGCTGTCGGACGGCACGTTGCTGCTCTTGCCTTTGGCGTACATGCTTGCAGAGAGCTCCGATTGTCACGCACCTGTCAACCCATCACAACCTCCCTGGGCACGGCCCCGTCACCATGGTGACACAAGCAGCGTGGCCTCCCATTGGATACCCCGCTGTTCGGCAACGCCTTCTCGCCATGGCAGCGGCCAGTGAGTGACAGCTGCTTTTCCACGCCCCTCATTGCATAGCTCCACCCCCAGTCTCCCTCTCTCTCAGCTCCACTCTGTCTCTCCTCTCTCCCTGCCTGTCTGTCCATGTTCTATCTGTCTGTCTGTCACTGTCTCCTCCATCTCTTCTCTGATTGGAAAGGCTCTGCTGACTTCAGGAAGTCTGACGCACATGCACTCAGTGGGTAGGTGGGGGGGATTTGAAACCATCCAGCCAGGATTTTAAACAACTGGCTCTGGCTGCTCCCTTTACAGACAATCACACCCTCTACCGACGCAGACACAGCACACTGCGTAAACAATACTTGCAAATATTAACAGCAAAAACATCAGTGATTATCTACTGAAGTGTTAAGAAATCCAAACATGTGTACAGCAGAGCATCAGCAGGCAGACTCTAAACAACACACCCAACATGCACATGGATAGTGCTCTGTGGGAGGATGTGACCACATGATAAGCCTCAGCTCTGCTGCACTACAATTCTGAAGCATCTTCAACAGAAAGAAAATCTCCCGGTCTATAAGTGTTGGAAAAAGTCACCATTGACAGATTCTGAAATTATTATCTGTCAGGAATCAATGACAAACTGTGGAGTAATGAAGAGATTTAAAAACTGGCTGTCAAACTTTTTTTCACCCACAACACACCTAAAATCAAGCCAAAAATCTCAAGGCAGTCATATCCATGCAAAATGGCCTCTTTTAAAGGTTACAGTATCTTAGCAATCTATCGGCTAGAGCCTGGTAAAGTGACCAACCAGTATAATTCTAATGAAATATTATATTTCATAAATTCAGGCACACATCTTAAGCTTGATGGATAACTTTTTTTTATTTTAGGCGAACTGATAAATGGGGAAGATTGAAAAAGTAATCATTCCCTCCGTTTGCTAATTCTGTTCAAATGACTTCTAATGACAGTGCCCCCTGTGAGGAGTTAAGGTTTTATAAACCTTTATAAAAGCTGCGCTATCGTTGTTATACTTACAAACTTAGTTGTTAAACTTATAAATTCACAAGGCACACTTAGATATGCCTTACCGCACCATTTGAGTACCACAGCGGCATGACAGCAAAAAAGTTGCTGGTTCGATCCATGTTTCAGTCAGGTCCTTTCTGTGCAGAGTTTGCATGTTCTCCCTGTGCATGTGAGGGTTCTCTCCAGGCACTCCAGCTGCCTCCCACTGACCAAAAACATGCTTATTAGGTAAACTGGTGACTTCAAATTGCCCTTATGTGTGAGTTAGTGTGTTGTAATAGTTATTCTATGTTGCCCTGCAATTGTTTGGCAACTGGCAACCATCCAGCCACTTTTTTCCACATTTTTTCCACATTCGGATACTATGTTTGCACTTCAGCTGGTCGTCTTGGCTAAACTCATTGAGTTTCTGCCATGTGATTTGCTGAATAGCTATCTGCATTAACAAGCAGTTGAACCAGTATATCTAACAAAATGGTTGGTGAGTGTATACTGAAATTTGGTTAATTTCTTAAGTGCATGTGCATCCAATGACCGATTTTGGTTAGATAATTTGACTGAGCTGCTGTGCAAAATCCATCACTCATGAGAACAGTAAACATTAGATTCTTGTTTGTATACTGGGCGTGTATTTGGATAAGCAATACTAGAGATGTGCTCCAATATGCTGCCGTCCAGACTGTCAGCGAACACAGTGTAGGGATCACTCTATTGTCATGATGCACTCAACAAATCCACGGAGAGACAGCACAGGGAGACAGACCAATGCTTTCTGTCATTCACTATCTCTACAAAGGCTACAAACTGCTGTACAAAACAGCTGATTCAAAGACTGTTGTAAAATCTGGAAGACAAAGTGTGTATATGTGTGTTGGTGTGTATGTGTGTGTGCGCTCAGGGCACAGAACAGGGGCAGCAGTGTTTACGCTTACGCAATGCTCCTGTGATATGACCCAGTTGGAATGGATGCACACTGCCTGGTCTCTCTTCTTCTCTCCCTCACCCCCGCTCTCCTTGAGCAAAACCTCTCTCTCTCTCTCCCAATCCCCCCTCCTCCTTCAGCCCCCATCCCACCATGTGGCACATGAACCCTCCTCTCCTGTCCCCCAGAGGGAGGCAGCAGCTCTATTTCAGACAAGCAGAACTTTTGGTTTTGGGATGAGTCCCAGGGGGTCGATCACCATGACAACCAATCGCAGGCGATTGCTGAGTGTTTGAGAGGATGGGAGAGAAGGAAGAAAGCATGAAGGTGAGAGGATGATGGAGAGAAACAGAGGAGGGGCTCAGGGGATAGGTAAGCAGGTTACATAATTTGACAGGGTCAATACAGGTCAGACAGGATCTGACCGGGTAACAGGTAACATGTCTGTGGTTTGGCTCCAAGATGTTTTTGGTGGTATTGTCATTTATGTAATGCAATCCTGTCATTTTGGCTGTGATTAAAGCAATGGAGACATTGAGAACAACACAACACTTGAGATTGTTTATATGCTAGCCTGTCCTCTATGCAACAAGTTGTTCAAAAACTTTTAGAAATCATAATTGTTAATATGAAAAAGCAGGAAACATTCTCAGAGCAGGGTAGTGTACAGGTTGGCATTTCTGACTCACAGAGTGCATTTACATTAACACCTTTTGGCAGTTTCACACCTGATGCAAATGGCTGACATGTTGGCTTGCAATGCTGTGGCTTACGTACCAGGTGCCTACTGCATTTGACAGCTTCCACAGCTTAATCTCTCCATAGATTTCACCTCAGTAATGAGCTTCAATGGACAGTTCAGGGGGAACCACAGTAAATCTCTCTACAAGTGACCTTATTCATTGAATAACTGACCGGTGAAAACTTTAGAATACTAGAAAGCACTCAGAGAGTGCAAACCTCCACCAAGGTAGCTCACATATTGCTGTTACATCCATAAGACATAGTTCCGCGATAAAGTTACCATCATAATATGATTCCTTGACGCTGAAAACCCACACCTAGCGCTCAAAATCATGTTGATATCATGTTGTGGGCATACATATCTGCCGAAACACTGAAAATGTGTTTCTTCTTTTACCACTCTCTTGTCTATTTTGGCCAAGGTATGCATGTTGCTTGCAATGAAATTAGGTAAACCTACTATTCTTAAGATTTTAGGCACAGGAGTTTGGGATGTGCAGCATGGTCTAAAAGCATTGATTTAAGAACATGCTTGCTAAAATGAAAACATCCACGCACCACAATCGTCAAGTAAAATGCATCCACAGTGTGAAAGAGCCTTTCAACTGTTAACTGTCCATCCAGCCATCTTCTTACGCTTATCCACGGACGGGTCGTGGGGGCAGCAACCTAAGCAGGGAGGCCCAGACTTCCCTCCCCGGCCACTTCGTCCAGCTCTTCCCTTTTAACTCTTAACTAGACATACTTAAGTGTGAAGCTGGTGAAAGTCTTTTCACATACACCTCAATGCATTATCTGAAAAATTCTTGTAACATGATCACATGACAACATGTCAGTGGTTGAATTCGAGTCCCTCATTCTATCGATTTTTTTTTTTTTTAAATTATGATCATAAGACAGATATTGTCACAAGTATATCGTTATTGCATGAAAATGATTATTTTATGTATTCAAAGTCTCAAGGAGAGGTTTTACATGTTTGTAACCCCAAGTGATAACCTTAACCCCTAGAAACATCAACATATCATTGATTAGTCCTCAGGCTGAGCACAGTATTGATTGGTACAAGTCAAAAACTACCAAAGAATATTAAACTAGCAAGCACTTGGAGAGTGCAAACCTCCGCCAAGGTAGGTTTTTGTGGAGTTATATGCACAAATGCCGAAAATGGTCCTATCTCCCAATGTTAAAGAATCCTTTAAAAAATTCCTGGATCCAGATGGTGGTTCGGATCACCCCCAAAATTTAATTAGTTCTTCCATATCCCATTTCCAACAATTCCTGAAAATTCATCCAAATCCGTTCAGAACTTTTCAAGTTATTTTGAACACAGACAAACAAACAGACAAACAGACAGATAATCGCCAGCAAAAACATAACCTCCTTGGCGGAGGTAGCAAACTAAAAAAAATTGTATTTCTTACATTTCCAAGAAGTAATTAGAGTCTGTCAGTGAGAGTACTCTGAAGTAAAAGGTTCAATAATTTTAATACATTTTGACCCATATATAAGGACTTGCTGTCATTGTTAAAAAGTGCTGAAATAAAGCGCAATTTATTTATTTTTAAATCATAGATAGTCCAAAAGAAAATAATACCAATGTATGGTTATCAAAAAAAAAATATCCCAGAATAGGTTTTTGACAGTTTGTTGTCTTGCTGACTGACTAAGTGTCAAACTCAAAGGCTCACAGGCCTCGGTGGCTGTGCGCCTTGGTGGTTGGCTGTCTAAAGTCGCAGACATACTCTTTCATAAGGGATTTAGCTACTTTCCCATTGACTGTGGCCCTGTGCAGTCTGTGAGCCTGGTGACAATCAAAACTAAGCCCCAGCATGTTACACTCCTTCACTGAAAAGCACAACCGCAGTCATGATACAGCAAAGATCTTGTTCAGCTGGAGAGAGAGGAAGGAGAGAAAAAAAAAAGCAAGGAGAAGTATGGTGATGGTAAGATGAAGCATCATGCTTTTTTAGTTTCCAAATCTGATACAGATTTAGCTCAGGGCTTTGCACTACACTGTGTTACAATTTTTCTGTACATTATTTTAAATGTTTTACTTCATGAGATCACTCCCCTCACTGACACTGACTGGAAATCAATTAAAGGAGTTACTAGAGGGAATAAATCAAACTGAGAGGTTCCTGAAAGCCGGCAGCTCTTTAACTTAAGTCATAGGGAAAAAAGACATCAGATCCTTTACAAACTCTGAGTCAGATATTATGTAAAATTCTCAATTACTTCACTGGTTAAAGTTCAATATTAAACATCTCTATTCTCACTCTAATTGTTGTTTATATTTCAAAAGTAGTTCTGCGTCTTTTGTAGAAACAAATAAAGTTGATACTGATGCATCACCTTTATTAGATTGTCCATCCATTTTGCTTTTGCTTTTTGGAGTTACATTGGGGCTGTAGTCCATCCCACTTAGCATTGGGTGAGAGGCAAGACAAATCCTGGACTAGTAAGAACAAGTCAGAGTCACCAATTAGCCGATGGGTAAGTTTTTGAAGTGTGGGAGGAGACCAGAGTACCCAGAGAAAACCTATGCATGCATGGGAGAAGATGCAAACCTAACACAGAAAGGCCCTGTTCCAATTGTGAGTTAAACCAACAACTCTCTTGCTATGAGGCAACACCACTATCTGCTGCACCTCTGGGTAGCCCTATTAAAAGATATTTTATGTAAAATAGTGCGAAACATAGATTTATTAATATGGACAGAGCATTAGCCCCCTGTGACTGAAACTAAAATATGTTCAGCTGCCCCTGCTGACTCACTGCAGTTTGGGCCATAAATTCTGGGTTCTCCATGTTAATACATTAGACCAGTACATGAAAACACACATCGAGTTGCATTAAACCTGAATTCTGTTGTCAAATTAGTTCTTCACAAGTCAAATTATGTCCATTTTTGTTTCAATATGTCATTTGATACCAAAAAGTGTGGGTGTAATCACCATGACTGACAGCTTTTTTGACTAATCAGGCCAGAGATTACTTTCTGTTTGTCCACGTGCTTGTGCATGGAGCTGATGTGTCATGAGTTCTGTTGTAAATACTTGCACAAATATGATGTGTGCTCCTCGAGGGTACCAGTTGAGGATACACCAGTAATCTCAGGAGCTAAATTGGCAACCATTACACTTAGTCTGAGAATTAAACAAGCATAATTATAACAGCAGTAATCATTGTTATTATAATGATATGATTTATGGGTCACATTTGACCGTTTGTTGGCTCTCTGATTGGCTCACAGACCAACCAATCAGTCAGAGAACCTCCTCTGAAAACAGCTGTTGCCAGGTTACCCAGTCGGACAAGTCCTTAGTCTATTTTAATGCATTGTGGAGTGATTTTTACCATAAATTTGTAAACTGAACAATAAGTCACAAAGAAAACTACCCTCAAAGGTTAGAGAATACATTTAAACACAGATGATATTTGGTGTTCTAGGAAAGTTTGGTAGAAATTAGTGGAGAATCAACAGCTAATGTAAGATGAAATGACTAAGGTTATACATCAGACATAGTTTTATTGGTGTCAACAGATTTATTAAGTTTTTGTCTTTTCTACTTACACCCTACTGGAGATCTGTCTTTATTCTTTCATTTAGGCCAAATATTGAAAAGAATGGAATTAATGAACCATGAATAAGATTTAATCAACTGTTTACTAGGAGGCTCAATAAAGTGAAAAAAACCACTGCCCAGCAAGACAATTTGGCAATCTTTCCAGAGATTATGACCACAGTTTGTTTTGGATTCATGAGAAGACTTGTATGTAATAGGAGTACCAGGAGTACACACACTGAAAATGTCTGCTGATGGAGATTTACTGGGTTTGAATGATGGACAAAGTTTGCTTGGTGATTGCTAGCATAAGTGTTAGCACACTAAGTGTTTCTGTTGCATATGATAGTTTAAGCTTCATAAAAAGACTTGCAGATCAATAAAACTGGCATTTATATCTTTGTTAGAATGTTCCACCACACAACAGTACATAATTATGGTTGGATATGTGGGTTTAAGTTCACCAAAGGGACATTAATTTATTTACATAAATGTTCATTAAGTTACATGGTGGACAGAATCGTTTTTGCAGTGCAAATCGTCGATAAAGCATGAAGCTTGACAAAAGTTTAATTAGAATGAACAATGTTAAACAAACAAAAAAAGTAAGTCACAAACAAAAAATAACAACTCAAGAATAAATTGAAAAAAACTGGAATTTAAAAGCTAGAAAGATGCAGCTAATGAGCCAGGACCACCACAACCCCTGCTCCATATGCATAACAAATGGAACAAGAGACAGCACGGAAAATTACAACAGCAGGTTTGCTGTGCTGAGCTTCTGTTGAGAACTGATCCATATGAATGAAGTATGTTGAAGATATGTCTACAAAAATCGATTCATGGACGTTTTCAAATTGATTCAAGATTTTAAATATAAATTTGCTTTATTTCAAAAGCAAAACAATTTTGGACACCTCTGTTACATACACTACTGATGACTGGTTGCTGGAACTCAACATAAACATTGTCTTCATGCCATTTTTCTACATAAGCTTGGTGTTATGGTTGACAAGTGACCTCGTATATTATGTGTTAACAACTTATGTTATCTTAGATGTCTTAAAACACCAATGAAAACAGTGTCATCATGACAAACTTTTGTATAATTAAATCAAAGTATATTAATCAGAATTTTGTACTGTAGAAACTACACTAATATAAAAAACAGCCATGTACAAAGTCAGCTGAGAGTCAGATATTTCCATCAATCACTCAATCAATCAATTTTTATTTGTATAGCACTCATTCATAAAAAAAATATATCTTAAGACTTTCTACAGAGGAGTTTGTCTGCCATACTCTTAAAGTATTTGTTATTATTTTTTATCATAATTTTATCAATAAAGACCCATAAAACTAACCTTAAACACAGCAGTTTGTAAGATTAATCAAATTTAGATTAACAAAAAACATCTGAAGTTTATTCTGGAAGGTTATCTGTTTTTTGACACATTAGACTCTTCGTCACATTTGCCTGAAAATTTGCTTGTTTTCTAGTCCAAAAGGAAAAGAACAGTTGAAGATTATATGTTGAAGTTAGCTGTTGCTTGCTTGTGCAATGAAAATATATTTTGATCAAAAGGCATTTTTCTTGAACATCTAGGTAGGTGAAGTGCCTTGTTTTGTGTTTTCATGTAATTAATTATCTAAACTACTTTCATTTGATAATGGTTATTTTTGTTTTTATTTTGTATTGTGATTTTAATGCATTTTTCTTGGTCTGTAAAGCACTTTGAATTACCTTGTGTACAAATTGTGCTCTACAAATAAAACTTGTCTTGTCTTGCCCAAGGAACAAAACTGCATCTTACAGCTTATTTCAATAGACCAGCTGCTTGTTTCTCTCATACGACCTGGCAACACTCTACCCTCCCCTTCTCCCAGTTGCTGAGCATCAAGCGGTCTGTGTGAGGTCATCTGTTCCAGGCTGTCTAGACTGTGGACTCTAGGCACTGTCTACCACAAACAGGCCAACATGTTCATTTAATTCTGGTTAACATTCAGTCTCTTTGAGGTACAACACAAGTCAAACACAGCCAGTTATCACATGCTTTGTTTGCATTTCAACCCATTGTCTCCCTTGCTTTATTACAAATAATTACACACATACTTCAAACACACACTAACAAGTGACAGATTGGCTCCTTTTCAGCTTAACAGCAACTGCTTTGGTACTTTGGCAAACAGTCTTTGTTTACTGAGCCTGCCGATGGACTATGTAATCGTGAAGTTCCTCTGAGAGTGTTTGTTAGCTAGGATACTAATTAGCAAACGATTAAGCTCTTGTACAAAAGAACTTTGTGAGATTACTGGTGCTGAAGTTTACAAAAGCTTGTAGCTTGGAAAATAACTTAGAGTGGAGAGACAATAGTGCACGTTGTCAAGCTTTGTTTTTGTGTCTGTGTGTCTGATAATGGCAGCATGATGATAGTTCCTGTGTCTCTGTCATTATTATTCAGTGTTTTAGTTTGTATATTCAGTCTAAATAAGGACAGCACAGGATCTTAACTTGCACAATATGAGCAGGTGTTATCTTTAAGTTATGATGCAGTGCAGAATGTGCAAACCACTAGTATGTAAGTCTCCTCCAATAGCACATGGAGCAGCAGTATCCTCTGCATCTGTATTATCTTTATACCAACTCACCATCCATACCAGCCAAGAGGCACCTCTGCTGTGGAAAAAGTGTATCACATGTAAAAATCAGAGTCCCACACGGGTCCACCTTTGACAGACCACATCTGCCCGGAACCAAACCCTATCTGCTTTCATCATGAACATGCAAACCCAAAATTCCACTGAAGTTGGGATAAACATAAATAAAAACAGAATACTATGATTTGTAAATCTTTTTCAGACTTTTTAAAAAATAAATACACTACAAATACAAGATATTTAAAGTTCAAACTGACAGACGTGATGTTTTTTTTGTTTTGTTTTGTTTTTTACAAACAGTCACTCATTTTGACTTTAGTGCCTGCAGCACATTCCAAAAAAGCTGGGACAAGGGCAAGAAAAAAAAGACTGGGAAAGTTGAGGAATGCTCAGAAAACACCAAGATAGATGAACAGGTTAATTGGAAACAGATGAGTGTCATGATCCCCAAAAGGCTCGGTCATTCACAAGCAAGGATGGGGCAAGGTTCACTACTTTGTAATCAACTGAGTGAACAAATGGTTCACCGGTTTAAGAATAATATTTCTCAACATAAAATTGCAAGGCCTTTAGACTTTTCATCATCTATGGACCATAATATCATCAACAGATTCAGAGAAACTGGAGAAATCTCTACATGTAAGGGACAAGGCCGAAAACCAACATTGAATGCCTGAGACCTTCAATCCCTCAGGTGGTACTGCATTAAAAACAGATATCCTTCTGTATTACCATGGGCTTAGGAACACTTGGACACTGTATAGGTTATAATGACCTACCATTGTTTTGTCAGCAGTTTAAGCCTACTTGCTTGGAGTGGCAAGGAAATACAGAACACAGATGGTAGAATAAATGTAGAGTTGTTGATAACATAGCACTAAACTGCACTTGATAAGAGAGCAATTACCACAGAATAGATCAGTCAGCCAATCAGAGCAGGCCTGACCCATGTGGGAAAGGGGGCCTTAAAGTGACATGAGCTTTAACAGAGCATCTCAGACTGATGGAAAAAATACAGGTAGATCAGGGTGATCAGTATATAAAAATTTGTTACCAGTCATCAAAAATTAATATATGAACCATATATAAGGGATAATATGGACTCTTTAATACATACAACCTCTGTCTAAGCACATTTTGATCACCAGTGTGAATCAGGAAAACCGTGTTCGTACACTTGTTGTACTGTTGGCAGACTTGTAGTTGCACAGCTTGTCGAACATGAATCAGCTCTGAAATTCTGCAACATCAAGCTTATCCAGTCTTGTTGGTGAAATAAATTTGGCTTTCAAGGGAAATATGTTTGCGTTCAACAGCTGATGCAATAGGAGAGCAAGATATAAAAACATCCCAGTAAGTATTTCAAGTAACAAAGTAAAGTTAACTTCTTAAACTGGCAACTGTAGCTAAGTGGTCTTGAAATGTTGGCCCTGTTAAGCTACTCCCCCACCCATAAAACAGACAGAAAGCTGTATTTGTGGTACTTTTGAAACATATTGCTGATATCCTTGCATATGTCTGGTGACATGCATTTCCTGGTACACATGTGAAATTACTTTTGTCTAAGTAGGAGTCTTTATTTGTGGTTAGTCTCAATTTACAACAGTGTATAAAGTCCACATGTATATTATCATGTAGGGACTGGATTCAAATCCTTATCATATCCTTTGCTTAGTCCATGTAAGGAAAACAATTATTTAATCATATAATTATTAACAATTTCATCAGGCTGCAAGCATGATACAATCAAACACATTCTCATTAAATGTTTTTCCTCTTTAATGTGTGTTATTTTATAATCTAAGACATTTCCATTTTTGTTCATGTTCATTTTAGTAATCCAAAAACAATTCAAGTTTTTTTTTAAGTAAAGCTGAAACCTGATAATTTAGACATTTCTGTGTGGCTCTTGAATCTCCTGCTAACAACTGTTTGTTTTCTGTTCTCCTTTTGCAGTCTTGCTGACTCCTGGTTTCCCACTGGACTGACCATCCTACACCTGTTCCTGGTTTTCCCTGCTTTACACCTGCTACAAGTCATCCTTGTGATCCTGCTGTTTGTGGTCAAGCCAGCTCTTAGTTCCCTCTCTGCCTGCTTCAGGATTCCCTGGTAGTGGTCCTGCTGACATCCGCTCCTGATGTTCCATCGCTGCTCCGGCCATCACCTGATCTTGGTTTTCTGAAAGTGATCTGGCTGCACCTGCTCTAGGTAATCCTGTCGATCTTGGTTTGTGGTCTAACTGATCCCTGGCTCTTCCTCTGCCACCCTCTGGATCCTTGTTGGACGTCCAGATAACACAGATTCCTGGTTCTCTTGGCATTTCTTATCCAGTGTTAAATGGTGCTTGGGGCCATGTTTTTAATAACTAGTTTATTCTGTGTTTATTCTACTGTTTCTGCTTCTGAGGGCCAATGGGCCTAAAGTGACAACAAAGGAATGGTTGGACGTCACACTTGTAGGGGCCGGGGGAACAAGACATTTTAGGCAACTACTGGTGCTATAAAGAGAAAGAGAGGGAGATGTCCTTATGCTCCAGACTTTTTGTCTTACGAATAGAAATACTATATCAAGTGCTATAGGGGACATATTAAACACACTAAAGGGCACATTAAACTCAAAAAAGCAGAATATGGACTCTAAGAGCTCAAAAGTTAATGGTTTTGTCTTGTAAATTTACATTAATTTCTCAAAAACTCAAAGTTTTGTCTCTCACAAGTGTGTGACTTGATCATCTTAGATATTCTGAAAGCTTTTTTTGTCAGTTTTATCCTGAAAATCCATGTCTTCCTTGGCCAAAACACAAAAAATGTTTTGGCCAATAAAAGTGTGCTACTAGGGCATAAAAAGACAGGTCTCACGCAAACCTGACTTCAACATATAGAGTTTTAGCATGATAGAAGTGATACAGAGAAATTTATTTTTTGTTTATGTAAATTCTTTAACAGAATATGATGCTGATACTTTAATTATAATGCTGAAGGTTTATTATAAAATGAGACACTTTCTACCCAGCAAATGTTCAGAAATTAACTTTGATCGCACAGCTGCATTGTTGTGTTAGTGGATATAATGGAGACATAAATGCACATTAAAAACACCCAGAAGTTGATGTAATATCACCAAATCAAAACAGTTTGTCATGATAATTGGAATATACTGCAGAGGATACAGAAAAGCAGCTATTCTGATCTAAGTATACAAAAGACACCTTAATGTAGATTAATCACACTGGTGAGATGTAACAACATTTCATCCTGGGACTGAGCAGGGAAAAGAGCTGTTGAGCTCTGCTGGAAAACTCTATCACAATTAGATGTATGCAGAGCCTTTTTCTGAATTCCGAGCAGGTTTTCCATCGGTGAATTTCCCGATGATCTGAGCCATGCTGAGCGTGCACTGGGTGCTGATGTGACTAACAGAGCACTCCAGCAGCAGAGCGTCAGCCGGGCTGCAGCAGAGGACTCTGGGTAATAAGGCTGCAGATGAGTGCTATCCAAAAAAACAAAATGGGAGAGGGGGAATTGTGTGAGTGTGTGTGTGTGTGTGTTTGTGTCTGTTTTGTGTGCATGTATGTGAGAAGAAAAAAGAAACATTTCTCATGCAGCTGGCCAAAAACCTGAAACACTGAAATGACCCTGAGCCATACTTCCTCAAAAAGTATGAAAGGTTATATGTAGACTTAGGGTCCAAACCAGAGAGTGAGAATGGAAAGTAAGGGTCTGTTCTGTAAAAGTGGACTGTATAAAAGTAGAGATAGGGAAAGAAAACCTTAAACTTAAAAATCTAAAACTAGCCTACCACTATCCTGCAATGGTGCAACACAAGCAAATGTTGGCAACAAAACATCTGGCTAATTACAGTGATTCATATGTGAGTGATGCTGCACATCATAGTGCAACGTTTCTGTCTTAGCTTTAACACTCAGTCTCTACTTTTCCATATAGGGCGTGCATTAACTTGGACGAGGACTCAGCTAGTGATGGCCTGACACAAGCTTATTTAAAATACTGATAAACAGCAACAAACCTTTTAAAGAGCTGCACTTGTCTCCTGGTCTATTTGCTGCTATTACTGCCAGATGTAGCATCTTTCTCTGAATCATCAATATGAGGCATTGATGGTATGTATTTTCATTCAGCTTGTAAAGAAATTTGAAAACAACCTTGGTTGGCCAATGTTATGTTTTAAATCTTATTTTCTGAGATTCGATTAAAGTGATCAGCTGTACACTTGTATACATGTATTACAAAAAGGGGTGGGCGGTGAGTAATTTTTCTTGGATATTGTACTGAAGTTAGTTTTTCAGTATTTTCACTTAGCTTATTCTTCGGGAGATTAGACAATAGATTTTGTTGTTGTAAAATTTGGATAAGTTTCTCCCCCTGAGATCCCATGACCAAAGCTTAAGCCCATGTTTAAGTTTTCTGAAATGGAGAGGGCTTCTTATGAAAATAGAAATAATGAAAGTAAATTGGCTGAGTCAAGGCCTTTACACACCTTGAGCACTGTAAAGACACAGACAATACTGTGAATATTTTTGAGTGCTTTAATTTTTACTTTCATCATTATCATCAACATTTTCAGCTTTTATTTCCACAATCTTTGTTCTTACTATTATTATTATCATTGTCCATTATTATTGTTGCAATAGTCACTTTAGGGCCAATCCCAATAGTACCCCTCAGCCCTTCCCCTTCGTCTTACCCCTTTGTCTACCCCTTCCCCTTGGCCCTCAAAACAAAGGGCCAAAGGGAAGGGGTGAAAACATGCACCTAGGAATCGAGTGTCCTGTTATGTCATCACCCAGAGCCGCTTACTGGCTGTGTTGTAGGCAGATGCGACAATAGCCATAGCTACAGCTGCGAAAACTAGCTAGTTCTAATGAGAAATTTTAAAATACAACCAACAATTCAAAACATGATTAATATTTACTTAATGATTTAATAATTACTTAGAATTATGCGCCTGCTCCGGTCTCCGCTCTGCCTTCTTGTCAGCGGACGAGGTGTATTATGGAAAATTCTCAAACCCCTTCCTTTCAACCGAGGTCCTGGTCTGTCTTTGTTTCAAGGGCTGTGTAACCCTTCGTCTTAGCCCTTCCCCTTAGCCCTACGAAGAATTGGGACACCCCTTCACTAGACGTGAACAATGAAAATTAAAGGCTAATGGGTAAGACAAGGGATAAAGGGTACAACTGGGATTCACCCTTAGTCTGATAAAGTGTCACTAAAACATCACTTGGTGCAATAAGTGATTTGAACCTCAGAGCCCGCTGTGTGAGCTGTTTTTTTTTTTCAGTTCCTTATACTTTATATAATTTGAATGAGTAAAAGCCCTTGTGCTAATACATTGCACAAAATTGCGAATATTTCGGTAGCAATTTTGTTGTGCCTTTCTATTCACATTAGGAGTGGTGGATATTTACACGTAATTCATTAACATTCTAAAATGAAAATAGCACAGCAGAAGTCAAGATGGACTCTATATCAAGTGAGTACAACAGGGTGATCATTTTCCTTTTAACAGAAACTAAATGGGTGCATCTGATTATGTAAAGAAGAGGCAAACTTGCTGAGTTACAGTGTTTAATTCAGGAGATAAAACTGTACCACAGACGCTTCAGGACCAACTGTTCACAACCTTGAGAACATACAGTCTTTAAATTCATCCTTGTTATTTTATTACTCTGGTCAAATAAATTAAGGTGCACTGAAACACACAAAAACAAACAGGCTGCTATGTTAAATGTTTTGACTGTGACATACATGCCAACAACGAGTGCCTTCATTGGTAAGATGTGGGTATACCAGCATAAAACTTGAGCAAAATTGACCACAGTCCAAAAAATTAAACATTGAAAGTGTTTAAGCTTACTTTGACTGGCTGTAGAATTGAAAACAATACAGATGCATTGTTTGCATGAAAAAATTGTGTCTGATTTGCAAATGCCTTGACTTTCATTTTCATTGTAGAAATATTTGAGCAGTGGTATTTAAACTTTGACTCAGGTAATCAAGTTATGTACTCTGTTAACCACTGATCACAGATATGATTCTAACTAATATAGTAATATGATAAGACGATCTAAGAAAACATATTTGTTGTAAATGTTTACATTTAACATAAGTCTTTTTTCTCATTGTCTCATTCCACTGACCCCTCAGGACAGAGGCTGTATGCTGGCTACAACTGGGAAGCTCTTACCTGGGTTAAAGTGTCCTCCAGGTGGGTGCACTTTTGCATTCATCTGTTCCCTAAGCCTGGATGATGGATTGTCCTGCATCAAGGTTAGGACAGAGGTTGTGTGCCCATATTAACTAACCTCTCCGTCTGATAGACTGTCAGACCCTCTGTGTCTGGGAGCCTCCCACTGGCCCTGATGTAAACAACTGCAGCAGCAGCGTCTGTGCGGTGCAGGACAGGAGAGGAGAGCAGACCAAAATACGCATCATATAAACTGAATATGCTTCAGCTGTGGTTTCATGGTTTTTATTCTTCATGACAACCACGTTGCAGACTAAATTACGCCATCCTGAGAAATAAAAATAATAGAAGACAGGTTTGTTGATATATACCTTAAATTTTGTTTGATTAGGATTTACAGTGAGTGTCAATTCAAAAATACTGTCCTGTACAGGACTTTTTGTTAGTGACAGAGAGCTGTTCATATGAAGTGGAAATAACAGGGGTCCCAAGAGTGTTTCCAGTGGGACACCTTGTTCTCTCACTCACGCATTCACATGTTTCATTTTATGTCCAATACCATGCTGAAATACAGGTTACATCAAAACACAAATTGTTTTCCTCAATATTCCTAATTAAGCAACGACTCACCGTAGGCTCAGTATTGGGCTTCAACATCTCCAACAAATAGCAACTTTTGTTGTTTTATCAGAAAACTATTTTCAGTTAACACAGTCTGTCGCTACAGCTACAAGTGCAAATTAAAACTCTACCATGCAAAGGGAAAGCCATATATGAACACCCTAAAAGCGTCTCTGTGTCTGAGCTCATCTAAGATAGACTGACGCAAAGTGGAAAAGTGCCATGTGGTCTGACAAGTCCACATTTCAAATTGTTTTTGGAAATAATGGATGTTGTGTTCTCCGAACTAAAGAGGAAAATGACCATCTAGATTGTTATCAGCACAAAGTTCCAAAACCAGCATCTGTGATGGTCTGGGGGTGTGTTGGTGGAGGGCCATCTCAGTGCTGTGACTTGCACATCTGTGAAGGCACCAGTGATGCTGAAACATACATACAGGTTTAGGAGCAATTATGCTGCCATCCAAGCAATGCAAGGAATGTCCCTGCTTATTTCAGCAAGACTATGTCAAGCTTTATACTGGACATGTAACAACAGTATGGCTTCGTAGTAAGAATGTGGCTTACCTGCAGTCCAGACCTAACCTCACTGAAAATGTGGGGCGCATTCTGAAGTGCAGTGACCATGAGCAGTCGAGCAACTGAGGTTGTACATCAAGCAAGAATGGGAAACTTAGGTTTTATTATCATTGCAGGATGTTATTATATTGTATCAAATAATGATGCAACATAATAATATATTTTTATAATTATCATAAAATCGTGCAGTTTTGATTTTAATTATAGCTTAACATTTACAGTTACAAGTAGTTAACTTAAAACATAGATTAAGCTGGAAATGAGCTCAGTTGTACTGTACAGTATCACCGAGTGCTTAGAGAGCTAACGTTCATACAAAGCTATCATTGCATTATGTTTACAAATACTGAAACTTTGAATAAAAAGCTCATTTTAAATGTGAAACCTCATTGCCATCATTCAGTGTGTGATACTTTTGCTGTGTTGCTAAAGCTAGCTTTCCACCAAAGTGTGCCTTAAGCGTAGAGAAGCTGACATTTAGGAGTAACCAGCTGCTTAGCTCATGACATTTAATAAGCAGTTTGGCCTATACTGTACCTGCTCCACTATAAAAAAAAACATCACCTGCAGCCGCAAACAGAGGTGTTAAGTTTGGTACCACCTCACAGTAACTCTAAAAAAGACGGATGACTGAGCTGTGCCAGTGTCTTCATGCTCCACTGCTTACTTTAAGAGAAAGACTGTTGCTCTGTTCCCGGTCGAGGTCTTTGGAAGGTGAACGGTAATTGCCAGGTGAGGATTTAGCCTGATGATGGAACAAAGCACCTCTTTTGTTTAACAGAGGTAACTTATATTTTAAGATGGAGCCCTTCTTTAGACATGAACTTGAGACATTAGAGAAACACATGAGCTGGGATTTTATTCAGTGTGAGTGTGTCAGCGTGTTAACCACACATTGACAGGCAAGCAGACAGGTTGTACATGGAGACAACATTATGAGACTCCCTGCTGTTTCAAGCTCATTAGCGGTGGCACCGGCTCTGTGGTAATGACATCATGGTGGCAGTGTTAGCTTTTAAAGTCTGACCACGAAGAGAGTGAATTTTGAGAGTGAGGGTTCTTTCACTCTGACTTCATTGTGTAACTTTTCAGGAAACCACAAACAGGTTTTCCTTCATTGTTTGACTTTCATTTAACTGCTATTACTCAGATTGTAAATAATAAGGCGGTTTTCCTCAAAAGTAGACAGACAGACAAATCTCTAATATAAAAACATAAGGGAATACATACAAAAAGAAACCAATGACTTCTGTATTTAAAAGAGAGAGTAAACAATGCATTAAACATATTTAAAATAAGAAGGAAGTATTTGTGATGCTCCAAAGCCCTCTTAAGGTTATAAAAAACCTTTCTGACCCTGAATGATAATGTTTGAGTCAGAGGGAGATGAAATGTTTGGCTCAGCCTGGTTGGTGGTTCTGTCAGCGCCCCGCTGGAGTCTCGTCAGTCCTTACCAGCATTGTTTGTGGAGAAGAAAACTATCAGAGGATCTGCACGTGATTAGAGCTGCCAAATGTTCGCCCTGCACCTTCCTGTTTTACTGCAGGAATTATTTTGTAACCATTAAAAAAAGACAAAAAAGAGCAGAACTGTGACATTGTTAACCCTTGCTTTTCAACTTTCTCCCTGTAAAAAAATCATAACTAACTGATCTACTTCCAGTTTGAGAACCCATGCAAAGTTTACACGTGAGGTTGGAGAGACAATGGGTAATTTTGCTGCATTTGCACCCACCCTCTCGAATCAGCTGGCACAATTTGCCAACTGATGAATATCTGGTCAATTTCAAGAAGAAAACAGTAAAATAATGTGTTCATATATACTTTTAAGATAGGTGTGTAGGGTTTCAACCATTCAAAGCAGCTGAATTAGTCAGATTCTGCATCTATCATCAGGTAGATCTATCTTGAAAACCTTTAAACTGAAAGAATTGCTCCTGATAAAAAAATTCCTAAGATTTTCAATATTCTATGTTGGTTAGTTGGGCTGAAAGGGAGAAGTGACAAGCCTCCAAAGGCCCATAATGAATGTGACAAAACTTTAATCAGCTTTGAGTTTTTTCTTGAAAAGTTTTGCCCTGATTTAAAATACATCCCATGGATATGAGAAAAAGTCCATCAGAATCAGATTATGTAGGTTTGCATAATGGTATAGCGCTGAAATGTTACAAAATAAATGTGGCAAAACCTATAGGCTAGAGTGGGGAGACATCTGAGATGTATTATTGTATTATGGGCCCCTTGAACTTTTTTCACCATGAATACTGTAAGGGCAAAAAATCTCTTTTCCCTTTGTTGCCTGCCCCAACATTCTGAAAACATTGTCACAACTCTGTTTTTTCAGTGACTTTTATTATTGGATTTTTTAGACTCGTGTGCTCCTGCTTTGGTGTGTGTGCCTTTCTGCTTCATGTTCACAGATTGGGCATGGTTACCTGACGCTGGGGCTCTCTGCTATCTCACACCTGGTTCTCATTCCCCTCAATCATCTGCACTACTTAAGCTCGACATTGTCTCATCTCCAGTGCCAGATGATTCCCGCAACTTCCTGTGGTGTTGTTGGCCACCTCTCGTGTTCACTAGTGTCCTCTAGCTACTTTATGAAAGATCCTGATTTTCAAATTGTGATTGTGCTTAGTCCTGTTCTTGCTCCCTCTTTTCCAGTGCCTCCACGAGACCCACTGTTTCACACGCCCAATCTCAAAAGATCACTGCCGCACTCTCTGGACTTCACCACAGCCCTCACTCCCTGGATTCCCCCCTCCTTCACTTTGGCTTCCCTTCAATAAACATTCATGGTAACCACTCTTTATTCAGTCTCGGCTTCTGCTTTTGCATCCAGTCCTCACAAATGGGAAAAACATTCCCTAACAAATATGTCCCCAATAGCCCTTTAGAAACTCTTCCCTTAATGATGTCATTGGGAGATATACCACCTCCCCCTATGAGTTTGTTAAGCCTACATGCAGTATGGAACATGTAGGCTAACAGGTTTTTTGAAGTAGGGTTGCTCGAGGTCTATGGCACAAGTAAATAGAATTGTCAATAAAGCAAGTGGCTAATTCTCCCCGAGGGTAGATGCTAGCCAATATATAGCAGTCAATGTTGCCACAAAAGCCTTGCAATGACCCCACTTTTAGGGTAAAACTACACAAAAAACTATGGGTCAACTAGATGCGACAATAAGATTCTTTATAGCATTTCAGTTTACCTCGACAAAGTCCCTGTGTACTGAAATATACACTCATCTCCTTCACTTTCGCTCTCCATTTTTCCTCACCTGCGTACACCTCTGTCTGTTCCTCCCAGTCTCTATCTGAATTGCAAAGGCAGTGGTGCTGACTGCCAGAGGAGCTCCTCAATGTCATTAGAGCTGACCCTGTGGATTAACTAGAAGAGAGGCGGTATGTAGGAACTACAGATCAATAACACAGCTTATCCTCTGGGTTCTTTTCCTTCACTTTCGATTCAGATCTGAGAAGCTGGTATGTCTGCTCTGATCCTGGACAACAAAAAAATTAGAAATAAAGGTCATAAATTAGAGATTGTTTTGCAAAGACCAGAGTGTTTGTGGAGAGAAAGAATGACAGGAAAATGTGTTATGTGTTGAAGGATAATGGAGCACTTGCATCATGAGGTATCAGCTATACTTAAATCAACTCTACATGTCTTTTTTTTTAAAGAGAATTTTTTTTATCTATTTTTTAAAATTTTACATAATAATGCCATTACTTACTTTTAATTTCAACTTTATTAATTTGTACTTCATTGTTTTACTTGCTGGTTATTGATTCATTTGTTCATTTTATGTCATAATTTTAATCTTTTAATAAATCACTTTTTAGGATTTTTTTTATTGCTTCTTCTCCTCCTTATGCCAGTTTTTCTATGTTATTATTACTTTTACTATTACTGTCATTATTATTATAATCATATTGTTTATTTATTTTTTCTCTTTTATTCTCCTGTGTTATGCTACTACCCCCTTTTTATTGCCTTTTCTTTTTCTTACTGATTTTATGTTTTTAGCTTTTATTTTGGTCCTCATTGTCTCATTATATGTTTTTGGGTTCTTGTATTGTCTGGGTTTATGATATATGAAAAGTGCCTTTGATTCGGCCTGGAGTCACTGGAGATTGCCCCTTATTTCAGGCACTTACCCAAAACTGGTATTCTAAATCCCATATAGTTTTGGGCTTGACAACCAGACAGTGCTAAATGCCATCTCACTTCCACGTATTTGCACTAATTCCTGCATCAAGCTATATGATGCTAAACGGCCATGACCTTTGACTTATGACCCCCCCAAGCATAATCATTTCATCTTGTAGTTAGGCTGATAACTGGTTCAAAGTTTGAATGAAATCTCTGAAAGTGTTCTCAAGCTATCACATTCACATGCAAGCAATGATCATGAGACACAGTGACCTTTGACCCCATATCTCCCATGTTAAATCAGTTCTTTGATTAAGTGTGGACTTTTGTGTTGAGATTGGAGAATTTTTTTTAAAGCTCTCTTACACTGGAACCATAAGTGTGGCTTGGAAGACTGGTAATACGCACACATATGGATAGACAGATATACTGACTGCCTGAAAACATGATGCCTTTGCCTCAGCTGTTGACGGCACATAGGCACTAAGACAGATTATACTTGCAAAGTAGAAAAGACGCAATATCTAATGAAATCCATGTTATAGTAACACCAAAAAAGACTCACTGCAGGACAAAAGCAATTATTGAACAGGAAGTCATTCACTGTATATAATCAAACATCAGAGGAGCTCTCTTTTAAACCAGCTGCTGGTTTCATGTGAATGACGCTGTCTTTGGCTCAAAATAGATTACAAACGTATTTTTTCCACTGTTTATAAGCTTTAATGTGTAGTCTTTGCACAGCTAATGGAGAGTGGGATTCTATGACAGATGATGATGACTAAAGATGGTTGATTAAAGTAACCACTGTGTTTGGCCTCTGTTAACTTCAACATGGTTTGAAAGCACAACATCAAGATCTTGTTCCTAAATAACAGACTATGGCGTCAAACATAATAAACATTAGCTAGATTGTAATATAAGAAGTGGAAGTTAAACAAACCTCCTACTTTTCCATGACAGACTAACCATGCTGTGGCATAGAAGACAATGTATGATTTATTAACTTATACACTGAATATTACTTATATACACTCCTGATCAAAAATTTTATAATGATAATACATTGTATTTAAGGGCTTTTCATGACACTCAAGGACACTGTACAGGGTAAAACCAGTTGAAAAATTGCAAGAATTTACATTTTGCACTGTTGGATCTTAAGAAGGTTCTAGGTAGTTTACAATTAAACTGAGATAGGCTGTTCATCAGCTGATCAAAAGTTTAAGATCATAGCTCAAAAACCCCCCGAAAACCCTCTAAAATAGAAATAATTTTTTCAAAAAAGGACTCAGTAATGAGTAGCTGCACCATTCTTGTTAATAACCTTAAAAAATTTGTTTCGACATGCTTGGTGCCAGTGTTTCCAGGAGGCTAGTGGGAATGTTGCTCCAAGTGGTGAAGATGGCTTCACAGAGGGCATCCACCATCTGGAACTGATGTCCATTTTTGGAAACTTCCCTTGCCATTCATCCCCAAATGTTCTCAATTGGACTTAAATCAGGAGAACAGGATGGTCCAAGAGACTGACGTTATTCTTCTGGAAGAAGTTCTTTTTTAGGCGGGCATTGTGAGCTGCAGTGTTGTCCTGTTGAAAAAATGTCATTACAACACAGACGAGGGCCTTTAGTCATGCGGGATGCCCCCTGCAACATCTCCACATAGCCAGCCATCATTTGACGCACCTGCACAACCTGAAGCTCCATTGTTACACTGAAGGAAAAAGCACCCCAGATCATGATGGCGCCCCATCCACAGGTGGGATCTTCTTGTCATGTCAGTAACGTTGGAAGCCATCAGGACCATCAAGGTTAAATTTTTTCTTATCAGAGAATAAAACTTCCTTCCACCTTTCAATGTCGCATGTTTGGTGCTCTCGTGCAAACTCCAAACGGGCAATTTTGTGGTGCTGAAGGAGACAAGACCTTGGAAGACGTTTTTTGTTCTGAAAACCCTTCTCTCGCAGATGCCGTCAGATGGTTATTGGGCTGCAGTCAGCACCAGTAACAACCTTAATTTGGGCCGAGGATCATCCCCTGTCTTGACGGACAGCCAATCGGATCTTCGGCTCAGGGCCAGTGAAATTTTTTTGGTTCTACCACTTTACTTTTTTGTTCCATACCCTCATAATGTCTTACTGCATCCAACCTCAGCAGCAATGACGTGCTGCGAGAGGCCTTGCTTATGCAGCTCAACAATCTGACCACGTTCAAAGAGGGAAAGCTTCTCTGCCTTTTGCCATCAGGAGGCCATGACAGTGTGAATAACTGACAGAATCCACATTTGCAAAGATTCTGGCATTTAAAGGCTGTGGTCTAAAACTTTTGATCAGCTGATGAACAGAATATTTCAGTTTAATGGTTGTTTGCAAGAAATTGCTCACTCATTTTTTTTGACACACTCCTATTTCTTCTTTTTGTATTTTAAAGCTCCACTTAGAACCTTCTTAAGATCCAACAGTGCAAAATGTAAATTCTTGCAATTTTTCAACTGGTCTTAAAATTTTGATCAGGAGTGTATGCTGAGCTTCTTGACAGTCTGGAGGAAACTTTGTAGTTTGAAGTACACTGCTTGCAGCTCTTTTCAGCTTTTCAGACAGTAGGTGGGTAAATTTATATACATACTTCAAGTAACTTATGTCTAGAGATTTAACATACATTTTGCTGTTGGTTTTATGGCTCACTCTCAGCGTTTTATGGCTGCACTGTGCATAATAAACACATTAAAAGGCATTTGACTTCTTGTTATTAAATATAACAGCCTTGTGTCTGCTGTAATTCTGCAGTAAATTACATCCATCGGACCCCAAAGGAGGTATGTGTGTCTGAGATGACAGGGTCTGTTTGTGGGTAATGCTTTGGGATATCCATCCATCCATCCATTCATCCATTATCTATACTGCTTATCCCTTCCAGGGTCGCTGGAGGCTGGAGGCTATCTCAGCTGACATCGGGCAAGAGGCAGGGTACAACCTGAACCGGTCTCCAGGTGATCATATAGAGACACAGACTCTATATGAGATACAGATTCATACTCACACTCATGCCTAAGGGCAATTTAGAGTCACCAGTTGACCTCATGAGCATGTTTTTGGTCTATGGGTGGAAGCTTGAGTGCCCGGAGAAAGCCCACACATGCACTGGGAAAACATGCAACTACACACAGAAAGGCTCTGACCAACCCAGAGATTGAACCAGCATGTGCACTACCTGCTTTAGAGTAAATAAAGCAAAATGAGCATTTAGTGCCATCTAGAGGTTAAAATCATTACATGGACCAAAATTCTCCAATATTTGTCAGCTTCTGTTTATCCACAAGTTGCTATAATTAGTATAAATTAGAGGAGAGGAGTATGTATGGGGTGTAATCTGTTTTAAGTCAAAGGTAAAAAAAAATAATAATAAAAAAAAAAATAACAATAATAATAATAATAATAAAAATGGAGTGTGACACACAATTGAAAGCAGTCTTGCATGTTGTGATTTATTTCACATCATATGACCCCCCAATATATATATATATATATGTATATATATATATATGCAGTATAAATATAAATGTGTGTATATGTGTGCATAGATATATGTGTATCCATAAAATTAAGAGTTTGTCTTCAGCCTGCTCTATTGTAAATGTCTTGAGATAACACTTGTTATAAATTGGTGCCTCACAAATAAAGATTGGTTGATTGACCATCACCACAGCAAAATTAAAAGTGCCTGTGTGTCCTAGATTGTTTTCCTCATTTTTTTCTTCACAGGCACATATTTATGGCCCACTGAAAAATGCTCTGTACAGCTCAGTATTGTTTCTTGACCACCTGTTGAGATTGTTAATCTAACTCAATATTCACCAAGCTACCTCAGAAACCTCTCTACATCTCCAGCTTGTTTAAAGGGCTGTAGATTATTGCCCTATTGCATTGTTTACCTGCACTATTCAGAACTGATTTTATTGTTTGTTACCTCCGCCAAGGAGGTTATGTTTTTGCCTGCGTTGGTTAGTTTGTCTGTTTGTTTGTTTGTCTGTTTGTGTTCAAACTTGAAAAGTTATGGACGGATTGGATGGAAATTTTAAGGAAATGGGTGGAATGGGATAAGGAAAAACTGATTGGATTTTGGGACTGATCCAGATCACCATCTGGATCCAGGAATTTTTTAAAGGATTCTTTAACATTGCCAGATAGGACCATTTTCACCAAAGTGGACTGAACTGCTTGGCGGAGGTCTGCGCTCTCTGAGTGCTTTTCTAGTTTTTAATGACAAAATGGCCTTGTCCACGCCAACATCTTCAACTCTACACTCTAACTTGATCCATCAGATCTGCAGACCAGCTGTCACTCTTGGTTTTAAGGGCAACACTTGAAATAGAACTTTACAGAGCACTGTCTATAGGGGCACAGAAGTAAAATACACTCTGAACAGGAATCAAACAAACTGCCTCAGTGTGCTCTTGTTGTTTTATGTGCCATTGCAATGTGTGTTTTTTGAAAGGTGACCATCAGTGTTATCACTATTTGGGATAACATGCCTGTCATTGTAGAAAAGGTCATGTTTGAAGTATTTATTCCTCAGATATAAGTACTCCAGTATAAACCAAACAGTGCTTGAAAGTGACAAACCACCATCACATAGGCTGTTCATCATGATTTAGACAATGGCAATGAATTATGACTTTTTTAAAAACATTTACAGGTCACCCATTCTCTGTCAGCACAAGACTGAATAAATTTAAACATGGTGAAAGGGTGTCTCAGTTGACTTTTTTCTTGAATAAAGCCATGTCTCTTTAGACAGTTTTTTTTTTATGCCAAACATCGATATTTTACAATTGTGATGTGTTTCCATTAATCACCTCAAACATTCAAATAAACTTCCTGCTTTAGTAAAGGAAAAGATGTTCTTTGTGTGAAATACCAGCTATGGTTGTAAAGCAAAGTGACAGATAATGCTGTAAAATGTGATATGAATATACTGACATGCTGTTCATGTACTGAGAAAAACGATATGGGGTACATTTATATTGTTTATTTTTAACATGCCAGTTTTCTACTTTTCATGCTTATCCAAGGGCAGCATACTGGTGCAGCAGGTGCTGCGCATGCCTCACAGGAAGAAGGTTGCTGGTTCCAACCATAGACTGTAAAAGAATAGTACTAAGTCATGTCATAGGAACCTCTGAAATGCTGTTGATGCCCTCTAATGGATGCTGCCATACTGCATGTAGATGTGTTTTAGTTTTAGACTGAAGCTGTTTTTTGAACCAGGCTGTAAATGTATGTATCAAGGCCATAAAAAATGTCTTTGACCCACATAAAATCATTAAGGTTTAATTTTTCTTCAGCCAGCCCCAAGTGGACACTCAGGGTACTACAGCTTTTGGCACTCCAACAGGGGCCTCCATTTACAGCTTGGGAGGTTCCTGTCTGGTTCCAACCCTGTGTCAGTCAGGGCCTTTCTGTTTGGAGTTTACATGTTCTCCCCATGTATGCATGCATTCTCTCCAGGCACTCTGGCTTCTTCCCAGAGTCCAGGAACGTGCTCATTAGGTTAGTTGGTGTTGCAAGATTGCCCATCGGTGTGAATACATGTGTGAATGCTTGTCTATCCCTCTATATGGCCCTGTGATCGTCTGGTGTCTGGTTCAGGGGTAGTGCATTCTGCCATTTTGACGTTTGCTTTGCTAAACTGTTTCAGTATTTGGAATTACCTGTTTTGCTCCTTTGACTGTCAAGGTCCACACTCTTAACAAAAGTCATCAGTTCAGTTCTGGGGGGAAACATTCCTATTTGCTTTACAACCAGCACCTGGCTAACTGATACAAGTTAATTTTTACAAAAGTAGGATGGCTGACATTTTTGGAATGGTTTGAAGCAGCTCTGCACATCTCTCCTTTACTTGGACTTTTCTTCAAATATCATTCCTATGACACAACATGTCCTCACATAACCTCAGGCTGCTCTGCATGTTACTCTGTGGAAATTCTGTTTATATATTCTTAAGTGTGTTGACTGACAAAATTGTAACTTCTCCCACTTTTCCTCTAGCACACCAGGCCAGGTTGTGCAAAGTATAGGAAAATGCATTCATTTGGTGAGGTAAAATAAAATGAGTTGTGTTTGAAGAGATTTCAAATTAGAGATTTTAAAAGATTTTATTTGATTTTACTTTCTGGCAGCTAACAGGTTTGGGTGTTTTTTTTATCTCCTGCAGGGGGCAGCACTGGTTCACAGTACAGAGTGGCTGTGCAACTGTATTTAGAGTCCTTACTTCCTCTGCCTTTAGAGTGTACATACACTGGATTGCTCTTAGTTTTAAGTTCTTTTTCTCTTTAATTATCTCAAATGAGAGCAGGAATGATAAAGTTTGGTCTTTTAGGGTTTAAGATACATATACTCATGATGAAAGTAACTAAACACATTCACTTAAGTAACCGCGGCTGAGTGCTGATTCTTCAGGTATTTTTATAATTCTTTTTTACATTCACTTGTACAGGCTAAGGTCAATGGGAAGTATTGCACTTTACATTTTAAGTAGAGTTTGAGTGCTTTGAAAATTTTTTTTAAAGTTAACTTAATCAACACTTTCTATCATACTGGTGACACGTATATTGATTTCTTTACTTTAATACCAATACCAAGTTTAGAAATATTTTACTGGACATTAAATTACACTCTAAGCAGTGATGAAACTTGGCGGATATTTGACACCTGAAAGTTTAGAAACAGGATGTCCTAAAGGGTTGGTCAAATTTGGAAATAATTTTTAAACAGTATTAAATGTAAAATAATAAACAATTAAGTTAAATTTAATATTATAAGGAGAAATTGTTACTTTACAAATATGTGTATTATTCTATGATTATCTGGACAAAAATATGCATAATAAGAATGGCTTCATTTTAATAACTGTATTTCTGTGGAATCTTATATTTATAGCCTATCCAATGTAATTAGAAACGATAAGCCCCATTTTGTCCTGAACTAATATTTTTATGAGTGTGAATCCTGCTGGTTTCAGGTGCAGTATAACATTGTTTTTATCTGGGTTGGAGATATGATGGATGGCAGTTTAAGGTACATGTGAAAAGAAAAGAGTAATCTGATATTAGAAATTATGAAGTCAAATGAAGTTTTGGTCAGTTGTATTTATTAATCTGTAAAAAAATCAAATAAAATAAGGACTGATTGTGTCTGTTTAAAAATATTATTTTGACTGTGTAAACATCTTAAAAATGGACCCTAAAGATCCTTTGACATAAACCATACATGGACATGATATAAATTGTTTTCAAAAAGGTTTATTGATATTAATGTTGTAGAGCAGTATCATCAAAACATTTCGATAATTCCTTATCAATTATAAACGCATATAATATCTAAATATGTATACTATACATACCAAATACATATGTAAATTAACTTTACCCAATTAAGAATTATTAATAATTGCCCTAAGGTAAATTTTACGTAATTAATAATAAAATATGGGAAAAAAGGGAGCAACTCAAGTTTGCTTTTTAAGGGAGCTTTACTGGCAGAAATATTCTATCCCAGTATTGCCACAGCATTCATTAAGAAGAAGAAAAAGAAGAGGAAGAAGAAGAAAAAAAAGGCACTTACCATAAGACCTGCCTGGTTGGCCACCAACACAGCATTCTGCACTTTCCGGTTCCAAAAGCCAAAATTATATAGGATTTTTGAATAGTGTTTTTGGTAAATACCTGAAATAAGGTTTTGGATGAAAACTTGCATGCAATATTTCAACACTGAATCTAAAAAATGCATCAGATATGTTCACTTTTGAATTTTAAGGTTGAAAAGGACACTTGTTAACAAACTTCTTATAAGGACTACAAAAATAGCAAGAGACCCTTATACAAGTATTTGTGCTTTTGCTAGAATGTTCAGTTTGGAAGGAAGCACAAGTCCGGATTAGATCGGTTAGCTAACCATTTATTGACAATATGTAAAGCAATACACAAATATAAAAAACACTCAACTGCTGAGGTCTCTGATCTGCTTGACCCCCAGGATGATCAGAAAGGATGTTACAATATCTTATACACTTTGGGGCGGTGTCATCTTATCACATGTTAAGATCATGTCTGGTTTCATAAGCTATGTCTGTCAGGAAAGAACGGCTAGGTAAAGGTCAGACTCAAGGCAGAAGTTCAACCAAGAGTTCAACAAAAGGTTCTCGCAGTTCAGCAAAACCACAGGACCACAGGATGCGAAACAGAGAAATTGGCCCCCCTGCCCTCTCCAACTGAAACTGCACTTTTACTGATTTATGACACATTTGCCTTGTTGAACTAACATGTTTGAACTGATCAGCCTCAACATGATATGTTTGAATAAATGTTGGCATAAAATGATATCTCTGGATATGTGTTAGCATTAACTGTAAGTAATCATAACACTTTTTTGATAAATATAAAATGTTGCTACAATGTTGAGGACAAGGTTAATAAGGTTACTCAATAAAGACAAAATTCTCAAACAAGAGGTTAAAGCATGATGTAAGATGATGGAAATATTGTTACTACTTCTATGTCGAATTGCAATGTTGTAGTTCCATAATAGCTATAAGTAATACCTCTTAACTCTCAATGATTACATTTAAACAGCATTTCCTTCGAGCTTAAAAAAATTATGAAATTTAGATCTGATCATCTAGAAAACTACACACACAGAAACAACCTGTAATAACTTTTTTACCGATTAGATCAGAGAGCTGTGTCCACAAGGGTTGGTCACATGTTATAAATGACATATTTTTAATAGACTTTTAACAACAATTAACATAAAAAGCTTACAAATACATTTTATTGATCCTATATGTAATAGGGCAAACTGTTAATCTGATTTTTATAGTTGTAATTCTGTAATTATTTGGCCTACTACAGTCTGCCTAAAAAACATGTCTCAGTGTGTACAACATATATTTTCATTGATATCTTTTAGACAAAATTTAATCAGCATCCTAGAGCAATGGCTTTAATGAAATTATTTTGGTCACATGAAATTATACAATATACTGTTATAAACAAAAATCAAATACCTGGCTGACTTATCACTCTAGCTGTAGACCTTTTTACAGGTGCATACACTTGCATTTTAAATGAAGTGGGCTACTTATTTAACCTAAGTGCATTTACAGTGCTTCTTTAACTTGTACTACATATTGTTTTAAATCAAAGTGACTGTTATATTATGCTGCGTTCCAGGCAACCCGTAACTCGTGCTTTTCCCACCTGTAACTCGTGAAAGTGCACCGGAACGGCAGTCACACTCGTAACTTCCCACCCGTGAACTCGTACGAGATCGACGTACTCCGAGTTACGACTTGTGACGTCACATTACTGCCTAAACAATATGGCAGCCTCTAAATAACGACAAATACCGTAAAATTTGAAGTATAAGCTTCCGTTACCTTCTGCGCCGTTTCCCCTCCTCCGTTTCACTCAAGTGATCAAGTTGCAGGCTTCTTTGGTGATTGAAATGATTAATCTTATAATGTCTGCCATGTTGGTTTGTTTACATACCAGAATTCCTTGAGCTCAAACCGAAGTTTTGATTTAATTTATTTATTAATTTAATTTATAATTAATTTAGTTTAATTTGCCTGGAACGCTTTCAGGTCGGAACTCGGAGATTTCAACTGGGAAATTTCCGAGTTACGGGTTGCCTGGAACGCAGCATTACTTCAGCTCAAT
This sequence comes from Cetoscarus ocellatus, assembly GCA_037902135.1. Classification (NCBI taxonomy): domain Eukaryota; kingdom Metazoa; phylum Chordata; class Actinopteri; order Labriformes; family Labridae; genus Cetoscarus; species Cetoscarus ocellatus. The sequence continues at coordinate 1,915,124 of JBAMNC010001392.1, read as the reverse complement.
ATTTTTCCTCCCACTCCGCTCGTCACCGGCTCGTTATGCTTCCTTGGCGCCGCCCTTAATCAGGGCTGCTCCCGTATCCTCTGCGTCTGCGCAGCAAGCTCAAGATTCTGATCTGTTGTTTACGGTAGAAGGCTGTGCATGTCAGTAAACCTTTGCATAACTATGTATTCACGTCCCCTCTGATGGACTAAATGGACTCTAATCGTTCAAGGAAACTTTAACTTCTTTGAAATTAGACTTTGCGGTGACATTTTTGTTGCCATCCACTTATCGGAGCTCAGCGATGTTCAAGCAGACTCTAAAGAACTTCTCAATCCAGTTTAATGCTTCAAATGAGCGGAACACTGTTTCCAGTGGAGACCTGGTGACGGGACACATCTCCTTTGACCTCACGAAGGAGACCAAGATCACGTCGATCACCATGTCTTTGAGAGGAAGGGTGTGTGTCCACTGGTCGACGGGTGGAGGAGGGAAGAAGAGGCGGAGGCGTAACTTCTCTGCCAGGCTGGAGTACTTTAACCTGATGAGCTACGTAGTACCAGATCCAAGCGGTAAATACACCGAGGTCTTCTGAATGCATAGGGACAAGATCAGCCGCAGCACAACTCACTTTGTCTCTTTTCTTCCTGTAGTTTCGGGGCAGGCAACAAAACTCCAGCCAGGCACACACATGTTTCCGTTTTCATGTCGGATACCACAGGGGTGTGTATGGACGCTGAGCACACAGAAATACTTTGTCACTTGTTTGAAACCTGGAGGTGAACAGAGAGCTATATGTGTCATGAGAAAAAATCAACGGAAGGAAGACTGATGTTAGGGGAGACCTCGGTTGGTTGTCACATTTCTTGTTTCAGCCAAACAATAGGGCTCTCTAATATCAGCTCTGTACCAAATATTTTTCCTGAAGTCTGGCTAAATTACATCCAGAAATCAAATAGTGCAAACACAAGCCTCATAGACAAGAATACACTTACCTTTGTCAGGTGTTGGAATAATAATTTTTACGCTAAGATTTTTTTTTTTTGATTGAGGGAGTTTACTGATTATTAGCCACTTTACGATGAAATACTGAGTAAACAGTGACAGACAGTCAGTTTGAGTCCAGTATCCATATCAGCTGTCTCGCTATTGTCATATGGCAGCCAGCATAAAACCTTTGTGAAAAGTTCAGGTGGGTTTGGATGTTTCTCTCTTGTTGGGTCTGGTTGTCTCAAGTACTTGGATATATAGATATATGTAGCACTAACCTTTTCACTCACACATAATGTGGCTGCCATGATGTGCATGCTATTTGCAAGCTTTTTTCAAATCCTTTTCTATAACTGGCTCCTTGAGTTGTGATAAATATTATTATTGCTAACTAATCCTTAAAAGGCAAAAAACTAACTTGTTGCTTAGTATCAAAATTAACTGTACTTTTCAGTTGTGCTACTTTTTCCTTACAAAATATCGGCAACAGGTTTAGTATGATGTTTGCAGCAAACAGTAATGTTCCTTACATGTTTCACAGACTAATTCAAAATAAGGATAATAGATTCTTGATCTTATTCCAACCCCTCTCACTCTGTAATGTGTCAAACCTTTTAGCTAGTAACTTTGTCTACATGTTATCAGCCCACTGAAGACACATCAACTTATCAAGCTATACTCTAATCAGTAACTGCAACTTAATTACATTTTTAGAAATTGTAATTCCTTATTCTAGTAGTGAATCCAAAAAGTAATGTTCTTACATTATACATATGCTCTTACAATCACCTTCCACCCATGCATGCATGTAAAAGAAATAGTTTGATTATTTTTCTTAATTTCACAGCACTAAAAATGACAAAGTAAATAGACAATATCAAAGTTAGCTTATGACTATTGTAAAGCTAGCTGTGATTGCTGATTCTGCTTTACACTTTACACATGCCCTTTGGTATCAAACTCATATGCCCAAGACAAACAAGTCCCAACAACAGGACGTCAGAATCAGAAGAATCAGAATCAGCTTTATTGGCCAGGTATGTTAGATGTACAAGGATTTTGAAGCTGGTTCACTTCACTCGTTAAGTACAGAATCTCCCTCTCCTCTTATTAACAGTGCCAGTGGCTAACTCAAACTGCTGATTGCACAGTCATACCCTACCACTTGTACTTCGGTAGTTCAAGACAGAGCACAGACTGTTAAAAGAACACAGAGCTGTTCTAAATGCCACAGAACTGACAATTACAACAGAGTAGACCAGCCAGATAATCAGAGAAGATTTGACCCATTTTCAGAAGGGGGCTTTATTGCGAAGGGAGTTCAAACAGAACCTGCATTTCTGGTCCAATTTGGTTCAGAACAGTTCGGTACTGTTTGGACTGGTTAACCCTGGACTTTTTTGCACTTCCACTGCCAGCTATAACTTCACTTGAGGGGGTTGTGCCAGCTATGCGATTGTGTGACACCACAGCAGTGTGGCATGGTGCAGTTTTCTGAAGTAGAACGTGACACTTTAAACAAAGAGCACCAGTGGAGGACTTCCAGCACTCTAGCTCTCCATGGAGCATTGTTTTGTGCAGACATTCTTTACACCAAAATCAGTGGGAAAAAAAACACTCTAAATCCACAACACATTTAAACATGGTGTGGTATGTGTTTACATTTTAGCTGCTGTCACATGGGAATTGATGACTTTTGTGACCAATCAACAGACTGGAGTATTTTTAGCTCCACCCTTTAGGGTGAGTTTGGCATGCTTGGCATCCCTTCAGAGTGGTGCCCAAAAGGCGGGAAGGCATGGGTCAGATATTTTGGTACCTCCCCCTCCTCATTTGACAGTCGACACACCTTTAACTACGTACTTTACTGAGCCAGACTGAACCAGACCCTACCAGACAGGCACAGTCAGAATAAAGATGAGTCAGGGGTACTTAAAACTTGATTTTTTTAAACATTAGCAATTATGAACATTAATCCAGCAGTCACAAAAATCAAGTACATAATCCTGTTTTCGGGCAAAATATGGTCACTTAAAAATTATTTGGTGTCTCTAGCTTTACAAACAAAAGCGTACAACACTTTTTAAGATGCACGTTTTCCAACTTTGATCCTACTAGTAAGTGACGTGACAACCAACTGCTTGGGTTGATGGTTTAAAACTAACCTAACACATCAGATGGACTGATCAATATATTTCACTGGTCCACCTGGGAAAGAGCCCATAGAAAGTGTTTAAGATTGGACAGAACCTTTCAAAAGCTATCCGGCGTTTCATTCCCTCAGTCACATTCATTATGGGCCAATCAGATAATGGATCAGATAGGTGGGCGCTACTGCTGTGGTGTAAAGGACAGAACATAAGCCACTATGTTGAATAAACTCTCTTCAAAACATGTCGAAAGTGGAGCAAAAATACCCTTTTTATAGAGAAGCTTTGCTTTGATAACAATTCTGAAGAATAAATGTAACGTCTTTGGACCTCATAACCTTAACCTTCTGGAATGGTTACAGTCATGTAAGTCAAGAGTGCAGAAGAGTGTGCAGTGTTACAACCAATCTTGGTCTCCCCTGTATTAGTCTCACACAAGTATGATTAAGGTGTTAATAGATATGCTAATGGATGGATAGGGATTTTTCTCGCAGACTGTTATGCTTGCTGTAACTTAATCTCAATTTCTGCTCATGCTGTGTCCTTATGTTACTTCTTTATTTTGCATCAACACAGAGACTTTCCCTCCAGCTTTCAAGGACCTCATGGACAAATCTCATACACCTTTACATTTGGCATCAACAGACCCTGGCACTTAACTAAAGAGTTCAACACTCAGCTGAACTTTATAAACCATATCAATACCAACCAGCCAACACTGGGGGTAAGTGTAACATCTTACAAACGATGAATTGAATGGTAATGTGAGTGTACACAATAATTCAGGAAAGACATAAAACAACTAAATCATACATTTGTTGTGTTAATTGTTTACGTTGTTTTGTGCGCCTCTCTCTTTGCAGGCCCCTCTCTCAGGCTCTAACATAAAGACAATATGCTGCCTTTGCTGTGCTTCGGGTGAAGTCAAGATGACTGTCAATACTGAGAAAAAAGCCTTCAATCCAGGTACTGTATCTCTCCAAAAAGATGGGAGGAAATGGAAACAATATGATCCCACTTTTAATTTACAAATAAAACTCACATTTTTAATAGTAAGAGTAACCTTTCAAAGCAGCTTGATTTAGCAGATTTCATGTTTGTCTCTAGACAGATGAATCTAGCAAAGCTTCAGGTAAATACTCCTGCTCCCAGTCAGACCAACAACTGATGTGGATGCATTTTAGTTGTGATATAGCTGTGAGGCGTGGACTGTTTCATTTTGGCTTGAATGTTATTGTGTCAGAGCTTTCAACCTTCCAACTTGTGTGCAGGGAATTTAGACAATTGGGGACTCTCCCATTCATACCATGAGTTGAACCCACATCTTGGACAGAATAGATAAGAGAAAAAAAAGAGAGACCTGTTTACCTTATCATTGCAGGAGTGTATTTCAACACTGGTACACTATGTCACAAACAAGTACACAAAGCATGGGCACACTTCCTGTTTGTGCTTTTTAAGGTAAAAGTCTGTTTTCTCATTTTCTGTGAAGTAACTTTCTTAGTTTATGCAGAGGGCTCATATTCTTAGGTTTTCTAAGGTCAGTTATACAATTAATCAAAGTCACTTTAAGGAATAGCTATTGTGGTTCCTCCTAAACGTTCTACTCCGTAATTACTGTTGAAGATGTGACTTTTCACCCTTTTCTGTTTACAGTCTTTTACATTAAAACTGAGGTATGTAACTTGAATGACACTTCAGTGGAAGCAATTTTACTTCCCCTCTCCCCTCCATGGTTTTGCTCCTAGCACAGCCCTTCCCTTCTTATGCACAACCAGACCACTGTTTGCGTACCTTTAACTGCCACTAGCATTATGCCAATGTAATGTATTTGCAGTCACAAAAGAGACAGAAACCACATTTCCCTTCATAAAATTAGCGTTACATGTACAGTGTAAACAACAACTAAAGCTCATTCTGACATAACAAGCACATATACAAGATGTTGACAGGTAATCGTATTTTTTGAGCCAGCGACACAAAAATGAAGTACATACTGCAGCTTTAAAGCCTAGAAAATGAAGATAGATGTATCCTTTATGGTTCGTAGTGAGGTAAAATTCATAGAGACAAGTCTGTGGCAGCAGGAAGTGTGGGGTAATGTGTTACTAAGTTATAAGTTAGAGTACTCAGATTACTTTTTTGGTGCTATGAGTAATGTATGTCATTTTTTAAAGTCAGGTTAAAAGGTATTAGTTACTTTTAATAATAGTAAGTAATTACTGAACAAATAAGTGCCCTATATCACTTTCCCTTTTGTAAACTGAAAAAATGAGCACTGTTTGTGTTTCTCTCCTACCTGTTGACATGCCGGCATAGATATTGGTACAGGCACATAAACAAAGCTGTGTGAGTATGTGTGTAAAGTTAGCTGATTCAGCTTACAAGACAACAGAGAGGACTGCAATACACTGTGCTGGTATCCCTGCTAGTTTTCTGGAAAAATGGACAAGAACAACATCATGGATTGGAAGAACTTTCATCATTTAATTGAAACTGCTGTGGTGCACTGTCGTTTCAGTAAAAGACCATTGTATAACTGTGTCTACCCTGTTTATTGTCAAACTACGAGCTTTATATGAGCTGTACAGATTATCATGTCTGTATCCTGTCATTAGGCTTCAGAGTCACAGATTTTGGATCAAATCTCAGCTGTAGGATGAGGATTGAGTCCATACACTTAAAGCCACACTGTGTAATTTGCTCTCCCATCTGATGGTAAAAATGTATTTTGCATTCAGACAAATGGTGCTCTCTAGCGCCTTGCTTATTCAAATGTGCGTTGCAACAGCTGAACTCTACGGTAGCCGGTATGTGCTTAGAAGCTATGTCTTCTCTTTTTCACTTTTTTGACAATTAGGATTCCTTCTCCTGTTGCTGTGGCATAAGTATGATCTTGCATTATGAACAAAAGTGCAGTGCAGGCTTACAAATTTGCTGGGGCAGAGACAAGTGCGTCTCGCTGTGCTCCTTCTCTGTTTCAGTCACGCTGGCGCTGAGCGAAAACGCGTTTAGCCATAGCCAGTAGTACTACATAGTGCTTTATGTCCCTCTCTGCTGTTCACAGTCTTTATAGACCGGAAGAACATGGAAGCCTCTGTAGGACCTACCCGTTCTATGTAAATACAAGTAAGAAATGTTTCACTCAGGAGGATTGTTGGCAGAGGCAATTTGACACAAGTGAGGACATATTTATGAATGTAGACATTTTTTTAGCTCATAAATTACTTAGAACGCTACACATTGTCACTTTAATGGTGGACACACTGTTAGCAGTGTGCCATATTTATAGCCAAACAAAAATGAGAAGCAAAGGCCAAAGGCTTTACATATCTCAGTTTGCTGTAACCAAACAGATAACTATTGAAAGAATGATACCCAGCACTGCTGACATCACAACAGCTGCTTCTCATATGCTGTGTTGATCTGAACGGCCTGCAGTTAGACCAAATGCTTATGCAATCATTCTGCATTTTTTTTTCTTTTTGGTCAGGATTTTGACCTCTCCAACTGCCAGTTGTAGCAAAAATGAAAGCCTCTACAGAGTATCTAAAAAAAGAATTGAAGCAACAAGTGGGGTTGTATTAGATAAGGTAAGCTGGCAGAGCAGGTGGTGTGTGTCTCACCAAGAAGGTTGCTGGTTTGAACTGCGTTTCAGTGAGAGTCTTTCTGTGTGGAGTTTGCATGTTCTCCCGTGCATGTGTGGGTTCTCTCCAGGCAGTCAGTCTTTCTCCCACAGACCAAAAACATGCTCCTAGGTTAATTTCTGACTGCAAATTGCTTTTTAGTATGAGTGTGAGCTTGAATGGTTGTCAGTCTCTCTATGGTGACCAGTTAAGAGTGTACCCCGCCTCACACCTAATGTCAGCTGGGATAGGCTCCAGCCCCGTGACCCCAAAAGGGACAAGGAGTAAAGATGATGGATGGAGGGTTGTATGAGGTACAAAGCACCAGCCTACATTAACATTGGCCATAGCAGTAGAGATCGGCTCTGTCTGTACAGAAACAGTTGTGAGCTAGAGCTTCATACAGTCTAGCTTGACATGGGGCCACAATCTCTGCTTCATTTAAAGAGTTTTAGGAGAAAACAAAATACAGAAACAGCATAGAGTGGTAGCATGTTATATCTTATTTCTCAACAACAACTTACTTTTCCACCTTTGGCACTTCTTCACCACAGCCACTGATCAGTGATGTCCTTCTTCCAGATATGTGACTTATTAGAATAATGTCTTGTTTTTGTGACTGTATTTGGACCAGTACATTCCTGTGTTTGTCTCACACAGTGGAACTCTCTTTCTCAGATAACAGTCAGTCTGTTTTCCTGCAGGAAGTGGGTGTGTACTCTCGTCTGTTTCTAATAAAGCAGAAATCTGCAGATTAGCTGCCTGCTTTTGTTCTTTCTCTTTTTGAAGTGTCTGTCCAATCCATCCACACTGAATAATATTCAAAGTTCTTCTCTAGCTTTAGACATACAAGGTGTGGCTATTAAATAATAAGACTATGCTCATGAGGATAAAACCATGCAGTTCACAGTCACAGTGTGTGTTATGTATTACAGGTTGGGTATTCATGCACAACTGCTTTAAGTTTTCAATCAGTGACGCCTTAGTTCACTGCTAGCTACCGACTTTAGTGCTTGTGATTTGCTAAGGTGTTGGTTAAGGGTTAGCTTAAAATATGAGAAGCCCAGTAACTTGAAATTTTGGGTGAAATTAAACAAAACAGCAGCCATATCGTTTGGTACATTAACTGAGGTGTATGGGGAACACTGCATGTCCAATGCAGCTATGTCTGAATCGCACAAAAGACTTTGTGAAGGCAGAGAGGATATCAAAGACGATGCACGTCCTGGGCGCCAAGGCACATCGAAAACCCCTGAAAACTTTCAACATAATGAACAAGTTGTTGAAAAAGATCAATGACTCAGTATAACAATGATGGCAGAAATGGTCTCCACTGACAAAGAGACAGTTCAGCAAATGTTGAGTAGAAATTTGAACATGACATAATGACACAAGTGTGTGCCAAAGTTGCCCCAAAACCCTCTCTAATCACTCCTTCTGAGAACTGTGGGTGTCCTTTGATTTTTCCAAAATGTCTCCATTTTTTTTTTTTTTTTTTTGCGTTTTCCAATAGTCAGACGTTTTGACACATTTTCCAACATATTAGCAGTACATGTGCACTTCAATCAGTAGCTAGCAGTGAACTAAAGATGTCACTTATTAGAAACTCACAGCAGTAATGAGTGAATACACAACCTTTAAAGGTCACATGTCTAGGTATGTTTAACCATTTACATCATGTCTTGGGTGTCTATAAGCAAGGATTTGATTTCAGTTGATTAAAAAAATGAAATTTTTTGTCTCTGTAGAGGATCAGATGCAGCTCTTTTTCCCACCCCTTTGGAATCCTCGAATCTGAAGCTATGATAATGAGCTCTGCACTGATTGGTTGCCCAAATAATGCCTGAATTGGGGGGGCGGGTGTAAGTTACAGGACACGAAGTGGACCTTCAGAACAGCCATGGTGTCTGCCTGTGACAAGCAGAAAGCACATGTAGGTGGGGGCCGTATTGCTATGACTTAATAAACCACAGGAAGTGAAAAACAGAGCATTTCAAGGGACATTCTCTTTAAAGAGGAAGAGCCCATTTCTTTGTAAACTGAGAGTTTAATAAAACATGTCTTTTTCTGCACCTCAAGCCCTTTTGAACAACATCAAACAAATAAAATTGCATTTTGCAAGACAAGGTATCTTTAAAATATAAAACTCAGTTAGGGATGTAATGGTATGAAAATTTCGTATCACGGTTATTGTGACTTAAATTATCACGGTTATCATTATTATCGTGGTATTGTTGCAATGTGCTAAAAAAACATTCAAAAAGTACTTATACACTGACTGAAATCATTTAACACAGTTTTATTCAGTTAAAAAGTAATGGGAATTTAAGAACGATCTGCAGTGGTCAGAACCTGACCTTCTTCATCTCTCTGGTTCCTCGCTGAGGTTCTCAACAATCCAGCCAGGCCGCTCCCCTCTGATGCTGCTGTGGGGGTGTTTGTGGTGGAGGTGCCGCTGGTGCTTTGCGGTTCTTCCCTGCCTCCCTTCCCGGAGACTTTTTTCTGCATTTTCTGCAGACACTTAGTCTCCCCCCAGCATTCCTTGAAAATCCAACATACGACCAGACCTCAGACTTCGTCTAAAAAAATCTCTGAGACAGTGTCCATGCAGGCAGCAACCACCATACTTAAGCTTTCAGAGGCCAAACATTGCAAACACCTGCATCTGAGAGACTGCTGCTGCTTTGCCATGGAGCAGACACATAGATCCTGGCTTTCCCAGGCAATGAGCAATGAGCAGAATTATAATAGGAAATGGTTTTACTAACTGTCAGAAATTTTATCATTTTATCGGTAACCGTTACATTCCTACACTCAGTGTGACTATAAACCTCATAATTTTATTGTCATAGGAAGAGTCTCATCATATAACAGCTGGATTTTCATCAAATTTAGGGAAGCATGTGTAAAACAGCTATCATTGTCAGTTCAGATCAAGTGTGTCAAGTATTAAAGATTAAATAATTTACATTCATCAAACAATCAGAACATCTAAACTGTTTCTGTTTTACTTCTAGGGGAAACTGTAAGAGTAATTTGTGACTTTGAGAACGCTTCAACCCGCAAAGTCACTCCAAAGGTGAAACTGAAACAGAGACAGGTTTATTACACCATCAACAGAGGGAGCAAAATAATGATTTTCAAAAAGCTGGTGCACATAACTGGACATCCCATCAACCCTCACACCTCCACTGTGCGCAATGAGATCATGCTCACCATCCCCGCTACGACTTCGTACTCAGTCTCCAACTGCAGCATCCTGGAAGTAGAATACTTCATTGAGGTTTGCAGCTAATTGTTTACAAAAAAAAAACAGAATGAATGGCTTTTGGTTTTCATTTTTTTCTCTGTTTTTCTACTATAAACTTATAACTAATTGATAAGATTCTCAGTAGATTATTGCAATGCCATAATGAATTTCTTATCTTTTTTGTGTGTTTGTGTGTCTTCTTTAGGTGAGCCTCAGCGCAAGATGTGCCTCTGACCTCACGGTGCTAATTCCCATCATCATTTGTGATGCTGTTATAAGTCCTCAGCCACCACCATATCTACAGTAAATATATGAATATGTTAAAGATATGAACTTAGAAGTCCGGTAAAATTTAGTTTGTCAGACCAAATTAAAACACATTCTCCCCTCCTCCACCTCTCTCAGGCCTAGGTGTAGAATAAAATGACTTGAGGTGCTTCTGGGGTTGAAGGGGTTTAAACATCCTTTTTTTTTTTATAAATAATGATTTTAAAACATACTATAGGTTACTCTGAAACATTTGCAATACATAGACTTGACTTTTATCTCCTGTGGATTACATATAAGTCAGATTAAACTGTGCACTGAAGAGAGTATAACTAACCTATTGCTTTTTATGAGCTGCTATGGATGGTAGATCCATACATGTATTTTTTTCAGAACACTTTTGCCCCACTTTATTTCTGTGTAGGAAAACCCCTTCCTTGTGGTGATTAGTTATTAATTTTAAATAGAAAAATATTATTGGTGGGCAAACTACATTGAAGAGCAAGAGAGAGATGTGCAGTACACTGTGAGTTAATAAGCCAGTGATGGTGCTTTAATTTGAAATTAAGATGAAATGGCACAGCAGGTAGTGTGTGTCTCACCAAGAAGGTGAGACACACACTACCTGAAAGAAAGAAATGCACCTTATTTAACTCTTGTAGAATTGATCCGTCCAGACATTTTTCTTTTAGTTTATTTAAACTGTCCCTCAGTTTTGAAAGTCATTCAGTTGACCTTTAGTTGATAGCGTCCACATGATGCCACACACTTACTGAACTCACTTCGTGGGCGATAAACACTTCCCTCTGCTTTATGCTTCTACCTTTAACTTGAATGCACTAGCCAGTGAGGAAACAGTCCTGGTTTATCCATCTACAGTGATCCATCCTATAAAGAAAACCCAGAGAGGAGCAAATACTGGATTAATGCCATTAGATGCTCCACCGTGTCTGTTAATTGTAGAAATTGTAGCGTAGAACAGACTTCTTATTCTTACTTTAGTGTTAAGCTGATCAGAATATTACTGTCCTTTCTGAAAGCATTGACTGAAAGTGACAGCAAACTGTGATCCTGATACTATAAACATATAAACAAGTTGAACGTCTCTAACAGCAGAATTGATCCAAACACACTGAAAATACATTAAACTGATAGTATAGCTGTAGATGTTACCCCTGGAAGTGGTGTAAAGGGAAGTATTCTACAATATTCTTGTACATAACCATTCCTTAACTGTGGTTATATACAAGTTCATGGAAAGTCTCTGCTGATTTAAGTGATATCAAGTTCCTGGCCATGTTTGGGTCCAAAGTGCCTAAAACTGTCTTCCTACAGTTGTCATGTCATTCAGATATCCGTTGTGTTACAGCTATAATTTTGCTTCATTTTGCCTTCCTAGTCACATGACTGAAAGCTTGTGATTGTTCTGTAGAGTGGGATTTTAGAATTTTGGGATGAATACCTGAAATAAGGTTGGTGGTGAACACATGCATCCAAGATTTGAATGTTTTATTTGTCAACACGAAATGCATCTGATATTACCCCATTTTTGAACAAGAGTGCACAGTAACTAAGTAGATTTACGTGAGTACTGTATTATGTACATTTTTTGAGTATCTGTACTTTACTTGAGTATTATTTTTTGGAAACTTTGGACTTTTATTTCACTACATTTGAAAGACTGATATTGTACTTCTAACTCCACTACATTTCTATGAAGGGTCTCGATACCTGTTACTATTAAGTATAGCATATAAATTTCTATGCTCTTATTAAATGTGATCTGCGTGTGATTTGTTCAAGTGGTGATGCCTTATCTGTGCTTTGTGCATGCGCTACTCAGATTGGGCAGGTAAACGTTGAGCCAGCGTTGCTCAGGTCTTGGCAGTAATGATGGATATGGCCGTTACAAATGCTGATTTCACAGCAGAGCACCCATGGCCATATCTGAAGACCATGTTTGAGATTGTTGAAATGAAGAATGGTTCATATTGTTTTAAATGTTTGCTCTGTTTGCCATGCACAAAATTCATCACCGTTTAACCTGAGAAAGCATGTAGAGGTAAGGTTACGTTGTGTAAACATTTGTACAATTCCAGATAAATATTTTAAATGAAGTCTGTGCTTGTAGTCGTTGCAGTTTTATGTTACAGTCAGTGAAATGACATTTTACGAATTTTTAATAGACTTGCCCACCAAGTTGACGTGTTGGGGCAAGTCCTGTTTGAAACCACTCCTGACGCATATTCTAACGTTTGTAAGTTAGTTAAAGGGATACGCCAACATTTTTTTTGTTTTCATGTCTTGCCTCACACCGGAGTCCATGACAAGCAGATAGACATCATTCTTTTGATTGTGCATGCAGGAACAAAGAAGAGATGAGTGAAGCTTGCTTTTTAGCTCAAACACTGGGAGTCAATGGGTAGTGTTAGCCTGCCTCTGTCTACAGTAATAAGATAAACTCTTCAGCAACTCTAAACGGTCCTGTGTACTTGTTGTGACTCACTAACATGGCAGATGCCCTGTCTGCCATGTTCGTGCCTGTCAACCAACTGCATTCAGTAGATTCTCTCTTGTGCAGTAAACTCACTAACAATTATATTGATTCTTCAAATTAATGTTTAAGTTATCTCATATTTTACCTCTGAATTATTTTATAAATACTTACTTTGATTGTTACATTTTCTATTCTTAGACTTGTAAATGGGAGAGCCTTGCATCCCGGGATTTTTAGAGGGGACTTATGCCACTATAGATAATTAAATAGAGCATTGTTTTCGTGATACTTAAAAAAACAGTTAAATGTGTCTTCACTGAAAGTCATCATGTTCTCTTCTGCTGCTTATGTCTTCCTTCCCTATATTTTTTATTCTTGGCACTCCAGTATTTTGTATTTTGCTCTCTATTTACATCTTAACCACTGAATACATTATTCCATCATTTTGTTACCTCTTGTGTTCAAAATAACTTGAAAAGTTCTGAACGAATTTGGATGAAATTTTCAGGAATTGTCGGAAATGGGATATGGAAGAACTGATTAAATTTTGGGGGTGATCCGGATCACCGTCTGGATCCAGGAATTTTTTAAAGGATTCTTTAACATTGCCAGATAGGACCATTTTCGCCAAAGTGGACTGAAGCTGCTTGGTGGAGGTCTGCGCTCTCTGAGTGCTTTTCTAGTTATTATTGTGCCCTCAGTGGTGTCAGTTTATTACATTTTTTAATAATATCTTCAACAAAACCAGTCATATGTTGTCAGACATCAGATCTTTTCATGACAAATGTACATTTATAAGGGTTTTGAAGACATTCTGTAACATTTTGCATGTAAGACATCATACCTGCTATTGTATAAAAGGTCATGTTGATAATATAATTAATGTATGTTACTCTCAAGTATAAGCCATTTTATAAGCCAAAGATACAAAGCTTCTCTGGCAGATTATCTCTGTCAGTATTTAGAATGTGCATAACTTACTTTTAATGATGTTTTTTGCTTGTTTGTTTGTTTGTTTGTTTGTTTTTTGGTTTGTTTTACAATCAATTCTGTCCTCACTGGAAAAGGCTGTAACATGAAGAAAAGTGTGTGAGTTGAATGTTACCCCCATAGACCATCACAGATTACATATTATACACTATAATGTATATATCTAAGTAATACCTCATGTATGTATTTTATTGTTGTCTTTAATTCAGTATCCACTTTTGATATTCAGATTATGTCCTCCCATTTTTCAATGAAAATATGTTTTTCGTTTTTGTAAATTACCAGAAAATCTTTAATGCAGTTTTTTACATAACCCTATAAAATGCCATATGTAAATACTTATGTGCTGTATTTGTATTAAAAAAGTAAATATGTGGTAATTTTTTAAATTTTGCTTTTTTTTGCTTGATTTAGATGTCTCCTCTACATCATGGACTGAAATGTAAACTTGTCAAATTCATCATCAAAATCACTCTTGAGTATTCCTTTGCGCGCTTGGACCATTTTATTTATTTATTTATTTATTATAAAATTAAAAAACAAAAAACAAGGTCAAAACAAGATAATACATACGTACACCAAAAAACTGTACATGGCCATCAAATAAATTGAACACATGTAAGTACAAACACAGGTATGTGACACAACAAAGAAGTTTGAGAAGGGATGGAGGATGTCCTGCCCCGTCCCTATAAATCAGATCATAATCCTGAAGTAAAATTCTTTACCCATATTTCATTATTTGTAGAAAAGATACTAAATGTCTACATCGATACTAGCCCCATGTTATAATCTTGAGTCAACATTCATTGAAAATAATTCTCTGCAAATGCCTGGATGCACAAACCGTTTTTTCATAAACCTCTCAGAGAAACAAACAAAAAATAAACACTTCAGAAAAAGGTCTCTCACAGCATCTGTTGAAAGCACATTACAAACATAGTAATCTTATTCTCGTCACAGTGTACCTAATGTTATACACCTGTGCTATCTTTTAGCTAAGTATATACATTCATACCTGTCTATAAAGTGATGCACCTTTTAGAATGATAACAATGCTACTCCAACTTCAGCAACATAAAAAAAATGCACAAATATCTATATATATGAAAACACATATATAAATATGACCTTATATATTTGTACTCATCCATCTCACAACTCAGTATACTCATACTACAAGCCTCTTGATAATATAACTGTACTAAACTACATTTTTAGGTTACTAAATACAATTATCTACATCTTTTAGTAATAATCAGTGTTATAATATACAGAACTTGTGTGATAATATAAATTTGTGGTATAAACTATATTTCGTTATATTACTTGTTCAAATCTATCAATACTTGTCTATATGGTATCATTTAAATATTTTTTTTTGTTATTGCACGGTTTTAAAGTGACATCCAGGCTGTTCCAGAGTTTTACACCACAAACAGAAATGCAGAATCTATTGTCTGGACAATCTGACGAATGAAATTATATTCTCACCTTAGATTATAGCCCTCTATACCCCATATTAGATTATAGCCCCTATACCCCGTATTAGATTATAGCCTCCTAAACCTTCAACTTGGTGAAATGAGACAATAGGAAGTAATTTTGGAATGACAACTCTGAATTAGGTGAAGTTAAATTATCTCTCACTGATTTTGGATTTTTATTTCTTATTTGGGATCTGCCAAAGTTCTCTGGTACAATGAACACCCTTTGTGCCCGAGGGACAGTTTTCATTAAAAAAGTGTGGTGGAAGAGAGGAGATGCACAGTGTTAGAACTAAGGGAAGGAATGGGAGGCATGAAGAGCAGATTTGAGGTCCTCTTCCTAAAATGTGCAGTTTAGAATCACAAAGACCTCGAGTAAGTAACAAGTGTCTGAGCTGATTTTGTGTAAGTAGATGTTTCTGACTAAACAACCTTACCTGATCATCTTATGTGTTCAACACTACTGTTCTACAGAGTTTGAGAACATATTTTGAATACCTTTATTATGCATCATATATTTATTATTTGTCCATTTACAGTTTATTTCTCTGTTAACATGTTTTAACCACTGCAGACATTATTCCCTCACTTTGTCATTATTGTGCCCTCAGTGGTGTCACTTTGTTGCAGTTGTTGCTAATATCTTTTACAAAACCTGTCGTATGTTGTCAGGGAAAATTAACTTTCTTATCAGACCTCACAATATCAAAGTATATTATCAGCGCTGTATAAATATACACTGCCTGGCCAAAAAACAAGTTGCCACCTGGATTTAACTAAGCAAATAGGTATGAACCTCCTATTGGATAATTACCTCATGGGCGATTGTCTTTCAGCTGGCAACAAGTTATTAAACCCCAGCTGATGCAATGAGTAGCTTCTCATTTCTTAAACAACCATGTTGAAAAACACATCCTGTGGTCATGGAAAAGATGTTAGTCTTGTTTAAGAAGGGTCAAATCATTGACTTGCATCAAGAAGAGAAAACATCTAAGGAGATTGCAGAAAACTACTAAAATTGGATTAAGAACTGTCCTGGAGGAAGGTCATGTGGTCTAATGAGTCCAGATTTACCCTGTTCCAGAGTGATGGGCACATCAGGGTAAGAAGAGAGGCAGGTGAAGTTATGCACCCATCATGCCTTGTGCCTACTGTACAAGCCTGTGGGGGCAGTGCTATGATCTGGGTTTGCTGCAGTTGGTCAGGTCTAGGTTCAGCAACATTATATGTGCCCAAAGAATGAGGTCAGCTGACTACCTGAATGTACTGAATGACCAGGTTATGCCATCAATGGATTTTTTCTTTCCTAATGACCCAGGCATATTCCAAGATGACAGTGCCAGGATTCATCCGGCAAATTGTGAAAGAGTGGTTCAGGGAGCATGAGACATTTTCACACATGGATTGGTCACCACAGAGTCCAGACCTTAACCTCATTGAGAATCTTTGGGATGTGCTGGAGAAGGCTTTGCACAGTGGTCAGACTCTCCCATCATCAATACAAGCTCTTGATGAAAAAATCAATGCAACACTGGATGGAAATAAATCTTGTGACATTGCAGAAGCTTACTGAAACAATGCCACAATGAATGTGTGCTGTAATCAAAGCTAAAGTTGGTCCAACAAAATATTAGAGTGTGTGACCTTTTTTTGTGGTGGCGACTTTTTTTTTGGCCAGGCAGTGTATGTTTAAGCACTTGGGGTTATTGAAAATACCCTCAAACGTATACCTTAAGTACAATTAACATTTACTCTTAAACCATGATTAAAACACTAAATTGTGCATTTAAAAGTAAAACAGAATGAAGAAAATTATTGTTATTTTAAGAAAATATGAATATAAATAAAAAATGTTTTTTCCTCAATATGGTGACACTCTATTGATTTTGTGTGGTAATGCTTTTAGGAGTTCCACTTAAAATGTTAATATCTAGAAAATACATTTTATTCAGGTTGTTGCTTTTCATGCACTATAAACCTATTTTTTTTTCACTTCTCTTAAGGCTATCAACGACTGCTCCCAGCCACTATTGAAGAATATTAAAGAGAGATTTTCTCCCTTGAGCATCTAATGACTATTTGCAGTGGCTTGTAACTGCAATGTAAGGCTTTCCTTTTTTGAGTACTTTTGGGAAGTCCAGTTGTTGAAATAGGATGCTGTTATTTTTTATTTGTTGTCAAATTATTTCCAAAGTGATTATTTGCACAATGAACATCTCACCACAATAATTCAGTTCTCTCTCTCACCTGGCACTTGGTGATCACAGATGTTTATGCTAAGTAGTGAAAGAATATCAAGAGAATATCTGGAAATTAAGAATGCACCACTGTGTGTTCATCTTTTTGTCTCTGCTGACGGTCCTCAGGTCCATCATTTACAGATATAATGTCACATTTTTTTCACAGTAGCCACAGAAGTTTTTATACTTATATATATACTGGCCACTTTATTAGGTACAGTATATCTTGGTAGTACTAGATTTGACAATTTTTTAGCCTTCAGAACTGCCTCAACTCTTCATGGCAATGATTCTACAAGGTGCTGGAAGCATTCCTCAAAAATTTTGGTCCATATTGGCATGACAGCATTGCAGATTTGTTGTTGGCACATCTATGATGTGATTATCATTTCACAATAACGCAAAGGTGCTCTTTGGAGTGAGGTGGCCGACTATGGAGACCACTGGAGTGCTGTAAGCAAGGGCTGCTCAATTATAGCAAAAATCATAATTACATTTATTTGGTAGATATTGAGATCACAATTAACTTCAAACTCCATGGGATTACCAGCACCCCCAAGCGGGTGGGGGTCCAAGGGACCATATATCAGAGTTTTATTGGGTCATCTATGACAGTCTCGTACAATGCTTCCTCGATTTCTCTCCCCACTTCTCTCTCCAGCTTGAGGTCAAAGCAGTAGTGAAGCCTACATGATACGCAGGTAGACACCGCATGCCCACTAGAAAACGCCCCGAAATACCGTATAACCACTACAAAATGTGCAAAAATACATATTGCATGGTTGTGTGACTTTAACTTTCACTTTCCCGTTCATAAATTCACCTTCTCTGTGTTACAAAGCGGCACTTTTTGGACCAAAGAGTACTTGACGTTTATCTGTGTGAATTAAATTCATGCATGGAACATTTACGCTGCTCGCTGCACAAGCCATTCACTCCCTCCCACATAAAGTCAAAATCCGCTCTGTGAAGCACCAAAAGTTTATGTTGATAGTCCAATATGTCACAACCATTCATTCACACCTGGTCTGAACAATGCAGTTTTTTCTGTTTGGTACCAAAAGGAATCTATTATATCAAGGATCTGTATGTTGATGGGAACTTCGCATCATTTACTTACAAATTCGTGACTATATAAGAAAACATTTACCTAATTTTCAAAACCTACATAAACATGAAACTTTGGAAGCAATAAATCAGTTTGATCCACACAAATCTGGTGCAGTTTCCCACTTCTATCGGATCCTTCTTAATCAAAACAAAATTGTTACCTCTGCAATGAAACAAGCGCGGTCTGATGAATTAAATGTGGAAAATGCAGAGGACATTTGGAGTGACTGTTTGAGAAATATCCGCAGATGTTCTGTAAATTTGAAACATAACCTCATTCAGTTCAAAAATCTTCATAGAATCTACTATTCCAGGTAAAATTATATAGTTTCTTTGCAGATGTTTCCCCTTTGTGTAATAGATGTAAGTCTGCTGATGGTACCTTAACACATACATTTTGGTCATGTAGTCATTTGCTTTCATACTGGGAAAATATTTTCAGCTGTTTCTCTGTTGCATTTGGAAACAGTTGGAGACCTGACCCACTTATTACCATTCTTGGTGCTGCCAGCCTCTTAACCTCTGCTAGTAGATATGAAAGGAGGGCTATTCTATTCGGCATGGTGGTAGCAAAGAAACTGATCTTGCGTGTATGGAAGATGGACAAAACTGGAAGAAGAAAGTTATTGTGTAGCCACTGCTCGCCGATGAAACAATGAGCCGTACTGCGCAAAAGCCTGTAAAAATGTGACAAAAATGTCTTCAGTGTATGGAGGCCCTAAGAGGATAAATATCAATCAGAATATGTCAGAGTATACCCACTAGAATAACCCGACACCACTGGGTCAAAGGGTCCATAAAGACATCTTAAAGATTGAAACAGTGTATGAAGGCCTGTGTGGCAGAGTTTTGAGGAGATATTGCCACCACTTCCTTGTTTTAAGAGCAGAGTTTATTGTGTTCTTGGAGTTCATAGAGGACAGAGGCAGTGGTTGCCAAACCCGAAACAAAGTTCTCAATCTTCTAGCATTGACAACATGTCGCTGTAGCATATTTTGTCCTAATCCTCATCTTGTGGCTGGCTTGTGGCAAAGGTCAATTCTGAAGCTCAGGAGACATATGTTAGCAGGCCCAGTTTTGCTATGGGCCATGATTAATGTGTAAATATTTCCTATGATGTATTCTTTTATGGCTTCCCAGGTGGACTAATGCACCTTTACTGGAATTATCATGCACAGTTTATCTCCAGTAGCATATCAGGCCAACAGTATAATTATTTGACATGTTGCAATAAGTCTAATTGCAAACCCTTGTTGTCTGAACTCTCTGAACTCTCTTCTCAACAATAACCACTTCACCCATACATTTTTTTTTTTTATCAATTCCTGGCATCACACTTGGCACAAAAGATAGTCACTTCTCAGAAACTATTCCTTTGTTGTACTCTGTCATGAGGCTCTGTTGTCAGTTTGGGGCAAGGTTAACAGCTTTTCTGATAAATTATTATCTAAACTTTAAAGTGACTGATTGGGTCAGACACACCTCACCTCACACACAATATATTCACAGTCCCACTGTCTCACTTGACACTTGTTCAGTGGTCACACAGCTGTCTATCATGTGTAGTCGTGTTAAGCTTTCAGTGGACTGCAGAGGTTATGAATTCTCCAGCGGGGATTACATCTCCGGGGAAGTTACTTTAGAGCTGGCAAAAGAATGCAGAGTGAAGTCACTCATTGTAACGATTCAGGGAAAAGCGTCAGTCCGATGGGAAAATAATTATATTTACTGTGTGTCAGTCAATGCCAGCAAGGAAATATACTTCAATATCAAGCAGGATGTTTTAAATGCAAGCCAAGGTAAGTGAGGAGTTGTGAGAGAATATGTTTCAGTTTTTAACATGGCAAGTTTTGTGAACTTACCTTTCTTTCTTATTTTTCATTTAAAGCCTTTTATTCCTTTTTTGAGTATGCCAGATTCCATGTCAGGATTTTACATTTATCTTAAATTAACCTTTTTAAGAGAAAAAAGTAAATTTACTTTTATGTAGAAAAATGCTCAAGCTGCATTCCCAATGTAGGCAAAAGTGGCCAGGTTTGACAGTCTCATAACCTGAGGTGACCAGATTTCTGAAATGAAATTTCACAGTGAAATTTTTTCTTATTTGACTCTTAATTAACTTATTCAACATCTTTTAGTTTGGAGGTGGAGCATCCTTTTCTTTATAAAGAAGTGAGGGGAGGGGCTACTCGTAATTATAATTCTGTTATCACTGAACAGTTCATCTATCCTTGACTTTTGAAGTCAAACAGATCAGGGTCAGGCTTTTATCTAAGTTTTACCTTGATTCTTGACAGCTCTATTATAGTGCCAACAGTACTAAGTACATGAGAAATAAATTTAATTCTGGCTATAAGGATTTCTTTTTGGGAACATCATTTTTGCCCCTCTTTTTACAGTAAAATTTACATTTGTGTTTGGTGTGGGAGAAAACAGTCCATGTAACTTCTGAATTGAGTTTATATTGGTAGTAGAAGGATATGATTATCCTTCTTAGTAGATGTTCTTCTGTACTTTAAATCATGATTTAAGGGTGAAGTTGCTTTGGAACTCAAACCAGCTTTGAGATAATAAACAAAACAAGCAATTAATTCACAGAGTAATTATAACCATCTGAAAGGTTTTTGCATGATTCTGTTGGTATTGATGAGGTGGCTGAGATAATTGCCACAGTGGCAGATATGTAAGTATTCATTTTTAACCGTGTTATGTTGGCATGTGTATAAACATGTTTATCAAAATCTGGGTATCTGTGGGCACAAGTATAAGAGGGCACCATTGACGCAAGTCAAGTTTTACATTTTTTTGGCACTAATGCTTTTTCAACTGAGAATAACTTTTAGGGATTTGACCAAAGTTTTCAGGATGGAGTCAGAACTTCCTCTGCATTTACTAAAGTTTTGCAAAATGCCAAAATTTTAGCCTTTCTCAATTTGCTGTGTAGGTTGGCATATAACCTCACTGCTCTGCTTCTCAAAGTTCCATTGTTTTTTATCCTATTTTGCAGAATTTTTGCAATTTGTTTAAAACTTAACTATAGTAATCGATCTGTGACCACTGTGTTTTTTGGATCAATATTTGTTTTTTTTCTTGGACTCCTGTGCTCCCGCTTTTGTGTGTGCGATTTCTCCTGTGCTCTTTGCGCACAGATTTGGCATGGGTAGGCTACCTGACACTGCCCAACTGTGTCACATGCCCAATCTCAATGATCACTGCCACTCTCTCTGGATTCCCTCGTCACCTCAGCCCTCTCTCTATCTTGATTCCCTCCTTCCCCTTAGGTTCCCCATAATAAACATTCATTGTATCCCCCTTAATTCTTTCACAGTTTCTGCTTTAGGGTCCACATCTCTATATCAGGGAAGATTCCCTGTCACTATCATGAATTTCTAACCAACATCTAAAAAATATATAAAGAGATCTAAATGGTGACCTCTTGTGGTAAAGTCTATAACTGATGTTGTTAAAATGGTATAACAAATGCACTATATGTATCTAGACAAGGACGTAACAGACTATGGAATAAAACAAATCAAAACTAAAAAAAAATTAAACCCAGACCCTGATTTTTGAACCGTTTAGTCTTATGATTTATAGCACTTGCACTTATTCTTCAAAACAAATGTACATTTTCACCTTACAGGGTGGAGCCATGCCAACAAGTGCAGTCCAAGTGTATACTTTTTCATTAAACAATAATTGAAGCCAAATTTCCAGGCTCACTGATTATGACAGACATTCATTACTGACATTTTCTGTGATGTTTCTAACATTTCTTTCTATTTGTATAGTTTGTTGTAGCAAAGATAATTAATATGTCTTTGATCGTCGATCTTAATATGTAACTTTAGGAAACATCGTCATTCCCCAGGGCCGTCATGTCTACCCATTCACCTTTCAGATTCCTGAACGGTGAGTTTTAAAAACTTTGTGTTTATTCACAAGAAGATATAAATTACAAATGTCTTTTATACATCATTTAGTTCAAAACAAGTAGTCTGAACTTTAAAAGGGATTTTTGTTAGAATTTGCACACATGTCTCCTTAAATGCAAAGATGTAGAGCATAGATTTTGAAAGTCATGGGACAAAGGCCAGTGTCCAATGGCCTTGTTTCTCTATTATGAACACTTTAAGGGATTTTCATTAATCTTTCATGACCATCATTTGCTTGTGATTTTCAACTCGTGAAGCCCAACAGGACAAATTTGTCTCGAAGAATTTCCTTCAAACTTGACACACATGTCCAACATGACATAAGTGTGAACTCATCAGATTTTGAAGGTTAGAGGTTATCTGGCATCATGTTCAATACCTGCTTGTGAATCAGTTATCCCAAAAGTTATTCCCATGGTTTCCTGAAAACTCTTTCCTGAAGACAAACTGGTAAGATTTTGAAATATCAATTGACCCAGAGACGAGGACGAGTCTCAGACTTGAGTCGCACTAATATCGCATCCATAGATGACTTGAGACTTGACTCAGACTCTCTTCCAAAAGACTTCAAACCTGACTTGGACTTATGGTTTGAGACTGGCACCCAATCATTACTTTTAACTCTGGCTGATTGTCAGTAATAGCGCCTGTAATTCTCTGACAGTGATGTCAGAGAATTACATAGAATTTATAGACATCATATACGTAGTCGTCTCATTGAGCGGGTCGGCCCGTTGCTGCGATACGTCAGTGCGTCCGCCATATTGGATGTGGCAGATCTGCCCCGTAAACTAATGCAAGGAAATAGACCGAACTTCATAAAGTACTTTTCCTCAACAAGCAAATTGTGTACTATGGGGGTGAAATCCACCTTGTTGCAATGGGGGAGACTGGGGAAAAGTGTAGCAAGGAGCAGTTATAACACTCTTAATCCCTCCAATGAGAAGCAAGCTGGAGTGTTGAGTGTTGTCTATAATTTTCTGTTTCTTTAATTATAAGATTACAGCAGCTTGCTAGATTAATATGAGAGGAAAAATGTTACAGTTGCCTTGATCAGCCCAAAGTCCATCCATTATCTATACCGCTTATCCCTTTTGGTGTCATGGGGGCTCGAACCTATCCCAGCCATTTGGTGAGAGGCAGGGTACACCCTTTAACTGGTCGCCAGTTGATCACAGGACCACATACAGAAACAGACAAACATATCTATGGGCAATTTGGAATCACCAGTAAACCTAATGAGCATGTTTTTGGCCAATGGGTGGAAGCTGGAGTGCCCAGAGAGAACCCATGCATGAATGAGGAAAACATGCAAACGCCACACAGAAAAGCCCGGACCCTGATCAAACCAGCAGCCTTATTGCTGTGAGGCACACACACTACCTGCTGTGATACCATGCTGCCCCCACTCCTAAATATTTAATGTAAACTTCATTAAACAAAAACGTATTGAATTCATAATGATACTTAATAATTTGACCACATATGATGGCAGGTTTAGGTAATATATATGTATATATACATATATATATATATATATATATATATATATATAGTTATGTTCATAATAATAGCAGTGTGTTTAAAAAGGTGAGTAAACCTCAAAATTCTTCAAACAAATCTTATTTTAATGCACACAAATGCATTGGGGAGACTGTACATTCTATTTCAAAGCAAGAAAATTGGAAAAAGTAATTTAATTTGATCATATTTTACAGAAAGTCAAGAAATATAATGTTCAAAGTAATAGCAGTGTTGACATCTTTATTTACAAACTCAAAAATGTAGTGTATAAACTAAGAATTGCTTGATGATTCAACTTTCCTGTTAATCATAAGCAAATATTTAGTTGCATAACCACGGTTTCTGATAACTGCTTCACATCTGTGGTGCATGGAGCCGACCAACTTCTGGCACCGGTCAACAGGTATTGAAGCCCAGGACAATTGTACAACGTTCCACAATTGCTCTGCATTTCTTGGTTTTGCCTCATGGACAGAATTTTTTATGTCAGCCCACAAGTTTTCTATTGGATTAAGGTCCAGGGATTGTGCTGGCCACTCCATTACTTGAATTTTGTTTGTCTGGAACCATGATTTTGCTCGCTTGCTGGTGTGTTTGGGGTCATTGTCTTGTTGAAACACCCATTTCAAGGGCATTTCCTCTTCAGCATATGGCAACATGACTTCTTCCAGTATTCTGATGTACTCAAACTGATCCATGATCCCTGGTATGTGATAAATAGGACCAACACCACAGTACAAGAAACATCCTCATATCATGATGCTTGCACCACCATGCTTCACTGTCTTCACTGTGTACTGTGGCTTGAATTCAGTGTTTTCAGGTCGTCTGACAAACTGTCTGTGGCCCTTAGACCCAAAAAGAACAATCTTACTCTCATCAGTCCACAAAATATTGTGCCATTTCTTTTTAGGCCAGTCAATGTGTTCTTTGGCAAATTGTAACCGCTTCAGTACATGTCTTTTTTTTTAACAATGGGACTATGGGGGGGCTTCTTGCTGGTAGCTTGGCTTCACATAGACATTGTCTGATTGTTACAGTACTCACAGGCAACCTTAGATCTTCTTTGATCCTCCTGGAGCTGATCATTGGCTGAGCCTTTGCCATTTTGGTTATTCTCCAGTTCATTCGAATAGTTGTTTTTCTTTGTCTTCCTCACCTTTCTGGTTTTGGCTGCTAATTTAAAGCATTTGATATCATTTTAGCTGAACAGCCTATAATTTTCTGAACTTCTTTATAGGTTTTCCCCTCTTTATAACATCTTCTGAACAATGTCTTGAACGACCCATTTTACTCTGTTTTTCAAGGACAAATGCACAGCCAGCATATGCAGAATCAGTTGCCTTGATCCTCAAATAAGGGCCACCTGTTTAACACCTATTTTTTTCACACAATCAATTACCTCACTAATTGAACTCAGCACTGCTATTTTTTTGAACACGCCCCTTTCAGTAAATAATTCAGTTTCACAGAATCAGCAGCATGCACGTCATGCCTGTTGGTTTTCTATACCTTTACTAAACCTTCTATATATATATATGTATATGTATTATATATATGTATATATATATATATATATATATATATATATATATATATATATATATATATATATATATATATATATATACACACATATATAAAGTGCTATGTATTATCATCCGACAAATGTGTTATTATGCTTCTTAAAATGTGTCATGTATTGTGTTGTCACATCATACAGAGACCTGCCACCCTCCTGCATTGGACGCCATGGATCGATCTGGTACACTCTTAAGGCAAATCTCAGCCGGAGTATGAGATTAGACACCAAAGCAGACACATTCATTTCAGTTGTCAACAAGAGGAGCACGACCAGTGATCCACTGATGATGGTAACTTTTTAAGCACACACTACAACAACCCCTGTGTTTCTGCTGTACAGTGCTACAGAAATAAGACGTAACCCATTCTCTTACTGTTTTCCTCCGTCAGGCCCCACAGCACCAGGCCATTGAAGAGAGAATGAAGGTCTTCACAACAGGGACTGTAAAGATGGATGTCAATATTGCACGAACAGGCTATCGCCCAGGTACATTTCAGTCATATAATGAAGCGTATTACAAATTTAAGAGCACAGATGGGCTGTGCTAAAAAGATACATTCATAAGAAGTTCAAAGTCTTGTAACCTCCGCCAAGGAGGTTATGTTTTTGCCTGGGTCTGTCTGTTTGTTTGTTTGTTTGTTTGTTTGTTTGTTTGTTTGTCTGTTAGCAAGATTACACACAAACTACTGGATGGATTTACATGAAAATTTTACTGGAGGTGTGGCTTGGTCCAATGAAGAAGCCATTACATTTTGGTGCTGATCCAGTCCAGATTGATGTAAAAAAAAAAAAAAAAAACATTGAAGTTTATAGTGGCAAATCCCATTCATTAACGACATTATGTGAATTGTAGTTAATTTGCAAACTGACACCAACGTTTTTCAAGCCTGCGTCACTACATTTCCAAGCTTCCCTTGCAATGCCAGGGGAGGAGTTCTCCACGTTGCTCCGTCTGCTGTCTCTACTCTGTCTCCAGCATTGTCCCACCCACAACACCATCCAATTGGTTACACGCTCTGGTTACACGCAGAGCCATGGCACGCTGAACAACCAATTAGCACTGAAAGCTGTGCATGCAGTTCTGCTCACAGACACAGCGGGGAGGAGGAAAACTTCTGCCAATGGAGAAAACCTGCTGCTGCTCCTGTAGCCTTGGTTTCAGAGATAAATTAAGGCAGCAGACTCTCCCGAAATTGTAATAAACATCAACTCACACAACTCACAACTACTAATAACACTGCTGTGAGCAGAGGTGGACTGGGACAAAAATTTGGCTCTGGACTTGTTGGTCCAGACCGGCCCTCTACTTACTGTCCACGCGCAGGTACTGTGCCAACTCTCCCCATTGTTGTACCAAACACATAAGCCCATTATAACACCACTATGCTGAACAATATCCCTTTACATTCTGAAGCCTTGAATAAATAAATGATAAATATACAGTGTGTTGCTTACTTGCTCTTAAGAAGGATACTGGAGTAAGGATTTATGATTCAAGACCTGTTTAGTTATCATTCACTCATACAGGTACAACAATGAAACTATCATGGCACCTGCAGGCTGGCATCCAGGTGCTGTAGGTCACTCACAAATCACACACAAGAGAGCTCTGTGAAAGACAGACAACAAAAGATGTATACATTATTTAAGTGGTCACTAAACAATATCCATTCAAGTTTTCAAGTTTTAAATCATAAAATAAAATCATGCATAACAGATATCCAAAAAAAGATGACAGTATTGATGACGGTGTATTGTTCTTACACGAAGGATGCTGGCTAATGTACCTGCAGAGTGTAACCCAACACCACCTGCTGCTGTGACGGACCCGCTAAAGCAGCATCATCGGTGCTGCTCCTTGCAGCAAGCATCTCAGTCACCTTTCTGCTCCTAGCAGCCTGTGTCACTAGAGCTTTTCTTTTCTTTTCTCTAAGTTTCTCTGCACCTCCTTTTTGCTTTTTGCTTGTGCTCTCCATCTTTTTTGTTGTGCTACAGTAATGCTGTTGTTTCTCTCTCTCTCTCTCTCTCTCTCTCTCTCTCTCTCTCTCTCATTATGCAGTGAGTGCTTATCATCATTGAAGACTATTGGACAAGGGGGGCTAGAACATGCATGGGTGGGACTCCTGGGCCTCTGATTGATGGATAAACTGACAGTAGAAGGATATAAAAATAGGCAGTAAATATATGGATGACAGGATAAATGGATGGATTGAAGGGGAATAGGTCAACAGATGGATGGATGGATAAATGGTTGGATTAATGAACGAATGGATATGAAGATGGAAAAATAGATGATGGATGGATGGATGACTGAATGAAAAGATGGATGAACTGACTGACTCTAACCTGTGTTTTAATGGTGCTCTGTCTATCTTTGATTGTTTAGGTGAGGCCATACTGGTTGTGGCCTCCATCTACAATGGATCTCCTCATGACGTAAAGCCAAGCTACTACCTTTACAAGAAGCACAGTTTCTTTGCAAACAAAGACCGTAAAGTTTACACTGAAAGCATCCTGACTGAGGTTGGTGATCCCATCCCACCTTCTGAGGACCAGACCGTCACTAGAATCCTCTCGATCCCTAAGAAAACCAACCAGTCTGTTCTTAACTGTAATTTAATCAAAATAGAGTACAGGCTCAAGGTGTGTATGTGTCTTTACAAAACATTCATTCACATCAACAGGGCTACATGATGGTAATAACAGGTCATCACTTTGTCTCCACTGCAGGTCATCCTGAGTGTCAAGAAAACTTTGGACCCTGAGGTGAAATTCCCCATAATCATCCTGCCATATTTACATGAAAGGGAGAAGCAGAACTTTTTTCTTGCAAACTGAAATGAGCACAAAGGCAGTTACCTTTAGATATTCAATGATCCACCAGCCCTCTACTCTACTTCTCCTCCATCAAGGAGAAATATCATTGTTGTCAGGCATAAACCTCTAATCTACAAAATTACTACTTTTCAGGAAATGAAAAAATTCTCTTCTTCTGAAGGACTAAATAATGAATTGTCTTGATTTTAAATTATTGTTGGACTTTTTAATATGTTTAAATTTCATGAAACCCTTTTTTTCCTGTTGAATATGTTTTTATGTTGTTAAATGCTGTATCTTATTTCTTTATTTTTGCCTTTTTACAAAAAGTTTTTGTAGTTCACCTGTAGAGAACCCCCTCGTATGCTGTTGCAAACTATGAAAAAAAAACATTATTACTCAAATGCTTTCTTTCTTTTATTTTTTCCTTTTTTTTTTTATCTCAACCTTTAAAAACAAACAAAACAAAATCCATGCGAAATAATACATATGTATACAACTGTACATGTCTATCATATAAATTTACACACTTGATCTGTATGTCAACACAGCAACCAGTTTGAAGAGGGACAGAATGAAACAAAGAGCTTATCTAGTCCTGCCCCTTTCTAACAAATCAAACCAATAATTCATTACCAGCTGTCATTATTCATATAACAATATGGGTAATAGCCTCATTTTACAAACTGCCGGAAATCTTCTTGGAAAAAAAGTCCCTGCAAGCACAACCCCATTCTTCATATAAACCTCCTAAAGAACAAACAAAACATCCTAATAATGAGTATGTAAGAGCTTCAGAAAAATATAAATGTGTATATTATATATTTACATATTATATATACAATATATACATATACACACACATTTAAATGTACACTACTGCATTCATATTCATCCATCTCTCAACTAAGTATAACAATAAAACTGCTTCTCGGCAGTGTATCTGTTCTAAACTACATTTTATGTTATTTAATATAATTATTTGCATATGTTAATAATAATCAGTGTTAATAAACACAATTAAAATTACTTATATGCTAACAAATTGTTTTGTAAAAAAAAATGTTTTCATTAAATTACTTGTATGGATCTAATTGTTCTAAGTGACATACAGGCTGTTCCAGAGTTTGACACCACAAACAGAAATGTACATACTTTTAAAGAGTTGTGTGGATGATTGGACAAATGAAATTATGTTGACCCCTTCGATTATAGCCACCCCCTCTGGTTTTGAACATCTTTTTTTATAATTACCAGATAACACTGCTCTCATTGCTTTATATAGCACTTGTGCTGTTATCAAATTTATTATGTCATAAAATTTTAACAGTTGTGATTTTAAAAAAAGAGGACTGGTGTGATTGGAATTTCCCCTGTGGCACTAATAAAGGAATTATCTTATCTCTGTATGCAGGCGGATTTATGATCCAGATTTTTCTTTTTTGTAATGTGCAGATCTTTTGTAAATTGGACTTGTATGTATTTCCTCAGACTTCAGCACTGTAAGAGAGGTGGAGGAAATGTGGTGACTATTCTCAGTTTGTCTTTGCAGTTCATATGACCCTAACACATCAATGTGTGGGTGCAGCTTTGATACAGAAACCCTGATAGTCTGGTTAAAGGAAATCTAATTCTACCACTTAACCAAACCCACTCACAACTTTTGAATAATTTAAGGATCTTAACTGTCAGCATTAAATTTTCTGCTTTTTGACAAGCTCTTTTCAAACATTTAACCCTAAAATATCCTGTAAAATCCCTGGGCTACCTACCTACAAAGTTCTCTGACATACAGTAATTGTTCACACTTTGACCTCACAGCAGCAAGTTTCTCTGCAGGTTGCATGACAGTCAACGAAAGGGGAAAATAATTTTGAGGTAACATTTAGGGCTCTAATTTCCTGGCGCAACTCAGAGTGGCGCAGGGTGGCGCACACCGCACAGTGATAATTTTTTCCGGCGCACCACCGTGCGCAGCCAATTTGGCAATTTGGTAGACCGGCTGCGCCGAGGTGGGTGTGACAGCGCACCAGGGGCAGGTATTGAAAGATTCAGCTTGGCGCAGTGACAATTTCGTGCCAAAAATCTGCATGGAAGGTGCGCTGAAAGGTGATACCAGCTCCAACCTGGTCTATTCTCGGCGCAGGTGAGGCACACCCTGTGCAGTGGTAATTTGGCTGACAGGCGCACAGTGCGCACATGTCACCTGTGCTCTCCCAGTTGCTGCAAAAGTGACAGCGGCTCTGACCTTCTTCGCCACCGAGGTGAAATTGTCACTGCGCCTCGCCCAGCGCATTTAAAGGCGAGGAGAGGAGTTCATTCGATTGGTGAAGATTACACCCAGCTGTGTTAAACCCACTCACGCTTCTTCTCCTCCCTCTCTGCTACTTGCGCCAGTGGGAAGGACGGAGGCATGGGTGCGCCTCCCTGCACCGTGCACGAAACTTGCAAAATGCCCTGGACACACCCCTTTGGCACGGCGCAGGGCAGGTGCGCCCTGCCTGCACCTGGTCTATGACATTAGAGCCCTTAAGGTGAAAGTCTGAGGGGAAAAACCTGCTGTTTGAGTTTACACATGCAGTGTTCCTGAGTGATTTCAGGATAATTTCAGGGTCTTTGTCAAGTGTGAATAGGATGTTAGTAAATGAGTTGCTGCATGGATGGATAAGTACTTGAGATGATACATACATGGAAGCATACAGGCATGGATGAATAAGGATGGATAAGGATGGATGCATACATTAATAGATGTAACAGTGGGTGGATAAATAGATGATAAGACAGGTCTATAGTTGGATGAATTCATCCATGAATGAATGCATCAGACGTTAGCAGGAGAGAAGCACTGTGATCAGGTTTTCTAGACTTCACTCATTAAAGGATGTGAATGGCTCAAACATTACCCCAACTGGAAGTGCTAAGAAGTTATGGTGAAGAATGTCAAATTCTGGAAATATGGTGGAACAAATCAAGTGAAAAATTCCTGAATCCACATCCATATTCATCCAGACCACCAAAATCCAATCAATTGTGTCTTGTGCCACGACTAACATTTCCTGAAAATTTCATTAAATCTATTGAGAACTGTTTGAGTTATCTTGCTCACAGTTAAACAAACCAATAAATAAGTTAACGCTGGCAAAAACATTTCTCCTACACACATTAGTCAAGATTTACTCCCTGCACAGCTGAGGTTACACTGTGAACTGGCACAAAAGTCTTGTCTAAAAATGTAAGTGCAATAACTGTCTGTTCTTTATGATTAAAAAAAACAGTGGTCGGTCATTTTCTATGGATTAAAGCAAACATGGCTATTCACAGCCTGTGAGTTTTCAAGAGGAGTTTTTATCTTCAGAGAGTGCACGTCTGGTCTTTCTGGCTTTGATGGTCCACTCCAGAGCCTCCAGAGCTGCCGGCCCATCAGCTCCACAGGCTCCATTAGAATCATCTGTAAGGGGCAACAGGACTTGTCAAACCCAGTGTGAGGTCATCACTTGCAATAATCTTATCAGTGCATAAGTTTGCAGGGGTGCACTGCTGAAACTGTGTGCTGTCAGTCTTTTGAGCCAATACCTATTAGACAGGCTGTACCTATATAAATACCTATATATATATATATATATATATATATATATATATATATATATATATATATATATATATATATATATATATATATATAGGTATACATACAGCATGTCCTTGAAACCAGTAACTATCAGCACATTTACACTGTGTTAATGTGTTAATGACTTGACTCTACATGACTCCACTCAGTTATTTTGGCTCTCCATAAGGGATTGTACAGTTTCCTGAATTCCCTCTAGTGAGGTCCCAGGCTTGCTAAGCCAAGATTTAAATGTAACATGGGAACACTGCTTACCACTAAAAGAGGTCAGAGTATCACAGTGATGAAACGGGCGTATCTGTTTTGTACTGTCTGCTCTGCAATGCTGTATGACTTTGAAAACTCTCCTTTTGCTTTCAGTTGTAGGTCATGTAAACTTGTCCCCTCACTGTGATGGAAAGCCACAAGCTTTGAGCCAGCTGAGCTATCCCCTCAGTCTCCTCTTTTGTTGTTTTGAGGACGTCACAGTTGTTTTTACTCTGAAAGTATAGACTGTAAAGGAAAATGAAGCCGGTAGCACTAAAGCCATGTAGAGTCAAGCTGAGTACTTTATAATTCTCGGTATCAGCTCCTGATAAACTTCATATTTTTGCCACTGAAAATGAGTCTTATACAGTGCTTTCACACCTAACAGAAACCTGCCATCCTCTTTCAAAGGCTCCTATGGAAAGCTCAGGTTCACTCTGGAGGCAATTCTGAGCAGGACTATGAGATTGGACAGCAAGGCTAAGGCAGAATTCACCCTTATCAATGATGGGTACCTAAAAAAATAATCAAATAGTAATGGTAACCACTAAACACAGGTCACAGACACATGATTTTTCTTATTATTTGACTTTGACATTGCTGCAGAAGGGCGGCACGGTGGCACAGCAGGTAGTGCACGTGCCTCACAGCAAGAAGGTCACCGGTTTGATTCCTGGGTTGGGCAGGGCCTTTCTGTGTGAAGTTTGCATGTTCTTCCCGTGCATGCGTGGGTTCTCTCCGGGCACTCCGGCTTCCTCCCACAGACCAAAAAACATGCTCATTAGGTTAATTGGTCAATCTAAATTGCCCTTAGGTATGAGTGTGAGCGTGAATAGTTGTCTGTATCTATACTTTGCCCTGCAATCGACTGGCGACCGCTTCAGGGTGTACCCCGCCTCTCGCCCAATGACAGCTGGGACAGGCTCCACCCCCCCACAACCCCGAAAGGGATAGTTGGTATAGAAAATGAATTAATGAATGAATTGCTGCAGAATTAAGAGGTAACACTATCTCTGGTTTTTTTCCCCTTTAGACTCCACAGCAACAGGCCATTGAGGAGAAAATGAAGCTTTTTACATCAGGAACAGTAAGGATAGATGTAAATATTCCACGAACAGGATTCCATCAAGGTGATCTTTAATTATAAGATTGAGATGATTAATTATGACCACTAGTTTAATCCACAGTTATTCAGCATTCAAGTTTCACAAATTTATTTAACATAAATAAAAGCACTTTTACAGAGATGGCTCGTCCCTGCCACTCAAAGAGGAATGCACCGTCATTCTCAAAGCACTGCCACAGCAGAGAGATTCAGGCGCCGTCCTGAGTCTCACAACTGTGCAACACGACAACACGACTGTTATTCCTTTTTCTCT
Source organism: Cetoscarus ocellatus (assembly GCA_037902135.1). NCBI lineage: Eukaryota > Metazoa > Chordata > Actinopteri > Labriformes > Labridae > Cetoscarus > Cetoscarus ocellatus. Next base: position 1,881,424 of record JBAMNC010001392.1, on the reverse strand, counting down.
TTATATTCTTTCTTTCCTAATTCTGTCTTCCTTTTTTGGGTTGTTTAGCCGTGTAGGCAGTTGTTGTCCGCCATTGCTGCTTGCTCTCTCCTCCTGCCTGGGGCACGGGAACACACATATGCAGTAGGGCAGCCAATAGGAACGCAGTGATCTGAGCAGACCATTGATTGGTTGATGCACATCGTCCCGATACTGATTCTTTAGAGGCTGAACACAGAGCCATGGTGAGGTGCAGAAACCTCTTGCTTGTCTCAGACCACTTGACTTACATTATGCTTGGAGGATATTATAAAATTTTTACTCAATTATACTAAAACAATGTTGCCTACTGCAGCTTTAAGTTGATATTTTCTTCATATCTTTGAATGCACAGTATTTATACTTCTTTTTACCATGTCATTTTGCTCTTGACTTGATATTTGTTTCTTTACATTGCACATTTAAAGTGATATTTTCTTCATATTTTTGAATGCACAGTATTTATACTTGTTTTTACCTTGTCATTTTGCTCGATTTGATATTTTTTTATCTTATCATTTAGCTAATTTAATATTTGCTTTGCACTCACAGTTGCAGGTTCGTCAATACTTATTTTTCTTGGTCATTTGTTTGTATAGTTCTTACAGTATAATAAACAATTTTGTCATCACCTTTTGTCGTTTACGATGTGTGGTGAAATAATACCCAACAAAATGTGTGATTCTCTGATTGTGACAATTTGCAAGGGAACAGTGCATGTTTGTGAATCCTTCACTGACTGCACTGTGGGGGGTATACGTTCAGTGAACGGATCACTCACTGAGCCCAATTTGCCGAGTAGGCCAGATAAATAGCATACCACAAATAAATGAGTTTATTTTTACAAACATGTTTGTCAAAGCAACACAGCCACAACACTCTTATCTCCCGGTCCCGACTCTGGATTCAGAAGCTGATGCCGTGAACTGAACTGAAACTGAACCGTTCAGCCGTGTATCAGTTCAGGAAGTCGGAGTCACAGGCTCCTCCCACCAAGCACTGAATGATTTAGGGATTAGGTGAATGAATCTTTTGAACAAATCTTTATGTTGAACTGATTCTAGTGATTCTGTACATCTAAAAGAACTGCTGTGCCCATCACTAGTCTACAGGCTGAACTTGGCCTCTTTGTGTATTTTAACTGGTGTACCTTCCCCCTATTGTGTTGCTCTGTGTTTACATGTGTTTCTTCTAATAGGAGCACTATGAACTATAAACAAGGAAGTGACACCAAGCTGATCTCCCAACTAAGGACTGATGGCAATAGATTGTTGAAGAGAACTATCTGATGGAAAAACTGATACATGTGGTGAGACTGTACCAAAAAAAACATATGGAGAATAAGAGGGAAAAGTGGACTTTTTTTTCAGAAAGTAGAAATGCTCAAACCTGCACTGAGCCATATCTGAAATTCTTAGCCAAGTTATTATCAAAACTGTGGAGAACTGTCATAATGTGCAATGTTAAATCTTTTATGAAATTCCTGAATCACATCTGTTTTCAGGCAACCAACAAATTACTATTTTCTTCTGTGTTTTGAATGGCTATTTATTTTATTGTTCTTTAAAGGCAATAAGAATGAAGAAAAAACAATTTATTATGCTGGAAACAATGTGTTTTGACAATGATCTGAAAGTCCAGTTCCAGCCATTCAGCAAGATTTATTGCTTTGTTGATGTTTAATGATTATCTAAAAGAGTCTCTTTCTGCATTAGACACACCCACTACACATACACCTTCATCCCCCTCTATCTCACCTGGCAGTTTCTCTGTGGTCACACCAGCCATCATGTCAAGTGACATTAATATTTCAGTAGGATATGATCCCATCAACGAAAACAACATTTTTACCAGTGGGGATTATATCTCTGGGAAAGTTACATTAGAACTGGCAAAAGACTGCAAAGTAGAGTCGTTCATTGTGAAACTGAAGGGCAAAGCTGAAGTCAAATGGACCGAACATTATGGAAGAACAGTTGTAGTCTATCACAGGAAGGAGAAGTTCTTCAGTATCCCACAAGATCTTATTCAGTCCAAACAGGGTGAGTGATCTGCTTTAGTGTTTCACTATGGAAAAATACAGCTGTCAGGATTTTTCTAGCCATGTGTTGGTAAAGAGCCATTCTTCACTTTTTGTTAATCACTGTTAGAATCTCTCCTGGCCTTTCTTGCTTATTCTCAATTTAAAGTCTCTCCTCCCCTCTAATTACAATACAGTTGTTGGCTTCATGCAGAGTGATATAACCAGGCCATAGACTATATTTAAAGTAGTATTAGCCTCTAGTGCCAGTAATATGAATTGATTTGTTTAAATAACCTTCAATACAAAGGTTCAATACAAATAACTCCTTCTTACAATTACTACCTACCTATTACTAGATTATCTACTTATCAACTTATATGTTAACTTTGTACTCTGTTCAGTGTTCCTGTCACTTTTACCTCTGCCACAGTCAGGGGTAAGAGGGACTTATTACATTTACTCATGTTTAGGAGCCATTTTGTGCAATTTTATATTTTGACTTGTTTTTAAATCAGTACTTTTATATGTATTCTGGGATGTATTGTCCTTAGTTAAATTTATCAAAGCATTTGAGTATTGAGTAGAAATATAATAAAAAGCTAAACACCAGAAGTTTTCCATCCTCTAGATTTTCACCATACAAAAATATTAACTTCGCTATTGATACTGAGTATATTATCACAACCAGTGGACCCAGTGAAAGACATCAGTGATAAATGAATTAACCTGAAGTGAGCAGATTTCTGGCCTATGGGCTTTTTAAAGCAATAGTCCAACATTTTTTTTGTTGTTGTTTCTTTCCTCATTCTCGACTCTGCATGCAAGAACAAGTAAGAGACGGACTAAGGTCACCCACAGCTAACTAGCTTAGCTGAAATAGCTGGAAGTCAATAAGACTGCCTCTGCCTAAATTATCAGATAACCGTTTCATCAACTCTAGACGGTCCTGTGTGCCTGTTGTGACTTATTTTTTTCACTTTGTTACATTATCTTCTGCTATCATCGTATTATCTTCCTTTACTCCTAAACAGAGGCTTTGTTTTGTTGACCTACTTCCGCGGTGGTTTGAGCTAGAGATGTGACGTTCGCAAGCGAGTCTAGTCTTTTGAATGGCTCTTTTAATTGAAGGATAAGAACCCATTTACAGTTGTGAGTGAGCCTGTTGTTTGCAAGCCATTGTTAAATGCAAATTGCCTACAAATTAAAGGTGTACTTTAGAATTTTATGTCCTGATAAATTATCCATTATTTAATAGATATCTTATTGTATAACTGTATTGCCTTTCAGGAAACAACGTAATTGGTCGGGGTTATAATGTCTTCCCGTTCAACTTTCAGATACCTCCACAGTGAGTTTGATGTTTTATCTCTAAGATTGAATCAGTTGCAACTGTCTTCTTTATAAAAAGCAGTTCTAATTGACTCTTTGCTAAGCCCCTCCCACAAACTGCCTCTGTCCAATCCCACGTCAGCAATTGTAACTATTCAAGAGAGGCCTGTCAAGCTTTCGGCAGAAAACAATATGCCTAAGCGGTGTCCATACAGGACAGTCGATAGCCGAGAAGTTTGGAGGGTGGTGTTGATTTGTTTTTACTTCCCCAAGCCCAAGATTCAAGAAGAAAGATTCCTGGTGTGGATAAAGCACAAGAACACCTAAGCTGACACGCCAGACGGACAGTTCCATATATCTGCCATGGAAATATTTCACTAGTCCATCTGGAGAAGAGCCCATTGAAAATGTTTTCAGAGGGCAGAACTTTCAAAAACAACTACAGCTGTTGATTGGACAATCATTCTGCCAGTCATACTCATCACAGAGCAATCCATATCAAGCCACAGTATGACGTAGCAGCTAGACCCTGTTGTTAGCCGTTAGCTTAAACTATGGTTTAGTCCTTAGACTATCATCTTAAATTAAATTATACCACACAGATGTATTATTTACCACTTATATGTGACATGAACCTCAACAACGACAATTCCCACCAAGTTCTCCCGGTAATTATGAGGAGAGTATATTTCACCAAGTATCACTGAGAAACCATGACTACTTTGGACTAACTGGCATCATCTGGAGGATTTCAGCATCTCTCTCAGTTTCCCAGCAGTGATTCCCGGTCAGGAGAAGGTCCGGAGACCGCCTCAGAAGCCGTCATTGTTTTCAAACATACAGTTACTTCCCTCTGTCATCACGTCTTCAATTGTCGCCTCTCTTAGTCGTAGGAGATTGGAGTTTGGCAAGATGGATCTGCATGAGATCAGACAATGAATCAGGCAGGTCCATCTGCACTGCAAGGTTAAAGAACACCTAAGTTTTTTCTTAAGTAAGGTGCTAACTAATGTCAGCTAACCATAGCTCTGTGTGTTAGGTAAGATAACATTAGCAAACAAAGATGTCTCAATAGTGGGTTACTTCTTCTAAATCTCGAGCCACTGGGTAATATTTGAGCACAAGAAATACTAGTAACAGATAGAGATGAGTTCTGACAAACTGATATCTTTAGCATTTTGTGGATGGACGCCCGAGAAATAGGCAAATACAATCATAATGAAAGCTAACTTAACATTAATTTCAATTTAAACAATATATATCGACTTACCCTGCTGGACAAGAACGTTGTTGTTCTTGTATGTGATTGTTTTTAATTTGATTTGGTGAATGTATCTCTCAAAACCATACTGGAGATCTTTCTGTCTGCTTCTTTCATATATTTCTGAAGAACTCAACCAGAAATTTTCAAATATTTCCTTAGAAATATCATTAACCGATACTGCTAAAGAACTCCATATTTCTCATTCTAGGAGGAAAAGCTTGACAGGCGTAGTGACAATAACCTTGGGGGCGGGGCTTAGCAAAGGGTCAATTGGTCCTCTGATTGTACATGTAGCATTCTTTGAGAGCTGACATGGAGTATAATATAACTGGGTCTTTCCACAATGGCTGACTTTGAAACCATTGATATACTACTTTGACCACAATATGCATTATCTAGTGCAGACTGTCTATTGTACACTGTTTACTTACTTACATACTTTGCAGTATGAACAACTAGGCATACTTGATATTTCTGTTTGTGTTCTCCAGCAGGTGACAGCTGTGTTTTAGGTGCATTACTGCCTCCAAACTGTGGACAGGGCCATTTATGGATAAAAAGAGATTTATATAAGAGTGTATAATTTGCCAGTAAACAACTTTACTTGATATACCTCAGGAAGGGGGGTAAGGAAAAGTACAGGAACAACTTCTTTTATGACAAATGTCTCTGATCTGACATCAGATGTAATATAGATACAAATGTATATGCTGGTTCAGACGGTTACATTAAATAGTGGTTGCTGTGATTGTTTATTGCATTGAAATGTGCCTGACAATCTGGATACCTGCCTGTGAGGTTTTGGTGAAATGTGCACACAGCCAGGGGTGCGCCTCGCCTGCGCCAAGAATAGACCAGGCTGGAGCTGGCGGGCTTTCAGCGCACATTCTGCACGAAATTGTCACTGCGCCAAGCTGAATCTTTCGACACATCCCCCTGGTGTGCCGTCACACCCATCTCGGCGCAGCAGGTCTACCAAATTGCCAAATTGGCTGCACACAGCGGTGCACCGGACAAAATTACCACTGCGCGGGGTGCGCCAAGCTGCGCCACCCTGGGTGACCCTGAGTTGCGCCAGGAAATTAGAGCCCCAAGTGTCTAAAAGCAAAACCCCCCTGCCAAACATAACCATAAGCACTCTTAAAGGCAGTGCACTATATCATAAAGTACCCTTTTTCAAATCAAATAAATAAGAAAAAAATATAAATGTAAACCAAATGCCCTCCAACTGAATACTAGACTTATGATCAACCATGTGAAAATTAAAGATCAACAAAATAAACTTCACAATATAAATCTCATTTAGATATTTTTAAATTTTCTACTGTCAAAGAAAGTGATGTTACAAGATATGATTAGCATTACTGAACCTAGATTTAGCCTTGTGGCTAGTTTATATTTTTATATTTATATTTTATATTTTTATATTTATACAACCTTTTTTGCCCCTAAGGGAATTTGTCTTGCACAGAGAGCATAAAAAAACACAAACATTGGACATCAACAACTTACTTGTTGTTAAAGAGACTTTCCTCTGAGTATAAACTGAAATTAAGTTGGTCGTCTTGGCTGCAGCAATCGTGTGTGACAGCATTTTGAAGATGATCAGAATTTATACACATTTACTTAAAGGGATGGTTGAATTTGGTAATGAAGTTGTATGAGGTTCATTTAAATAGTAAATTTATTGGCCACAGGGATTTTCATCAAATCTGCCCCTGTAAAAAGAGGACCAGCATGGAAGTTAGGATAGATATTGCTGCAGATGGTCCAAGGACTTAGGGCTGTTAAGCCTCAGGGATGATTGTGCAGATTTTATGTGCTTTTCATTCTTAATCTACGGATAATTTTAGTGTTTGTCATGCATATGGCATAAAACTGGGCAAGACTGTGTATTTTTATTTGATCTTGTAATTTCCAGCTTAGCTCTAAAAGTAAGTCTAAAATATACCGTGGACAAACAAGTGTTACACTCATACTGATAAGCACAAAAATGCTCAATTGAAACCCATTTAAACTGCAGTTTTTGATCTCCTTTCCATGAAAGCATAATACATGCATTTTATTATTTCTTGGTGTCAATCTGGGTTTTGCCACTCTAATAGGCAATAATTATAAAAAAGATTACTTGTCATGATTACATGTGTACTTCATAATAGTCTGTGAGAATCATCTACTGAAAAATGTATATATTGTGTTTCCTTATTCCACAGAGACCTGCCGTCCTCCTACAAAGGCACCTATGGAAAAATCAAGTATACACTGGAGGCAAATCTGAGCCGCTCAATGAGAATGGACAGCAAAGCTAAGGCTGAGTTCACCATCATCAATGGAAACCTTAGAAGTGATCCATTCGTGAAGGTTTCAACAAAACAAACAACACACACAGAAGAAATACAATTGGTTGCCTATTGTTTGATGGACACTGCTGCAGACAGAAGAAGTAGCTCTAGCTGATGTTTTTTTTTTCTTTTCTGTTTAGGCTCCACAGAACCAGACCATTGATAAGAAAATGAAGCTCTTTGCATCTGGCTCAGTACGGATGGATGTAAATATTCCACGAACAGGCTTTTATCAAGGTGATCTTTGACTATAACATTGAAATGGTTCATTCCCTCCACAGAGAACCTCAGCAGGTTTTGTGAAAAAAGATTAACTCTCTCATGTTTAGCTCAGAGCCCATTTTCCCCCTGACCCTTTGGACAGTATACCTGCTGTTGACTACACAGGTGCATAATTGTGTTGCGATTATTTGTCTGGATATTAATTAACATTAATTAAAGAAATTAATATTCATTTAATATCTCATTTGCTCCCGTTAATTAAAGGGGCACCATCCTTTTTATACAAAAAAGGCAAAATTTAATTTATTAATTGATTTATTAATTATTTTAAATTCAAAATCAGATAAATCAATTAAATCAGAATTTATCAATTTCGTCAGTCTCAAGTCTAAAGACAGAATTCTCATGCAGTGATGTCAATCTTCCAAATAGAAAACCAACAGACAGAACTTTTAATTTAAGGGTGATTTATTAAAAGCATATGATGAATATATAAGACAAAATAAAATAAAATAAAACACTTAAGAAGGAAGAAATGTCAGAGTCATACTAATCAATGATGCTGTGAATAAGGAAATAAGTTATGAACCCTCAAGAAACATTTGAGTGTATTGAGTGGTTATGGAAGATTAATTTAACGAATTAACCTACTTTAGAAAGATCAAATCAGGGATAACTAATGGGGAATTAAACCAAGACACTCAAGCCCATCTGTAGGAGTTCAGAACCGCAGTCTTACTATGGCGTTGCTTCTGGTGTCGGATCTCAAACTGGTCCGGGAGTTACTGGAGAGCCTTGTAGGACTGTTCTGGTTTGGAGTCATCCCAAAGGGAGGCTGAGAAGTCCACACTCAGTCCAGCACGAAGGGGATCCAGAGAGGGGGTTTGCCGACATGAGCTGGTCCCGTAGCTTTCACGGGAGAGAGGTGCCGTCTTGGATTGGACTAGCAGGTTCTGTTAAAGGTGAAGCTGGAGCTGGAGCTTTGAGGTCTCGATTAGATGAAAAACGATTCGTAATTAATTTCAAAAACTAATTATTCGTTGGCCCGACGAAAATTATTCCGAAATTAATAACAAAAGTCCATTTACTATGAAACAAATCTTTGTAGTCTTATAGCTTACTGGCTTATCGAGAAAACCAGTGGGCATGTTGCGTTAGTTAGACAAAACTTAGAAAAAGATATAAGAGAGGATATTGGAGAACTAGGAGACCTAGGGGAACTAGAAGATATCGGAGAGCTATTGGAGAGCCGCGCTGACAAAAAGAAAAATGGATCAGACCGTCGAAGAAGACGTAAAAACAAAGTGTAGGGATGAAAAGTCAAAGAAGAAGAGAGAGAGAGGACTGTGTCTCTCTGGTTTTGACTTCTAAGGAGGGTCTCACAGGAGGAGGGCCTGAGATGAGTAACAAAGACTTTATCAACTTACATTTGGCCAAAATATTAAGTTGTACTTTGATAACCACCCAATATAAACACATAGTCCATATCTAAAAGATAAGAAAGAATAAAACGTGAAATTCTTCTTAAAAATACAACCAAACAAAGTATATGTGGTTAAAACTTAGATATATAAGTTTGTATGTCTTTGAGATGTTATGCGACCAAATCTTAATGTGTAGAAAATGTATAATAAACATTTCATCAATAGAAACAGGCAATAATGCAGATATAACAGATGCATTCCTGGATAAAGTTCTCTCCTCAGTCTTCCACTGAGGAGCGCTCTTGGTTTGTCGCTTCAGAGGAGGATTTAAGAAGGTTAATGCATTATATTCATAACTTGGGCATTTGTAAGGTTAGAGAAACAGAAATCACATCATCAGAATGCATTTTTCATGACAGAATCAAATATCACATTGTTAGATGTGTCCATTGTTTCATTAAAAAGTTTATAAGGTTGTGGTTTTCTGTTGGCTGAAAAACATCTGTTCACTAATCTTGGGCAGCAATGAGGGGTCCACTACCCAGGAGGTCAAAAGTCATCTTAGGTGTCACAGAAGAATCCTCTGAGAGTAGAACAGAATTATTTAAGTCTCTGGGAACGTAGTCTGTTCGAACACCTTATCAGGTCTCGACCAATCATTGTTTAGGCCAGGAAGTTCAGGGCAATAAATACATCTTTAGTGTCAACAAAGTTGTCTGTTGGTCGTAGATGGCTGGAAATAAAGAGAGACTTTATGGCTCCACATGTCTCTAGTAAGTTACAACCAGGCCTTAGAGAGAGGAGAAAGGAAGGAAGGCATTCTTGGCCCTTTGGAGGAGTTGATCTTGCTACAATTGTTGACATGCATCCCTGTGTCTGTTTAGGGTGTTGGCTGTGCATGCCATCTAGGATTATTGTGATGAAGACATGAGATGCTGTATAAACACGACCTCTAGAGGGTGCAGAGATGGAGGGGATGTAAAAGAATCAACACAGCAGCAGAAACAATGACAAAAGTTTCAAGGACAAACTGATAAACCAATTCTCCAGATCTACGCGATGTGTTGCTGCCACTGTACATCAGCTTTGACAGACATGTCTGTCAAAGCTGATGCAGATAAACTTTATTTTGATGTAAATATTAAAACCTGTTAGACTAATGGATCAGCATTAGGTTTTTCACTCAACAGTCAACCATAAAACGTACTGAATTATGGTTGAATGCTGCTGTGGCTGTGTTTGGATCAATTTTTCATTTAATACAGGGATGGACAACTTTGGTGACAAAGAAGGCCACATTTAGTATGTTAAATATTTAAACTACAATGCAATAGCTGTAATCATTTCATGAGCTAAATTGTTGGATTCCAGCCCGTTTCATTTACTTCAGTTAATGCAAATAACAGCATTTACCAGTTGTCAAAATATATTTTGAAAATATTTTTAATTCTGTCTTGTTAAATACATAAAAGTGAGTTTAATAAATAAAATAACAGCCCAAATCAATAAAATATCTTTTGTTGGTGGGAAATATCACTTTATGGTCATGGCAGATTTTGTCAGGTTTTTTTCCAGAACATACTTTTTTTTATATTTTTCACTTGCTGGCAGGCTGCATTAAGGGAGGAGGAGGGTATGGAACCCCAAAAGATTCATAATTAGATAAATAAAAACAACATTTTGAAATAAATACCATTTTGATAAATAACAGACAAATATATAATATGGCCATTAAATTGTAAAATAAGGTGATATTATTATGAAATATGTTTTATTATTCTTTAATATCAAATTATTATGATTAAATATTTCATAAGGATTATTTTTAACAATTTCATACTTTTTAAAATAACTACTTTTTATTTATTTTCCAAGCTTTTATTTATTTCCAAGCTTTTATAAAACAAAAAAACGTTTTGATCAAGAAAACATGTTTTAGACCAAAGTCTAACTAGTAGTGCTATGTTTCCTTTCTTGTTTTGTTGTGTTTTGTTTTTTTCAGGTGAAGGCTTACAGGTTGTGGCCTCCATCCAGAACAAATCAGCTCGAGACATCAAGCCCAAATATTGTTTGTACAGGAAGTGCAGTTACTTTGTCAAGGGAAAGAGGAAGGTTGAAACTGAAGACATCCTGAAAGAGGTGGGGGATCCAATCCCTCCATCTGCAGGACAGACTGTCACCAGGACCATCACCATCCCCTCTGACACCAGTGTGACCATCCAGAACTGTGAAATCCTCAAGGTTGAGTACAGGCTCAAGGTGTGTATATCTTTATACATAACATCCATGTTCATTAGAGCTGCATGGTGGTTGGCTGGAACAGATGGTCCTTGAATTTTCTGTATTTTCGCTGTAGGTCTACCTGGATGTCAAGTATGCTTCAGACCCTCTGCTCAAGTTCCCCATAATAATCCTGCCTGCATTACCAGAACATGAGGCAGGGCAGCAGCCTGATCAGCCTGCATATGGATACGGTGCATTTGCAAACTCAGACATGCAAGGAGGCAGCAGCTACTTACACCCACCACCCACAGGCCCGTCTGCTCCACCTCCAGCCTATGGGGCTTATGACATGTATCCCTCTTTGTCCGCTTTTGATAGAAAATCCTAAAGTGTATTTTCTAAATCTCAGTTAGAAACACACTGTAGATAAATATGATAAAGGGTAACAACAATTTTGATAAATTGTAGCTGCCCAGACCTATGTAAAGATGTGAAGCATTATAGGGATTGTTTTAGAAATCTCACCTGTAGATGTTTGATTGCTTCAGTTTCATTCAGATGGTTTAATTTCCAGTTCATACTTTCCTTTATTTGATTTAATGTTTTTTTGGTGTTGTTAAGCTATAAAAACTATGAATTAAGATCGTCTGCATCTATTAAAGATTTCCAAGTACTGAGTAAATTGTATTCCAGATCTCATGTTGTATGCACTCAGTTTTACAACATGATATATCAGTACAATTAAGAAGAAATACCATTTTTGCCATCATTGATGTTTCCCTTGTTCTAACTTTAGAGGTTTTTAACTGGTTTCATTGAAAACCCATGTGAAAACTGTCTCACAACTTAATCCTCTATGTCACACACATAACTTCTATCATTAAACTCATCACACTTTGATGCCACAAGGCTTTGGTGAAAATTTCTTGAACATTTTTTGTTGTTTTTGTGAGAAATGTGGCCAGAGCAGCAATTTCAAAATGTACTCTGTTTTCGTCTTCCCCCAGAATATCTCTCAAAGTTTTGAGACAAAGGTAAACTGAGAGCAACCACCTCTCCCAGTATTCCAATATAATTTGTTTGTTCATTTGTTTGATTAGTTTAAATTCAATATCATTCATTTCATCTGGAGATTTTTTCCTATATTGAGACCTTCAAAGTCGTTTTTCCCCATATAAATTCATGTTATATTATTCCCTCTGACCAAATGTTAAACTCCTGTAGAAGTCAAAGAAACAGGTTCTCCTGCAGGTGAAAATTCTAAATATTTAAATATAAGGACTTAAAGTGTGAAAAACTTTGATGCCAGGCTCCTTTATACAAAACCTTAGTTTCTTTTGTGATCTACAGAGACACAGAGAACCATGACATCACATGCAAACTGTTACAATAAAAATTACACACATAACACAATTCATATTTTTTAATGAATTTTTAATGCATTTTATACTGTAAATATGAGCATTAGAGCTTAATAACTACCAGGTCATGTGACCCATTGGCTCAAAATCAACACAGGATGGTAGCACTAAGCTTGTTCTATGACACACCTCTTCTTATTGCATTTGAACACAATTAGTTTTTTCTAAGAATTTAATACCTGTCTTAATGTAAATATGAGCATTAGAGCTTAATAACTCCCAGGTCATGTGACGTTTTGGCTCAAACTCAACACAGGATGGCATTATATTTTTAATGGAGCGACGCCTGCGAGCTAGTTCAGGCAGACAACTCGAGCTGCTCAGCTATGCATATGTCACATGTCTCACTCCTCTCAACCATCCTCCAGTCACACTCTTCACCTCTCAATTTGGCGGTATATTTAAACTGGGAGTTTTCCCATCTCTCCCTCTGCCCTGCAACGACTCTGCTGCCCTACACTGACTTGCTGCGTGTTCTTTCACCCCCACTGCCACCCCAGCATCCACCTGCAGGCTCCGGGGGTGTTCAGTATGTTTTGCTCATCACTCCTTCATGCCTTCATGTAAACCTTTCTGCAGGGAGTGATGAAACCGGAGCCTGGGCGCCAAACCTATAACATGTATTTGCAGCTACAATAAAACAATTTAAACGTGAGTTGACTGACTGAAATGTAGTTCTCATATTTTTAAAAATAGAATCTTAATACATTTAACACCCCCGTTTTATTTTGAAAACCGGAAATTCCCACACGCTCTTGTAAGTTAGTGCTGACTTTCCCACTTGTTTCTGTGCTCTGGGAGCCCCAACACAAAGTGAGGAAAAAGACAGATTTACTATATCTTCAAATTTTGGGATAAGTTCCTCAAGGTTCCATGACCTGAGTATCTCTTTTACATACTCAGCCATGGAGTCTAAATGACAGCAATCAGTTATCAACATTACATAAACATTTATATCTCCATAAATGTTCAGATTAAACATTTAGACCGGGTTTCAACATACATACATACAAGACTTAGAAAAAACACCAAAGAAAATTAGGCTGAATGTGCAAAATGTAATTTTCTGCTGCTACTGCCGCTAGCAGTCAGACCAAAAAGGAGTTGGATGACGTCATGAAGTAGCGTGGCATCATGGGAGCTGTAGTCGTTTAATAACTTACACATCTGTTGTTCCTCACTCTTTTTACGAAATAAACCGACCGTTTCAATTTCTTTAGCAACAGCGAGCTTCAGCAGAGAAAATAACTCTCTTTATTAACAAGCGTTTCACTGTTATTTACACTGTATTGAGAAATGCTACTTACTTTAGCTTAAGTTAGCGGTTAGCAACCCGCTAACTATTTTAGCGAACTGCTAATTACTTAGCTTTACAGTTAGTGACGGCTTCCCCCTCTCTGCTGCTGTCTCTGGCTCAGTACGTCTTACATTAAGCTATACCCCTTCCTCTCTTATTAATGCAGGGTTAGCCAGCCTCCGCTCCACGCCGCTCTGCATCGCATTTAAACCTAGCAACTCACTCGCTAAAAACAGTAAAAGAATACGTTGGACGTCCATTAACTTTATCAGTCCTGCTTCAGGTTTCATCTTGCCCTTGTCCTATATTTTTTAACACATCATGTCGTCCACCATAAAGAGTCTGAAAGTCACCTGTCTTCCAATAAATGAGAAAAACATATTCACAAATGGCGACTGGGTGTCCGGCCAAGTCCTGCTGGAGGTGGCCAAAGACTGTCAGATGGAGTCCCTGATGATTCAGTTCAAAGGGAAAGCCGAAGTGCAGTGGACTGAGAGACACGTGAAAGTCCCTGTTGTTTACCACTCCAAGGACAAGTACTTCAACATCAAACATTACTTCATGCGAGATAAAAGCGCTAAAAATTAGTTGGAGAAATGAGCCGCTACTTTTCAGACTGTCTGCAGACTTCTGGAAAACCATTCAGCTGACTTCAGCAAAGTCGTCATGTTTAAAAGTATTGATTATAATGTGGTGGACCCACTTATGAGAGACATTCACCTAAGAGGACTTTTGCCTTTAGGAGCGGGAGTGAGCTTCCTGTTTCCGTTTCTGGGTTAAGGGGGTATTCAGTTTTTACCGGTACACAGCATGAATACAGTAGTGTCTGTATGCTCTGTAAAGTGGAGAGAAATAACTACACTGCCTCGACTCACTCACGTCCCTGTCTCATTGTTTCTACTCGACAATAAAGCACTAACAGGGAAACAGGTCACTTACTTTTTGCAAAGATGCAGGCGCAGAGATAATGCATTAATATGCAACGTGATGTTATCAATTTCCTTTTTATCAAAACAGGACGTCTGAAGCCGAACAATGTCCTGTCTTTGTGTATTCAATTGAAAAAAAGTTTCAGAGGTTGTACTGTATTTGATATGTCAGAGGGTATCAGATGGTGTTTGCAAGACAAATGAATCAACATGTGAATTCACTGTGAAGAAAATAATAATGAGAAAGGGTCTTTACTTGGCAAACAAATTCATGAATTATTTCACTTTGTGTTACATGACTTAAACATTTTCTGGGGGAAAATATTTATTTTGAATTATTTTATTCAGACTAAGATAGGAAGGTCAATTAAAGTTTTCCTTAAATAGTTATGTAAGCTAGGCTTCAGAAGAGGGATTGGTTACTTGCATCCCCTTTCTCGATCAATGCAGATTACTTTCAGATGTAAATTTATTGTAAAAAAAAAAAAGACAGCATCACAAAATTCGATTACAATGTCATTTATACAATGGAGTGACTCTGGATATTCAGGATTTTGTTCATCTTACAACTTTTTTCTCTGGTAGATGACCCATTTACACTGTGCACAATTGTTTGTTAGAGCACAGTTAAACTTTTTTAAGTCCTTAACTGTTTTAATACTTAAAAGAAGTGTACTCAAGTGTGTTATTTTGTTAAGTTATGATATGATACGTGTATGTCAACACAACAACCAGTTTGAGAAGGGACAGAATGAAGCAAGGAGCTTATCTAGTCCTGCCCCTTCCTTACAAATCAGATCAAATACTGAACTAAAATCATAATTCATTACCGACTGTCATTATTCATGGAACAATATAAATACATGGGTAACAGCCCCATTTTACAAACTACAGTTAATCTGCATAAAAAAATAAACCTCTGCAGGGACAACCCCATTCTTCATATAAACCTCCTAAAGAACAAACAAAAGATCCTAATAAAAAGTAAGAGCTGAAGAAAAATATAAATGTGTATATTAAATATATTTACATGTTATATATACAGTATATACATATACAGACTCATTTAAATGTACACTACTGTATTCATAATCATCCGTCTCTTTACTAAATATTCCAATACAACTGCCTCTTGACAGTATATCTGTTCTAAACTACATTTTATGTTATTTAATAGAATTATTTGCATATGTTAATAATAGTCAGTGTTAATATACATTATTAAAATTACTTATATGCTAACACATTGTTTTGGTATAAAACCATGTTTTTGTTAAATTACTTGTATGAATCTAGTTATACTTGTCTGTAGTGTAATTAAATATTTGCATGTTTTTGCACTTTCTATTTTTTCACAATATACAACTTCCCCAATCTCCATCCCAAACTATAACACAGGTCAGAAAATCATCATTGTGGCTTTACAGGTAAACACATACTTCACAGTATAAGTGCATTATTCTTAAAGTGTACAAAATATTTTTCCACTTAATTATCAACCAGACTTATTGATATAGTTCAAAAACAGGTCCCATTTAAGAAGATACTTGTCCATTCTGTCCTGCATCCTATATGACGTTTTCTCATAGGCAGCTATTGTGCCCAATTCAGTCACCCAACATGAAAAACAAGGTTCTCCAGGTTTTTTCCAGTTACTGAGAATGATCTGTCGTCCAGTCATGATGGCAGTCTGTATTCAGTAGGTTATCGGTTTTGAAAAGGCAGACAAGACTTTATCGTCTCCCAGGATATATACACTGAACAAAAATATAAATGTCCCATGTGAAATATGGATGCCACATAGAGTTAACAACTCTAAGTGAGTACATGCTGACTTTAACTTGTAGAATAGAAATATTTCTCTTGATTTGTGTCCCATTTTTTAATCCATCTTTGTCAGTTAGCATTTGCTCAGTGATGCAGTGATTTCACTCAGTACAAGGGTGTGGCATTTCCAGACGGTGCTCAAACAGAATGAGCAGTACCCAGACACTCCGTATACTAGGGACAATAAAAGACAATAAAAGGCCACCCCAAAATGTAAATTTTGTTAAAAGTCATCTTGCCTCAGATGTCTCAGGTCATGCAGGAACATGCCATTGGCATGCTGGATGCAGGGATGTCCACCAGAGCAGTCGCTGTGCAGCTGAATGTTCACTATCGGATGATAGGCCAGACATGTCACCCATAGAGCATCTTTGGGATGTTCTGGATTGATGTGTCCGTGACTGTGTTGCAGTTCCTAATAATGTGGCCCAGCCCCATGTGGCCCTCCGGGAAGAATGGAATAACATTCCACAGGCCACGATAGAAAGCCTGATCAACTCCATGCGAAGGAGATGTGTTGCTCTGAGAGACGCAAGTGGTGGACACACAAGATATTGAACACTGAATTTCTTCAACCTGACCCCCAACGTGGAATTATGTCTAAGGATTGTCACTCCTTTGCAGATGCCAATATCAAGATGTAATGGACAGTGATCTGAAGATCAGTCATTAACAAAAATGAATTTTGATTCACTTCATATATTACATAACCCAATTGTTGCTGAAAAGTCAAAAGTTGACATGGGGCATTTATATTTTTGTTCAGTATAACTTCGGACAGAACTGAAAGTTTCCTTTAACAACATTGGCAGAATAGCAGGGAATCTTCAACCAATACTGAGTAATCATAGGGCAAGATCAAAATGCATGTATCAAAGTTCCTTCATCAACACCACATTTCCAACAGAGCGCAGAGTCTTTCAGACCGAGTCTAAAGAGTCTACTTGGAGTCCAATAGAAACAATGCAGAATTTTGAACTGCATCAACCTCACCCTTAGATCCCTTGACATAAACCGTAAATTACAGACCGTTTTAACCCAGTCCTGTTCCTCATACAAAACCCCCAAATCTCTTTCCTAGGCAGTTCGAAGGGCTGTGACAGTTCTATTTTTCCCACTATCCATAAGCATCCAGTAATATTTGGCTGCCTCATGACCTTGTCCAAATATCTGTATAATCATTTCTACCTGTTCTGATGACCTTGGAGATGGAGAATTTGAACTAGATCTTAACGTATGTTGCAAAACATGGCGCAGCTGAAGATACCTCCAGAATTGGTTTTGGGACAAGTTGTACTGCTGTTTCAAATCATCAAACGATTTAAAATATTGGCATTATAGACATTGCCTAATACATGGATACCATGTTCAACCCATTCCTTCCAAATAAATGTTTTATTGCCAATGTTTAACTTAGGATTCTGCCAGATGCTGGAAGCATTATTCAAATATGGATCTATCTGCATCAAACCTGAAACCTTCCTCCATATCTTTTGGAGGTGAGATATAACCGGATGAGACTTTATGTGTTCAGATGGTTTTGTGGATAGGCGATTTAGCAACGGAAGTGGGGTTAATACAGATTGTTCGATTCCATACCACGGTGGTGCTCTCTCTGAAGGCAGTGACCAATGTGCCAAGTGTCTGAGACCATATGCATAGTAACAGTATAACAAATATGGAAACCCTAAACCACCATCCTCTGCAGGTTTTTTGCAGTTTTTTAATATTCATACATGGTCGTTTCCCATTCCATATAAACTTTTTGAAAACACTGTCCAATTTTTTGACATAGTAACCAGGAACTTCCAGTGGTAAAGATTGGAGTAAGTAATTAATCTGTGGAATGCAGTTCATTTTAACATTAACTTTTCCCCATAATGACAGATACAATAGTGACCAACATTTTAAATCAATATCTGTTCTCTGCATAAGTGGATCCAAGTTCACTTTAATAGTATCATTCAAATCAGGTGGGAAAATAATTCCTAAATATTTGAACCCCTGTTTAGGCCATCTGAACCTTCCTGCTTGAAAAAGTGTGGTTGGACAGTTTTTAGACAGAGGCAGGGACTCCGATTTTTCCCAGTTAACCTTATATCCTGAAACTTTCGAGAAAGTTTTGATTGTGTTTAGCAGGGATGGTATAGAAGTTACAGGGTTAGAGACCAGAATATCATCCACATACATCAGAACTTTATGTGTAGATCCGTTATATGTCACTCCTGGAATTTTAATGTTGCCCCTAATTGCTGCTGCGAGAGGCTCCATCACCAAGCAGAATAGTAATGGGCTAAGCGGTGATCCCTGCCATGTGCCTCTTTCCAATTTGAAATACGATGATGTATACCCATTTGTTTGTACTGCTGCTTCTGGACGGTTATATAAAAGGTGCACCCACTTAATAAAATTTCCTCCAAACCCAAAAAAAGCTTTTGATAAAGTAACAGGTAGTTCCCCCCTCTCCAATGCTTCATTATACATGTTTAGGAGTAGGAGTGTCAATTCCTGCCGAGCAATAGCTTGTCTTTTCTTCTGAGAGGCATAGTGAATTACAAAACCTCTAATTCCTGCAAAGGGTGCTGTGGGTTCATTTAACTCAATATATGTATTAATTTGATTTCTTAATGATTCCTTAAACTCAGGCTCATGCAGCAGGGATGAATTAAACCTCCACCTTGGCATGCGTAATCTGTCACTAAAAGGTAACATTTCCAGACTAACTGGAGCATGATCTGACACTAGGATACTCCCAATACAGCAAGTAGTAACCGACTGCAATAAGCCTTTAGAAATCAGAAAAAAAAAAACTATACGGGAAAATGTTTTGTGTCGAGCAGAATAAAAAGTGGAATCTCTTCCTTTTGGATTCAAAATCCTCCATACATCTATGAAACCCAATGACTCTGCCATGTGTCTCACCGCAATAGAAGCCTTAGGCAACCTTATTGAAACATTGGCACTGCGATCCAGAAGAGAGTCCATTATTAAATTAAAATCCCCCCCAATAATTGTGTTATAACTACCTGCCTGTTGGATTTTTGCCTCCAGGTCTGCAAAGAAATGTGGATCATCTCCATTAGGAGCATAGATATTAACCAAAGTGACTGTATGACCCTGTATTTCTGCTATGATTAAAAGTGTCCTACCCATTGTATCTTTAATTTGTCTAACGCATTTAAATTGTAATTTCTATTTATAAGTGTTATAACTCCACGACTTTGACTAGAACCTATACTGTACTAAACATAGCTCACCCAGTCTCTACATAACTTGTCTGATTCTGCAGCAGAGATATGTGTTTCCTGTAGGAACACAATGTCATATTGAGCAGATCTCAAAATAGAGAAAATATTTTTCCTCTTAATTGGATGTCCAAGGCCCTTCACGTTCCAAGTGGAGACGCGCAGGTTATCAAATTTAGTAGTCATAGCTGAATTTTTGAAAAATACACCCAAGTAATGGCCACATTTTCATTATTAGTTTCATATTAGTTCTAGACCCCTCCTTCCAAGCCCCGACCCCCATAACACAGTACATCAACATGAACATTGTACAACCAACCTGAACAAAACAAATTTAAGGTCCGTGACTGTCGACTGACCAAGTGACTTTTGAATAATTGAAGGATCTTAACTGTCAGCATGAAATTTTCTGCTTTTTTGACTAAATATGTTATATATCTGTATGGTTAAAAATGAGCTGCAAGGTTTGATGTGTGTCTTCCTTTCCACTTGTATATAAATCTGGGTGAGTCACATGCTGGATGTGATCAAAATTTAAGGTCATTTTGAGTATGGCTGACTCAAATGATAAAAAAATGCTGTAGGATGTGTGGTATTTCCCATCAGTAGACCAGCCAGTTGTTAACAGGAGAGAAGCACTGTGATCAGGTTTTCTAGACTACACTCATTAAAGGATGTGAATGGCTCAAACATTACTTCAACTGGAAGTGCCCAGAGAGCACAAACCTTCGCCAAGGCCTTTTGATATTTTTAGCCAAGTTATGGCTAAGATAATCAAATTCTGGAAAATATGGTGCAACAAATCAAGTGAAAAATTCCTGGATCCACATCCATATTCATGTTTTTCCTTGTGCCATGACCAACATTCCCTGAAAATTCCATCAAATATATTGAGAACTGTTCGACTTATCTTGCTCACAGTAAAAAAAAACAACAAATAAACTAACGCTGGCAAAAACATTTTTCCTACACACATTAGTCAAGATTTACTCCCTGCACAGCTGAGGTTACACTGTGAACTGGCACAAAAGTCTTGCCTAAAAATGTAAGTGCAATAACTGTCTGTTCTTTATGATTAAAAAAAAAACAGTGGTCTATCATTTTTTTATGGATTAAAGCAAACATGGCTATTCACAGTCTGTGAGTTTTCAAGAGGAGTTTTTATTTTCAGAGAGTGCACGTCTGGTCTTTCTGGCTTTGATGGTCCACTCCAGAGCCTCCAGAGCTGCCGGCCCATCAGCTCCACAGGCTCCACTTTTCTTTGTATCTATATCAAAATTATCCAAGAAACGAGAGCCATAGTCAACAAGTAATGGAATATACTTTGTGGAGAGCGACTTGATTCAAAACAGCCTCTTAATACAAAGAAGAATGTTTTCAGTGCTGTGGGTGGACCTGAGTGACTCACCCAGGGAAGGGTGCAGTGGGGATGCATTTTAACAGTTGTTAAAGTTTTCCCACCATGTTTATATCCAAACAATTTAAATATGTGAGTCTCTGGAAATCTTAGGCCTGGAACAAGTTTTCCAAACAGTTTATTTTCACTGTTTATAAATGTCATCTGCATGTGTATGCAGTGTACACAGAAGGCTGTGTTGTTTAGGCTGGGCCTGAGTAAGTAGGGGTGTATGTTTCACACCAAAATATAACTAGTGCTGCAATGTTTTTCATGTGAGGATTTAAAGATTGTGGCCTCCATCCAGAACAGATCATCTCATAGAGTAAAGCCCTGTAAAGATCTGTTCTGCAGAAAACATACAGTATGATGAGTTAGACAAATTTCACTAAGCTCTATTTAGAGCAGTAAAAGTTGTTAATGAATATGAGGATCTATTAGCTTAGTTAAACTGGTAACTCTAAATTGCCCTTCAGCGTGGGTAAATGTGTGGATGGTTGTTTGTCTCTTTATGTGGCCCTCTGATTTGCTGGTGTCTGGTCCAGGGTGTACCCAGCCTCTCTGCCAATGTCTGTTGGGATTGACCACAGCCCCCTGTAACCCAGAAAAGGATAAGTGGTAGGGATAATAGGTGGATGGATGGATGGATGGATACTGTTGCCAGTTTAATTGGAAAAATAGTGTTTTGATTTGTATGTGTAATATTGTATTTTTAAATGACCTGAACTTAATTTCCAGCATAATAAAACTGTGAAATTCAGAAAAATAAACTTTATTTACTCCGTTAAGAATGTTTTCTTTTCATAAGTAAGCAAAAGACCTGACTAACATTATGAGTAGGTGTGTGTGTGTGTGTGGGGGGGGGGGGGGGGGGGGGGGGGGGGGGGGGGGGGGGGTAGGTGTGTGTATGTGTGTTTCTTCTCCACTGTAAGACAAAAGCAGAATGAATCAGGTGCAGGTGAACTTTATAGGTCATATAGGTCATTTAGTTCATAAGAATGACACATCCAGACAAAATCAAGCTGTGGATTCTGGGTTTACTGGTGTTTTTTTCTTTTTCTGCTGATTGACAAACTTAAATTCAAGCCTTTATGACTGCTATGTTAAGCTCTACTTTTACTGTTCAATGCTTCACCACATTATATCATACTAAACTATTGCATATTTTGTGGTTAGATTTACCCATTTATTTGGATGAATACAGAAAATTGGATAAGCAGTTTACTGGATGAACAGAAGGATGGATGATTAATAGATGAATTACGTGACTGATGGATGGATTAATTGGTGGATGGGCTGATTGCCTCCTGTTTCTAATGCACACCTAAACTAGAGGTGCTCGGAGCACAAACTTCTGCTGAGGCCTTTATAAGATGAGTGAACAGGGAAAATGTCAAAAACTGCTCTATCTCACATTCCTTTAAAAAAAATTCCTTCATCAGGATCCAGATTCATTTCACCACCAAAATCTAATCCTTTCTTCCTTTAACCATGATCAACATTCCCTGAAATCTTATCAAAATATATGGACAACATTTGGAGTTATCTTGCACACAGACAGACAGACAGACAGGTACACAGACAAACTTGTAACCTCCTTGGCAGAGGTAACAGTGATGTCATCTGATCACCTCTGGATGTGACAGGATTTAGACATCTTACCATTTTGTGTTATTGCTTTATCAGGAAAAATTCTGATAGAATCAGCAGAAAAAAACTAAAGTGCTGTCAGTCGCTGTAGGTTAAAAAGTACAAAGGAAATGTCACATGGACTGAAAGGCTCTGGAAATTCAAGGTCCACCTATTGAAGTAGGAGGACTTCAGTATCAAGATATTTGTGATTCATCTGAGATCTGCTTGTTAAATCAGCGATCATAAGTTTTGTCCTCACACATATTAACCAAACACCAAGACTCAGTCACCTAGAGTAAAAATCATCCATGACAAGCCCATGATCCCTTCTTGCTCTTCCTCATGGAAAAGGCTGATAACTCGGTGATCATCAAATATCAAGATGTGTCTATAACAGTAAATGCTGGGACATTGATCTGTGTGCATAATGTACAGAAATGGTGAGAGAAAGCTCATCTGTGGAGATTCAGTAGAGGGAAGCTGGTTGGTAAGAACATGGCTGTTTTCTCAAACACCTACTACATACATCTTACAAATGCAGTACACATAATGTGCTGCATTGCTTGGCAGTGTGTAACATGACTGCCAAACGGCTGTTATTTTGTAGCCTGTTACACAGGGCCGAACTGATTCTTCTTCTTCTGTATGTTATTCTTGCAGATGGCAATTTTCGTCCAAGATGCGTCACCTACTGGGCTTAAAGGGACAGTTCAGTTTATTTGAAGTGGGGTTGTATGAGCTCCATATGGCCACTAAGTACATTAGATGCAGTAGAACGTTCTCTCCTCTCCCTCAGTAAGCCACAGTCTGTAAGCATCTGAACTAGTCAGAACTAGCCACAAAAGCAGGGAAGTATTGTACCAAGTGTAAAGGGTATTTTCTCCGCCTACAAGAACTCCCATCAAAATGTAATACCGGCGTTTAAAAATACGCTACCTAGAAAGTTTAAACGCCGGTATTACTTTTTGATGGGAGTTCTTGTAGGCGGAGAAAATACCCTTTACACTTGGTACAATACTTCCCTGTTTGTGGCTAATTCTGCGTAACAGACTGTGGCTTACTGAGGGAGAGCAGAGAACTTTCTACTGCATCTAATGTACTTAGTGGCCATATGGAGCTCATACCACCCCACTTCAAAAAAACTGAACTGTCCCTTTAAGTTCAGATCAAATATTTCTAATATTTTGTTCAAGTTCCTTGTAATTGCACAAACAAATCTAAGTGTTTTCCCTCCCCAGTCCAATAATCAAGCCAAGTTCTGTTTGTGGTCTTGAAAACAAAAGTAAACAATAGCTGAGCTAACAGCTAGTGCCACTAAATTAACATACAATATAGGCCTTCAAGCTAGGGTTGGTAATTTGATTTAGATACACTTTTTGTTATACTGGTTAAAATGATCGTTATGTCCCGATGGCAATCAATGCATGATGTGTTCTTAAAAAGGAGTGAAAAATAGCCGCTGTCTACAGCAGGAGTAAAACAGGGAAAACACCAACCAACCACAGCGATTCAGACCAAAATTATTAAACTAATTAAATCCCGTACAACCATTCTGCCCACCTTCTGCGCATACATTTTGCCGGCGTGTACTGTCCCTGAGTCAATGCGCGTAGCCGAGCTGAGAGAGATCCAAGTACGCTGGAGATTGCTTACCTGTCAAGTTTTGGCTCTGAAATTTGGGAAGCCTGCTGCGAGTCGTCCCACAACCCCAACCAAGCTCCAGTATCACTTACATTTAAGACAAGTGTACAAGAAATCTAAAATAAACACTTTGTTTTTCTCGGTTTGTTGCCGCTTTGGGCTCTAATCTCGTGACAACTGCCACCCAGGCTACTGCAGTTGGCAGTTCTCATGAGACTTTTTCTTCTTCTTCGGTTTTACGGTGGTTGGCATCCATCATTTTGGTGCATTACCGCCCCATTAGGCTAGTGACAGAGCTCAGTTTGGAGAGGCAGAGGAATGTTGGTACAACGGGAGACTTGACAGCTATGTGGAGAATGGCAGCAAAACTACCTATATCCTGATTACCGCTCCTCCTGCTAAACAGAGGAAGAGAAGAAAGATGGAGGCAGAGAAGGCCGAAACAAAAAAGAATTTGGACAAAGCCAGGGCAAAAATGAGAGTCAACATCGGGTTGTGAGTACTAACTAACTTGCCATGTTTGTTTGTTTGTTTCTTAAACTTTACTATGATAATGTTTTGGTGTTTTCTTACCGCTGAGTGAGACATGATTTTGTGCAGTGCAAAACTAAAATGTTGTGCTGAGGACTGGTTTTGAGTTGAGCTCCGGGGGCGGGGTATGGGCTAGGCGGAGTCCTGAGGAGATGCTACATTCAAATTCATGCTAGTTTTCCAAAATTACTGACCCTAGCTTTAAGAAGTCTAACAAGCATTTTATTTTGTCATGATTTTCACCAATGAACACACTGGAAATGCATAATATCCTTGCAATGACTTGAAAAATGTAAATGTACTGAGTTTGATTATCTTTACTGTTATATAAGTGTGACAGAATCAATGCTTTTGCTACTGCTAAGGCTGTTTCTGCGGATATAAGCTGTGGCTGAGCCAGCTGCAATCTCCAGGGCTGTAAATCGAGGCCAATGTGAGACTGCCAAAAGATGTAATACCCTGACTGTCCACTTGGGGCTAGCTGCAGAAAAATTACACCTGAATTAATGATTGTATGTGGGGAAGAGATAGTTTTGACTGCATTAATACACATCTTTACTGCCTGGTTCAAAAAAACAGCCTCAGTCTAAAACTTACAGATGGAGAGACAAATAAATGGACAAGTGGCTGCAAAAGCATTACCTCCATGGAGGAGGTAAAATGGTCAGTGACACTCTGAATTGAGAGGAGATGTGTTTATAGGGACAGTGAAAGACAGAATACCTTTAAATGGTTTTGATCTAAATTACTATTTTCCTCCATCTTTTGAAGGACTGTTTATTTTCTTGTTCTTTCAAGCAATAAGAATAAAGAAAAAAACATTTTTATGCTGGAAAAAATGTGTTTTGTCAATGATCTGAAAGTCCAGCTCCAGCCATTCAGCAAGATTTATTGCTTTGTTGATGTTTAATGATTATCTAAAAGAGAATCTCTGCATGAGACACACCCACTACACATACACCTTTATTCCCCTCTATCTCACCTGGCAGTTTCTCTGTGGTCACACCAGCCATCATGTCAAGTGACATTAATATTTCAGTGGGATATTATACCATCAACGAAAACAACATTTTTGCCAGTGGGGATTATATCTCTGGGAAAGCTACATTAGAACTGGCGAAAGAGTGCAAAGTAGAGTCGTTCATTGTGAAACTGAAGGGCAAAGCTGAAGTCAAATGGACTGAACATCATGGAAGAACAACTGTAGTCTATCACAGGAAGGCGAAGTTCTTCAGTATCGCACAAGATCTTATTCAGTCCAAACAGGGTAAGTGATCTGCTTTAGTGTTTCGCTTTGGAGAAATACAGCTATCAGGACTGTTCTAGTCATGTGTGTTGGTAAAGAGCCATTCTTTACTTTTTGTTAACTACTGTTAGAATCTCTCCTTGCCTTTCTTGCTAATTCTCAATTAAAAGTCCCCTCTAATTACAATACAGTTGTTGGCTTCAAGCAGAGTGATATAACCAGGCCATAGACTATATATTTTTAAAGTAGTATTTGCTTCTAGTGTCAGTAATATGAATTGATTTGTTTAAATAACCTTTAATATACATAACTCCTTCTTACAATTACTACCTACCTATTACTAGATTATTTACTTATCCGTGAACTTTGTACCCTGTTCTATATGCATTTTACTTTAGCCTCTGCCACAGTCAGGGGTAACTCATGTTTTTGAGACATTTTGTGCAGTTTTATTTTTGAGTTGTTTTTAAATCAGTACTTTTATATGTATTCTGGGATGTATTGTCCTTAGTTACATTTATCGAAGCATTTGAGTATTGAGTAGAAATATAATAAAAAGCTAAATGCCAGAAGTTTCCCATCCTCTAGATTTTCACCATACAAAAATATTAACTTCGCTATTGATACTGAGTATATTATCACAACCAGTGGACCCAGTGAAAGACATCAGTGATAAATGAATTAACCTGAAGTGAGTAGGTTTCTGGCTTTTGGGCTTTTTAAAGCAATAGTCCAACATTTTTTTTTGTTGTTGTTTCTTTCCTCATTCTCGACTCTGCATGCAAGAACAAGTAAGAGACGGACAAAGGTCACCCACAGCTAACTAGCTTAGCTGAAATAGCTGGAAGTCAATAAGACTGCCTCTGCCTAAATTATCAGATAACCTTTTCAGCAACTCTAGACGGTCCTGTGTGCCTGTTGTGACTTATTTTTTTCACTTTGTTACATTATCTTCTGCTATCATCGTATTATCTTCCTTTACTCCTAAACAGAGGCTTTGTTTTGTTGACCTACTTCCGCGGTGGTTTGAGCTAGAGATGTGACGTTCGCAAGCGAGTCTAGTCTTTTGAATGGCTCTTTTAATTGAAGGATAAGAACCCATTTACAGTTGTGAGTGAGCCTGTTGTTTGCAAGCCATTGTTAAATGCAAATTGCCTACAAATTAAAGGTGTACTTTTGAATTTTATGTCCTGATAAATTATCCGTTATTTAATAGATTTCTTATTGTATAACTGTATTGCCTTTCAGGAAACAACGTAATTGGTCGGGGTTATAATGTCTTCCCGTTCAACTTTCAGATACCTCCACAGTGAGTTTGATGTTTTATCTCTAAGATTGAATCAGTTGCAACTGTCTTCTTTATAAAAAGCAGTTCTAATTGACTCTTTGCTAAGCCTCTCCCACAAACTGCCTCTGTCCAATCCCACGTCAGCAATTGTAACTATTCAAGAGAGGCCTGTCAAGCTTTCGGCAGAAAACAATATGCCTAAGCGGTGTCCATACGGGACAGTCGATAGCCGAGAAGTTTGGAGGGTGGTGTTGATTTGTTTTTACTTCCCCAAGCCAAAGACTCAAGAAGAAAGATTCCTGGTGTGGATAAAGCACAAGAACACCTAAGCTGACACGCCAGATGGACAGTTCCATATATCCGGCACAGAAATATTAGGGTGTATTAGGGTATAAGGGTGTATAATTTGCCAGTAAACAACTTTACTTGATATACCTCAGGAAGGGGGGTAGGAAAAGCACAGGAACAACTTCTTTTATGACAAACGTCTCTGATCTGACATCAGATGTGACGGGACAAGTAATATAGATACAAATGTAAATGCTGGTTCAGACGGTTACATTAAATAGTGGTTGCTGTGATTGTTTATGGCATTGAAATGTGCCTGACAATCTGGATACCTGCCTGTGAGGTTTTGGTGACATGTGCGCACAGCGCGCCTGTCAGCCAAATTACCACTGCCAGGGGTGCGCCTCGCCTGCGCTGAGAATAGACCAGGTTGGGGCTGGCGGGCTTTCAGCGCACCCTCCGCACGAAATTGTCACTGCGCCAAGCTGAATCTTTCGACACCTCCCCCTGGTGCGCCATCACACCCATCTCGGCGCAGCCGGTCTACCAAATTGCCAAATTGGCTGCGCACGGTGGTGCGCCGGACAAAATTACCACTGCGCGGGGTGCGCTAGGCTGCGCCACCCTGGGCCATCCGGAGTTGTGCCAGGAAATTAGAGCCCCAAGTGTCTAAAAGCAAAACCCCCCTGCCAAACATAACTATAAGCACTCTTAAAGGCAGTGCACTATATCATATAGTACCCTTTTTCAAATCAAATAAATAAGAAAAAAATATAAATGTAAACCAAATGCCCTCCAACTGAATACTAGACTTATGATCAACCATGTGAAAATTAAAGATCAACAAAATAAACTTCACAATATAAAACTCATTTAGATATTTTTCAATTTTCTACTGTCAAAGAAAGTGATGTCACAAGATATGATTAGCATTACTGAACCTAGATTTAGCCTTGTGGCTAGTTTATATTTTTATATTTATATTTTATATTTTTATATTTATACAACCTTTTTTGCCCCTAAGGGAATTTGTCTTGCACAGAGAGCATAAAAAACACAAACATTGGACATCAACAACTGAACAGGACAGCACATAATAACATTTAATAGTTAGTCAAGAATAAAACATATTAAAATGACAGTCATAATAATAAATTAGTAAGTAAAAAAAGATAATAAAGGGGTGATTCTGTAAAATTCATAGTGATGCATGTCTGCAGGGATTATCTGACTATGTTCTGCCATACTGATTTTGTTTCTTTTTTATTATTATTATTATTATTATTTTTAGCAAAGACCTTTTAACTTGACTGATTGTGAGCATATTGTCACAACGAACCAGAATTGTCTCACAAGCACAACTCAGACGGAGGTCCAAAGTCCCAAAAAAACTTTCAAAAAAGATTTAAAATTAGCAGGAAGAAGAATGGTCAAAAATATACTTATCAGAATCAGATAAATGGAGGGACACACAAGCAGGAAATGCTGGAAAGTGCCAACACGAGGTGCAAAGACGA
This sequence comes from Cetoscarus ocellatus, assembly GCA_037902135.1. NCBI lineage: Eukaryota > Metazoa > Chordata > Actinopteri > Labriformes > Labridae > Cetoscarus > Cetoscarus ocellatus. Next base: position 1,852,321 of record JBAMNC010001392.1, on the reverse strand, counting down.
TCTGTCAAAGAAACAGAGGGGAAGAGGTTTAAATGCACACACAGGGCAACGACAACCATGTGGCACAGGAGGTGAGGGAAATCATAATCAGGGAGCAGCAGGGAGGACAGGAAACACAGCCTGAAACAAGAGACAAGGGCGAGTGATTTCAAAATACAACAGGAATGACAAGACATGACACATCAGGACAAAAAACTAAAATGGGAACTTAACCATGTCTGACCTCTTTAAAGACAAAGAGGCAGAGGTAAAGAGCTTATTTCTTGTCATTCAGCATTTAAAAAAAGATTGGAGACATTTATGCATAATAATGCAGATATTCAGTTACTCTTGCAGATTCCCAAATAACCTTTTATCACAAAACTGAAATAACAATATAAGGTCAAAAAGACTTGACATGGACATTTTCCACTCTGATGTAGCCCAGCAATAGTCGCAGTGAATACAGATCACAGTCAGAGAAGCGCAGACAACAGGTCAGTTATTATTTTTTTCCATCACTGTCCCTATGCGATAGAGAGTGGTTCAGGTATGACATTTTTGGGGGCCAGTCTGGAAGTTAGTATTAGTTCTTTGTATTTAACACAAAGTTTATGGGATTTATTTAAATGGCTGTCTGATTGATGATGATAATGAGCCCTAGGTTGAAAGAAAAGTTCAATAAACTTCCATGTTTTTTTCATCATAATTACCAATAAACACCACTTTCATTGTTTTTGTAGCGTAATTGTAGGCGGCAAGAGTAAAAAGCCAGTGTCAGGCTGCTCGGGAATGGCAACATAGCTTTTTGACTTTAACACCACCCCCACAAAGCTCCAACTTTCATCTCACAGTCTTACTTGTTGTTAAAGAGACTTTCCTCTGAGTATAAACTGAAATTAAGTTGGTCGTCTTGGCTGCAGCAATCGTGTGTGACAGCATTTTGAAGATGATCAGAATTTATACACATTTACTTAAAGGGATGGTTGAATTTGGTAATGAAGTTGTATGAGGTTCATTTAAATAGTAAATTTATTGGCCACAGGGATTTTCATCAAATCTGCCCCTGTAAAAAGAGGACCAGCATGGAAGTTAGGATAGATATTGCTGCAGATGGTCCAAGGACTTAGGGCTGTTAAGCCTCAGGGACGATTGTGCAGATTTTATGTGCTTTTCATTCTTAATCTACGGATAATTTTAGTGTTTGTCATGCATATGGCATAAAACTGGGCAAGACTGTGTATTTTTATTTGATCTTGTAATTTCCAGCTTAGCTCTAAAAGTAAGTCTAAAATACACCGCGGACAAACAAGTGTTACACTCATACTGATAAGCGCAAAAATGCTCAATTGAAACCCATTTAAACTGCAGTTTTTTATCTCCTTTCCATGAAAGCATAATACATGCATTTTATTATTTCTTGGTGTCAATCTGGGTTTTTGCCACTCTAATAGGCAATAATTATAAAAAAGATTACTTGTCATGATTACATGTGTACTTCAAAATACTCTGTGGGAATCATCTACTGAAAAATGTATATACTGTGTTTCCTTATTCCACAGAGACCTGCCGTCCTCCTACAAAGGCACCTATGGAAAAATCAGGTATACACTGGAGGCAAATCTGAGCCGCTCAATGAGAATGGACAGCAAAGCTAAGGCTGAGTTCACCATCATCAATGGAAACCTTAGAAGTGATCCATTCGTGAAGGTTTCAAAAAAACAAACAACACACAGAAGAAATACAACTGGTTGCCTATTGTTTGACTGACACTGCTGCAGACAGAAGAAGTAGCTCTAGCTGATGTTTTTTTTTTCTTTTCTGTTTAGGCTCCACAGAACCAGACCATTGATAAGAAAATGAAGCTCTTTGCATCTGGCTCAGTACGGATGGATGTAAATATTCCACGAACAGGCTTTTATCAAGGTGATCTTTGCCTATAACATTGAAATGGTTCATTCCCTCCACAGAGAACCTCAGCAGGTTTTGTGAAAAAAGATTAACTCTCTCATGTTTAGCTCAGAGCCCATTTTCCCCCTGACCCTTTGGACAGTATACCTGCTGTTGACTACACAGGTGCATAATTGTTGACATGCATCCCTGTGTCTGTTCAGGGTGTTGGCTGTGCATGTCATCTAGGATTATTGTGATGAAGACATGAGATGCTGTATAAACACGACCTCTAGAGGGTGCAGAGATGGAGGGGATGTAAAAGAATCAACACAGCAGCAGAAACAATGACAAAAGTTTCAAGGACAAACTGATAAACCAATTCTCCAGATCTACGCGATGTGTTACTGCCACTGTACATCAGCTTTGACAGACATGTCTGTCAAAGCTGATGCAGATAAACTTTATTTAGATGTAAATATTAAAACCTGTTAGACTAATGGATCAGCATTAGGTTTTTCACTCAACAGTCAACCATAAAACGTACTGAATTATGGTTGAATGCTGCTGTGGCTGTGTTTGGATCAATTTTTCATTTAATACAGGGATGGACAACTTTGGTGACAAAGAAGGCCACATTTAGTATGTTAAATATTTAAACTACAATGCAATAGCTGTAATCATTTCATGAGCTAAATTGTTGGATTCCAGCCCGTTTCATTTACTTCATTTAATGCAAATAACAGCATTTACCGGTTGTCAAAATATATTTTGAAAATATTTTTATTTCTGTCTTGTTAAATACATAAAAGTGAGTTTAATAAATAAAATAACAGCCCAAATCAATAAAATATCTTTTGTTGGTGGGAAATATCACTTTATGGTCATGGCAGATTTTGTCAGGTTTTTTTCCAGAACATACTTTTTTTTATATTTTTCACTTGCTGGCAGGCTGCATTAAGGGAGGAGGAGGGTATGGAACCCCAAAAGATTCATAATTAGATAAATAAAAACAACATTTTGAAATAAATACCATTTTGATAAATAACAGACAAATATATAATATGGCCATTAAATTGTAAAATAAGGTGATATTATTATGAAATATGTTTTATTATTCTTTAATATCAAATTATTATAATTAAATATTTCATAAGGATCATTTTAACAATTTCATACTTTTTAAAATAATGACTTTTTATTTATTTTCCAAGCTTTTATAAAACAAAAAAAAAAACGTTTTGATCAAGAAAACATGTTTTAGACCAAAGTCTAACTAGTAGTGCTATGTTTCCTTTCTTGTTTTGTTGTGTTTTGTTTTTTTCAGGTGAAGGCTTACAGGTTGTGGCCTCCATCCAGAACAAATCATCTCGAGACATCAAGCCCAAATATTGTTTGTACAGGAAGTGCAGTTACTTTGTCAAGGGAAAGAGGAAGGTTGAAACTGAAGACATCCTGAAAGAGGTGGGGGATCCAATCCCTCCATCTGCAGGACAGACTGTCACCAGGACCATCACCATCCCCTCTGACACCAGTGTGACCATCCTGAACTGTGAAATCCTCAAGGTTGAGTACAGGCTCAAGGTGTGTATATCTTTATACATAACATCCATGTTCATTAGAGCTGCATGGTGGTTGGCTGGAACAGATGGTCCTTGAATTTTCTGTATTTTCGCTGTAGGTCTACCTGGATGTCAAGTATGCTTCAGACCCTCTGCTCAAGTTCCCCATAATAATCCTGCCTGCATTACCAGAACATGAGGCAGGGCAGCAGCCTGATCAGCCTGCATATGGATACGGTGCATTTGCAAACTCAGACATGCAAGGAGGCAGCAGCTACTTACACCCACCACCCACAGGCCCGTCTGCTCCACCTCCAGCCTATGGGGCTTATGACATGTATCCCTCTTTGTCCGCTTTTGATAGAAAATCCTAAAGTGTATTTTCTAAATCTCAGTTAGAAACACACTGTAGATAAATATGATGAAGGGTAACAACAATTTTGATAAATTGTAGCTGCCCAGACCTATGTAAAGATGTGAAGCATTATAGGGATTGTTTTAGAAATCTCACCTGTAGATGTTTGATTGCTTCAGTTTCATTCAGATGGTTTAATTTCCAGTTCATACTTTCCTTTATTTGATTTAATGTTTTTTGGTGTTGTTAAGCTATAAAAACTATGAATTAAGATCGTCTGCATCTATTAAAGATTTCCAAGTACTGAGTAAATTGTATTCCAGATCTCATGTTGTATGCACTCAGTTTTACAACATGATATATCAGTACAATTAAGAAGAAATACCATTTTTGCCATCATTGATGTTTCCCTTGTTCTAACTTTAGAGGTTTTTAACTGGTTTCATTGAAAACCCATGTGAAAACTGTCTCACAAACTTAATCCTCTATGTCACACACATAACTTCTATCATTAAACTCATCACACTTTGATGCCACAAGGCTTTGGTGAAAATTTCTTGAACATTTTTTGTTGTTTTTGTGAGAAATGTGGCCAGAGCAGCAATTTCAAAATGTACTCTGTTTTCGTCTTCCCCCAGAATATCTCTCAAAGTTTTGAGACAAAGGTAAACTGAGAGCAACCACCTCTCCCAGTATTCCAATATAATTTGTTTGTTCATTTGTTTGATTAGTTTAAATTCAATATCATTCATTTCATCTGGAGATTTTTTCCTATATTGAGACCTTCAAAGTCGTTTTTCCCCATATAAATTCATGTTATATTATTCCCTCTGACCAAATGTTAAACTCCTGTAGAAGTCAAAGAAACAGGTTCTCCTGCAGGTGAAAATTCTAAATATTTAAATATAAGGACTTAAAGTGTGAAAAACTTTGATGCCAGGCTCCTTTATACAAAACCTTAGTTTCTTTTGTGATCTACAGAGACACAGAGAACCATGACATCACATGTAAACTGTTACAATAAAAATTACACACATAACACAATTCATATTTTTTAATGAATTTTTAATGCATTTTATACTGTAAATATGAGCATTAGAGCTTAATAACTACCAGGTCATGTGACCCATTGGCTCAAAATCAACACAGGATGGTAGTGCTAAGCTTGTTCTATGACACACCTCTTCTTATTGCATTTGAACACAATTAGTTTTTTCTAAGAATTTAATACCTGTCTTAATGTAAATATGAGCATTAGAGCTTAATAACTCCCAGGTCATGTGACGTTTTGGCTCAAACTCAACACAGGATGGCATTATATTTTTAATGGAGCGACGCCTGCGAGCTAGTTCAGGCAGACAACTCGAGCTGCTCAGCTATGCATATGTCACATGTCTCACTCCTCTCAACCATCCTCCAGTCACACTCTTCACCTCTCAATTTGGCGGTATATTTAAACTGGGAGTTTTCCCATCTCTCCCTCTGCCCTGCAACGACTCTGCTGCCCTACACTGACTTGCTGCGTGTTCTTTCACCCCCACTGCCACCCCAGCATCCACCTGCAGGCTCCGGGGGTGTTCAGTATGTTTTGCTCATCACTCCTTCATGCCTTCATGTAAACCTTTCTGCAGGGAGTGATGAAACCGGAGCCTGGGCGCCAAACCTATAACATGTATTTGCAGCTACAATAAAACAATTTAAACGTGAGTTGACTGACTGAAATGTAGTTCTCATATTTTTAAAAATAGAATCTTAATACATTTAACACCCCCGTTTTATTTGAAAACCGGAAGTTCCCACACGCTCTTGTAAGTTAGTGCTGACTTTCCCACTTGTTTCTGTGCTCTGGGAGCCCCAACACAAAGTGAGGAAAAAGACAGATTTACTATACCTTCAAATTTCGGGATAAGTTCCTCAAGGTTCCATGACCTGAGTATCTCTTTTACATACTCAGCCATGGAGTCTAAATGACAGCAATCAGTTATCAACATTACATAGACATTTACATCTCCATAAATGTTCAGATTAAACATTTAGACCGGGTTTCAACATACATACATACAAGACTTAGAAAAAACACCAAAGAAAATTAGGCCGAATGTGCAAAATGTAATTTTCTGCTGCTACTGCCGCTAGCAGTCAGACCAAAAAGGAGTTGGATGACGTCATGAAGTAGCGTGGCATCATGGGAGCTGTAGTCGTTTAATAACTTACAGATCTGTTGTTCCTCACTCTTTTTACGATATAAACCGACCGTTTCAATTTCTTTAGCAACAGCGAGCTTCAGCAGAGAAAATAACTCTCTTTAGTAACAAGCGTTTCACTGTTATTTACACTGTATTGAGAAATGCTACTTACTGTAGCTTAAGTTAGCGGTTAGCAACCCGCTAACTGTTTAAGCGAACTGCTAATTACTTAGCTTTACAGTTAGTGACGGCTTCCCCCTCTCTGCTGCTGTCTCTGGCTCAGTACGTCTTACGTTAAGCTATACCCCTGCCTCTTTTATAAATGCAGTTCATGGGATCCGCTCAGCATCATACAAAGCTATTGTTACATGCTGTGGTTAGCCAGCCTCCGCTCCACGCCGCTCTGCATCGCATTTAAACCTAGCAACTCACTCGCTAAAAACGGTAAAAGAATACGTTGGACGTCCATTAACTTTATCAGTCCTGCTTCAGGTTTCATCTTGCCCTTGTCCTATATTTTTTAACACATCATGTCGTCCACCATAAAGAGTCTGAAAGTCACCTGTCTTCCAATAAATGAGAAAAACATATTCACAAATGGCGACTGGGTGTCCGGCCAAGTCCTGCTGGAGGTGGCCAAAGACTGTCAGATGGAGTCCCTGATGATTCAGTTCAAAGGGAAAGCCGAAGTGCAGTGGACTGAGAGACACGTGAAAGTCCCTGTTGTTTACCACTCTAAGGACAAGTACTTCAACATCAAACATTACTTCATGCGAGATAAAAGCGCTAAAAATTAGTTGGAGAAATGAGCCGCTACTTTTCAGACTGTCTGCAGACTTCTGGAAAACCATTCAGCTGACTTCAGCAAAGTCGTCATGTTTAAAAGTATTGATTATAATGTGGTGGACCCACTTATGAGAGACATTCACCTAAGAGGACTTTTGCCTTTAGGAGCGGGAGTGAGCTTCCTGTTTCCGTTTCTGGGTTAAGGGGGTATTCAGTTTTTACCGGTACACAGCATGAATACAGTAGTGTCTGTATGCTCTGTAAAGTGGAGAGAAATAACTACACTGCCTCGACTCACTCACGTCCCTGTCTCATTGTTTCTACTCGACAATAAAGCACTAACAGGGAAACAGGTCACTTACGTTTTGCAAAGATGCAGGCGCAGAGATAATGCATTAATATGCAACGTGATGTTATCAATTTCCTTTTTATCAAAACAGGACGTCTGAAGCCGAACAATGTCCTGTCTTTGTGTATTCAATTGAAAAAAAGTTTCAGAGGTTGTACTGTATTTGATATGTCAGAGGGTATCAGATGGTGTTTGCAAGACAAATGAATCAACATGTGAATTCACTGTGAAGAAAATAATAATGAGAAAGGGTCTTTATTTGGCAAACAAATTCATGAATTATTTCACTTTGTGTTACATGACTTAAACATTTTCTGGGGGAAAATATTTATTTTGAATTATTTTATTCAGACTAAGATAGGAAGGTCAATTAAAGTTTTCCTTAAATAGTTTTGTTCATGTTGACAAAGAAAGTGATAGCTTTAGCTCAGCTTTTATGTCCTTAATAGACTCTGTTGGTTTTATTCAGGCTGTTCATGAAGCTACTCATCATTTCAACCACACTCTTGATTTGGTTCTAGCATATGGCCTTGATGTTGATAGACTAAAAGTTTTTCCTGAGAATCCTTTATTATCCGATCACTTCTTAGTAACTTTTAACATCTTCTAAGAGGATTTTGTGTTTTGTAACAAAATTGTGAAGAGTAGAAATCTGTCCAATGGTGCCGTGGCTAAATTGAAAGAAGCCATTCCTGCTGCCTTAAACTCAATAACTTGGCCAACTGATAACTGTGATATTAGCTATAGCCCCTCTCAGCTGGATCAGCTTGTTGACGACTCTGCCAGTCTACTAAGATCCACTTTGGACTCAATTGCGCCACTGAGACAAAAAACTATTAAACGTCAGAGGACAGCTCCTTGGTTTACTTTTGAAACTCGTGAACTTAAACAAGCATCCCGTAAATTAGAGAGAATATGGCACTCCAATAAAAGGGATGAGTCACGTATACTTTGGCGGGAAAGTCATAATAACTACATGACAGCCTTACAACATGCTCGAGCTGCCTACTACTCCTCACTAATTGAAGAAAATAAAAACAACACTAGGTACCTTTTCAACACTGTAGCCAGGCTGACACAGAGTCAGAGCTCTGTTGAGCCTGTGATTCCTCTAGCTCTCAGCTGTGAGGACTTTATGAGCTTTTTTAATGATAAAATTCTTAAAATTAGAAATAAAATTAGCAACTCCCTGCTTTCACCTGAACCTACCATACCATTAATTGTAGTCAGACCTGAGTTAGATCATTTTTCTACAATTAGCCTTCAGGAGCTAAATTCTCTTGTCTCCTCCTCCAAACCATCTACCTGCCTTTTAGACCCGATCCCAACTAAACTGTTCAAGGAGGTCTTTCCCTTAGTTTGTCCATCCCTGCTGGAGACAATAAATATATCTCTATCAACAGGCTACATGCCACAGTCTTTTAAAGTAGCTGTAATCAAACCTCTCCTTAAAAAACCTAACCTCGATTCGGGAACATTAGCCAACTACAGGCCTATATCAAACCTTCCATTTACTTCAAAGATCCTGGAGAAAGTAGTGGCTTATCAGCTATGTGACTTCCTTCAAGACAACAGCCTTTTTGAGGACTTTCAGTCAGGATTTAGAGCTCATCACAGCACAGAGACTGCTCTATTTAAAGTAACTAACGACCTACTCTCAGCTTCAGATGAGGGACTTCTCTCAGTACTTGTTTTGTTAGATCTTAGTGCAGCTTTTGACACCATTGATCGTGATGTTCTTATACAGAGATTAGAGGTATTACTCGGGTTTACAGGGACTGCCCTAAATTGGTTTAAGTCCTACTTATCTGATAGATACCAGTTTGTACACGTGAACAACAAGTCCTCTGTGTACACTAAAGTAAGTTACAGAGTTCCTCAAGGCTCTGTGCTAGGTCCAATTCTCTTCTCCATTTATATGCTTCCCCTCGGTGATATCATGAGGAAATACTCCGCTAATTTTCATTGTTACGCTGATGATACTCAGCTGTATGTATCAATGAAGCCAGGTGAGACAAATCAGTTATCTAAACTAGACGCGTGTCCAAAAGACATTAGTACCTGGATGGCCAAAAATGTTCTTCTTCTTAACTCAGACAAGACATAGATCATTGTGCTGGGCCCTCGACACCTTAGAGAAACCTTTTCTAATGATTTAACTGCCCTAGATGGCATAAGCCTGACGCCAAGCACAACTGTTAGAAATCTTAGGGTTCTGTTTGATCAGGATCTATCCTTTAACTCTCACATAAAGCAAATTTCAAGAACAGCCTTTTTTCATCGTAACATCACTAAAATCAGGCCTATCCTGTCCCAGAGCGATGCTGAAAAGCTAGTCCATGCTTTTGTTACCTCTAGACTGGACTACTGTAATTCTCTTCTTTCAGGCTGTCCCAGTAAGTCGCTTAAGACGCTTCAGCTGGTTCAAAATGCTGCAGCACGTGTGCTGACTAGAACTAGGAGAAGAGACCACATTACTCCTGTATTAGTTTCTCTGCATAGGCTTCCCATAACATATAGAATAGAATTGAAGATTCTTCTTCTCACCTATAAAGCTCTCAGTGGACAGGCACCAGTTTACCTCAAAGAGCTTGTAGTGCCGTACAACCCCCCAGAACATTACGCTCCCAAAATGCTGGCCTGCTTGTGGTTCCATCAGTCTCTAGAAGTAGTCTGGGAGGTAGAACCTTCAGTTATCAGGCTCATCTTCTCTGGAACCATTTACCAACCACGGTTCGGGAGGCAGACACCCTCTCTACCTTTAAGGTTAGACTTAAAACATTCCTCTTTGATAAAGCTTTCAGTTAGGGACCAGCTCATAGTCCATAGTTTAGACACATAGTTAAGATGCAATAGGCTTAGACTGCCGGGGGGATCTGGCACATTGGGCTCTATCCCTCTCTCTCTCACACTCTGTCTCCATATATGCCTCTGCCCCTTTTTGTTTGCTCCTGTACTCGTCTCTGGCTCTTGTCTTTTAGGTGGCCTGGGATCCTTGGTGGAGACTGTCTGCTGCTGTGGAGTCACGAAGCCTCAATAACTACAATTACAGACATCACACATATTTGGCCATCTCATTCCAGTTCATAATTATTATAGCTGTTAATGTTGATATTAGCATGATCTTTCTATCCATGGTTGATACATCTATAGTAACTATCTTTAGCTCCACATGGACATGAGATCCCTCTTGAAAATGAGGTGTCACATCTCAAGAGGTCTACCATTAATACATTTATACTTAACGGAGACAAATATGGTAGGGATGCACTTGTGGTCTGGGCACTCATGAGTTTGTCACTACCATAAATTCTTATTTTCAGTAAGACTTTTATTGATTATACTTCTATAAAATTTTCACCACAACCACACAGACATGAGGATCCTCCTCTAATAAATTTGTTTGCAGCAGAAACAAATTTGATGACGATAGGTCTATGATTGGTCCATTGATCTGTCACTAGCTTTAGTTCTTACTTTAGTCCACTTGTCTCCACCTACCTCCCTCCCTTTGCCCACACACCCAACACAGCATCGTGTGGATTTGCTGTTCATCATGAGACTGGGGTCCACATTCAAGATTTCCTGCTGCTTAACAGAAGGTTTTTTCTTGCCGCCATGATGGAGGGATTCATGATTGGCTATATGGATTCATGTTGGGTGTTGGATGTATATATTTGTATATATATGTATATGTGTATTTTTATATGTATATATGTATCTATGCATATATGTGTATCCATAACATGAAGAGCTTTGTGCTCTATTGTAAAGTGTCTTGAGATAACACTTGTTATGAATTGGCGCTATACAAATAAAGATTGATTGATTGAAGATTGATTGATTATGTAAGCTAGGCTTCAGAAGAGGGATTGGTTACTTGCATCCCCTTTCTCGATCAATGCAGATTACTTTCAGATGTAAATTTATTGTAAAAAAAAAAAAAGACAGCATCACAAAATTCGATTACAATGTCATTTATACAATGGAGTGACTCTGGATATTCAGGATTTTGTTCATCTTACAACTTTTTTCTCTGGTAGATGACCCATTTACACTGTGCACAATTGTTTGTTAGAGCACAGTTAAACTTTTTTAAGTCCTTAACTGTTTTAATACTTAAAAGAAGTGTACTCAAGTGTGTTATTTTGTTAAGTTATGATATGATACGTGTATGTCAACACAACAACCAGTTTGAGAAGGGACAGAATGAAGCAAGGAGCTTATCTAGTCCTGCCCCTTCCTTACAAATCAGATCAAATACTGAACTAAAATCATAATTCATTACCGACTGTCATTATTCATGGAACAATATAAATACATGGGTAACAGCCCCATTTTACAAACTACAGTTAATCTGCATAAAAAAATAAACCCCTGCAGGGACAACCCCATTCTTCATATAAACCTCCTAAAGAACAAACAAAAGATCCTAATAAAAAGTAAGAGCTTCAGAAAAATATACATGTGTATATTAAATATATTTACATGTTATATATACAGTATATACATATACAGACTCATTTAAATGTACACTACTGTATTCATAATCATCCGTCTCTTTACTAAATATTCCAATACAACTGCCTCTCGACAGTATATCTGTTCTAAACTACATTTTATGTTATTTAATAGAATTATTTGCATATGTTAATAATAGTCAGTGTTAATATACATAATTAAAATTACTTATATGCTAACACATTGTTTTGGTATAAAACCATGTTTTCGTTAAATTACTTGTATGAATCTAGTTATACTTGTCTGTAGTGTAATTAAATATTTGCATGATTTTGCACTTTCTTTTTCTATGATTTCAATCTTATTGATTTTTTCACAATATACAACTTCCCCAATCTCCATCCCAAACTATAACACGGGTCAGAAAATAATCATTGTGGCTTTACAGGTAAACACATACTTCACAGTATAAGTGCATAATTCTTAAAGTGTACAAAATATTTTTCCACTTAATTATCAACCAGACTTATTGATATAGTTCAAAAACAGGTCCCATTTAAGAAGATACTTGTCCATTCTGTCCTGCATCCTATATGACATTTTCTCATAGGCAGCTATTGTGCCCAATTCAGTCACCCAACATGTAAAAACAAGGTTCTCCAGGTTTTTTCCAGTTACTGAGAATGATCTGTCGTCCAGTCATGATGGCAGTCTGTATTCAGTAGGTTATCGGTTTTGAAAAGGCAGACAAGACTTTACCGTCTCCCAGGAAAAATACACTGAACAAAAATATAAATGTCCCATGTGAAATATTGATGCCACATAGAGTTAACAACTCTAAGTGAGTACATGCTGACTTTAACTTGTAGAATAGAAATATTTCTCTTGATTTGTGTACCATTTTTTAATCCATCTTTGTCAGTTAGCATTTGCTCAGTGATGCAGTGATTTCACTCAGTACAAGGGTGTGGCATTTCCAGACGGTGCTCAAACAGAATGAGCAGTACCCAGACACTCCGTATACTGGGGACAATAAAAGACAATAAAAGGCCACCCCAAAATGTCAAATTTTGTTAAAAGTCGTCTTGCCTCAGATGTCTCAGGTCATGCAGGAACATGCCATTGGCATGCTGGATGCAGGGATGTCCACCAGAGCAGTCGCTGTGCAGCTGAATGTTCACTATCGGATGATAGGCCAGACATGTCACCCATAGAGCATCTTTGGGATGTTCTGGATTGATGTGTCCGTGACTGTGTTGCAGTTCCTAATAATGTGGCCCAGCCCCATGTGGCCCTCCGGGAAGAATGGAATAACATTCCACAGGCCACGATAGAAAGCCTGATCAACTCCATGCGAAGGAGATGTGTTGCTCTAAGAGACGCAAGTGGTTGACACACAAGATATTGAACACTGAATTTCTTCAACCTGACCCCCAACGTGGAATTATGTCTAAGGATTGTCACTCCTTTGCAGATGCCAATATCAAGATGTAATGGACAGTGATCTGAAGATCAGTCATTAACAAAAATGAATTTTGATTCACTTCATATATTACATAACCCAATTGTTGCTGAAAAGTCAAAAGTTGACATGGGGCATTTATATTTTTGTTCAGTATAACTTTGGACAGAACTCAAAGTTTCCTTTAACAACATTGGCAGTATAGCAGGGAATCTTCAACCAATACTGAGTAATCATAGGGCAAGACCAAAATGCATGTATCAAAGTTCCTTCATCAACACCACATTTCCAACAGAGCACAGAGTCTTTCAGATCAAGTCTAAAGAGTCTACTTGGAGTCCAATAGAAACAATGCAGAATTTTGAACTGCATCAACCTCACCCTTAGATCCCTTGACATAAACCGTAAATTACAGACCGTTTTAACCCAATCCTGTTCCTCATACAAAACCCCCAAATCTCTTTCCTAGGCAGTTCGAAGGGCTGTGACAGTTCTATTTTTCCCACTATCCATAAGCATCCAGTAATATTTGGCTGCCTCATGACCTTGTCCAAATATCTGTATAATCATTTCTACCTGTTCTGATGACCTTGGAGATGGAGAATTTGAACTAGATCTTAATGTATGTTGCAAAACATGGCGCAGCTGAAGATACCTCCAGAATTGGTTTTGGGACAAATTGTACTGCTGTTTCAAATCATCAAACGATTTAAAATATTGGCATTATAGACATTGCCTAATACATGGATACCATGTTCAACCCATTCCTTCCAAATAAATGTTTTATTGCCAATGTTTAACTTAGGATTCTGCCAGATGCTGGAAGCATTATTCAAATATGGATCTATCTGCATCAAACCTGAAACCTTCCTCCATATCTTTTGGAGGTGAGATATAACCGGATGAGACTTTATGTGTTCAGATGGTTTTGTGGATAGGCGATTTAGCAACGGAAGTGGGGTTAATACAGATTGTTCGATTCCATACCACGGTGGAGCTCTCTCTGGAGGCAGTGACCAATGTGCCAAGTGTCTGAGACCATATGCATAGTAATAGTATAACAAATATGGAAACCCTAAACCACCATCCTCTGCAGGTTTTTTGCAGTTTTTTAATATTCATACATGGTCGTTTCCCATTCCATATAAACTTTTTGAAAACACTTTCCAATTTTTTGACATAGTAACCAGGAACTTCCAATGGTAAAGATTGGAGTAAGTAATTAATCTGTGGAATGCAGATCATTTTAACAACATTAACTTTTCCCCATAATGACAGATACAATGGTGACCAACATTTTAAATCAATATCTGTTCTCTGCATAAGTGGATCCAAGTTCACTTTAATAGTATCATTCAAATCAGGTGGGAAAATAATTCCTAAATATTTGAACCCCTGTTTAGGCCATCTGAACCTTCCTGCTTGAAAAAGTGTGGTTGGACAGTTTTTAGACAGAGGCAGGGACTCCGATTTTTCCCAGTTAACCTTATATCCTGAGACTTTCGAGAAAGTTTTGATTGTGTTAAGCACGGATGGTATAGAAGTTACAGGATCAGGACCAGAATATCATCCGCATACATCAGAACTTTATGTGTAGATCCGTTATATGTCTCTCCTGGAATTTTAATGTTGCCCCTAATTGCTGCTGCGAGAGGCTCCATCACCAAGCAGAATAGTAATGGGCTAAGCGGTGATCCCTGCCATGTGCCTCTTTCCAATTTGAAATACGATGATGTATACCCATTTGTTTGTACTGCTGCTTCTGGACGGTTATATAAAAGGTGCACCCACTTAATAAAATTTCCTCCAAACCCAAAAAAAGCTTTTGATAAAGTAAAAGGTAGTTTCCCCCTCTCCAATGCTTCGTTATACATGTTTAGGAGTAGGAGTGTCAATTCCTGGGCATGACACTGAAAAAATTCTGCTGTGAAGCCATCTGGCCCCGGGGCCTTTCCCTTTGGTAGTCCTTTAATTACTCCAAAAAGTTCTTCACTGGTAATTCAAGATCTGTTTTTTGCAATTTGGTCAATTTAGGAAGATCCAGTCCTTGTAAAAAAAAGTGTCCATGCTCTCTCTACTTTGACTCGCCTCTGCTGTGTATAACTTTTCATAAAATTATTTAAACATATTATTTATATCTACAGTGTTTGTTTTCAGTTCTCCTTCCTCGGATCTAATAGCAGAGATAACCGAAGATACTTCTCTCTGTTTTAAATTGTTTGCTAATAATTTACTGGCTTTCTGTCCTGATTCATAATACTTATGCCTCATCCTGAAAAGTGAGAATTCTATCCTCTGTGACAAAATACTGTTGTACTCATATTTAAGTTGTGTTAAAGTCCTAAGATCCTCATGATTAACATTTAATTTCAGATTATTCTCTAATTTCTTAATTTTGTCTTCAACATCTGTTTTGCCGAGCAATAGCTTGTCTTTTCTTCTGAGAGGCATAATGAATTACAAAACCTCTAATTCCTGCAGAGGGTGCTGTGGGTTCATTTAACTCAATATATGTATTAATTTGATTTCTTAATGATTCCTTAAACTCAGGCTCATGCAGCAGGGATGAATTAAACCTCCACCTTGGCATGCGTAATCTGTCACTAAAAGGTAACATTTCCAGACTAACTGGAGCATGATCTGACACTAGGATACTCCCAATACAGCAAGAAGTAACCGACTGCAATAAGCCTTTAGAAATCAGAAAAAAAAAACTATACGGGAAAATGTTTTGTGTCGAGCAGAATAAAAAGTGGAATCTCTTCCTTTTGGATTCAAAATCCTCCATACATCTATGAAACCCAATGACTCTGCCATGTGTCTCACCGCAATAGAAGCCTTAGGCAACCTTATTGAAACATTGGCACTGCGATCCAGAAGAGAGTCCATTATTAAATTAAAATCCCCCCCAATAATTGTGTTATAACTACCTGCCTGTTGGATTTTTGCCTCCAGGTCTGCAAAGAAATGTGGATCGTCTCCATTAGGAGCATAGATATTAACCAAAGTGACTGTATGACCCTGTATTTCTGCTATGATTAAAAGTGTCCTACCCATTGTATCTTTAATTTGTCTAACGCATTTAAATTGTAATTTCTATTTATAAGTGTTATAACTCCACGACTTTGACTAGAACCTATACTGTAATAAACATAGCTCACCCAGTCTCTACATAACTTGTCTGATTCTGCAGCAGAGATATGTGTTTCCTGTAGGAACACAATGTCATATTGAGCAGATCTCAAAATAGAGAAAATATTTTTCCTCTTAATTGGATGTCCAAGGCCCTTCACGTTCCAAGTGGAGACGCGCAGGTTATCAAATTTAGTAGTCATAGCTGAATTTTTGAAAAATACACCCAAGTAATGGCCACATTTTCATTATTAGTTTCATATTAGTTCTAGACCCCTCCTTCCAAGCCCCGACCCCCATAACACAGTACATCAACATGAACATTGTACAACCAACCTGAACAAAACAAATTTAAGGTCCGTGACTGTCGACTGACCAAGTGACTTTTGAATAATTGAAGGATCTTAACTGTCAGCATGAAATTTTCTGCTTTTTTGACTAAATATGTTATATATCTGTATGGTTAAAAATGAGCTGCAAGGTTTGATGTGTGTCTTCCTTTCCACTTGTATATAAATCTGGGTGAGTCACATGCTGGATGTGATCAAAATTTAAGGTCATTTTGAGTATGGCTGACTCAAATGATAAAAAAATGCTGTAGGATGTGTGGTATTTCCCATCAGTAGACCAGCCAGTTGTTAACAGGAGAGAAGCACTGTGATCAGGTTTTCTAGACTACACTCATTAAAGGATGTGAATGGCTCAAACATTACTTCAACTGGAAGTGCCCAGAGAGCACAAACCTTCGCCAAGGCCTTTTGATATTTTTAGCCAAGTTATGACTAAGAATATCAAATTCTGGAAAATATGGTGCAACAAATCAAGTGAAAAATTCCCGGATCCACATCCATATTCATGTTTTTCCTTGTGCCATGACCAACATTCCCTGAAAATTCCATCAAATATATTGAGAACTGTTCGACTTATCTTGCTCACAGTAAAAAAAAACAACAAATAAACTAACGCTGGCAAAAACATTTTTCCTACACACATTAGTCAAGATTTACTCCCTGCACAGCTGAGGTTACACTGTGAACTGGCACAAAAGTCTTGCCTAAAAATGTAAGTGCAATAACTGTCTGTTCTTTATGATTAAAAAAAAAACAGTGGTCTATCATTTTTTTATGGATTAAAGCAAACATGGCTATTCACAGTCTGTGAGTTTTCAAGAGGAGTTTTTATTTTCAGAGAGTGCACGTCTGGTCTTTCTGGCTTTGATGGTCCACTCCAGAGCGTCCAGAGCTGCCGGCCCATCAGCTCCACAGGCTCCACTTTTCTTTGTATCTATATCAAAATTATCCAAGAAACGAGAGCCATAGTCAACAAGTAATGGAATATACTTTGTGGAGAGCGACTTGATTCAAAACAGCCTCTTAATACAAAGAAGAATGTTTTCAGTGCTGTGGGTGGACCTGAGTGACTCACCCAGGGAAGGGTGCAGTGGGGATGCATTTTAACACTTGTTAAAGTTTTCCCACCATGTTTATATCCAAACAATTTAAATATGTGAGTCTCTGGAAATCTTAGGCCTGGAACAAGTTTTCCAAACAGTTTATTTTCACTGTTTATAAATGTCATCTGCATGTGTATGCAGTGTACACAGAAGGCTGTGTTGTTTAGGCTGGGCCTGAGTAAGTAGGGGTGTATGTTTCACACCAAAATATAACTAGTGCTGCAATGTTTTTCATGTGAGGATTTAAAGATTGTGGCCTCCATCCAGAACAGATCATCTCATAGAGTAAAGCCCTGTAAAGATCTGTTCTGCAGAAAACATACAGTATGATGAGTTAGACAAATTTCACTAAGCTCTATTTAGAGCAGTAAAAGTTGTTAATGAATGTGAGGATCTATTAGCTTAGTTAAACTGGTAACTCCGAATTGCCCTTCAGCGTGGGTAAATGTGTGGATGGTTGTTTGTCTCTTTATGTGGCCCTCTGATTTGCTGGTGTCTGGTCCAGGGTGTACCCAGCCTCTCTGCCAATGTCTGTTGGGATTGACCACAGCCCCCTGTAACCCAGAAAAGGATAAGTGGTAGGGATAATAGGTGGATGGATGGATGGATGGATACTGTTGCCAGTTTAATTGGAAAAATAGTGTTTTGATTTGTATGTGTAATATTGTATTTCTAAATGACCTGAACTTAATTTCCAGCATAATAAAACTGTGAAATTCAGAAAAATAAACTTTATTTACTCCGTTAAGAATGTTTTCTTTTCATAAGTAAGCAAAAGACCTGACTAACATTATGAGTAGGTATGTGTGTGTGTGTGTGTGTGTGTGTGTGTGTGGGGGGGGGGGGGGGGGTGTAGGTGTGTGTATGTGTGTTTCTTCTCCACTGTAAGACAAAAGCAGAATGAATCAGGTGCAGGTGAACTTTATAGGTCATATAGGTCATTTAGTTCATAAGAATGACACATCCAGACAAAATCAAGCTGTGGATTCTGGGTTTACTGGTGTTTTTTTCTTTTTCTGCTGATTGACAAACTTAAATTTAAGCCTTTATGACTGCTATGTTAAGCTCTACTTTTACTGTTCAATGCTTCACCACATTATATCATACTAAACTATTGCATATTTTGTGGTTAGATTTACCCATTTATTTGGATGAATACAGAAAATTGGATAAGCAGTTTAATGGATGAACAGAAGGATGGATGATTAATAGATGAATTACGTGACTGATGGATGGATTAATTGGTGGATGGGCTGATTGCCTCCTGTTTCTAATGCACACCTAAACTAGAGGTGCTCGGAGCACAAACTTCTGCTGAGGCCTTTATAAGATGAGTGAACAGGGAAAATGTCAAAAACTGCTCTATCTCACATTCCTTTAAAAAAAATTCCTTCATCAGGATCCAGATTCATTTCACCACCAAAATCTAATCCTTTCTTCCTTTAACCATGATCAACATTCCCTGAAATCTTATCAAAATATGTGGACAACATTTGGAGTTATCTTGCACACAGACAGACAGACAGACAGGTACACAGACAAACTTGTAACCTCCTTGGCAGAGGTAACAGTGGTGTCATCTGATCACCTCTGGATGTGACAGGATTTAGACATGTTACCATTTTGTGTTATTGCTTTATCGGGAAAAATTCTGATAGAATCAGCAGAAAAAAACTAAAGTGCTGTCAGTCGCTGTAGGTTAAAAAGTACAAAGGAAATGTCACATGGACTGAAAGGCTCTGGAAATTCAAGGTCCACCTATTGAAGTAGGAGGACTTCAGTATCAAGATATTTGTGATTCATCTGAGATCTGCTTGTTAAATCAGCGATCATAAGTTTTGTCCTCACACATATTAACCAAACACCAAGACTCAGTCACCTAGAGTAAAAATCATCCATGACAAGCCCATGATCCCTTCTTGCTCTTCCTCATGGAAAAGGCTGATGATAACTCAGTGATCAGCAAATATCAGGATGTGTCTATAACAGTAAATGCTGGGACACTGATCTGTGTGCATAATGTACAGAAATGGTGAGAGAAAGCTCATCTGTGGAGATTCAGTAGAGGGAAGCTGGTTGGTAAGAACATGGCTGTTTTCTCAAACACCTACTACATACATCTTACAAATGCAGTACACATAATGTGCTGCATTGCTTGGCAGTGTGTAATATGACTGCCAAACGGCTGTTATTTTGTAGCCTGTTACACAGGGCCGAACTGATTCTTCTTCTTTTGTATGTTATTCTTGCAGATGGCAATTTTCGTCCAAGATGCGTCACCTACTGGGCTTAAAGGGACAGTTCAGTTTATTTGAAGTGGGGTTGTATGAGCTCCATATGGCCACTAAGTACATTAGATGCAGTAGAACGTTCTCTCCTCTCCCTCAGTAAGCCACAGTCTGTAAGCATCTGAACTAGTCAGAACTAGCCACAAAAGCAGGGAAGTATTGTACCAAGTGTAAAGGGTATTTTCTCCGCCTACAAGAACTCCCATCAAAATGTAATACTGGCGTTTAAAAATACGCTACCTAGAAAGTTTAAACGCCGGTGTTACTATTTGATGGGAGTTCTTGTAGGCGGAGAAAATACCCTTTACACTTGGTACAATACTTCCCTGTTTGTGGCTAATTCTGCGTAACAGACTGTGGCTTACTGAGGGAGAGCAGAGAACTTTCTACTGCATCTAATGTACTTAGTGGCCATATGGAGCTCATACAACCCCACTTCAAAAAAACTGAACTGTCCCTTTAAGTTCAGATCAAATATTTCTAATATTTTGTTCAAGTTCCTTGTAATTGCACAAACAAATCTAAGTGTTTTCCCTCCCCAGTCCAATAATCAAGCAAAGTTCTGTTTGTGGTCTAGAAACAAAAGTAAACAATAGCTGAGCTAACAGCTAGTGCCACTAAATTAACATACAATATAGGCCTTCAAGCTAGGGTTGGTAATTTGATTTAGATACACTTTTTGTTATACTGGTTAAAATGATCGTTATGTCCCGATGGCAATCAATGCATGATGTGTTCTTAAAAAGGAGTGAAAAATAGCCGCTGTCTACAGCAGGAGTAAAACAGGGAAAACACCAACCAACCACAGCGATTCAGACCAAAATTATTAAACTAATTAAATCCCGTACAACCATTCTGCCCACCTTCTGCGCATACATTTTGCCGGCGTGTACTGACCCTGATTCAATGCGCGTAGCCGAGCTGAGAGAGATCCAAGTACGCTGGAGATTGCTTACCTGTCAAGTTTTGGCTCTGAAATTCGGGAAGCCTGCTGCGAGTCGTCCCACAACCCCAACCAAGCTCCAGTATCACTTACATTTAAGACAAGTGTACAAGAAATCTAAAATAAACACTTTGTTTCTCTCGGTTTGTTGCCGCTTTGGGCTCTAATCTCATGACAACTGCCACCCAGGCTACTGCAATTGGCAGTTCCCATGAGGCTTTTTCTTCTTCTTCGGTTTTACGGTGGTTGGCATCCATCATTTTGGTGCATTGCCGCCCCATTAGGCTAGTGACAGAGCTCAGTTTGGAGAGGCAGAGGAATGTTGGTACAACGGGAGACTTGACAGCTATGTGGAGAATGGCAGCAAAACTACCTATATCCCGATTACTGCTCCTCCTGCAAAACAGAGGAAGAGAAGAAAGATGGAGGCAGAGAAGGCCGAAACAAAAAAGAATTTGGACAAAGCCAGGGCAAAAATAAGAGTCAACATCGGGTTGTGAGTACTAGCTAACGTGCCATGTTTGTTTGTTTGTTTCTTAAACTTTACTATGATAATGTTTTGGTGTTTTCTTACCGCTGAGTGAGACATGATTTTGTGCAGTGCAAAACTAAAATGTTGTGCTGAGGAGTGGTTTTGAGTTGAGCTCCGGGGGCAGGGTATGGGCTAGGCGGAGTCCTGAGGAGATGCTACATTCAAATTCATGCTAGTTTTCCAAACTTACTAGCTTTAAGAAGTCTAACAAGCATTTTATTTTGTCATGATTTTCACCAATGAACATACTGGAAATGCATAATATCCTTGCAATGACTTGAAAAATGTAAATGTACTGAGTTTGATTATCTTTACTGTTATATAAGTGTGACAGAATCAATGCTTTTGCTACTGCTAAGGCTGTTTCTGCGGATATAAGCTGTGGCTGAGCCAGCTGCAATCTCCAGGGCTGTAAATTGAGGCCAATGTGAGACTGCCAAAAGATGTAATACCCTGACTGTCCACTTGGGGCTAGCTGCAGAAAAATTACACCTGAATTAATGATTGTATGTGGGGAAGAGATAGTTTTGACTGCATTAATACACATCTTTACTGCCTGGTTCAAAAAAACAGCCTCAGTCTAAAACTTACAGATGGACAGACAAATAAATGGACAAGTGGCTGCAAAAACATTACCTCCATGGAGGAGGTAAAATGGTCAGTGACACTCTGAATTGAGAGGAGATGTGTTTATAGGGACAGTGAAAGACAGAATACCTTTAAATGGTTTTGATCTAAATTACTATTTTCCTCCATCTTTTGAAGGACTGTTTATTTTCTTGTTCTTTCAAAGCAATAAGAATAAAGAAAAAAAACATTTATTATGCTGGAAACAATGTGTTTTGTCAATGATCTGAAAGTCCAGCTCCAGCCATTCAGCAAGATTTATTGCTTTGTTGATGTTTAATGATTATCTAAAAGAGAATCTCTGCATGAGACACACCCACTACACATACACCTTTATTCCCCTCTATCTCACCTGGCAGTTTCTCTGTGGTCACACCAGCCATCATGTCAAGTGACATTAATATTTCAGTGGGATATTATACCATCAACGAAAACAACATTTTTGCCAGTGGGGATTATATCTCTGGGAAAGCTACATTAGAACTGGCGAAAGAGTGCAAAGTAGAGTCATTCATTGTGAAACTGAAGGGCAAAGCTGAAGTCAAATGGACTGAACATCATGGAAGAACAACTGTAGTCTATCACAGGAAGGAGAAGTTCTTCAGTATCGCACAAGATCTTATTCAGTCCAAACAGGATAAGTGATCTGCTTTAGTGTTTCACTTTGGAGAAATACAGCTATCAGGACTGTTCTAGTCATGTGTGTTGGTAAAGAGCCATTCTTTACTTTTTGTTAATTTCTGTTAGAATCTCTCCTTGCCTTTCTTGCTAATTCTCAATTAAAAGTCCCCTCTAATTACAATACAGTTGGTGGCTTCAAGCAGAGTGATATAACCAGGCCATAGACTATATATTTTTAAAGTAGTATTTGCTTCTAGTGTCAGTAATATGAACTGATTTGTTTAAATAACCTTTAATATACATAACTCCTTCTTACAATTACTACCTACCTATTACTAGATTATTTACTTATGTGTGAACTTTGTACCCTGTTCTATATGCATTTTACTTTAGCCTCTGCCACAGTCAGGGGTAACTCATGTTTTTGAGACATTTTGTGCAGTTTTATTTTTGAGTTGTTTATAAATCAGTACTTTTATGTGTCTTCTGGGATGTATTGTCCTTAGTTACATTTATCGAAGCATTTGAGTATTGAGTAGAAAAAAAGCTAAATGCGAGAAATTTCCCATCCTCTAGATTTTCACCATACAAAAATATTAACTTCACTACTGATACTGAGTATATTATCACAACCAGTGGACCCAGTGAAAGACATCAGTGATAAATGAATTAACCTGAAGTGAGCAGGTTTCTGGCCTATGGGCTTTTTAAAGCAATAGTCCAACATTTTTTTTTATATTTCTGCCTTTTGTCACTCCTGAGTCCATGACAAGCGATAGACACCATTCTTTTGACTCTGTGTGCAATAACAAGTAAGAGACAGACAAAGGTCACTCAATGCCAACTAGCTTAGCTCAAATAGCTGGAAGTCAATAAGACTGCCTCTGCCTACAGTCATCAGATAAACTTTTCAGCAACTCTAGACGGTCCTGTGTGCCTGTTGTGACTTATTTTTTTCACTTTGTTACATTATCTTCTGCTATCATCGTATTATCTTCCTTTACTCCTAAACAGAGGCTTTGTTTTGTTGACCTACTTCCGCGGTGGTTTGAGCTAGAGATGTGACGTTCGCAACGAGTCTAGTCTTTTGAATGGCTCTATTAATTGAAGGATAAGAACCCATTCACAGTTGTGAGTGAGCCTGTTGTTTGCAAGCCATTCTTAAATATAAATTGCCTGCAAATTAAAAGTGTACTTTTAAGGTTTAATTTTATGGCTTGATAAACGATCCGTTATTTAACAAATATCTCATTGTATAACTGTATTGCCTTTCAGGAAACAACGTAATTGACCGGGGTTATAATGTCTTCCCATTCAACTTTCAGATACCTCCACAGTGAGTTTGATGTTTTATCTCTAAGATTGAATCAGTTGCAACTGTCTTCTCTATAAAAAACAGCTCTAACTGACCCTTTGCTAAGTCCCTGTCCAATCCTACGTCAGCAACCGTAACTATGTACGAGAGGCCTGTAAAGCTTTCCAAGAAGTTTGGAGGGTGGTGTTGATTTTTTTTGACTTCCCCAAGCCCAAGACGCAAGAAGAAAGATTCCTGGTGTGGATAAAGCACAAGAACACCTAAGCTGACACGCCAGACGGACAGTTCCATATATCTGCCATGGAAATATTTCACTAGTCCATCTGGAGAAGAGCCCATTGAAAATGTTGTCAGAGGGCAGAACCTTCAGAAACAACTACAGCTGCTGATTGGACAATCATTCTGCCAGTCATACTCATCACAGAGCAATCCATATCAAGCCACAGTATGACGTAGCAGCTAGACCCTGTTGTTAGCCGTTAGCTTAAACTATGGTTTAGTCCTTAGACTATCATCTTACATCAAATTATACCACACAGGTGTATTATTTACCACTTATATGTGACATGAATCTTGTAAATGACAATCCACACCAAGTTCTCCAGGTAAACTTCTGAGGAGAGCATATTTCACCAGGTATCGCTGAGTACCCATGACTACCACCGACTAAGCAGCATCGTCTGGAGGATTTTCTTGTTCTCTCCCAGTTTCCCAGCGGTGATCCCCAGTCGGGAGAAGAGCAAAAACATGATTATTCCCGGAAGAAAAGCTTTACCTGACGTTCTTTGCTCCTTTTTTAAAGAAGAAATTGAGTCCATTTCTGATAAAACCACGGATATTGCCGCATCCACGGAGACCGCTTCAGACACCACCATTGTTTTTAAACATGCACTCACTTCCTGCTGTCGTCACAACTTCAGTTTCCACCTCTTTTCCCTGATTGGGCCATCCAGCTTTTGGCGGTGAAGTCGTAGGAGATTGGAGCTTGGCAAGATGGATCTGCATGAGATTAGACAATGAATCAGGCAGGTCCATCTGCACTGCAAGGTTAAAGAACGCCTATGTTTCTTCTAAAGTAAGGAGCTAAATAACGTTAGCTAATCATAGCTCTGTGTGTTAGTTAAGATAACATTAGCAAACAAAGATGTCTCAAAAGTGGGTTACTTCTGTTAAACCTTGAGCCACTGGGTAATATTTGAGCAAAAGAAATACTAATAACAGAGACAAGTTCTGGCATACTGATATCTTTTAGCATTTTGTAAACGGACGCCCTAGAAATGGAAAAACACAACGGCAATGAAAGCTAGCTTAACATTAATTTCAATTTTAACAATACACATCGACTTACCCTGCCGGACAACAACTTGTTATTCTTGTATGTCATTGATTTGAACGTGACATTTCATTTGGTGAATGTATCTCTCAAAACCATACTGGAGACCTTTCTGTCTGCTTCTTTCATATATCTCTGAAGAGTTCAACCAGAAATTTTCAAATATTTCCTGAGAAAAATCACTCACTGATACTGCTAAAAATCTCCATATTTCTCATTCTAGGAGGAAAAGCTTGATAGGTGTAGTGACAATAACCTTGGGGGCGGGGCTTAGCAAAGGGTCAATTGGTCCTCTGATTGTACATGTAGCATTCTTTGAGAGCTGACATGGAGTATCATATAACTGGGTCCTTCCACAGTGGCTGACTTTGAAACCATTGATATACTACTTTGACCACAATATGCATTATCTAGTGCAGACTGTCTATTGTACACTGTTTACAGCAGCCTACTGAGAATTAACTGCAAACAGCTGTTACTTTGCAGTATGAACAACTAGGCATACTTGATATTTCTGTTTGTGTTCTCTAGCAGGTGACAGCTGTGTTTTAGGTGCATTACTGCCTCCCAACTGTGGACAGGGCCATTTATGGATAAAAAAATGACAAGAGATTTATATAAGGGTGTATAATTTGCCAGTAAACAACCTTACTTGATATACCTCAGAATGGGGGGTAAGGAAAAGTACAGGAACAGCCTTTTTTAAGGTCGATTAAACTTCAATGTCCATCTTGTGGCATAGCATGGACTTCATTTCCACAGCATCAACAGAGAATACCTTACATCATGTGTCTCAAAGTAAAATCACCCTGCCAACCATAACCATGAGCACCCTTAAAGGCAGTGCACTATATCATATAGTACCCTTTTTTTTAAATCAGATAAATAAAAAAAAAAGTTAATGAGAAACCCTTCAACTGAATACTAGACTCATTTACATATTTTTCAATTTTCATGATTTTCACAGCAGCACAGTTACCTGTGAAATGTGTAACTACTCTGAAAAAAAGTGAAGTTACAAGATATGATTAGCATTACTGCACCTAGATTTAACGCTATTGATAATTTATTATAACCTTTATTGCCCCTAAGGGAATTTGTCTTGAACAGAGAGCATAAAAAACATTTTTATTTATTTATTTATTTATTTTTAGCAAAGATCTTTTTAACTTGAGTGATTGTGAGCATACTGTCACAAATTGAACCAGAATTGACTCACAAGCACACTCAGACTAGGACCAAAGTTACAAAAAATCTTTCAAAAAAGATTTTAAAAATCAGCAAAAGAATGGTCAAAAATATACTTATCGGAATCAGATAAATGGAGGGACACACAAGGAGGAATGCTGGAAAGTGCCGACACAAGGTACAAAGACAATCTGGCTAAAAAGCAGAGGGGAGGAGGGTTTAAATACACACACAGGAGGTGAGGGGAATCATAGGGTGTGTTCCAATAGTCCTTTTTTCGTAAGAAACCTTCCTTACTGAAGAAATGACCTGCAAGCATTTCAGCATCGGCATGACAATGGCCGTTCGAATCATAGACATTATATACGTAGACGCTGCATTGAGCGCTAAATCATTCGTCAACATCGCCGCCATATTGGATAAGGCAAGAATGACCGGAGGAGATGCCTCATTCATGTGCTGTGTGCAGTCCAAACCCGATTTCATGGGATTACCTTTCACATGTAAGACTGAAAAAATACTTTTAATAGTATTTGGCCATTATAACATCACTTTACAAACAGAAATTGCTGACTTTGTGACCAATACTATGAAGTCCCTCGCATAATACTGTGGATTCCCGTGGTAAAACCAGCCTCCAAACAACAAAGAAGTCTTTTCTATTTTACTAAATCAACTACCCTGATTGTTGTTAGTCGCTTAGCTAACTTTTCATGTGCTGTGTAGGTTTCCCAAAGATAAAGAGCAGAGGAAGCAGTGGGAAACAGCTGTCAGATGGGAGGGGTTTTCTGCTAGTCCATCCTCCATGCTCTGCAGTGAGCACTTCAGACCAGGGGATTTCGACAGGACAGGTCAGACAGCGACAATAGAAATGGAGCTGTCCCTTCAGTTTGCAGTTTCCCAGCTCATCTCCACAGGTTAGGTGTATAGGCTGAAAATGTTTTTCCCTTTCTGAATGTGAAGGAATCAGTGATTTATTTTGTTTTACACTGTGAGATAATTTCTGTATTTTATCCTTCACTTTAGCCTGTGACTACCGGGATGTCTCAGACCTCAATGAAAGCACAGCAGACCCTGATACTGGACTAGTATGAGCTTGTCCAAGAGACCGAACCCGTGCCTGTGCAACCTGCAGCTCCAAAGCCTCATGTGGCTCTTCAGCCCTCACCTGTGGTTCTCTGGACTTAGAGGACTGAGAAGAAAAAAACTGGTTCTTTGTTTTGCATTGAACTCTAATGTATTGACTTTATTTCTGCATATTTAAGCACTTTCTGCCAAAAATGTTTTTTTTTTCATTAAATTATTATTTCTTCGTTTTCTACATCTTGTCAATGTATCATGTGTGCCCTGCAGCAGCTCATAAGGAGCAACCTGTGATGTTTAAAACATTTTATCCAGGTTATGTTCTAATGAACTCTTACTTTTAAAACATCAGCTTCTGCTGTGAAGGTATGAAAAGTCAAACTTTTTAACATGGAGGTGATAAAGCTTCGTCAAAAACGAGGGGGAGACAGTAAATTCAGCATAATTGTGATCTGGTTTTGGAAGTGGGTGGATTTTTATACAAAAATATCAGGAGGTTGTTTTGTTATGGCTATGTCTGCTGTGATGAGATAGCTGTTAGTCTCTCTCCCCCTCACTCTCATTCAGTGACTACAGACTTAGTTGTGTGTGAGTTACATGTTCATCTGACATATTTTTGGCAAGATTCAAGACTAACATGAAACTAAAAAATTGATTATTTGGGTGAGATAATCTTTAAAAATACTGATGAGATTTCAAAAGCACCTCAAAGATCACAAGATTACCTCTTGATTTTTATGAAATTGTGCCTAAAAAGTGATCAGAAGGCAGAGAGAAATTATTTAAGTTTAAAAATTTCAGGGGAAGACCCTCCGAACCCCATCTCACCTGATGATGTCAAATAAATATTTATGATATAGACACAGCAAGTAAAACGTCCTGTGGAAAAACTCCTGTGAGGCTCATATTGATTAACTGTTATTATTGTTGATGGAGCCTGTAATCGGGGTGAAAACGCCATTGTTTTCAATTTAGTTTTAAATTATTAAAGCAATTTTATGGTATAATAATGTCAAGTTAAAGCAACAAAAAATACATTACCAATTAAAGAGCAATCATGTCAAGTGATTAAGCAATGTAGAGTTAACAGGTGCTTCTGTGTTTTTGAATCGTGTACACACACACACACATATATATATATATATATATATATATATATATACATATACATATATACATATGTGTGTGTGTGTGTTTATATGTTGCGTGTATATACATATATATATATATAGATATAGATATACACACACATACACACACACACACATATACATATATATATATATATATATATATATATATATATATATATATATATACATATTAATGTGTGCTAATTTTTTACTTTTTTACTTTTAGATATCCTGTGTTCTTTTATACCTTTGTGCCTTTGTACAATACAATGCTACTGGAACCTTAATTTCCCTGAAAGAGTTGTCCCAAGAGATAAATAAAGTTCTATTTAACCTAATCTAATCTGTCTTAATTTGAAGGCTACATGTATGTTTGTTCATCAATGCCCCCCTGTGCAGATGTATGCATGCTAAATGACGCCCCCCCAACACACACACACAGATAGATGTATTTTTAATATTAATATTTCAGTTTTTTTTATCACAATAACAGTGTTACATATACTGTTAGCAGCAAAAACTCGTGAACACAGAGAAATACATATGTTGGTTTGGTGCTTACCTATGTTATAAATATGTAATGTGCAGCCTAAACATTTATAATCATCACATTAAATGTTACCTACATTGTTTTTGATGCCCATTTGTTTACCAAAAAAATAATGTCTGTGTGTGAATGGATGAATGGAACACATTGGGCTCTAATTTCCTGGCGCAACTCAGGGTGGCGCAGGGTGGTAATTTGGTCCGGTGCAGTGCCGTGCGCAGCCAATTTGGCAATTTGGTAGACCGGCTGCCCGTCACGGGTGTGACGGCGCACCAGTGGGAGGTGTTGAAAGATTCAGCTTGGCGCAGTGACAATTTCGTGCCAAAAAAGCGCGCGGAAGGTGTACTGAAAGCCCACCAGCTCCAACCTGGTCCATTCTCGGCGCAGGCGAGGCGCACCTGAGGCAGTGGTAATTTGGCTGACAGGCGCACAGTGCACACACGTCACTAAAACCTCACAGGCAGGTTTTCCAGAGTGTCAGGCACATTTCAGTGCAATAAACAATCACAACAACCACTAGTTAATGTAACCGTCTGAACCAGCACATACATTTATATCTATATTAACTGTTCCGACAGATCTGATGTCAGATCAGAGACGTTTGTCATAACTAACGAGTTCATATCTCTAAGCCAACCACAAACAGCCACATCATCCGATACGGAGTATCCGGCTTCTCTCATCTCATAAAATTCAAAAGAAAAGAATAAAAAGAGACGCTCTCTGAATAAATGTAAGTCACTCAGTGTCTTAAGGATTTACCTATGATTGCCTATATTTCTCTGTTTTAATCTTTATTCAAACGTGATCTAAAAATATGGAGTAGGGGATAGTTGCAACAACTGTTGCAACACCTGTCCCCGTTCAATGCATTAATATAAAAACAGCCCAAGATGCATCTTCTATAGTTGTGTTTTTCCACATTGTTTTTGGGGGGGCAATTTTCTCAGATTTGCATTATGAATGCATATACTGACAATAGGCTCAATAAAACAATAAAAAGAAGGAAGATGAGTCCCATGGTGGGGGAATTAAATTAATTAGGATTTATTAAGTAATTAATGATTTACTTTAATTGCCTCATAAATTGTTCCATTCTTCCTATGTCATAAAAGCCTACTGTATGTTATATATTTAAATCTTTGACATCTGCACATTAGGCATATTGATCTTAACTAATCTATAATTGTCACCAGATCAAAGCTGATAAATAAATGAAGTAGCAGAATTATACGTTGAAGTGCTGAATAAGCACTTCAATAAAGCAAGGAGGATGAGGAGGAGATATATTTTCACCTAAGGTGCTGCTATTTGGCGATGACAGACCAGGAATGCAGGTGGATCACAAGCATGATAAATGGATTAGCCTGCTGCTGTGACTAAATGTAATTATCACTCAATTTTGTACTCCTCTTTATGGCAAAGGAACAGATTACATCTGTCCCACGAGGTGGTCCACACGGTGACGCGCATCGTGGCCTCCGATGCGCGGCCCGGTGGCCCCTGCGCTCTCCCAGTTGCTGTAAAAGTGACAGCGGCTCTGACCATCTTCGCCACCGAAGTGAAATTGTCACTGCACCTCGCCCGCAGCGCATTTAAAGGCGAGGAGCGGCGTTGGAGGGACGGAGGCGTGGTTGCGCCTCCCTGCGCCAGACTGCGCTGTGCACGAAACTTGCAAAATGCCCTGGACACACCCCGTTGGTCTACGAAATTAGAGCCCATTAACTTAAATCACTTTGAGGAAAAGCACTTTATGAAGTTCGGTTCATTTCCATGCATTAGTTTACAGGGCAGATCTGCCATATCAAATATGGCGGACGTGCTGACGTATCGCAGCTACGGGCCAACCCGCTCAATGAGGTGTCTACGTACATGATGTCTATGGTTTGAATTCTCCAAAAGTTAAGGAAAGGAGGGTCGTTTCTTTATTATCTCCTTTAGCTTAGGTAACACTGGACCATCCTTTGTGAAAGGACCGCCCTATAATGCCTTGCGGCGGGTGACGTATATAAAAATGGCACCTGCCAAACGTTTATGGAAACTTATGAAGGAGAAAGGATGAGTTTTGTGGACTATGAAGATATGTATATAATACTGTGTAAATGTTTTTGACAGGTATAGAGAAAAAAGTTCATTTCTTTTTTTATTATTTTTAAATTGGTGGACCGATAAACAATTACGTGTTATAATTTATAAAGCACTTGCTTTAAAGCATTTCTTTTTCTCCATAACTGCCTACAATATAGATGAATATTAAACATACATTAAACTGTGGTACTTGTTTCCTATATTTATATTATATATTGATTACCACATTCAGGCTAGCTGACAGTCTTGGCTTGGCCCGGTCAAGATAATCTGAGATGATGTAAGTTAATGTGTTCTATGAAGTATTTCATGCCAATAATAAGACAGAACAATGGGGTCTCTGATAACGTTTGTTCAAGAACAATCAGTAAAAGAAGGACAAACCAGGCATTTTACAAAACTTCAAATATAAGGACAAATTTAAACAAAGTTCACAATGATATATGTGAATGAAACAGGGAGAATAGTGCTTCTGAAACATTCTGGTGTATTTTCAAACCTCAGGTTTAAAGTGCTCCACCAAAGATGTCAACATTTATAGATGCGCTCATCTAACCTCACAGCTGAGAGCAGAAAACACATGCTGCAGGACCAAAAGACAAAACACCTGTCACAGGTAAATCCTCTGATCATGGATTGTTAATGTTAACAGGTCAAACGACACAAAACAATGCTGTGAGGTAAAGTAGATGACTAAGACGCTTCTTGTAGTTCATTTTCTGAACATTGTAGTTTGTCATGGCTTACCTATGCCACAAGAAGTCGTCCTGGAGTAAATATGACACGAAAGTGAAAGTGCAGTCGAATTTATCTTTTGCTGCAGTTCTCCATTCCTTTCCTCTAATTCCCTCCTTTCCTTGACCCTGTGACGTTTGCTATTGGGGTTAAGGTAAAGTGGGTAGGAAAAGACTTCGGAAAGATTTTTCGAACGCATCTATAATCAGGGAGCAGCAGGGAGGAACAGAGAGAGGGGAGGACAGGAAACACTGCCTGAAACGAGAGACAAGGGTAAGTGATTTCAAAATAAAACAGGAATGACAAGACATGACACATGAGGACAAAAAACTAAAAGGGGAACTTCCCCGGGAGATGTCTGACCTCTTTAAAGACAAAGAGACAGGGGCAAAGAGGTTATTTCTTATCATTCAGCATTTAAAAACAGGCTGGAGACTTTTATGCATAATAATGCAGATATATTCAGTTACTCTTGCAGATTCCCAAGTAACCTTTATTCACAAAATTGAAGTAACAAAATAAGCTCAAAAAAACTGGACATAGTGAAAATTTTCCACCCTGATGTACCCCATCAATAGTCGCAATGAATACAGATCACGGTCAGAAAAGCGCAGACAACAGGTCAGTTATTATTGTTTTCTGTCACTGTCCCTATGCAATAGAGAGTGGTTCAGGTATGACATTTTTGGGGGCCAGTCTGGAAGTTAGTATTAGTACTTAGTATTTAACACAAAGTTTATGGGATTTCTTCAATGGGTTTCTGATTACCACTGATAATAAGTCCTAGGTTGAAAGAAAAGTTCAATAAACTTTCATGTTTTGTTCATCATAATAACAAATAAACACCACTTTTATTGTTTTTGTAGCGTAACTGTAGGCAGCCAGAGTAAAAAGCCAGTATCAGGCTGCTCGGTAATGGCAACATAGCTTTTTGACTTTAACACCACCCCCACAAAGCTCCTACTTTTATCTCACAGTCTTACTTGTTGTTAAAGAGACTTTCCTCTGAGTATAAACTGAAATTAATTTGATGGTCTTGGCTGCAGCAATTGTGTATGACAGCATTTTGAAGATGATCGCAAATTATTATATTTAAAAGGATGGCTAAAATTCGTAATGAAGTTGTATGAGGTTCATTTACATAGTAAATTTATTGGCCACAGTGATTTTAATCAGTTCTGCCCCTGTAGGAAGAGGACCAGCATGAAAGTTGGGATAGATATTGCTGCAGATGGTCCAGGGGCTTAGGGCTATTAACCATTAAGCCGTGTTCACACCAACCTTGACTTGGTGACCGAGATCGCATCACCAACCCAAGTCGTGTGACCATACATACCTTATTATGGTCGTGGTCGCTCAGTGACTACACTCCCGCTTGAGTTTTACTGCGATGATATCATATCATATAATAGGATGTTTAAGCTGACATTACTCCAACTGTATCCTTTTCACTCACCGACCAACCACAAAACACTGCAACTGATGGCCCTGCAGCAGCATCGTCTGTGAGTTCTCTGCGGTCCCGTGTAGGTGGAACTAATGCACTCACTAACTAATGTTCCCCACACAGGCATGGATTGTCACTCTGTGGACCGCAATAAAAACAGTCTGTCACAGGTACAGTCACACACCCACACAACACTGATTGGCTGTTGCTGCACAGCCACAGGCAATATCGCCTGAAGAGTTCAAATTTTTCGACTTCGGCGACCAAGCGACGAGCAACTATGTCACCCAGGTTGCGTCTGTCGCATCACGGGAGGATTAACCCCGCCCCATCACGGCTGTACATTGACTTTACATTGAGAGAGTGGTCGCCCAGGTCACCCAGGTCACCCAAGTCGCCTTCGGTGTAAACATGGCTTTAGGGACGGTTGTGCAAATTTTATGTGCTCGTCATCCTTAATTTGTTGATAATTTTAATAGTAGTCATGCATATGGCATAAAACTGGGCAAGACTGTGTATTTTTATTTGATCTTGTAATTTCCAGCTTAGCTCTAAAAGTAAGTCTAAAATACACCGCAGACAAACAAGTGTTACACTCATACTGGTAAGCGCAAAAAATGCTCTATTGAAACCCATTCAAACTGCAGTTTTTGATCTCCTTTCCATGAAAGCATAATACATGCATTTTATTAATATTTTTTGGTGTTAGTCTTGGCTTTTGCCTCTTTAATAGGCAATTATTATAAAAAAGATTACTTGTCATGATTACATGTGTACTTCATAATACTCTGTGAGAATCATCTACTGAAAAATGTATATATTGTGTTTCCATATTTCACAGATACCTGCCGTCCTCCTACAAAGGCACCCATGGAAAAATCAGGTATACACTGGAGGCAAATCTGAGCCGCTCGATGAGAATGGACAGCAAAGCTAAGGCTGAATTTACCATCATCAATGGAAACCTTAAATATGATCCAATCATAAAGGTTTCAACAAAACAAAGAACACACACAGAAGAAATGCAATTACTTGCCTATTGTTTGACTGACACTGCTGAAGACAGAAGAAGTAGCTCTAGCTGATGGTTAATTTTTCTTTTCTGTTAAGTATCCACAGAACCAGATCATTGATAAGAAAATGAAGCGCTTTACATCCGGCTCAGTACGGATGGATGTAAATATTCCACGAACAGGCTTTTATCAAGGTGATCTTTGACTATAATGTTGAAATGGTTCATTCCCTCCACAGAGAACCTCAGCAGCTTCTGTGGAAAAAGATTAACTCTCTCATGTTTCGCTAAAGGCCAATTTGCTCACTGACCCTTTGGACAGTATACCTGCTGTTGACTACACAGTTGCTTAATTGTTGACATGCATCCCTGTGTCTGTTCAGGGTGTTGGCTGTGCATGTCATCTAGGATTATTGTGATGAAGACATAAGATGCTGTATAAACACGACCTCTAGAGGGTGCAGAGATGGAGGGGATGCAAACTGATAAACAAATTCTCCAGATCTATTTGATGTGTTACTGCCACTGTACATTGACAAACATGTCTGTCAAAACCACCTGATGCCGACCAACTTTATTTGGATGAAAATATTAAAACCTCTAAGACTAATATCATGAAATGAGGCACAAAAGAGACACAAATGCTCAATTCTTCACCGCTTCGACAATTCAGTTGATTTATTGATAAAAGAGGCAAGGTTCAGTACACCGTGAATCTATCAGAGAAGACAACGGTATCCAAGACGTGAGGCAAAAAACTACATCTGAGACGAAAGAGGTTTTACCGACAAGATGTGACAGGAATGAGTGCTGGGACGAAGACTAAAGAGTGCAACGAACTGGTAACAAGACAGGGGAAGATATGAGGGTTAAATACATGAGCTGATTGGGGGTGATTAGACACAGCTGAGGAAGAACAATCAGGGACCAGATGTGACCACGCCTGACAGGAAGCAAAACCATTGGAAACAAGAAAAGACTGGTGAAATTTCAAAATAAAACTGGAAGTTCAAGACAAGACACAAAACATGAACACAAAATGGGTAACTTAACTGACAACGAGCAGGATTGTGACAACTAATGGATCAACCTTAGGTATTTTCACTCAACAACTGTGAAAAGTACTGAATTATGGTTGAATGCTGCTGTGGCTGTGTTTTGGATTATTTTTTTATTTAATACAGGGATGGGCAACTTCGATGACAAAGAGGGCCACATTTACTATATTAATTTAAATATTTTAACTACAATGCAGTAGCAATACTTATATCAATGCGCTACAAGGCTGTACGTTAACTTTTTTTGTTCATAGCACTGGTGCTACAGGGGTTGACAATCTTGTAGCATAAGACAAAAACTTGCAGCACAGTGTATAATATCTAAAGAAACAGGAGGAGGAGGCCCTCAGCAAAAAGGGGAGTCATTTATTTTCACTATAACTTCCATACATAAATAACACAGTAACAGAATGCATGCCTATTTTGGTCATCTGAATCATACACTGTTTTGTAATATATCATCTAAAAGAAAAAATCTTAAAAGACGGGGATTTGGGGTATAGGGGTCCATGACATGAAAAGTTTGAGAACCACTGCTCTTAGACATAATACTTGAATTATAGTTGGAATCATCTTCTAGCGCAGGGGTCTGCAACCTTTCCAATCAATAGAGCCACTTTGACTGCCATGCCCACCAAAAAAGTCTGTCTGGAGCCAAAAAAAACACATTTGAACCTTAAAATGACGACAGAAGCACCTGCTGACTCTCCATCATTATAATGACATCAGATCTATTAGCAAACTGATTTATCACTCAACATGACTGCTCTGTAATGGGTCATGTACTTTTGTTGCTTTTACTTGGCATTATTGTTATGCCATATTATGTTGCAATAATTAATTTAGAGCTAAAATGACAACAATGGCATGTTTACTTTGATTATCAGGCTTGTCAACAAAAATAACAGTCAATTAATATTAGCCTGTGTTATCACTATTATTATTTTTTTGCTATTGTTACTCAGTTTTTTTTCCACAGGATCAGGTTTTACTTGCAGTGGAGAAATCATAAATATTTATTTGACATCATCGGGTGGGATGGGGGTCAGAGGGTCTCCCCCTGACATTTTTAAACTTAAAAAATTTCTTTCCTGCATTTTGATCATTTTTCATGCACAATTTTATAATAATCATGAAGCAGTCTTGTGACCTCTGAGGTGCTTTTCGAACTCTCATCAGTGTTTTAGAAGCTCATCCCACATAATTAATCAATTTTTAGTTTCAATCTTGACATCTTATAAAAAATGTCAGATGAACATATAACACAGTACCTCACACACCTGAGTTTGTAGTTACTGAATGAGAGAGAGAGTGAGGGGGGAGAGACTGACAGCTATCACATACAGTAGACATGGTAATAAAAAAAACATCCTCCTGATATCTTTGTGTAAAAATCCCCCCACTTCAAAAACGAGGTCACAGTTGCGCTGAGTTATTGTCTTCCCCCGTTTCTCCCATCTTTTCCGAAGCTTTGTCTCCAACACGCCTCCGTTTTAAAAGTTTGAATCCCTTTGCAGCAGCAACCGATGTTTCAAAAGTACAAAACCCAAAACCAGTGAAGTTGGCACGTTGTGTAAATCATAAATAAAAACAGAATACAATGATTTGCAAATCCTTTTCAACTTATATTCAATTGAATACACTGCAAAGACAAGATATTTAATGTTTTCGAACTGAGAAACTTTATTTTCTTTTGCAAATAATCATCAACTTAGAATTTAATGGCAGCAACACATTGCAAAAAAGTTGGCACAGGGGCATTTTTACCAGTGTTACATCGCCTTTCCTTTTAACAACACTCAGTAAACGTTTGGGAACTGAGGAGACCAATTTTTGAAGCTTTTCAGGTGGAATTCTTTCCCATTCTTGCTTGATGTGCAGCTTAAGTTGTTCAACAGTCCGGGGTCTCCATTGTTGTATTTACGCTTCATAATGCGCCACACATTTTCAGTGGGGGACAGGTCTGGACTACAGGCAGGCCAGTCTAGTACCCGCACTCTTTTACTACGAAGACACGCTGTTGTAACACGTGCAGAATGTGGCTTGGCATTGTCTTGCTGAAATAAGCAGGGGCGTCCATGAAAAAGACGTTGCTTGGATGGCAACATATGTTGCTCCAAAACCTGTATGTACCTTTCAGCATTAATGGTGCCTTCACAGATGTGTAAGTTACCCATGCCTTGGGCACTAATACACCCCCATACCATCACAGATGCTGGCTTTTGAACTTTGCGCCTATAACAGTCCGGCTGGTTCTTTTCCTCTTTGGTCCGGAGGACACGACGACCACACTTTCCAAAAACAATTTGAAATGTGGACTCGTCAGACCACAGAACACTTTTCCACTTTGCATCAGTCCATCTTAGATGAGCTCGAGCCCAGCGAAGCCAGCGGCGTTTCTGGGTGTTGTTGATAAATGGCTTTCGCTTTGCATAGTAGAGTTTTAACTTGCACTTACAGATGTAGCGACGAACTGTAGTTACAGACAGTGGTTTTCTGAAGTGTTCCTGAGCCCATGTGGTGGTATCCTTTACACAGTGATGCCGGTTTTTGATGCAGTACCGCCTGAGGGATCGAAGGTCATGGGCATTCAATGTTGGTTTTCGGCCTTGCCGCTTATGTGCAGTAATTTCTCCAGATTCTCTGAACCTTTTGATGATATTACGGACCGTAGATGATGAAATCCCTAAATTCCTTGCAATAGCTCGTTGAGAAATGTTGTTCTTAAACTGTTCGACAATTTGCTCACGCATTTGTTCACAAAGTGGTGACCCTCGCCCCATACTTGTTTGTGAATGACTGACCATTTCAGGGAAGCTGCTTTTATACCCAATCATGGCACCCACCTGTTCTCAATTAGCCTGTTCACCTGTGGGATGTTCCAAATAAGTGTTTGATGAGCATTCCTCAACTTTCTCAGTCTTTTTTGCCACTTGTGCCAGCTTTTTTGAAACATGTTGCAGGCATCAAATTCAAAATGAGCTAATATTTGCAAAAAATAACACAGTTTAACAGTTCGCACATTAAGTGTCGTGTCTTTACTGTGTATTCAATTGAATATAGGTTGAAAGGGATTTGCAAATCATTGTATTCTGTTTTTATTTACGATTTACACAATGTGCCAACTTCACTGGTTTTGGGTTTTGTAAGAAAGTTCATCAAAACATCTCCATAAAAAGTGTAATACAACATCACGGGTGAGCTCAAAGCTAAAGATGCAGCAGCGTCTTGCTCTCCCTCCGGTTGCTGCAGGTCACACAGATGTCACACAGAGGTAACAGGAGGAGCACAGATGACGCAAAGTTAACAATTTAAAAACCAAGGAATAATCATTTAATGGAAAAAACGTACATTGTTTGCAGATAGTGCTAAAACATGCAGAAATAACATCAACTAGAAAGCACTCAGAGAGCGCAGACTTCCGCCAAGCAGCATCGGTCCACTTTGGCGAAAATGGTCCTATCTGGCAATGTTAAAGAATCCTTTAAAAAATTCCTGGATCCAGACGGTGATCCGAATCACCCCCAAAATTTAATCAGTTCTTCCATATCCCATTTCCGACAATTCCTGAAAATTTCCTCCAAATCCATTCAGAACTTTTCAAGTTATTTTGAACACAAACAATCAAACAGACAGACAGATAAAGGCCGGCAAAAACATAACCTCCTTGGCGAAGGTAATTAATTAGGGTTTAATGCAAGTCAAAGAACAATTTTTTTTGCTCTTCTGTCCTCTAAGTTCAGAGAGAAATTGGCGAGGGGCAAAAGAACCACATGCGGCTCCGGAGCTGTGGGTCGCCGACCCCTGGTCTATCTGTACGACTTCGTTTCTGTTCGCATTTCTATGGTCTCACGATTCATGCTCCAACTTGCAGGAAGTAACGCAACAGTGAAGGAATTATGGGAATTGGTGTGCGATATGTAGTCTTTAGCCAGGCAAAGAACAAAATTCTAAACTATGACTACCATACTGCATTTGAGGAGGAGCTGATGGAAATAATGTGCACACATACACACAAACATATACAGCGGCTCTTTGGCTCTCATTGCACTGGTGCTATGAAACAAAAAACATCGTAGCACAGGATGATTTTCTTGTAGCGTTTGCAACGTATGTGTCGCACTGTACAACCCTGCACTAAATTTTCGGATTCAAGCTCATTTAATGTACATTATTTAATGCAAATAACAGAATCTACCAGTTGTCAAAAAATATTTTGCAAACATTTTTATTTCTGTTTTGTCAAATACATAAAAGGGAGTTTAACAATTAAAATAACAGCTCATATCAATAAAATAGCTTTTGTTGGTGGGAAATATAACTATTTTTACATGGTCATGCCAAATTTTGTCAGGTTTTCGTCCAGAACATACTTTTTTGATATTTTAAACTTAATGCAAGGCTGCATTAAGGGAGGAGGAGGGCTACATGTTTTAATCTGACATCACAGATGGACTGTTTAAAATATTGAACCAGTCCATCTGGGAAAGAACCCGTAGAAAGTTTTTGAGAATGGGCAGAACCTTTCAAAAGCATATCTGGTCAGTGACTGGACGATTGTTTTATCAGTTACATTTATTACAGGCCAATCAGTAGTGTTTCAGGCTGGGGCTACTTCAGTGGTCTAAAGGACAGAATGTGAGCCACTTTGTAAATTAAACTCCCAGCAAAACATGTCAGAAGTGGAGCATTAATATTTTAGTTCTAGAGAAGTTTGTCATGTTACTTGTATTCATTTAATAAAGACATGCGGTCCAGATCTGATCAAACTGCCTCTGAGGTTGTTAGTGTGAGCAGTCACTTCCTGTTGTTGTCTCCTCATAGCTCCCACCTCTTACTGCCCTAAAGGACTCTGATTGGACCATGTCGCTTTGGGCTGCTCACAGTTGTTGTAGATTGGAGCTTGGCAAGATGGATCCTGAATACAGACAAAGAATCACACAGGTTTGGCCTCAAGCTGCCGGTTGCACACCCCTAAATAAATGCACAGTCCAGGTTAGTATTTATACAATCCAAATGTTCAAATGGTACTAGAGCTAGTGCCTGGTGGTTGTGTACCGTCATGAGGTATACAATTGCCAGACATTGAAAGT
The DNA here is from genome assembly GCA_037902135.1 of Cetoscarus ocellatus. Taxonomy (NCBI): domain Eukaryota; kingdom Metazoa; phylum Chordata; class Actinopteri; order Labriformes; family Labridae; genus Cetoscarus; species Cetoscarus ocellatus. The sequence continues at coordinate 1,811,663 of JBAMNC010001392.1, read as the reverse complement.
ACTGTGGCAGGGTCAAGAAGCAGGACTGGTGTGGTTTCAGTGATACAGTGATTCTTGGTAATTTTGTCATATCGCTGTTTTCCCTCTCTACATGTCTCTGCATAAGCACTTTAAACAGAGTTTCTGGGAATCTTCACCCTGGAGGAAATTAACCAATAGATGTGTAAACATTGACCTGAGGCACAGTCTGCGTACAATGAGAGGGAAAGATGTAGCAGTGTAGCTCAGTCCATAAGGGTTTGGGCTTGGGACTGGACTGCAAGCTGACTTCCTGGGGCACTGCTGTTGGTTATGGCAGTTGGTAGTGCAACTAAATGTGGTTGATGTCCCTTGTCTCCAGAGCCTGGGGGCGCAGAGTTTGCACCCTTAGGCCCTTAAAGTTGAACTTAAACACAAACACCTATGACTGAAGTGGGTGTTAACATTGCTTGTGGTGCAGATGAATGGTCAGAAATGATGAATGGCAAAGTGTTGACCTGACCTGAAAAATACACAGAAAATGCTGTTTGTTTTCTTTTCTTTTTTTTTTTTTTTAAAGATCAGCCATCATGTGATCTTGGCCTTCGAAGAGTGATAAAGAAAACATGTTTTAGACCAAAGTCTAACTAGTACTGCAATGTTTCCTTTCTTGTTTTGTTGTGTTTTGTTTTTTTCAGGTGAAGGCTTACAGGTTGTGGCCTCCATTCAGAACAAATCATCTCGAGACATCAAGCCCAAATATTGTTTGTACAGGAAATGCAGTTACTTTGCCAAGGGAGATAGGATGGTTGAAACTAAAGACATCCTGAAAGAGGTGGGGGATCCAGTCCCTCCATCTGCTGAACAGACTGTCACCAGGACCATCACCATCCCTTCTGACACCAGTGTGACCATCCTGAACTGTGATATCATCCAGGCTGAGTACAGGCTCAAAGTGTGTATATCTTTATACATAACATCCATGTTCATTAGAGCTGCATGGTGGTTGGCTGGAACAGATGGTCCTTGAATTTTCTGTATTTCCACTGTAGGTCTACCTGGATGTCAAGTATGCTTCAGACCCTCTGCTCAAGTTCCCCATAATAATCCTGCCTGCATTACCAGAACATGAGGCAGGGCAGCAGCCTGATCAGCCTGCATATGGATACAGTGCATCTGCAAACTCAGACATGCAAGGAGGCAGCAGCTACTTATAACCACCACCCACAGGCCCGTCTGCTCCGCCTCTAACCTACGAGACTTATGACATATACCCCTCTTTGTCTGCTTTTGATAGAAAATCCTTAAGTGTATTTTCTAAATCTCAGAAACACTCTGTAGATAAATATGATAAAGAGTAACAACAATTTTGATCAATTCTAGTTGCCAAGACTTATGTAAAGATGTGAAGAATTATAGGGATTGTTTTGGGAAAAACTGAATTCATTTTAGAAATATCAACTGCAGATGGTTGATTGCTCAGTTTCTTTAAGATGGTTTAATTTCCAGGACATAAGTTCCTTTATTTGATTTAATGTTTTTTTTTTGGTGTTGTTAAATATAATTACTAAAATGTTGCCAATTATGTTATCAAAACTATGGTTTCAGATTGTTTGTGTCTATTAATTAAAGATATCCAAGTATTAAGTAAATTGTATTCCAAATCTCATGTAGTATGCACTCAGATTTTTGACATAATATATTGGTACAGTTAAGATGAAATACCATTTTTGTCATTGTTGATCTTTCCTTCTGTCTAACTTGAGAGGTTTTTAACTGATTTCATTGAAAACTCAGGTGAAAACTCTCTCTCAATCCTCTATTGGCCCTTTTCCACCAGCACGCCTTAGCCCTACTCTACTCTACTCTGCTAGGCTCTACTCGGTTTGCGTTGCATTTCCACCGGCACGGTACCTCCTAAAACAAACCAGTTTTTAGTACCTACTCTGCTCTGGCTCTAAGCGAGCTGAGTCGATACTAAAAGGTGAAGTCGACTGACTGCCGGCTACTGATTGGTCAGAGAATGTCGTCACCGATGAGTCATGAGCGCGACAAGCTAGCTAACATGCTAGCGGTAGCTACTATTAGCTTACCCTCATACGTCTTTTCTTTGCAGCTCGATTGCTCTCATCCTGGGTATTTCTTCTCCCCGCCTGCAGCCTTCTTCTGCTTTCCTCTTTCATTCGGTGTGTTACAAAAAGCCACGGATCGAGCAGCAAGTATACTATTGCCTCCAAGTCCTCCATTGTTTTGATTGTTGTGTTGTGCTCAAAATGACATGAACGCAGTGTCGCTCAGCTGTTTTATGGTGACCTCACCCCTGCTGGGAAGGTAACCGAGCTGGTAGGAAAGCAGCACAATGCGAGTAGAGTAGAGCCGGGTAGAAATGGGGAAAGCTGAGCAGAGTAGAGTAGGGCTAAGACGTGCTGATGGAAAAGGGCCAAATGTCACCTAGATGAGCTCCTGGAGACACTGGGGGGGGGGGGGGGGGGGGGGGCAGAAGACAGAAGTAAAGTAAGTATCCAGTGATACAGGTCAAAAGCACACTCAAAAAACCCTCTTCTTAAAGGCAATACTCCTTAGCGGAGAACAAAAGGCTTAAAGCCAAAAAAGGAAGTTTCAGCAAAGAGAAGATACGGCCAACAAGCCACTCTGGTGGAGTGTTAAATAATACAGCAACATCAAGCTGAACTGCAATTAATTTGGGTTAGACTGATTTAAAAAATGAGAATTTGTGTATAATGATGTCTTTTTTGTTAAAATTTATGATGAAAAATCACTTGAATATTTGCATTAACTCAATATGGCAATAAATCAATTTGACATGAAAAAATATAAGACCAAAGTGGTTTAAATAGTATAAATTATGCATATGTGAGTTGGTAAAACAGTTCTTTATTCATGATGTGTTTTCTTCCACAAAACATTAAGAAATTAAACAATATTCCTTCCTCAGTCCCTCACTTCTCGATGTCACAAGTCTATGTGAGAAGGTGGTATAGAGACGATATCATGTGATGTCATATTTTTTTTGTCTTTCACAGTGAAAGCCCCTCCTTTCTGTCAAAAATTTGGGTTTGATTTCATTGCCTTTCATAAAAACTGAGCTAAGGAACTGTTGCCATTTGGTAAAACCATGCAAAAGTGGGCTCATCTGTGCCATACACTTTATATTATACTGAGATGCACTGTGCTCTTATACAATTACATTTTTCAGTATACTGACCAAAAATATTTAATTCTGTTCTAACTATACTGAACTGAGCTATTATACACTATTTCACAAGAGACTGCACAACTTCAGAATTTTTAAAGCAGTCAAGTTGACTTTTACTAGTCGCTGTTTCTTTCATGAATAAAACATAGGGACCGACAACAACAAACAGTATTTCCAAAATAAAGTGCATTATGCTGGCAACAGATACTCTATGCACATTTTTAACAGAGTGCAAAAAACAAGAGTAACTTAGTTACCACAGTGTTTGCACCTACATGGTGTGTGAAGCAGCATACTGATCTACTCTGTGTTGTTATTTTGCTCAGTCTAAGTTTTTGATTTATGATCCTGGTTTGCATGTAAGCTGACATGGACATTACCTGAACTGGAGGATGTCCTGCTCTCTATCATGGGATGACATTTGACCATCTAATTCATCACTCGCTGTCCTCTCTAATAAGTCAGTTTTGCTATTGCCTGATCATGTGGTCCATGCAACTAGCATTGCAAAAAGGCTCATCACACAGCATCCAGGCTGACTATTGTCGTCTTAACTATGCAGCCTCAATTCCACAATATTCTGTTACATCCCATACAATACTTTATACTTATTGACATGATGGTTCACTACACATACTACTGCAGTATGTTATTGCTAACAGTGTTACACTTTCTACAGTAGCTATACTCTGCTACAAAGGTTCCCAAACCTCTGAGCCTGCAACCCTGAAAATAAGATACCAACAGATGGGGACCCTAACTTTCCCCGGGGGTGACTGGTGGTGGTTGAGTTTTTATGGACTTGCTCCTTTTCCACACACCTGTCTTTGAAAACAGATGTACAGATGATTTATCTTTGACTAAGGTTGGAGCCCTCCTGACTTTTGAAGAGCTTTCTTCTTGCTATGCTCACTTTTATAGATAACTTCTGATGAGGCACTTTGTCATGACTCAACAAAATAACCACATACTATCGACAGAGGAATTACCTTTACATTAATGTATGCATGAAAAGCAGGGTACCAAGGGGTCTACAGTGTATCATACAGTCAGGTATCTTTTATCTTATAGGGTTGGAAGTATTAAAAGTGAAATGTAGATTGGAGGAAGACCAGAGTGCAGCTTCAAGTAGGAGAAATGGAGGTACTTCGTCTTTGCATTTTTTTCCTTTAATACTAAGGATAAAACTACACTTATTATCTCATCTATAGAAAATGCTAGTCCTGAAAGACCAAGCAAAATTAGTGCAGATTTTGGAATCTTATTTTAACTATTTTAATGTTTATTTGGGAGGTACATTGCACAGTAATGGTTATCATTATATAAAACAAATTTGAAAATGCCATTAGTTAGCAAAACTGCTAAATTGCACCATGGTGTTCATATGTTCACGTTTGTAAAGAGTCATTGATTTGCCTTTTGATTATTGAGTTGAAAATCTATTTAAAAATTACATTTAAAAAGTAATAACTGACAATTTAATGTTTAATCATACTGTGTTATGCTCATATAAGATAAATATTAAAACAATACCAACATCCTGCAAAAACAAACAGCTTATTGATTTCAGAGTCTTTCATAAGGGGACTTGCCAACCAGTGACCCCCGGCCATCTATCCAAACACGCCCCTGTATCCATGACATCCATATATGACCACGCCCTCCCCATGTCGAGCTCCAACCACACTTAACCCAACCCGCATTCTTTGTGCGCTGCAGCCTGGGGTTCCTCCTCAGGACGATGACACACCCACAGAGGAAGTAGCTTCAGGTTTCATCTTTCCCTCGTCCTATTTTTCCACACAGCATGTCGACCACCGTAAAGAGTCTGAAAGTCACCTATCGACCAATAAATGAGAAAAACACGTTCACAAATGGCGACTTGGTTTCCGGCCAGGTCCTGCTGGAGGTGGCCAAAGAGTGTCGGATGGAGTCCCTGATGATTCAGTTCAAAGGGAAAGCCGAAGTGCTGTGGACCGAGAGACACGGGAAAGTCACTGTCGTTTACCACTCCAAGGACAAGTACTTTAGCATCAAACATTACTTCGTGCGGGATAAAAACGCTAAAGGTTAGTCGGAGAAATAAGCCGCTACTATTCACTGCGGTCAAGCCAGCCGCACTTCCTGACTGTCTGCAGACTTCAGTCTGAACGGGGTGTTAGTTTTAGGGAAGAGGAGGGAGACCTGTAAAACCACTCCGACGTCCTCTGTTGTTCTCTGAGTTCAGCAAAGTTGTCGTGTTTAAAAATATTGATTATAAAGCACTGACAGGGAAACGGGTTGTTACTTTTTGCAAAGATGCAGGCGCAGAGATAATGCATTAATACGCAACGTGACGTTATCGCCTCCTTTTTTTCAAAATAGGAGGCTGACCGACGTCCTGTCTTTGTGTATTCAATTGAATAAAAGTGTAAGAGGTTGTATTGTATTTGCTATAAGTCAGAGGGTATCAGATGGTGTTTGCAAGACAAATGAATTGACTTGTGAATTCACTGTTAAGAAAATAACAATGACACAGGGTCTTTATTTGGCAAATAAATTAATGTTTCTTAACTTTTTGTTACATGACTTCATTGTTGTTTGGGAGTGTATATTCGATTTGAATTATTTTTATTCGAACTAAGATAGGAAGATAGAAAGGTCAATCAAAGTTTTCCTTGAATAAGTAGATGAGCTAGGCTTTAGAAAAGGGATTTAGTTACTTTTTACATCCCCTTTCTCGAGTAATGCTGATCACTTTCACATGTAAATTATTGTTTAAAAAAAAAAAAGAGAACATGAAAAATCCGATTAAAATAATGTCATTAATACAACGGAGTGACTCTGGATATTCAGGATTTTGTTTATCTTACAACTTTTTTCTCTGGTAGGGTAACAATTTATTGTGCACAATTGTTTGTTAGAGCACAGTTAAACTTTTTTTAAGTCCTTAATTGTTTTAATACTCAAAAGAAATGTACTGAAGTGTGTTATTTTGTTAAGTTATGATATGACATAATTAACAGTTCATCTCATCTCCAAAAGATCTGCTAGACTGAGTCAACATGTAAAAAGTGTTTTTTATGTTTCTGCTCTCTCAGTTGACAGAAATTCTTAAAAGCTTTATGCTTTACAGAAAAAGGGACTGGTAGTATCTGAAATGACTCAGATCGCTAAACTAGCACTTGAGAAGTGTTTTTTGGTTCTGTGTCCATGGTTTTGCTGGATATGTACCACAGTTAAAGATTTTTCGTTCAGATTTCCTTGCTATATTTGTGACCTTGGTGCATTATTTGAATTTTTACTTCAATGTTAAGAAAGATGTTGTAAAGGCCTCTCAGGTCTGAATTGCTTCTTATTTGAGTATGTTTTGGGTTTTTTTTTCTGTAGGACATGACAATGAAAAACTGCTCACACAGCAGAATGGAGAAACATGTAAGTTTTCAGCCTTGTGCTAAAGCCACTTAGATATTTTGTGGGGGGCCTATTTATGGTCTTTGTGGGTTATAAATAATTTTTGCTATTTCTTTTTACATTGCAGATAGCAGTGTTGTTGCCCCGGGGTGCCATATTTACCCATTCACATTTCAGATCCCTTTCCAGTGAGTAATTGTTCTTTTAATAGTCCCACAATTAGTTGGAGTGAACTCACACTCTGGTAACTTCAAGAGGTACAAATATGAGTTCTTCTGATGAACAGAACAACCTAGGTTTAGCATTTTCTGTTTCCTCTGCATATGCATGTAAAATATTCTGACTGTTCTCACGTGTACTCCTGTTCTTCAGGGACCTGCCGTCTTCCTTCACCAGTTGTGTTGGAAACATTACATACACACTGAAAGCCAGGCTGAGCAGATCACTGCGGATGGACCAGAAAGATAAAACTAGAATCAACTTTGTGGCAATTACGAATATGAACAATATCCCAGAGTTGATGGTATGTGCGGAGGATCTGACATTCCTGTCATTCTTACTTTAGAGTGAAACTGGATGATTGGAGACAGCTGGTCAGTAACAGAAACCAAGCAGTCATGCCTTAAACTATACTCCTCAAAAAGTTTGGAAATGTTGTTTCAGTTGGTTTGTTCTCCCATTTAATGATTCCAATTGGTATTGGATTTTATAGTCCTGGAAAGCCTGATTAGTCACCTTAACAACAAGGTACCACTTGTAATGATCTGCATTCATGAAACGAGCAACACAGCTAAACATGTGGGAGGTGCTGAAAAAATGTGCCAAAATCCCCTGCCACCAGAAGCTGGTGTTCCAGTACGCATTATTTGTTGCCAGTCCTGGTACCATTTCCAAACTTAGGACCAAGGTCTGTGAGACTGGTGAAGAAGTCAAAGGCAGTCAGCTAAGTGGACTTCCCAGGAAGACAACACCCCTTGCTTCACTGAGGAACTGTAGGCTTACCTCCAGGGGAGGAGAGTTTTTTTTTTTTTTTTTTTTGCACTGCCCACACATCTCTGAGCTCTTTGCCCAGTCTGCTGCACTGTCGAGCCTGCCTTATGTGCTGGTTCTCTTCTTACAAGGTGAGAAAGCTGATCAAAATCACTGTGGCTAATGTATTGATATGACCTTCATACAGCCCCACTTAAAACACTTAACTATCCATTTAGGAAAACTTGAATACAGTTTGGGATTACTGTGGCCTCCGAGATGTTGATTCTGTACTCTACCTTGATGATGTTGAGGATGGATGGATGGCTCTGCATCATAGGGGATGGTGATGACTTGCGGTACATTTGTGCTCAGCCAGAAGAAGAGGGGATTTTGCGTGTGCTACCCACACATTTAGCTGTGTTGCTCATTCCACAAATGCAAAATCCTTACAAACTGTCTCTTGTTTTGAAGGTCAGGCTTTCCGGTGAAATGCAACACAATACCAACGGGTATTTATTAAAGGGGAGAAATATGCAATCAAAATAACGTTTCTAAACATTTTTTGAGGAGTATTTAAAAAGATTCTCCCGCAGAGGGTCTACTGATTATCTGCTTAAAAAAATAAATGAATGAAACACATGTTGAACTTACCATAATGCACAGATGAGATGTCATCTAACAAGGTTTCATATAAAAGTGTTAAATGTGATTTTTGAAAGTCAAGGCCAAAAGAAGTTTAAATGCCTTTTTTTTATTTGTGAGAGAACTTACAGTTTTGATGGTATGTTTTTTAAGACCAAATCTGTATTGGTTTTTGAAAATAATGGACCAAATATGGCACCTGTGCAGTGAGCATTAAAAAGTGCAGGTACGCAATAGTATTAGGACTATGTTGATATTAGCTAGAGCTGGGTAATATGAACTAAATAGCATATCATAGTATGTATTGATCTATTTGAGGTCATGGCATTATTATATAAAGGTACCAAGAAGATTTAGAAGGATCAATTATTAAAAAGCATTTCAAGCACTACAACTCCTGTCCTCCCCCTTAAAGAAGTATGCTATGTGATTCACAGCTCTCCCTGAGAGATGCAGTGGCATCATTTGACCAGTTTTGAATGCTGTAGCTGTAACTGAATGTGTTGTTTGTTTTTCTCCTTAACCAAATTAAGTTGCCACTAAAAACATGTTTTTTTCTGATTCAATTGTTATCAAGAAAAGCACTCAACCATAAATACAGATCTTGTATTTTGGTAAATCTGACAGTCGCTGCATGTTTATAATTGATGTTGAGCTTTACATACTACAGTAAGTGCATAGCATATAGAGTTGAGTTTTTTTTTTTTTTTTTTGGTTGTTTTTAACTTTTATTTAACCAAGTAAGTCTTAGTCAGCTTCTTTTAACCATCTTGGACTTAAAACAAGATGTTTTAAACACACCTTCTAGCTGTTTTTAAGCTGGCTTAATGCAGGTTACTGTTGTCATCTACTCCAAGGACATTCCCTCAGCATTAAACACCACTTAATTCTAGTTAAAAATACTAAAGGTAAGTGGATAAAGGAACTTTTAATGAAGGTGCACATTCCTGCAGCTCTTGATCTGCGTAGCTCTTGTGAGTTTAACAGTAGGACGTGTGTGCACAAACACTGCTAATTATGGTGTCCCAAAAATCCATTTAGTGGCAGAAACTACACGAGACTATGCGCTTAAGTTTTCTAAAACCTCAGGAGATTTTAGGATTTATTAATTAAAAAGGGCTGTTCTTTCATTTATTGTGTATCATTTTTTTATTTACCTCTTTTAGGCACCACAGCATGAGACCAAGGATAAGAAAATGAAGTTTTTCACATCGGGATCAGTAGCCATGGACGTGAATCTTGAGAAAACAGGTTTCTTACAAGGTAAGACCTCTCAGAATGAAATGGGCAAGTGTCCCACATTTTTCTCCTTTTTGACATGTAAACACTGAACCCAGATTTTCTTAAAAGCTGCTTTTTTATTGCTTGCCCTATAAACCCTTTAGATATTTGATTTTGGCATGCCTGCTCTGTTTCATCCCTGGTCAAAACAGGTTTATTTAGTGTAAATCCCCATTATCCATATCTGACCATGCTCCTGTGAAGAAGTGGATGTGAATTACCTTCTCAGCACTGGTACCCTATAATGTTTACTGTGGCTGCACAGACATGCCTTGGCTTGTTCCTTTAACGTGGGCAGGCTGTAGTCTGAACAAACACCTGGATCAGCGAGAGTTTTCTTACTGGGAGAGGCGGTGTATCCCTGTGATGACATCACCAGGGGAAAAACATCCAAACAGGCTGGTTGAAAATTGAGAGGCTGAGCAGGCAACAGAAGGAGAGAATGGATTTTTCTCATGTTGGGGCTTTTACTGAAATCCCAAGAGTTGTTCAGAATTTTGTATTTGTTTTGCAGGAGAGGGATTAAAAGTAATCTCCTACATCGAGAACAACTCATCCCGTGAGATCAAGCCCAAGTATGTTGTGTACAGGAAGCACAGCTTCTTTGCAAACGGGAAAAGAAAATTGAGCACTAAAGACCTCCTGAAGGAAGTGGGACAGCCCATCCCTGCTTCTACTAACGCAAATGTAACACAAGTCATCAACATCCCCCATGATACAGAGCCATCCATCCACAACTGCAACATCATCAAGGCCGAGTACAGAGTCAGGGTAAGTATCTCAGTGACCACAGTAACCACAGCTGAGGTCTATTATTGTTCCATAAAGGGAAGGTTCAGTGTTGTATGAGGTTTATATCAATAACAAATACATAGTGAATCTGGTCAGCTCTGCCCTTGCAAGAAAAGAATCTGCACTTAAGGTGGGCTTTACATTGTTGCAGATAGGGCAGAGAGCTCAGTGTAATTTTCTAAAATTTGACAAGTTTATTTTCATCTAATATTCAGTAAACAACACAGAGCTCTTGGTCCCATCTGCAGTAATGTATAGCCTAGCTTTTTTTCTGTTTCTCTCCTTACAGGGGCAGAGCACATCAGACTAACTGTGGCTAATGTCTGTACTATAAACATGATCCTCATACAACTTTACTTTAAAAGCGCTGAACTGTCCTTATAATTAATTAGACAGGTATAATAAACTACAAGTAGATGTGTACTGAAACATTGCAGAATTGTATGAAAACATTTAAAGTCATTATTTTTATCCTCTGATGTTCTGACTCATGTCTAAAGACCCTTTACTTAAAGTCTAGTGCACAACATCTTCTAAATAGATCGAGCTAACAAGAAAAAAATTCCAAGGCGCTCTCTTTAACGAATAAAATCCCTTTACTTAATCCATTATGCCCCATTCATGCTGTTGTTTCAAGCCAGAATATTTATGCCCCTGTGACATGAGCAATGTGAAACGTAAGTAGAACAAACTCTTGCACTTATCTGGAGTGGAGCAAAAATATCTCTTCTATTAAGAAATGCTCTGTGTGTTTAATTGTTTTTCATTCAATGAAGAAATGTGGTCCAGAGCTGATATAAGTGCTACTTAAGCTGTTAGCATCAATGCTAATCTCTAAACTTGCAGTCACTTTCTGCTGTCATCTTGTACATTCTTCAAATGTACGTTATAGTTTTACAAAAACAACTGAGAGAGATTTTGTCATTGTGCCTAACCTTAGAAATGGTTTCAGGTTTTGCAAAAAGAGTTTTCAATTCAGTAAATGAGTTTTATGTAGCTGCTCACATGGTTAGAGAATGGGATTTAGTTGTTTGGCAGTTGTAAATAATACTAAATTCAGTGTTTGGTCTTCATATGTAAACACTTGTTCTAAAGCTCTCTGTTGTCCTAACATACGCTCTGTAGCACAGGTGTAAGGATTTTGTTCTTAAAACCACAATTTGCACAAACCCATTCCTCTCTTTGTACACAGTGTTTACCAAAGGAGTTGACTTTGCAGAAAGAGTGTTTGTTAACATATTGAAATTTAATCAAGCAAACATGTTTTCACAGGTCTACCTGGATGTCAAATATGCTACAGACCCAGAGATCAAATTTCCCATCATCATCCTCCCAGCCTTACAGACTCCTGCCATGGCACTACCATCAGCTGCTTCTGCCTTTGGATATGAACCGTTTGGAAACCCTCCTGCATGGGCACTACCACAACCCCCAATGGCACCACAACCACTGGATCCTCCACCTCCATATGGTACATATGGGATGTACCCACCCCTGTCTGACTTTGGTAACAAATATTAGTGACAAAGATATTACACCCGTAAGAAAATCATGTTATTTTCATTCTAAGGGTCTCTGAGTTTTGTTGTTAGCTTAGTTCTCAGATGAGCCTCACTGTAAAAAAATGTTTTTTATTACTGGAAAAGGGTCTAAGGTCTGACTTACAACGCTGAGCTGACATTTGGGTTATCTCAGGTCAGGATGAAGACTTAAAATCTTACAACATGAGCCAGATAAGGGCATTTAATAGCAAAGGAAGGCCTTGTGTAAAAGCTGCATTAAGATGGCTGCAGTGTCTGTCCAGCATATTTCAAGCAATCTCTTAACTTCCACCAACTGCTCCACTGCACCCCAGACAACTTACAGCTCTGCCATACAACGATACTTCCATTGAGTACAAGAAAACAATAATGCTGTGAGTCCCTTTTTTCACAAGTTATTACTTTTTTATCTTTAAGGGGACAAAACATGTTCCAAATATATCTAAGAAGAAAATAAAAATATAATCTTTTTGAGACTTTTAATCAGAGTTGTAATATTTTTCTGCTGAGTTGGTTGTAAATGACTATAGCCACCAAAGGCCAAGACATTTATTAGAAGTAAACTTTATGCTCAGCACAGCAGACATTTTAATGTCTGTTATTCAAGTACTATGTCCTTTCATTTCACTTGATTTCATTTCACTTCATTAAAAGGCAGCAGCCCATGCTTTGGACTCTTTTAAAGACTGACGTGAAGAGACAGGGGCTCTGTTTTATACTATTAAAACTGTATTAGATTGTTTTCCATGACTCCACTCAATGTAAGCAGCCTTTTTCCAAAGCACTTTGTTTCTATAAATAATGATACCATGCAAGCACAACTACCTTTTGCAACCTGAACTAAGCACCGGTATTATAAATACAGTACAGTACAGCCAACTAAAAACAAAGAAAAACAACAAGAAAAACTTTGCATTTAAGCCTTTGTTGTTGTCTCAGGAATATTTACTCAGAAAAATGACTGAATTTACAGAGAGACAAAATGTCAAACATCTCTGTCAAAAATCCAGGTCAAGTTTGTTTGCTCAGGTAGAGTGTTTATATCATCTGTTTATGTGTTGCTGTGTATGGTGATGGACAGGGGAGGAGGGTGGTTTTAGGTTTATCTGCCAAAAGGGTTAACAAGAAGTGCTGTTCTAGAATTAAAAATTAATGTTGGCTCAGTTTGCTCTCACATCTGTCTGTCACCTAAATAGTAATGTAAATACTCTGAGAGAAGCTTGAGTTTAACTGTTCCTCAAAATAATACTTTAAATATCTTTTTTAACTTGCCTGGGTTTCATGGTATGTAAAGAATTAAGGACTCCAAAGACAACATTTGATGTTTTTATGTAAAAAAAAATAATAATAATTAAAAACACATTTTAATAAATAGAGCAAAAAATAATGTTCATTTCTTTGTGTATATTATCCTCGATAATTACAGAACAATTTCTAATATTGTGTTAACTCGTTGGTGAAATATTTAGCTTTTGCATTTTAGAGAGCAGATGAAACTCTTACATTCTCCTGTCATGAAAATATGTACCCTGCTGTTAGGATGTCAGTCGACAGAGTTGATGATGCATTAACATGTTTAACTGGAAATGACCTCTCATCCTAGTTAAACATGTTCCGGTTACAACCTGGTAAAGTTGGGGTACCTAAACAACAACCCACTTCCAGGAAGAAAATTTCTACCAAAGGGGGCACTCCCAGTGATGCATCTAATTACCGCCGCCAAGGAGGTTATGTTTTTGCCGGCGTTAGTTAGTTGTTTGTCTGTTTCTGTTTGACTGTGTTCAAGATAACTTGAAAAGTTATGGATGGATTTGGATGAAATTTTCAGCAAATGTGTGGAATGGGATAAGGAAGAAATGATTAGATTTTAGGACTGATCCGAATCACCATCCGGATACAGGAATTGTTTAAAGGATTTTTTAACATTGCCAGATAGGACCATTTTCGCCAAAGTGGACTGAAGCTGCTTGGCGGAGCTCTCTGCGCTCTCTGAGTGCTTTTCTAGTTTGCATCTTAAATAATCCGGAATCAAACAGAACACATCACAAGTCTGTGTGGATATGACTGTTTCACACATGCAACTCACTATGGCAAATTCAGGAAATTTTAGGGTGTTCAGCATGTGAATGGGGTCCGACATGGAAATTGCTGGAAGACTTCCTGCTGTGAAGGGTAAGTGTGATAGGGTCTCTAGAAAACACATACAACAGCATTTTTTCTTTCCTTTTCATAGCGCAGAGGAAGAAAATTTATGGTCATAGGGGCACATGCAGCCCTCCTTTCACTCAATGCAGGCTGTTAGTCAATTTAAATTTCCAAATACTGCAAACTTATACAATGAAGTGTTTTGAATGGTAAATGGACTTGAACTGTACTGGTGCTTTTCTAGTCTTTCTGACCCAAAGTGCTTTTACACTGCAGGTATGGGATTCACACCCATTCACTCTCACATTCACTCACTGATGGTTCTGAGTTTCTATGTAAGTTTTACATCAGTATCAGATTGCACACCCAAGCTCTTTGTGTTTTGCCTAAGGACACATGGACATGCAAAAGCCAGAGCTGGGCTTGAACCCTCAACCTTTTGATTAGGTAGAGTTTAATACTTGATGAACCCCCTGACAGTCTGATTCAACACTTCAAAACCATCTACATATTAAGTAAATATATGGTGCAGCATGAAAAACAGAAAAACATTTCTGTCATAGTCTCTAATAACTGGTTTGGTTGGATTCTTCACAAAAAATGAATAATTGGTTTGTAATTATGCTGCCCTACAAAGGCAAAGTGCAGTATCTGCAAAAATGCAAAATGGAGAAAAACAGCTTTTTCTGTTTTTTTTTTTTCACCAAGTGAAAGTATGAAATCATATTTAACTACCAAGTGTATGTTTTATTAGATTAAAGGGAAGGGAATTTAATACATATTGTAAATTGACATTCATGCTAAATTTGGCAGTTTTATAGGCTATACTGCACTGCCTCTGTTTTACTGCAGTATAATTACATGACCATACAATGGCGTACTGAAGTATGTGCAGTAAGTAAGGCCATTTCACTTAGTTTTTTTAAATAATAGTTGGCATATTAATTTTTAATATTGATATATTTTTTGCTGCACACACCGCTACTGCCAACACTGAATGTGTAATTATCTCCTCTTACTGCTGATAAAAAGCAACAACAGAACGATAATTATCTGTGAATGTATTTTTTGTTTGTTGTTATCAGAACAGTGTTTATTTCTCAAGAATTTCATGTGTGACTTCACACAAACACAAAATAAAACATAAAGTCAGACCATCACACATTATAACAACATTCTACATTGGGCTCTAATACATATAATGCAGAGCTAATCAATAAATGAACACTATAATGTAAATGTTCTACAGCAGCAGGTTAACCTTTATCTCAAGTCTGAGGGGAGATGTCAAAAATTTGGTCCTAAAACCAAGGCAAACTGCAATATCTGATAGTCTTCATGGTGAAACCAAGGCTGCAGTATCTGTTTTCTACATGGTGAAGCCAAGGCAAACTGCAGTGCAGTTACTGCAGTTTGCCTTGGTTTTACAGTGCATTTTTGCAGTTACTGCAAAGTAACAAATGGCAATATCTCAGAGAAATTAAGCAGGAGCCCTATGAAACTTTATGAGATTGAAGAGCAGATACTGCACTTTTGATTAGTGCAAAAAAAAACCCTGAAAAACTGCAGATACTGCACTTTGCCTTTATAGGGCAGTATGGTCTGTCTATGAAATATTAGTTGTACAACCTCAATTCCACTGGAGTTTGGACGTCATCTAAAATGAATATAACAACAGAATACAATGAGTTGAAAATCATTTTCAACCTGTACTCAATTGAATACACGACCAAAACAAGACAAGGACAGAAGTCCTTGTTTTTTTTTTATGTTTTTTCTTTCAAATTTTCACTCATTGTGAATTTGATGCCTGCAACATGTTCCAGAAAAGCTGGTACAGGAGCAACAAATGACTGGGAAAGTTGAGGCATGCTCAAAAAGGACCTGCTTACAACACCCCACAGGTGAACAGGTTTATTGGAGACAGGTGGGTATCATGACTGGGTTTAAAAGGAGCATCCTGGGCTCAGTCGTTGACACACAAGGATGGGGTCAAAGTTCACAGCGTACAATTACAAGGAATTAAGGTATTTCATCATCTACAGCCCATAATATCATCAAAAGATTACGATAATTCAGAAAAAATCTCTTCACTTAAGCAGCAAGGCAAAATAACACCATTGAATGCCTGTGACCCTCAATCCCTCAGGCAGCAATGCATAAAAAATTGCCATCATTGTGTAAAAGATATTACCACATGGGCTCAGTAACACTTTGGAAAACCCTTGATAGTTAATGCAGATCATTCTTTTATCTACAAGTTCAAGTTAAAACTCTACCATCCAAGAAAAGGCCATACATCAACAACACCCAGGATTGCCGCCTGTTTCCCCAGGCCCAAGCTCATCTGAGATGGACTGACACAAAGCAGAAAAGTGTGCTGTGGTCTGATGAGTCCCCACTCTGAACTGTATTTTAAAATTGTTTATAGGCTATACTATAGAAACTTCATCCTTGAGGGACAAGGACTTATTGTTCATTATTTTGTGTAAATTTACAATCTATAAGAACAAACCACCTCACTCGCTTGATAAATTAGAGTTTACCATGTTTGAGTGTATTTTATTCTGAAAGCTATGACAGGAAGTCATAGTAACTACTCCAGCGTTGGATGCACACTCTCGATTTCGATCATGACAGAGCGGGGAGCTTAATGGAGAGCATCAGTGGCCGAAGTCAGACAAACTGAGGAGGCTATTGATATTTCAGTTATTTTTTCCCCCAAGCTAGGAACGATTTGTACATCGTATAGTCCTTAAAATATCATTGCACACGGCTGAAAAACTTAAAAAGTCCAAATGCAAGTAGAATAAACTTCTGCGCCTCCATATTTTAAGGACTATACGATGTAAAAATTGTTCCTAGCTTGGGGGAAAAGTTATTGAAATAGCAATAGCCTCCTCAGTTTGTCTGACTTAAGCCACTAATGCTCTCCATTTAACCTGTCATGACTGAAATCGAGAGTGTGCATCCAACGCTGGGGTAGATACTATGACTTCCTGTCATAGCTTTCACAATAAAATACACTCAAACATGTTAAAACTCTTATTTATCAAGCGAGTGAGGTGGTTTGTTCTTATAGATTGTAAATTTACACAAAATAATGAACAATAAGTCCTTGTCCTTCAAGTATGAAGTTTCTAAAGCATAGCTTATAAACAATTTATAATATAGAGAAAAATATGTTGAAGCAGCAGATCATAAGTAGCTGAACCATTGGCGGGCTTCCTGTAAACAAGCAGTTTCAGGTGCCCTCCGGTTACACTGACCGGAGCTTCCGGGCGCACTGAATTTATTTTACACATACACACACACACACACCTACACACACACACTCCCAGACTCACGATCAATAGTTTACACACAAACATGAAAGCTATTACCCCCTGTGTGAAAGGTGGTCCATGTGAATACTCAATGTGTGTGTGTACAGGTTTTCAGTGTGTATTTCATAGTGTGTATTTACCCATTGACAGTGTGTGTGCATGTGTGCGTGTATGGTTGTGTGTGCATATTTTAAGTGCGTGTATGCAGCTTTTTAATGGGTTTAGCCTTTACTTACAGAGCGCATGTACCCACTATTAGTATGAGTTTATGTAAACTGCGTGTGTGTGAACAGATTTTTTGATGTGTTTTGCCCTGTTTCGGTGCATATCTGCCAATTGTCAGTGTGTGTGTGTGTGAGTACACTGTAAGTGTGTGTGCAGATTTTTTATATGTTATGCCCTAAACGGCCTCCCATATGAAACTGCTTGTTTACAGGAAGCCCGCCAATGGTTCAGCTACTTCCGATCTGCTGCTTCAAAATATTTTTCTCTATATTATAAATTGTTTATAGACTATGCTTTAGAAACTTCATACTTAAGGGACAAGGACTTATTGTTTATTATTTTGCGTAAATTTACAATCTATAAGAACAAAACACCTCACTTGCTTGATAAATAAGAGTTTTACCATGTTTGAGTGTATTTTATTCTGAAAGCTATGACAGGAAGTCATAGGATCTACCCAAGCCTTGGATGCACACTCTCGATTTCAGTCATGACAGAGTGGGGAGCTTAATGGAGAGCATCAGATGGCAGGTTGGCTTTGTGGGTGGACTACACCCTGCCATAAGGTGCACACTTGGAGAAAATATTTCTATATTTGTTGGAGCTCTTCACATTCTCATGTATGATATGATAATCTTGTGTAATGTTTTTTATTTGTCATTAGTTTGTTTGAGAAGCGTGTGGACTAGACCATCATTTCACCAAAGAAAAAATCATGGAACTCTTGTTTGGTAGCACTCTGCTTGTCCAGTGAAACATGACGGCAGTCACAGAGAGTATTGAGTTTGATATCATTAGTTTGATCATTTTCAATATTTAAGTAATAATTCAAACTTTTACACTGACAGTTTGTTGGGACACAGATCACAGAGTATATGGACAGGTTAGACAGGTTGGGGGGACTTTGGAGGTTGAATGTTTTTTTAACCATGAAGTAAGGAATCCTAACCATGCAAAAAGACCATGGGGATGCCATTAATCTCTGCATTAGTTAACTGCTGGGTCGATACCCTTAAGTTAACAACAGAGCTCAGGAATGTGTGCATGGAAAAAAATGTGGCATAATGTCAAAAAATATACAGATGCTCTCATAGACATACAAATATGCGTTTTGTTTATACCAATTTTGCTGCAGTGATGTGTGCATAAAACTATGCTTAAAAATGAGAATGAGTCATTTTATCCATCTGTGACATATTTTGCTATTTTTCCCTATTGTTTGCCCTTCAAAAGGGGACAATAAATGGTAGTTTTTATTGCAATGTGGATCAGATTTTCAACTAAATTATATTTATTTTATTATATTCTTATTAAATTTATGATCTCTTTGAGGCACTCTTATTTTGGTATTTGATTACTTTGAATTTCAATTCTAAATTCTGTCCCTTAAACCAGTTTTGAGTGCATTATTCTGGCAGTCTAGTGATTCACATTGCAATCACAGGAAAAAATATACTGTTCAACCCTAATAGCCCAATTTCTGATAATTTAATAAATCAGTCTGATAAGTACACTCTGGTCATTTTCTCAAGAACTTGACTTATTCATCTTGTTATTTTGGGGATGATTAAATTGTATTTTTTCATCCTGTGTTAATTTCTCAAGATCTTTTTGGAAATAACTATAATCAACATGTTGTCAGGGGAGTTTAAGAGCCCATATCATCCTTTTTTAATTTTGAATGCCCTTCATTGTGTTTAACATGTCTCCTCCACATGATGGATAATCTCTATAAATAAGACAAAAATGGGACTCAAGACTTCTCTTCTGGTGCAAATAGATACCCAAAATGTCTTTTTCCCCCTGAACACACCTTTTTCCTGAACTGACCTAACAGTGTGACATCCTACCATTGTTTTGTCATTACTTTGAACCCATTGGCTCGGGGCTCATCACAGAGTACAGACGTTAGAATGAATACAGAGCTGTTGACATTTTGGCGCTTAGCAGCAATAAACTGACAAATTAACATGTTGTCCAGTAAGTTGTCCTGTAAACTAATTGGGGTAGGAGCTCTAACAGAGCATCTCAGACAAAGAGAGAATACAGCAATATCAGGGGAACTTTGTATGTTAAATCTAGAGGTTTTTTTTTTTTTTTAATCAGTGATTGTCAACATACCCTGTCACTAAAAATGAATATATAGAGTGGATTTGGGGCACAATATGACATCTTTAAATAAAAGGTATGCATGCATGTTCTTTAGGGCCTCTGCGACGCTGTAGACATTTACCTTTTAGCAGCCAAGGTTGCCCATTAAAACACTCTCTACCTAAATCTTATTTAACAAGAACTTCCCAACACCTCATGGCTCTCTTGGGAAAAAATGCCTTTCAGTAATAATGGAAATCTTTATTTCTAAAGGTCTGCAGTAGATATGGACATGTATTAAAGGATAGTTAAAGGCTCAAAGCCTTGACTGTAACGTTATAGCCCTGGCTTTTCCCTAAAATTCATTATATTTTGCAAAACATCAATCAGTAAAGTCAAAATCATCAACTGCTCCTTCATGCTGTGTGGACATAAGGTCTGAAAGGTAGAAGCACACAAACATCCACAACCAAAATACAGCATCCCCAAAGATTTATATGTGGGTAAATTTTCTGTTATGTGGACAAATGTCAGACAGCTATGCATCAATTGGCATGTTCACTTTTTGTATCCAAACAGTCATTAATAAAAAGATGCTGAGTGTATGCATTTTAACCATTGTCTTGTTTCCTGATCTGAAAAAAATCATCCAATCTAGTAAATGTGCTGAAAAATGAAAATGAAATGAAAATAAATAAACACAGTTGTTATCCAAACAGTCCCTGACTACTTACTAAGTTTAAAAATTGTGTTTTTGTATGTCCATTTAACAGGTGAGGGTATCCTGATAACGGCAGAAATCACCAACCGCTCGTCACGCTCAGTAAAGCCCAAGTTCACCCTGTATGAGAAGAGGAGTTTCTTTGCTCAGGGTTGCAGGAGAGTTCACACAAATGATATCCTGAAGGAGAAGTTAGAATCCATTGATTCCTCTGACAAAAAAACTGTGACCAAGGTGATCACCATCCCAAAAGACCTACCTACATCCATCCTGAACTGCTTCATCATCAAAGTGGAATACAGGCTAAAGGTAAGGTTTGCACCCAGCAAGTCTGTGCACTATGCCTAAAATTAAGTAAAGATAGAATTTAAATGGCAAAATTTATATGATGAGCATTTTCTCTATGAAACTTTAATTGAATTACCAAGCAAATGGTACAATGAAACAAGAAAAACGTAATGTACACTGACTGGGCCTCATTCTCTTATTGTTCTTAACAAGATTTTTTTCTTAAAACTCACTGATGCTGTTTGAAATGAGTGTTATGACTGATCTTCCTCGCGTTGTGGTTCTCACAATTCAAAGTGCCTGCAGGTCAGGGGGCAAAATGGCAGACGAGGACAGAGTATATCCATTGCAACAGCTTGAGCAATATTAGCACTTGGATTAATTCTGTTGGATTTATAGAATGGAAAACCAAACCAGAAAACAAAAAGACGAAGGTGAAGAATCACCTCGGCAAACAATACTTTATACTTATTGATATGATGGTTTAATATATTTAAGGACACTACTATGTCAGTATATTATTGCTCACAATGTTACACTTTCTACAGTATACTCTGCTACACAGGTTCCCTGAAAATAAGATACTAACAGATGGGGGGCCCTTTTTCAAATAACAATGACAAAGTGTATTTATTTGGCAAATAAATTGATGATTTACTTAACTTTGTGTTACATGACTTCAACTTTTTCTGGGGGAAAATATTTTGAATTATTTTATTCAAACTAAGATAGGAAGGTCAATTCAAGTTTTCCTTAAATAATTATGTAAGCTAGGCTTCAGAAAAGGAATTGGTTTCTTGCATCCCCTGTCTCGATTAATGCTGATCACTTTCAGATGTTAATTTATTGTGAAAAAAAGACAACATGACAAAATCTGATTAATACAATGTCATTAATACAATGTAGTGACTCTGAAAATTCAGAATTTTGTTCATCTTACAACTTTGTTCTCTGGTAGATGAACCATTTACACTGTGCACAATTGTTTGTTGGAGCACAGTTAAACTTTTTTAAGTCCTTAACTGTTTTAATACTTAAATGTTCTCAAGTGTGTTATTTTGTTAAGTTATGATATGATAAGTGTATGTCAACACAAAAACCAGTTTGAGAAGGGACAGAATGAAGCAAAGAGCTTATCTAGTCCTGTCCCTTCCTTACAAATCAGATCAAATACTGAACTAAAATCACAATTCATGAACAGCTGTCATTATTCATGGAACAATATAAATACATGGGTAACAGCCTCATTTTACAAACTACAGTAAATCGGCATAGAAAAATGAATCTCTGCAGAGACAACCCCATTCTTCATATAAACCTCCTAAAGAACAAACAAAACATCCTAATAAAAAGTAAGAGCTTCAGAAAAATGTAAATGTGTATATTATATATATTTACAGATTATATATCCAGTACATATACATACTAATTTAATGTGCACTTCTCTATTCATAATCATCCATCTCTTAGCAAAGTATACCATACAACTGCCTCTCAGCAGTGTATCTGTTCTAAACTACATTTTATAATATTTAATATAATTATTTGCATATGTTAATAATAATCAGTGTTAATAAACACAATTAAATTACTTATATGCTAACAAATTGTTTTGTAAAAAAAAAACCTGTTGTCTTTTAATTACTTGTATGAATCTAATAATACTTGTCTGTAGTGTAATTTCAATATTTGCATGTTATTGCACATTTTAAGTGACATCCAAGCTGTTCCAGAGTTTGACACCACAAACAGAAATGTACATACTTTTAAAGAGTTGTGTGGATGATTGGACAAAAGAAAATATGTTGACCCCTTCGATTATAGCCACCCTCTCTGGTTTTGAACATCTTTTTTTTTTAATTACCAGGTAACACTGTTATTATTGCTTTATATAGCACTTGTGCTGTTTTCAAATTTTTTATGTCATAAAATTTTGACAGTTGTGATTTTAAAAACAGACAGCTAAGGTGATCTCTATATGCAGCGTGATTTATGATCCAGATTTTTCTTTTTTGTAATGTGCAGATCTTTTGTAAATTGGACTTGTATGTATTTCCCCAGACTTCAGCACAGTAAGAGAGGTATGCCAGGATCATGGAGCAGTAGAATATGTGTAATGATTTTTATGATAATAAATAAAATGTGGTGACTATTCTCAGTTTGTCTCTGCAGTTCATATGACCCTAACACATCAATGTGTGGTTGCAGCTTTGATACAGAAACCCTGATAGTCTGGTTGAAGGAAAACTATTTCTACCACTTAACCAAACCCACTCACAACTTTTGAATAATTTAAGGATCTTAACTGTCAGCATGAAATTTTCTGCTTTTTGACAAGCTCTTTTCAAACATTTAACCCTAAAATATCCTGTAAAATCCCTGGGCTACCTACCTACAAAGTTCTCTGACATACAGTAATTGTTCACACTTTGACCTCACAGCAGCAAGTTTCTCTGCAGGCTGCATGACAGTCAACGAAAAGGTGTGGAAGGGGAAAATAATTTTGAGGTGACATTTAAGGTGAAAGTCTGAGGGGAAAAACCTGCTGTTTGAGTTTATACATGCAGTGTTCCTGAGTGATTTCAGGATAATTTCAGATTTTTCTGCAAGTGTGAATAGGGTGTTAGTAAATGAGTTGCTGCATGGATGGATAAGAACATGAGATAATACATACATGGAAGCATAGAGGCATGGATGAATAAGGATGGATAAGGATGGATGCATACATCAATAAATGGAACACTAGGTGGATAAATAGATGATAAGGCAGGTCTATAGTTGAATGAATTCATACATGAATGAATGCATACATATATAAATAAATAATATAATAGAAAGATGACGACAGATAGATGGATAAGAGATGGATGAATACAAAAATGGATGGACAGATGGATGGATGGATGGATGGATGGATGAAAATGACAGAAAAATGTCTAGCAGTGTGAAGACACATTGTACAGAACGTATCTGAAAACAAACTTAATTTTATATTACAATAAAATATTGTCACAATAGAGACTGAATGACTCAAACTAAGAGATGAATTTTTAGATTAAATGTGTTCTGTAACTGTATGGTTAAAAATGAGCTGCAAGGTATGACGTGTTTTCCTTTCCGCGTATAAATCTGGGTGAGTCACATGCTGGATGTGATCAAAATTTAAGGTCATTTTGTGTATGGCTGACTCAAATGATAAAAAAAATGTTGCAGAATGTGTGGTATTTCCCATCAGTAGACCAGCCAGACGTTAACAGGAGTGAAACTCTGTGATCAGGTTTTGTAGACTACATTCATTAAAGGATGTGAATGGCTCAAACATTGCTTCAACTGAAAGTGCCCAGAGAGCGCAAACCTTCGCCAGTCTTTTGTCTGTCTTTTTGACATTCTTAGCCAAGTTATGGCTAAGAATATATACATATATACATATATATATATATATATATATATATATATATATATATATATATATATATATATATATATATA
Source organism: Cetoscarus ocellatus (assembly GCA_037902135.1). Classification (NCBI taxonomy): domain Eukaryota; kingdom Metazoa; phylum Chordata; class Actinopteri; order Labriformes; family Labridae; genus Cetoscarus; species Cetoscarus ocellatus. The sequence goes on along the minus strand of JBAMNC010001392.1, from coordinate 1,787,582 downwards.
TATATATATATATATATATATATATATATATATATATATATATATATATATATATATATATATATATATATATATATATATG